>CM041292.1:158854938-160061932 GCA_023052935.1 Piezodorus guildinii
TATAGATTTTAATTTGTCTTTTTAAATTCCATTCCAACTTTTGGATAGAGCATTTTTGTAATATTTTATATGAAACAAGCAATGAATACATAAAATTGTTTGGGATCACTTCTAGCTGGGTGGTTAGCATAACAGCCTCCTACGCCAAAGGTCACGGGTTCAAACCCACAGGTGGTCCTATGATTTTTTAATGGGAGTAAAAAATCTTTAGTTATGCCGTCCATCGGAGGGGACGTTAAAAGGTGGTCCCGAGTCTGTGCGATGTCAGACTCATTAAAGATCCCAATCCTAATA
Source organism: Piezodorus guildinii (assembly GCA_023052935.1). NCBI lineage: Eukaryota > Metazoa > Arthropoda > Insecta > Hemiptera > Pentatomidae > Piezodorus > Piezodorus guildinii. The sequence continues at coordinate 158,855,233 of CM041292.1, forward strand.
AAACCTGGATAGGCAAAATTTAGGACTCCCACTGTAGCATCGTCCGATTAGCCATAGTAGCATAAAGTGAGGTTAAATAAATAAACAAACAAACAGAAAATTGTTGATATACTTCATTTTGTAGACGAATACTGGTTTATTATATAGGCCGGAACTGCATTCTATATTATATTCTAGTCTATATTTTACTAGTTTTGAATCTTATTTTCGGTAACTTTTAACCGGTCTAGCATGACATGCATCACAAGTTTGATTACACTAAAAAAACTATAATTTGCATTTCGAATAGACCCTTTTCGCAAACGGACATCTTCTTGGTTTCACAAGATACAGTTGGCTTTTATTATTCTTTTCTGATAGTCATGAAATACTTTGTAAATGAAAAAGAAAAAATTATTTTATTCCTAATATCCAGAAGAAATTGAGTAATTTTTAAGATATAAAAAATAGGACTGATTTTTAATTTTTTAAGACCTTTTATTTACAGAACAATCACAATTCAACGTTTCTGGTTAACTTACCCACTGAGAATCCTAGTTTGTAAAATACCTTATTTTCCATCTGTTTTTTTTTTTTTTTTTTTTTTTTTTTTTACTACCTTCGTCAAATTTCATTTAAATAAAGATAATTAAAAAGTAAGCAACAATAAAACACATAAGTAAGGAACTGCCTTAAATCTTTGTTTTCAACTGCAGCAGTTTTTGTAAAGCTGTATTTGGAAAGTCAGTGTGAAAAAATATAGGGCGGAGATTAGAAGATATCCATAAGATCATACCCAATCCATAAGAAGATAAGGAATACCCCTATTATTGGACTTAGAAGGCAGTAGCTATCTAGCACCTAGGAAAGAGGACCTACAGACACTGGAAATGACGGATAAGGGCATTGGTAAAAATGAACTTAGAGTTCCGGATCAATAATGGGATTACCACACAACCAGAAGAGCACAAATGAAATTATGTCATCATAAAGTCAGAATATTTTGAAATTACTCAATAAGTTTTAATTGTATATAATTTATAATTTTTATTGTGTTCAAATTAAACCAAAATAAATTTCATGACATCGTATAGTATGAATCCTTACTTTTCAGTAGAGAAATGATAGCGGAGCTGTTGATTATCTGTTTATACAGCAAAGAATTGTACGACAGGATAGTCAACGTAACCTACGCATCATGAAAATAAACTTAAGAACATAATAAATTGTTTTAAAAATATCTATTAATGTTTTATCATATTCTTAGAATAAATAAAAAAGAAATATACACATAATATCAGTTCGAATTCTCAGTCGCTTTTGAGAACTGATCCGAATTTCGGATTTATTCTTCTGATCACGGTTTTATCTCCCTTTTTTCAAAACGTGGCATTTTCATTCGGCGTTGATGTCATTCCAAAAAAGAGTTTCTTAAGTGATGTAAAGATAATGCACCTATTAACACATGACGGATAACAGAAGGTTAATGTAATAGTTAAGTATCATAAGATAAGAGATGAAGCAACCTAAGCGTGTCGAGCGGCGAGAGAACACACTTTTCATCACGTTGCCAGTGTAAACATTCCTTAAGGTCAAGATGCTACGGTCAGAACCGGTTCAAGGGGATGACATCTAACAACAGTAGTATCTTGTACTCCAAGAGGTTCGGCTCATATAGGCAAGGATAGGAGGCACGCAACCTGAGGATAATAAATTTTACAGTTAAAATCCTACTGGTTTAAATGCAAACATTCTTCTGGATTCATTTTGTATGTATATACCAACTTAACTATTGGGTGTTTTTGGCACTTAACTAATTTAACCGGAAAAGGGGCCTCGTGGAAAAAAGAATTTGATCCTTCTTACAGTTTAGGTTTTATGTTCTTTTTTACTTACTTTCTTCTTCCACCTTTTGTTACTTTTTTATTACTAGTTAATTTCTCAGAGAGACAAAATTAATCGACCACGACCAAACACGAAGATAGGCATTAGAACTGAGAGATGTGAGTAGAATTAGGAAGAGAACTACCGAATGGAACCCACTTTGATTTTTATTGTGTAATTTTTCATTTTAATAATTTTTGTTTATATGAGATGTCTCAGTGAAAGAATTCTCTCTCTGCCACTTTCTGATTTTCTTTCCGCCACACTGTTGGGCCTGTTAGCTTAGAGGAGTGTTGCCACTGCTCTCTATTTCTTGTCAACTTCTTCTCCGAGACGACCCCAGTTTTTCTCATCGTAGTTGCAGTCTGTTTTCATTCTCCTCACAGTTCTTCGCAGAAATCTCATCTCCGTAGCCGTCACTCAGCTTTCCTGTTTATCTGGAAGTATCCTTGGTTTTTCACCTCCTTAAAGGAGTATAGGCAGGTACAATAACGTAAAGATGTGTACGAGTACATAGCCGTCCTTCATTTCCCAATAGCCGTGTTTGCTGACTGGTATGTTGACTGGTTTCCCTTTCCATCCTCTGTATGATAATTTCTGAATCAGACCTTTCAAAAACTGTTGTGGTGTTGGTGAATCCAAGACAACTTCCACTTTTTCTGCTCTACAAAATACCTCAACATCTTCCTGTACCCTTGCTACCTGAAGGATCTTCCTTTGGCATTGGACTGGTTAGAATTTATTTTCTACGGGACTCTTCGTACCATAGTGAAAGAAATCATCGATTTTAAATGGATCTGTCGAGGTGATTACTTTTTCACAGTGTAGTTTGTGATAAGTTCCAGGTATGTTTTAAAGACCGTTTAAATTTTATAACTATGGTATATTAGTGACATATCAAGGAACGTATTTGCGTAACTTAGACTAAAAGAGTCTATAAGTAAGTCACTCATTGTGATAGACTATTTTTTCATACTTTCTTACAAAATCCCCGTCATTGTAACTCTTTTAGAACGTAGGAACATGATTAATTTGCTTGATTTTGGAAAGAGAAAAAGAGCTTCTAAATATCGAATCTACTTCTTTATAAATCTCTAAAATAATAAATAAACCGTTTATAATGTCTTTACTCGTTTAATAGCTATTGTATTTTTATTTCACTTCTAATTACAACCAAAAGCATGAAATTTTTTCTTTCATTCTTGCCATAAAATGTTGGGATATCTAGATAATCTTTTGTCCCGAATAATATATTTCTTCAAATGAGAAATTTAAATATTACATTATTTAAATAAGTAAAAAAACAACAACAATTTAAGTAAAGGTGATATATTTTTTTAAACTGAGATTTGTAATAATTATTGAATTGTTTTCAAGTAAATTGTAACATTTCAATTAAATATTACTTACATTGCATATAACACGAGACTCAGATGTTCTTGAGGCAATAATTAATGGAATTCCAACCATTTCTGAGGGTTCTTACATCAAACGTTTTGATTTGTAAGGCCGAAGAAGTTGTGTGGAATCCTAGTAAGTATTTTCATGACATTCTTTCACTTCAGATGAAAGATTGCGAAACAATTTCGAGGCGACTTGCAGCCATAACCACAATCTGGAAGTATTTTTATGCAGTAAATCAATTCATTTCAGATTAACCAATGTCGGTATTTTGAACATGCCAGAAAAAAAATATAAGATGTAGGTGCATATATCTTGAAAGTTTTGACATTTTGAAAATAATTTGTATACATTCGGTAAACTGATGTCTATGTTTCGTTTTTTGGTGAATTTATGAAGTTGGAAAAATTGTGTATTTTTTTAACTTTTACTTATCTCTGTATTTATTTCACTCCAAAACGATTTAACATCGTTTTAGAGTCCTCTGAGTTCAAAGCACCAAGCCTTGTATTCGAAACTGAAATTGTATATTTAAAAAAATCTGGTGTTGGCAACACACGACTTTCACTTATCTTGACTGTTTAAATTAATATAAAAATAATTAAATACACATAAAATTGACAAATATTTTAACTTTATTTTAATAAAACGTGTATTAATTTTCGTTGGAAACATATTATTAAGATTAAATCATATAACTATATTAAATATTTAATCAGTAATAAGTTTATTCCCTATTCGTCACTATATATTGCCTTTTAAAACATTTTGTATCAGACAATATTTGTCCTAAAACCTTTCTCTTTCCAACGGTTTATTATACGTCTAAATTACTGTTCTTATTATAAAAAAAACAAAAATTAATTTAAAAATAGTTTTGCTCATTAATGCTTCAGTAGATCATCAAATTCGTCAACTTGCATATTTAGCCGTCCTTCATCAATGTTATTAAGATGATATGGTTAATCTTTAGTAACAAAATTTATTTTATCTTCAAAATAGATTTTATATACAAATCGATTTTAAAAAGGCTTATGATTCAATAGATCGTCAGAAGCTTATAACATCATGATTGACAGGGAATACCTAGAATGTCTGTAAATCTAGTAGAGATGTGCTTGTCGGACACATTCCATTAAGTTAGAATCGGTCATAATTACTCCGAGAGATTTGAGGTACGATCGGTTTCGAAACAGGGTGACTCCCTTTCACCTGTTTTATTTAATATATCTTTAGAATATGTCTTAGAAAAGATGATGTGTACCGAGAAAGGCTCAAATATGGGTGACAAGATCCCGGTTTTGGGGTATGCTGATGATTTGATATTGCTAGGTGAAGACACGGAATCCATACAACTAAATACAAGTGTGTTAATAAAAACCGGTAAAGAAATAGGACTCGAATTAAATAACGATAAGACGAAATATATGATTAGTAGCAGAAACGGTGGCGATGTTGGTGATATTGATATATCAGGGCTTACTTTTGAACACGTAAGAAATCCAAGTTTTTAGGTTCAATGATAACAAGAAAAAATGAATACAGGAAGAAATGAAGTCCCGGTTAAAGGTGGGAAATGCGTGTTACTATTAAGTTGCTAAATTACTTAGCTCGCGGCTTCTTTCTAAAAACTTAAAGGTAAGAATTTATAAAACTCTTATTCTTCCGACGGTTCTTTACGGATGTGAAACGTTGCTGGTTACTTTAAAGGATGAACAACGGCTTATGGTTTTCGAAAATAAGATACTGCGTAAAATATTTGGTTCGAAGAGAGATGAGGCCACTGGGGAGTTTAGAAGGTTGCACAACGCGGAATTGCGGAACTTGTATCCTATGAATATATTTGAGTTGAGAAAATCGTAAAAAGGTGCAAATGCAAGATATAAAGTGGCTATTTTTATTCTATTTAGCCGATTTTGATGAAAAAGTTTCTGTAACATCTTGGGCGTATAGTTATCTTAAATATGAAATTTCCTTTTCATTGGACTTTTCGTTTTCGTCCGGGAGTTATCACACACGAACACGGACACACAAACACAGACCTTTTTACGGGACTTGGTCATTTGGACTAAGGGAAATCTAAAACGTGTATTTCCGTCGAAAACTGGAATTCGAAAATTTTAACGATCGCAATTTCTCTTTCTTTCCCTTACTATATATTTCATATGTAGGTAAGTGAAAATAATATTTACATGACATAGAGAAACTACGGTGGTACTTTATACTAAGGGTTTTAGATCTTTAATTTTCATAAAAATGGCAGTTAAAATTTTAATTAATCTCGTTATTTAAATATATAACAGAATATAGTCGTTATGTTAAGTTATCGTTAGTTAATTGCGATTTCCTTAGTATTAAATGCCTTCTTTTATGTACTTTATTACATATTTAGCAACATAAGGATAATTCCATAGTAGTACTGTATGTCCAGAAATTATACACTAATTAAAAACATTTCAGAAGAGCAGAAAGAAGAGCTTTCCTGAATATCGTTTCCTTGTTTATTAATTTAAAGTAAGTTTTAGTAAACTGTGGCTAATCGGACGATTCTGCAGTGAGATTCCTAAATTTTGTCTATCCAGATTTTAATAGGGTAGGGACCTCTAACGACATCTTACAGGCTTCGGGTCACCATTTTATTTCCTCTCCCAACGACGGCAAAACCAAGGATTTTCCGAAAATATTCAAAATATTAATTTTACAGAAAAAATTATTGTAAGGATTTTCTGCAGAAAATTGAGTTGTAAATATGTCAAAAAGGCTGGGTTACCGACGATAGGGAACTAACTGAGCCCAGTCTGAAGGCAGGTGCGGACAGCCATTTTCCTCTTCCCTCAGGCCGTTGGCTCCTGTAACCTCCTGATCTCCTAACCCCGTGAACCATTTTTTATTATAATAATTTTTCTATTTATGGAAATTGAATCAATTAAATTAATATCCACAACTATATATATCATATATCCATATTTTTTTTTATTGGTCTTCTGAAAGAGGGTTCTCCTCCAGTAGGGCCGTTTTTCTATTTTTTTACCTCTTCCAATCCTTTGTCCTCCTGTTACCTCTCCATTTTAATTTTCTTCTTTTTTCTCTGTAATACCACTTTTTCTCTCTTTCCCCACCCAGTGTGATGGATTATTTTCTGCTGAAGCACTTTTTTTCTTAATTTTTCTTTTCTTAAGTTTTCTTCTTAATTATATATTACTAGCTGACCCGACAGACGACGTCATGTCTAAACTATGAAGATCACAATCCGGCGTTGGCAGTAAGGGATAAATAGCTAAATAATAAATAGATGCATATTGTATAGCAAATTAACTCTCAAAATACTTTGTCGGCCATGCCTTTCCCACATTAACTTTTTTTAATACACTCACTTCTGGCTGCTTTAGGTAATTGACCGAACTACAAAGCTAATTTTTTAATCAATTTCAGTCTTAATGATAGAATCTAAAGATAAATAATCTTAGAAAATTAAAGAATACTTAACGACCTGGCTAAAACAAACAAAACAAAAAAGATCCAGCCCTTCACGCGTGATGGCGTGTCCATGGGAAATAGGGATTCATTGATGTACATATAGATACAGAAGAAACAATCCCTATTAATAGATCTAATCTGAACTCTCGTCATTCTTTTATTCTTACTAAAATAATTTGTGCAAATGCTAATAAATCCACATGTTTGTCGCAAAATATATAAAAAAAAACAACAACAAAAACAAGGCTTTAGTATTTCTCTCTGACTTGGAAGATCGTGGATAAGTCCATCTACAGTTTACTGTTTTTTCCAGTCTGGAAGAAATTGATTAGCGTTCCTAGAGGGAGATCGATAGAGTATAGAAGATAAAGAAAGAGAGAAAAAATCTACTAACAAAATTGATTTTTAATCGTCAATGTACATTTAGACATAAAACTTTTTCCATTCGAAACAATTATATAGCTTCTTAACAGTAGGCTCCTCGTGAAATGTTAAATAACAAAAATCATTCTCCCCTAAACTTCTTACATGAAAACTTAGAGCGTGTCAAACCTTGGGTGAAAAAATGTTACACAATGAAAGTTACCACCCCTCAAAAAACATTTCAATTAAAAAAAAAATAAATAAGATATTTGGCGTTTCACATCTTCTTGAATTAGTCCTCTCGTAGTAGTTATTTAGAGAATATTATTAAAATCCAAATATACTTTATTATTACAAGTAACTTTATAGTAGAGTTAGAAAACTGTTCTGGATTTTATCGCATATAAGTAAAAAATTTTAATTTCATAATTTGTGGATTATATGATAGAAAAAAAAAAAGTCAGTAACCTTTGTAAAGAACTGTAACCCTTGAACGTTTTTTGGGTTTAATACACTCCAACGATTGTGTAAGGAAGGTATTAGGCCTAGATCACGCTCAACCGCGAGGTTTTTCCTTCATAGAGGCTGGGTGTGCCCCAGAAGCGGATAGCAAGACCCACACAATTATTATTTTGTCCTTATCCTTAGCAAAGTATAGCCTTTAAAAAAAATGAATTCACATAATGAAAATCGGAGAGAGCATGCATACTTTAATAAGCTAAAGTAACAAAAAAACAAAAACTAACCTGTATCTGTACAACCCAACGAATTTTATTGAAAACGTTGCTATAACATGCTTATATGCCTGAAATGCTTCTTAAATATGAAATTTCAGGTTTATACTGCTTCTCGTTTTCGAGATAGACTTACAAATGACAAATAGACCTTTTTGTGGGACTTTGAACTAAGGGGACCCTAATAAAACGTGTAATTTCGGTGAAAGCTTGAATTCGAAATTTTTCACGATCCAAGTACCTTCCCTTCCCTCGGGATCATCTCGTTTTTAGACGCCTCGGAGGATTATCAGGAATAGAAGAGGAAGAAAGGGTTGAAACTAGAGGATTAGAGTGGAAATGGAGTTTTCCATGAAAGGAATGACATCTGTTTTGGGCCTAATCAGCAACGTATAGAATATTAAGGTATTTATGGATCATTTTATTTCCAAGTAAAAAATGTTTTAGTTCCAAGTAAGGTGTTTGTCAAGATATCGGATATTGCATATATAGTTTAGTGAAAGTAAAAATGAAAACAATATAAATATAAAAATTTTAAGGTTCAACTCGATCATTTTAAAAAATATATATAAATAAATTCATATATACTCGTATTTGATGCAAAGTGTAGTTCAGAATTCATTTTTGCTTATGTTTATGTAATGTTGTACTTCAGAATTTCCATATCCTGAAGTTACAGTACCAAATAATAGGTCTTGTAATCAACTACACACGAAGGCCATTTTCTCCTCGGCTTGCGGAAAATACCACCCTCACTCACCGCAAACAACCGCGGGAAGTTAGTTACATTGGCGGAAGTTTTTTTTTTTTTTTTTCATATGTTCGTTGAATGCACTAATTTATCGTATTATAACAATAATAAAATCTGTCACACAAAACCTCATACAGTGCAACATGTATAGATTATACCTTAAAAAGGATTTTTATTATATAACATCATATTATAATATAGGATATTGTATAGATATTGCTTGTTAAATAAATGGAGGATTAGATTTTTTTTTTGTTTTTCTTATCCTCCAACTTTATTTACAAAATAAATACACAAACAAAAAGGAGGATTAGATAGAAATGTAAACTTAATTTATTGTGCTAACGTTTCGGCCATCTGGACGCGAGGCGCGAGCTTACAACGACCATCCATGCAACCATACTTTGGAACTCTTTACCTATCTTCCTCCATAAAGTGTCGTCCCTAACCACTTTCTAACATCATTTATTTATCCATCTCACTAAAAATTAATCTTCCGCTAATATGTGAAAAATCTTGAGTTTGATAATACATAAAGATTTTATCTGTTTTTATCTTTTAATTGTTTTTAGCTTTATTTAATTTACTATTTGACTAAACAATCATGCATCAAATGAAGCAAGACAGATTGGGCTTTTTCCGTTCCCTGTATATTATTCTTAGAGGACGAAATGAATCAGAATAAAAATTATTTTTCATTCATTCGTTCACATTGTTCATCACAAGAAAAATAAATGTATAAAATTCGGGTTTTAAGTCCTAATGGACTATTTAAACAAGGAGAAGACCTTAGCGATAGTAAATAACACTTAATTATAAATTGAAATGTTTAACGTGTTAAACTAAAATCTTCAGAACAGTTTTAAGATAAATTGGTATATGGTGGCACTTTCGGCATGCCGATTATAGTTAAAGATTAGATCAAATATCTCAGAAATATACTTATTATTATTACCTATGAAATATGACATTTAAGTTTGTAATGATTTTAAGCAAGACCTATCACGCAGACGTAGTTAAATCTCCAAGCACATGTGATGCTATCAAGAATCGTTACATATGGGATATAGATCGTTAAGGGCTGTGATTGAGGTTATTAGATTGTTATAGAAATGGTAAAACCAGTTATTTGCAATTGTTTAATTCTTCTCCATTAATAACATAATATTGGCGATGAGGATGGGATGCGAACGAACGCCTGCAGAGCACTCTTACAACATATTTCATAAGTCGGTGAGTGAAAGTAAAAAAATACATCAGACATTTTACTTCTTTGATGATTGTATTTATAAATTAATTTAACTTTCAACGACACTGCTGTTATTACAAGAAACACAGACCATACATGCCAGTATAACATAACAATACCAGTTGCACAACGTACAAAACTGGTGTAGCGCGGAACTTGCTCTCCAGTTTACATAGACAATCTCCCGATACCACAATCAAATACAGTAACGTGTTTAAGACTTATTTTTGATTAGAGATTGACAAGGGGCCCACATGTCATGACAAAATGAAAAAAATCTAAACTTTCGACTAAGACTTTTATATTCTGTACTAATTAGACTAAATTATCCACCAGACAGAAACTTAATGTATACACTTACTTCTTAACACCAATATGGACTTACGCATGCCAAATATACGGATCTGCTAAAAAGACACACATACGAAAAATACAAACTTTCAATCGCAATGTTTATGACTGGCAAAGAACTCACCACCATGTTTCAAACGATACCCTTTATACTGACTTACGTATTCCAACTACAACAAAACACATTCTATCGACTTACAGACGATTTCAAGACAAACTAAATGGACACATTATCCAACTTGTGAAAAACAGGACTACAACTGACATACCATCCATAACTCGGCATAAGCTGAAAAGAATGAGGGACCTCCTGACATGAAAATATAGTTGTGCTTAATGTCAGAAGGATACACCACTGGGTGTTGTCTCCCTCATGCCTGCCCATGTCATGTTTCCTTATATTTGAGCAAATTTGCTTATTGTAATTTTTTACAGGTGTGAATTAAATGTTAGATGAAAAATCTGGTGCGGGCAACACACAACTTTCAATTACCTCCATTTTTAAAATCGATTAGAGAATTATCAAATACAGTCATAGATAAAAATGAGTGAAACTATTAAACAATTAATTAAATTTAATTCCTGTATAAACATGTGTTTTATTAAATAATCGATTGTATTATTATTGTTTTTTTGTCACTATTTATTAAATTTTACAAGTTTTTGTATAAGATAATATTTTTTATAAAAACTTTAGCTTTCCAACGGTATATTATACATGTATATTACTGTTCTTATGTTCAAAAACAAAAACTTAGATTAAAAAAATATTTTTTCAGTTTTCTGCTTTAGTTCCTCGTCAAATTCGCTCAACTTGCATGTTTAGCGGTTATTTATCAATGCTAACAAGTAATATAGTTATTTTTATAGAATATACAAAATTAAGTTTAAGAGGAAGAAAATTTAAAATATCGTCATTTAAGCCCTGTCAGACTATTTAAATCAGAATTAAACCTACATAATATTAAAGCCCATTAAAGTTTACAACGATATATATACTTTAATTACACTCGTTTTTGATAAAATTTTAAAAAGGTGCAAAATGCATAGTATAAAGTACATCTTCCGGTCAGCTGATTTTGGTGAAAAAGTTTCTGTAACGTCTCGGGAAAACGCCCGATTTGTCTTAAATGTGAAATTTCAGTTTCATAGGACTTTTCGTTTTCGGCCGGGAGTTACACACACACAGACACGAAATAGAGGTGATAACACTATGATTCCGATATAATAAGTGCCTTTATTAAATGAGAAAGGTCTGCCTAATTGCTAATATCTAAGAAGAATGCTGATAGTAGAATTCTTAACTTAGGTTTTCTGACATAAGGCGATATTTACGTAAGTGGCTTGTAATGTTATGCCAGTAGGCTGCTCCTATTGATTGCATACATCTCTACATCTGTAATTAAGCTGCATTTGGGCCGCAGTAGCTTCCGCAATGAATTATATCCCGTGGAACGCAAGTGAAGGGATGCCGTTAGTTACTGTTCTTTTATGTGCAGCTGAATATAGATCGATTCGTTGGATATTGCGGGGCATTTCTTCATCTAATTTCCTTTTAAGGGAAATGGATTTTCAAAACTTGAAAGTAACAGAAGCTTTTATGGTCACATATATACTTCAGCAGATATCGTTAAAGTTAACTCATTTTTAGTCGTAATGAAAAGTTGGTTACAGTAACGGTTGTTTATTGTTTTTCTTATTTTTAACTGTTGGCTGCGTGCATCACTTGACTACTCCAGTATAATTCTCTAACATACGAATAGTGTCTTTTATAATCATTTATTTTTATTCATATATATTTTATTGATTTTTACAAACATATAATACAACGAGTAAATGAGAAATACTAAAATTATAGGCATGGAAAAGTCTCGTGAAGAAACCATCTAACGGTAGCATTTTAATGTTTGTTCAATTAATGAGACCCCGAGATGTCCATTTCCTCAGGCGCCTTGCAGGATCGGAAAGAGGATGGAGATGAGAGAGTACGAACTTTTGGGATTGAGTGGGCTAATAGTTTGGAATTAAAGGAAGTATTTTTATTTCGGGTTGTGTCTGCAACTAATGGAATATTGGGGGTGGGGTGGCTGAGTGGGTTAACGCGCGATTTTTCTTAGAATTTTGTATTACAAAGATTGAATGCTAGAGGTATCTCATGGTTTGGTGAAACCCCATTGCTCAATCCCATATATCCACATAGGCCTGATGATGGTAATATAATATTTTTTTTTTTAAGTTTTGAGCTTTTTTCAAGTGTATGTTGGAGCAATCGGTACCTCCAATGTAATAATTTAAAAAAAAAAGTAATGATGACGTTCCGGCGCATGGGTTTGAGATATTAATGTATGTGTTTTATACATTTTTCAATAATCCTTTTGAAATACAAGGAATGAGATTGAACCTGCGGTTGGAAACTTGGAGTCCAGTTTTGGCTGTTAGTTTTTCACAATCTTGTGGTTGGACTGAATTACACGCATCGTTCCTCTTGCACTATGCCTCGCTCGTATTATCGAATTCTTGGTACTTGGAGTGAAACGAAACTTAGAAGATTGAAAGTAGGAAACTACTCTAAAATACTAGTACTGTTGGTTAATATAAAAAAAAAAAAAAACAATTATATACGATTTTAATTGTTCTCCTCTTCACTTTTCAGTAAATTATGAATTTTATATTATCCATGTGCATATTACATTCTCTTAACTATATATGAAGTATATATTATAGGAAAGTATTGCAATCGTGAAAAATAGAAGTGAAATAGTCTAACATGGCTTAAATGGCAGGGATATTTTTTAATTTAATTTAAATTTTTTTATTTTAATGAAATTTACAACTTATTATGCAATAAAATACATAAGTAAATGTGTAATTGATCAAATGGCTTGATACAGGCATGTGAAGAAACTACCCAGTGGTAACATTTCAGTGTTTATTTAATGTAGTAATTCGCAAGGTCATCGTCTTTTCAGCCGCCTCGGGGGATTATCAGGAATAGATGGTAATGAGAGGTTGCGGATTGGGGTGGACGGGTAATTTGGAATAAAAGGAGGTATATCTAGTTCGGGCTAGATCTGCGACTAATGGGATATTTAAGTATTTATGAATTATTTTATTGGTGACAAAGTAGTAAACGATATTTTAAATATTATTCCTACTACCTTTAATTTTAAAATAAAAAAAACAAGCGTTGAATATACAAGGTAACCGAATCTGATGAGCAGCTACAGAAGAAAAGAGCTAAAATAGTTTTTGTGTAAATCTTTTTACACGAACATAAGTGTCAATTTAAGGTTTTTATTATAAATATTGATTGAAAATGTATTTAAAGGTAGTAATAGTCCACACTAATATATCTCTTTTTTAGGTATTGTTGAAGCTTTTGGCGTCATAGCGCCATATTCATCTGTAACATTTATTTTTTAAAATTTTCAATTATTAAAAATTGGTAACAAGAATTTTATACAAATTTTTTTTAAAAATGTCACTGTTTATAAAAATATTGAGAATTATTACCTTTTTAACTATTTTAATAGTTTTATTGTCCAAACGAGAGGTCGTTTGTCAAATTTTAATTTTCTAAATAATAATCAATTATTTAAAAAAAATTCAAAATAGTTTATAATATATAGCAAGCGGTTTTCAGAATAATTGCTTCTTTAAAATGTTTGGATCACTCGCAGTTACAAAATAGCTCTAAGTGATATCTGTTGTTCTGCAATGAAATAAAGATGCTGGAGTAGTGCTGTCCAAATACTATTTTAAGTTCTCAAAATATGGATACGAATAATTACCGGTCTAAAAGGTGCGGAGTACTGTCACTACTGCAAGCCAGAAAGAACGTGTGAAGCTTCTGACTGAGCTCCACTGGCAACTCGAGCTCCTGTTAATGATCTGGAGCAACTGACTAACCTGCCGGGTTACTCAGGCCAACAACCTAAAGCAGGTAGGAGTAGGGTCTTGAAAGGTCAGAAGATGAAGAAATTCAAAAAATCTGTTTTGTTTTTTTGTTTATAATTGTAAGCGTGGACTTCATTATTGATACTAGACATAAAGTAATTATTTGTACTGTAAAATTACAAAAATAAAAAATAAATAAAATAAAAATAAAAATTAAGGATGAGAAATTACTTCTTCTTTTGAAACCTTTTTGTTTTCACGTATTTTATTTCGAAACGAATTTGAGATATTGAAAAATAAATCAAGGAAGCTTCGTAATAATGGTTTAAATTGTAGGCCTGATTGTGATGAACTTAGTGCCTTTTTTAAGCAAATTGATAGCTTTATTTCCATTTTCCATTTGTAGTTTTGTTTTGGTTGACTCACTTTTGTAATCGACCAAAAAAAAAAAAAAAATTACCCCCATACAAAATTTGAAGGCTTGCATTTCATGACATGAATAACGAAAAAAAGAATCCGTTTGTCCGCCGTCCGCAACATTTCTCCGAAACTATTGGAGCAATTTTTTTTTAAATGCGCCACAAAATACTAGGTCATACGATGATCCTAACACCTAGACGTTGATATCAGATGTTTTCATAGCATCCAATTGAATCATAAAGTTGCAATTTATACTTAAGTTCGATCTATTTTTATCTTGTCTCCCAACAGAGGTATCGAAGATCAAAAAAATTTAAATTTCTTTCTGACTCGGAAAAACAATTGATTATGTCTATCTATAATCTACTGCTCTTCCAAGGTCGTGAGAAATTGACATTGATGAAGTATAGAAGATAAAATTTAAAAAAAACAATCTACTAAAAAAATTATGTTTAATCATCTTTGCATATTTAAACATTAGTAAATTGTTTTGTTTTTTATTCAAACCATTATAGCTCCCAAACGGTAGGTCCTGGTGACGAATTTTATGTAACCAAATATTTGTTCTCTGATTTGTAAACTTCGTGCAGATTTTCGATCCGAGCAAAGCCAAAGAGCAGCTAAAGCGTGCCTAAAAACATTTAGCACTTAAAAACTTTCTACGTAACTTGAGTTTTTTTTGACAAAAGCTATTCTTCACTAATGGAACTGTCGTCAAATGTTCAATCCGAGCAGAGATAAAGCGGGTCAAACTGAGATGAAAAAACATCACACAATAAAAGTTGCAGAATTCAACCAAAAGATATATCCATGCCTTAATAAATACTTTCTTTAAAATTGTGTATGTTTTTAAAAGTATGCTTCTCACGAAGTATCACCATTGATACTATATAGAAAGTAACTATACTGCATAGTGTACAAGCACAAACAATAATAAGACTAAGAAGTTATTACTACTTTGAAAAAATCCTATTCAAATATTGATTTTATAAAATTTGGGCCTAGTAACTTTGAGCTATATTAAGGAATGCATTCAGCTACTGGAAAATATTTTAATTTTTAAGCTAGAGTGTGATGAGTTAAATGTTTTTTTACTTGAAAGGCCTAGGGCAAGTAATTATTAAATAATTAAAAATGCTGCAGATGCTCGCAAATGAGAAAAAACGCTTACTTTAAGAAATAAATTGCCGCCATTTCTAAATCAGAAAAAAGTGAGCAGACACTAGGGATTCATCCTCTGGATGGATTATTCCACTAGAAATTATGAATGACCAGTTATATTCAAATTTGACAATTTCCATTTTTTTCTACAACTTGATTTGTTACATAATATTTTTCCTGAAATCTTGAGCTTTTATCAGTTTTCTAAAAAATATATAGAACGTTTTAAAATGCTCGGTAAAGAGGCATTCACAGGAAGTCGGATTTGGTGAAAAGTACTGTTTAGCCATGTAATTACACACAAAAATAAACCATTTCACAAGATTTGGTTTTTGATACTCCCTAAAACGTTTCTTCGAACTAGATTAGTTTGTTTTTAACAATATCAATAATTTCTTATAATGTTCGTAATTACATCTAAGTAAGTTAAAGTAATGACATTATTCCTTGGTGTAATTAGACCTCATCCAAAATATCACCCACTTCAACAACACGATTTCGGAAAACCCCTTAATACAATAAATCAGTAGCTACAGTAAATGTTTTTTTTTTTTTTTTTTTTTTTTTTTTTTTTTTTTATTGAGAAATATTACAATTTGTTGCATAATGAACAGTAGTAATAGAGATGTAGTACACATTCATACAATATATACAGCCAATAATGATAAAGTCAATTTACATAAAATCGGAAATAAATAAATTCAAATATATACAAAAAAAAAAGCAACAAGAAACAAATCAAAACAACAACCTGTAGTAGAGATAAATACAAGTTGGGAAATAAATAAAAATCATACAAGCATACTTAACTATATACAATATATACAATCAGCCAAAGGAACCCCAGACTCGGCTGCTCCCCCCACAAGTGGAGGGAGAAGCGGAATCCAAGAGATCCCAGCGCCTCCCACTCAGCGCTTCACTGGTGTATGCCAGTGGAGGCCGAGCCAGAGCGGAATAGCCACAAACATACAGTACATGAGTGGAGGATCTGACCAGTGTCAGAACTCCAGATAAATGTTTACAAAACGTCGCGGGGCCACTGCCGTTTCAATCTTCGAGGAGGATTGTAGGGATGGGTGAAGCTGGAAAGCGATTGAGCAAGAGGATTAGGATGATGAAGAAGGTTCTGATGGAATTTGGAGAATTTGGATGGTACCAGATCTAAAATAAATGGAATATTAAGGTCATGGTGTAGGGTACAGTTGGTAACGTAATAAGGAGCATTAACTATTGTTCGGAGGACTTTGGATTGGAAGGATTGGATACGTTTGATGTTAGAATGTTTAGTTGTCCCCCATAGTTCAAGTCCGTAGGTCCATATAGGTTTCAGTACTGTCTTATATATTAGTAATTTGTTGTCGACTGTAAGATGAGATTTTCTGTTTAGTAATTTGTATAACCGGCCGAATCTGCGGTTGAGTTCTATCCTTTTAAGTCTCGTATGTGGGTTCCACGTCAGTCTTTTGTCTAGTAAAAAGCCAAGGTACCGGACTGTGTCTGAGGAAGGAAGCGGTATGGAATTGAATTTAACTGTTGGACAGGATTTACGTCGAAGGGTGAAGGTGACGTGTGTACATTTGCTTTCGTTCACCTTAATTCGCCAAGCCTTACACCAGTCTTCGACAAGGGAAAGGTGCCTTTGGAGATTTAGAGATGCTACTTCAGGATCGGAATTGGATGATAAAATGGCTGTGTCGTCAGCAAATGTTGCCAGAAAGGTATCGGGATCGGTAGGGATATCGGCGGTGTAGAGGATGTAGAGGACGGGTCCTAAGACGCTGCCTTGAGGAACACCGGCCTCAACAGTATAATGTTTGGAAAATTCGGAACCACAGCGAACTCGGAAGGAGCGGTTTGATAAATAGGATCGGAGGATTAGGTATAAGGATTGAGGTAAATGGGTTTTGAGCTTAAAGAGCAATCCCGGGTGCCACACCCGGTCAAAAGCTTGAGCTATGTCCAGAAAGGCACCCGAACAATACTCCTTGCACTCAAGGGCAGAGGAAATGTGATCCACAACTCGGAGTCCTTGCTGAACTGTGGAATGTTGAGAACGAAATCCAAACTGATGCGAAGGAAAAATTTTAAATTTATCTAGGATTCGTTTTAGTAGGAGCTTTTCGAAAATTTTTGAGAGGATCGGAAGTAGGCTAATAGGTCTGTAAGATGACGTGCTGTTGGAAGGTTTGCCTGGTTTCAGGAAAAGGATGGTAGTTGAATGTTTCCATAAGAGAGGAAAATAGGTAGTGCGTAGGATACTGTTATAAAGATATGTAAGGAATGTAATGGCTTTCTGTGGAAGTTGTCTTAAGATCTGTGGCGTGAGGAGATCATATCCAGGGGATTTACGGAGAGGAAGCTTTTTAAGAAGATATTTGACCTCAGAGGGATTAACTGCTTTAGGAGGTAAGGAGAGTGGTATTGGCGAAGTAAGGAACTGTTCAACTGTTGAAGTATGGTTTGGATTCAACTCAGGATGAGGAGTGAAAACTTTGGAAAGGTGCTGTGCAAATTCCTGAGCCTTATCCTTGTCAGAAGCAGCCCAGGAACTATCACCGCGCAGGAGAGGATGGGAAATCGTGTGAGTATTCAGGATTCTCTTCGTGACATTCCACAGGGAATTGTCACGAGTCGAGAGAGAGGAGAGGTAGGAATTGTAGGATTGGGAACGAAAGGTCGCCAACTCCCGCTTTAATTTTCTACAATAAGAGCGGCGATCTTCTGGGTGGCGGGTGCGTTGCCATAATGCTCTGGCTCGGCGTTTGGTGTTGATGAGGTCTGTCAGGTGTTGTGGTAAATGGCATTTGTAAGGAATAATTTGGGATTGTTTAGGAAAGGAGGCAGTCCAGGCAGCTTGTTGAATCAAGGTTGTAAAGGAATATACGGCATCATCAAGGTCAGAAGGGGTTTTGAGATTTACTCTGAGGTCGATATCATTGGTGAGGATTTCGCGGAAGAGGTTCCAGTTGATGGGGCCTCTGATGAATGACGGTGGGAAAGGTTTCGGAATAGGAGTCATGGATACATTTAGGATTAATGGACTATGATCAGAGGATAGTTCATCAAGGCGAGTTACGGAATAGTTCAGGGAGCCTAATCCGCTGTGGATGAAGAAGTCGAGGATGTCTGGATTACGGTTAGGATCTGTTGGCCAGTAGGTAGGGGAATCGGGAGGTAGGAGATTAAGGCGTCTGGAGTTGAGTGCAGACTGCAATGTCCGTCCACGAGTATTTGTGGTTCTGCAACCCCATTGTTGGTGCTTCGCGTTTAAGTCTGCACCCAGAATAAAGTGATTCCCCAATGAGTTGAGAAAGGAACCAAATTGGGTAATAGAAATAGAATTTTTAGGAGGGCAATATGCTGATGCGATGACTAGCGGAAAGGAAAAGGTCTTGATTATAATAGAGGTGGCTTGTAGGAAATCGTGGGCGGGAAGTGGGTGTAAGTGATGGGAGGGGATCGGTTGACAATGACAGCAGTACCGGCATGGGCTTTGCCGTCTGGATGGTCTGTCCGGTATGTTGTGTATTCAGGTATTTTGAAGTACTGTTTAGTGGTTAGTCTAGTTTCAGTAATGAGTGCAACGTCAACTTTTTTGTCTTGGAGTAAGGCTGTAAGTTCGTCAGTGTGAGTTCTAACACCTTTCGCATTCCATAGGAGAATAGATAAGGAGTTAGGTGAGGTCATTTATGGATTTTTTAAGTTAGGAATAAGATTTGATACAAGATTCGTGAGGATTGTTATTAGGGGCATGACAAGGGATTTGATTTCGGAAATGAAGGATGTCATCAAACTGGTAAGATCTGTGGCATTTGAAGGAGGGGGAATATGAGAGATTTGTTGTGGATGAGGATTTTTAGGACTGATTACGTTTTGAGGAAGAGGTATTTGTGGAATAGATTGAGGATATTGAGGTACATTTTGTAGTTCCGGCAGGGCCTCGGCTTCAGTACATTGGTTCCCACCTCCAAGTAAGTGGGCAAATGATACATTGGCATCGATTAATTTTGAGGGTTCTGTTCTAGTTCTAGCCTGTCTTGTTGTTTCATCCAGTACTTGGGGTTTTTGATACCTGGTCCTTAGCTCCTTATAGATTTGGCATCCTTTGTAGTTGGCCGGGTGGTCCTTGAGGCAATGAGCACATACAGCGGGTGTTGACTTCGGTTTTGTACATTCCACAGACTTGTGCTGTTCTCCGCATTTCACGCAGCGTGGTATGTGGTGACAGTAACTTCTGGTATGACCATACGCCTGACAATTGTAACACTGAACAATTTCTCTCTTTGTATAAGGTTTTTCGACTCTTACACTTGTATAATACAGTCTTTTTAGATCATAAATTTTTTCTACTCCTGCTAATGGTTCCAAGTCAGCGAAGAATAGAGGCAGTTGAACTCTATCTTTTATGACATTAGTGACTTGTCGCACTTTGTAACCCATCTCCATGAGTTCTTCTTTGATAGCGTCAACTGGTGTTGAAGGGTGTAGATTTCTGATCACAACTCTAAGAGCTCTCTCTTGCCGTAGCTGATAAGTGTGAAAATCCGCTTTAGTTTCAGTTAGGTATTTCACAATTTTTCTATATGCCTCGGCGGTGGTTGGTGATATTTTGGTGTCATTGATTCTACTCATACAGTAGTAGCTGGTGGATTCGGTAATCTTGTTTAATTGCGCACATAACAACTGGAAATTTTTAATATTTTTGACAAATATCGGTGGAGGCCGTGGTTCACTGGGTGTAGGAGCAGATTCCATGTTTTCTTTTTCATTATGTAGGATTTGAAAAGGATTTGGGGTGAAAAACGGAGATTCGTCAGTCATCCCCTGTGACGATGTGCCAGGCTGTGGTTCAGATTCTGTATTAGAACCTGAAGGGGTTGCTTGTTGATTTAATTTTTTATTAGTATCACGGCGGGGTCTTTGTTTTATGGGAGACGTGATTGAACCACTAGATCTAGATCTTTTAGTTGATGCTTTGGAGGACATCACTTGGTGAAAATATCGCATTTCATGTGAAGAAGATAATAAGAAAATAACTAGATGTTGGTAATAAAACAATAACTAAAGAAAAGAAAACCAATCCCGGCCTTGCCGAGCTATTGGCAATCAGCTGATGTGAAGAGGTTACCCAGCATTCACTTTACACCGTAAATTGTAACAAAACTTACTGTTGTTTGCTCCAATATTTACTGCTGTTGTTATCCTGTAGTCTGGTGATGTTTTCAAGATTGCACTGAAGAGAATTCAAACTGAAAAAGCATGAAATCCAAGAGCCGATTTGAAAGATGACTGCTATACACATGCGCATGCGCAGAACCACAGTAAATGTACCCTAAACGTTACTCCCACAAGAGACATAAAAACGTTTTGTTAAGTTAACACTTTTAATATAATTTAAGTTATTCTTTGTTTATAATTTACTTCGTATTTACAGCTATTGTTTCATTTTCATTTATTTTTTGTGTTTTGATAGGTCTTTATCTTTTTCCTGTAAATTAAAAACAATGTATGTTAAAAAAACAAGTATTATTTTAAAATTAATTTTTTTTTTATTTAAGGATGCGCATACATATCAACCAAAATCATATAATATTTATGTTATTTTTCATTTTTTTTGTAAATAACAGTTTATTATTATTGTTCCTGTTTAGTATGCATAACGATATTTTACACGTCTTTCACACAATGTGAAGACGTTAGTAACCCAATACTTTTCACATTTACGACTAATAGAGAAGATATCTTAAGTTAATACTATCTCATTGGTTATTTACAGAAGGCTTGGAGACGATCATACGACGCGAAACCATTCCTTTAACGAGAACTCTTTTAAATATTGAGAAAGTACAAATATTACAAAGATCTAGCTGTAGTTGAAACACTTCCTGATGTTTCATTTCTATTCACCGCAAACTTATTAACTGCATCGTTTGGCGAACACTAAAAGAGATAAAGAGAGCAATAAAAAAAGATGCTTACAATGCCTCGAATGTCAATACGAGTCTTATCCATAAATAAGATCTCCTTGAACTTTTAACTGGCGTTTCCTTAAAAGCGTGACAGTAACTACCATTTGGGCGGAGCATTAAGTTCTGCAACGAACAGCACCATTTTAGGGACTGCCCACATCACCCCAGCTCACATTTAGAGAATTATTATTATTATTGTTTATTTATACACTTCCGCAAAAAATGAAATCTGCTAACAAAGAAAAATCTAAAATTACTTAGTCACGCAAATTTTAAACCTTGAACCCAAGAATGTTATAGATTGCTTCATTATTATTCATCTAGTTTCTTTCCTTATATTTTACTTTGTTGGATTTATATGCCAGACCATTGCTTGATTGTACAATAAAAAAGTAACAGATTAAATTAATGGCATCTTTGAAGTTCTGAGCATAATTAGTTGTATAGTTGTGGATGTATTTTTATGTATGTATTTTATATGTATATGTTTATATGTTTTTTTGTTTTTTTATCCTGTATCATTATTATAATCATAAGTTAAATTTCATTGATTCTTTGTATAGTAGTATTAAGAATTTTAGTCATTGTTGTCAGACCCTGTCCATAAATCGGTACGTACTTTCCATTCTACCTTTTTTCCTACGTATTTTCCATCCTACCTACCCCCCATCTACCAAACAGTACCTAGTTTCCATTCTCCCACCATGCGGTACGTATCTCCACTCTAGTTCATATTTTTATGTTTCATATTTCATGTAAATTATTGATACCTGTGTAAATTTTGTTTAGTGAACATGTTTATTTTTTCTGTATAACATTTTCATTATTGTACTATGGTCATTGTATTTTAATTATATTTTTTTACATATACAGTTCTTTTGTTATATTTTAATACCGACGTTCTCTAGCTAAATATGTTATATAATATTGTATGTAATGTCATTGAAATTATATTATTTTGTATCTTTTTAGCCCTGATGATGACCCACAAAGGGGGTCGAAACGATGGCAAACAATAAATAGTTAAAACTATTTAGTTGTTTCATTAAATGACCGCCACCCGGACTAATTCCTTCCAGTAATTAGTTGTATAGTATTCATCTTCCTTAGATGATTTTTTAGGTATCGAAAATCCTTTTTAAATTTGGGTTATTATATTTTAATGTTTAGTGTATCCTTTTTTTAAATATTTTACAAGGGCGTACACAGGATTAACGTTCGGGAAAGGACAGAAAGATTGTAAATCGTTTGGGAAGGAAGTTACGAGACCAGTACCCTTAAAGTTATTCTATCCAAACCTCTTCTAATTATATAAACTTAGAAATTAAACACGTGCTTTAAGCCTCTATCCACACTGTACGAATACTTCTCATAATAATAATAAAAATTGTGGGACCTAGATGTACCGAAAACGATATATATTTCAGAAAACATCTGAAATCGTATAATATTCTAACATAAGACGGTTACGAGGAAAAATTCTGGGATCACATAATGAGGCCTCTAAATATATCACCGACTAATTAACCGAATCTTAAAATAGCTATGTTGAAAAAATGAGAGATTATACCAGGGTAAAAACAACCGAAAAGTGGAACAAAACGGATCCAAGAAATAAGAGGTGAATTCTCGCAAACAATGAAAAACTGGTTGGCGAATAAGAAGAACATTATTTATTTAGAGTCGTCTACTTTGGGAGCCTTACGACAAATAATAATAATGATAATAATAATAATACAATTTAATAATATGGGTTCCCCTCCCTTCACGCACCCACCATACTCATCTGAAAAATTAATGTGACATAATTTATTTTATAGAATATTTTTTACTGATTTTCCAAGTCTGATAAAACAAAGAAAAAAGTTTATTTCATAAAATAACTTGTTACGATATAGGATTTAATTATTATTACGGAAACTTTCCCATTATCTATTAACAATCATAAAAAATAATTAATTAAATAATGTAAATAAACCTTTAGATACCTCATCAAACGGCCTGAAGCACCCACTTGCACAAAATGCGACAACGTCATACAAACAGTAAAACATTTACTGATAGAATGCAGAAAAAAAATTCGATTGCCACACACACTGAACAAAATATTCTGCGAGGGAAGAGATACAGATATCCATATTGTTAGACTGTTTAAAGATTGTGGGGTACTACAGGGTATAATTTATTATGATGATGCTAATAACCCTATAGAGTTGAGGCAACAACTAAAATAAAAAATAAACAAAAAAAATGTTTGCTGACTGTTTCAGAACTTTTTTCATATTAGTAATACTATTGACCATACTTATTCAATATGGACGATGCTAGAGTGGAAAGTTTCCTTCCGAAATGACCACTGAGAAAACAGAAAAAAAAAATCGCTAATTAATGTATCTTCAGCATATAATAAATAATAAATCTCTTTATTTGTTTTCGGGCTAGCCCATACAAATGGAGTTGAGTTGTACAAAACAGTTAAACATAAATCAAAGAAATCTATTACAACTGTACTAAACAAAATACGCTTCAAAAACAAATACATAATAAAAGGCAAAATAAATTGTAACTGTATAAATATTAAACAAATACATAATAAAAGGCAAAATAAATTGTAACAGTATAAATATTAAACAAATAAATCAATCATAAATAGTTTAACAAATTCAATTATTGTTATTTTAGTAATGTGCTTAAATTATTCTTGAATAGACAGATACAAATTTCTTAGCTTTAAACACTCTGTTACATAATAAAATAAATTTTCAAATTGCTTTTTATTTTCTATTTGCAACAAAAGTTTTACTATGAGGTCATTGTCAGACATATTTCCAATATACGTCCTCAAGTACTTATTCCTGGACGGGGAGTAAACAGGGCATTGCAACAAAAAATGATTTAAATCTTCTGGTTCGCCTGAATTACAAATAGGGCATTCAACGCTACTATCTGAATAACCATTTTGGAATCCGTAACTGGTAACTTTCAGTTTATTGGGTTGACATAGTCTTAGTTGACTGATCAATCAATGTTTCCTCATAGGCCCCTTTAATTTCAAATAATATTCCCCCATATTTAAGCTACTAATTTTCCTAAAATTAGGATTAAACTTTGAATGTAAAATAGCCTGAATATCTAGGGAAAGATTATCTCTTTAACATATATATTCTACATATACATATATATTCTCGGGTATAAAATATCTAATAGTATCAATACTTGTGAGTTACTGTAATATAATATAATGAGTATTAACTGATTGTTGGGAAATTCAGGGGGAAGATGATAAAGGTAACGGTTACGAAAAAACAAAAAAAAATATAATTTTCTGAACTATTTATTTCTCTGCCAACGTTTCTACCTATATTCTAGGTAGCCTTCAGGACACAAGGAGTTAAGAATTGGGGATTTCATCAATAAAATGTTTATCGTGGATATAATTAGTTGGCTAGAATTACTAAAAGGAATTAGTCCGGGTTGCGGTCGGTAATATGAAACAATTGAGTAGTTTCAATAGTTTAATTTTTGCCAACTAGTGACAGGTGCAAATCAATAAATAAAGTGAAAAAAAATTATACAATTTTAAAAACTATTGCGTTAGAGAATGTCAATATTCTCTAACGCCTTTTATGCTATACTATTAACATTCTCTAACGCAATAGTTTTTAAAATTGTATATTTAATCTTATTTTAAATTTATCTTTTTTGTTTCTTTTTACCCCTGATGATGACCCACAATGGGGGTCGAAACGTTGGCAAAAAATAAACTGTTGAAACTAATCAATTGTTTCATTCACCGACCTCCACCCAGACTAATTCCTTTTAATAAAATGTTTATTTTGAATATATAAAATTTAGATTATTTTGTATTGTAACGAAGTTATGATTCAAGCTTACAGTGCATCCGTTTGAACATTATCATAACATCATATCATCAGTCGTTATGGAAGCGCTTAATGTGGAATTCGTGGGTACTGAGAAAGAACATGTTTTTTCTATTGATTTTCTTCTAGCAGATTTATCACGAATAGACGTGACAAACGAACTCTAGGCATGTGGCGGTTGTAGATGTCAGTTTCTCAGTTGTTGACATTTTATTATAACAATTCACATTTAATTGTCATTGCTGGCTTATTTACTGCATTAAACAATAAAAAAATCTGGTGCCTACGACGAAAATTTCACTCACCTTCCTCATGGAAATCATTTTTTAAATAATTCAATCTTCTACAGCTTTCTATGTTGAATAACATTTTTATAAAATTTAAAATTATATTCCATCAGTATATTAAACATCTATAGACTACCGGAAGGTTTTTTATTATGAATCAGGTGTATGTGCATTACAAACTAGGACCATAAAATTTTAACGATCGCAAAACTCTCCTTATTTCATAGTAATAAGCGATTAAGTGGAAGTAAAAATAATTCATAATTATTCATATACTATTTCAATTATTCTGGGTTAAACATTGCTTAAGAAATTGTTTAATTTTATCAGAGAACGTATTTAAGGACATAATTTTAATTTCGAGTTTGCTATCTCTTTTCTGGATTCCTACATTAGAGCTGGAAAAGAAGAAACAATAAAAACACGTTCATCCAGCAATGAAATATCAAATGACAAAACAGGTTGTACCGTGAAAATGACATTAGGAGTGCCAGTCATCGTTGTTGCGTTTTCAGATGATGCTGCAACCCCAAAAAGATAATATATGAAT
This sequence comes from Piezodorus guildinii, assembly GCA_023052935.1. NCBI lineage: Eukaryota > Metazoa > Arthropoda > Insecta > Hemiptera > Pentatomidae > Piezodorus > Piezodorus guildinii. The sequence continues at coordinate 158,881,590 of CM041292.1, forward strand.
TGTAAAAAAGAAGCCTAAGTCAGCTAATTTTTAACAGCCGAGGTATATGATAGTCGTGTGTTGTCCGCAACAGATTTTTTTCCCCCGAACATAAGTTATCTATACATAAATAATATTCTGTTAGAAGAAGATTGTACATTTTTTTTTAAAATTTTTAATATTAATTTGTGGAAGATAATGCCAAGTGTCGAATAGGGCATAAACTTATAACGAGTTAGTGTATTATTGGACATAACAATTTTCATATTATTAAATCCAAAACAAGACAAATTTAATATAATTCTTTAAAATATTTTGAATTTACTTAAAAGTTGTTAATTTAAATTGAAGTCGTGTTTTGCACGCACCTGAGTTTTAAATTTTATTTATTGAAATTTACCACTGTATTAGTAAATACATAAGTAAAATTAGCTGATAATATATACGATAAAAACATGAAATACTATGCCCATTGGCAGCACTTCACTAGATAATCTAAACTAAAGGTCTCGACGCCATATTCTTTTCGACGCCTCGGAGGATTGTCAGGAATGGAAGAAAGAGGAAACAAGGATTGAAACTAGTGGGTTAGAGTGGGAGTGGAGTATGTCATGGTAGTAGATTGGTACCTCGTACGGGCGAATCAGCAACATATGGGAATTAAGGTCTTTATGGATGAGTTTGTTGGTGACAAAGTAAGCAGCATTGAGGATTGTTTCGAAGGATTTTGGATTGTAAGGATTGAATACGGGAAAAATTTGATGGTTTAGTAGAGCCCGCCATAGCTCGTTTTTAAAACATACATTAAATAAAGGGTTATAACGGAATAATTGAATGACTATTTTGTTTAATTAAATGTTTTTATTTAATGGATGGAGCCTCTTTTTTTTCGATCCTTTTGTCCCACATTCTTACTCCCCACCCCGCAGCGAACCAGGAAGGGCGGGACTGCCCAAAGTATCAGGAGCCCAGCAAGGTATAAGGGTCGTATCTTCTGTTCTTTCATTCTCCTATCTTCTCAGCAGTAAATTAACTTTAAAGGAATATGTTTGTAATTACTGCCTTATGCTATGATTTATTTCGTAAAACAATAAAATAATACAATTGAAAAAAAAAAAAAAAAATAAAACCCGCAAATTATAATTAGTATACGCAATATTTATAATTTATTTATTTTGTTCCTTATTTTTTATTTCAATAGTTAATAAGTGAAAGTAAAATAATCTATAAAAATTTTATTATCAATGATTAAATGAAATACTCAGTCAAATTATTCTAGTATCAGCATAAATTTACTTATGGTATTTCCATTTTTTAAAATTTTATTAGTCAATAAAACAAAATACATAATTAATGTATCTTAATTAAATATTATAGTAATATAGTTTTATTACTGTTTAGTTCAAACTGTAGCATTTTTCATTTAATATGTTAAATATGTCAGATGTAACTTACTTGTAATTACTAATAACCATTAATATGCATACTATTTAGTATATAAGTACATATACAAATGTAAATAATCTCCAATATATGCAGGATGTACTGTCAATAGAAATTGGTCAAATCCCAACCAAATACTAAATTTCAACCACCATTGCGTATACTCATCAGACCTTATACCTTTAGATGTGTTTAACACGTAAAATATAGACTATACACCCACGAATCGATGTGTATTGTTATCGAAGCACGAAAATTGCCCTACAAATCCGAAGTGCATCGTGCTGTTCCCAAAACTAGTAAGAAGGGCTTTGGTGTTACAAATACAATTGAAAAATCACGAAATTTCATAAGAAATGTATCACCTACAGCGAAGATCTCTTTGGGTAACTGAGGCCCTTACGAAATGGTAGAGAATGGACCTTGACAGAAAGGGCGAGTTAGCCACGATTGATCGAATCTATTTAAAACAAAAATCTTTGGGTCTGAGTGTGAGGTGCATTCTCTGCTGGAAGTTTACATTCACCTTCAGGACTCATAAGCGTCTTCCCTTGAATCTCCAGTCCTTAGGGATAAGTTTCTTTCAAATTCGTGACAAAAAGATTATAAGCTCAGTTGCTGTTTTATTCTCTTTGATATAGAAATGAACAAAATAATGAAATGAAAACAAGAAGAAATTATTCAATAAAAAACTTAATCAATAAAATATCTGGCGATCAAGTGAAAAACGAATACTTAGTATTTCCTCATATCTCTGACATGGATATACAGTGGCCTAATAAAGTATTTGCACACCATTTTTTTTTTTTTTTTTTTTTTTTTTTACAATAAACATTATTTAAGCAAAAAACAAAACAAAAAACTCTATTGCTTCAAAAATTATTAATAACTACAAATATAGTCCAACGAAAAACTTTTTTTTATAAAAATAAAAAACATAAAACATCCAAAAATACAGAAAAAATATTTGCACACCTTACGTTTTAATATTATTTTTTAAAATTTAATATTATGTATAAAGTCCGTTGGTGTCTATTACAACTTGCAAACGTCTTTGCATTGAGTTGACGAGGTTTTTAATTAAATCCGCGATAATTTGTTACCAGTCTTGTTGTAATAGATGCCTAAGGTGATGTCTTCCGGTTATTTGGTGTTTTGGAACATTTTTATTAAAACTTTTCAATTATTTTAAGTGAAGAGACTGTGGAGGGACATGAAGTTGTCGGCGAATGTTAATATTAATCACTCTTTAGTTTTGTTTTCTGTATTTTCGGATCACTATCATGCATAGAAATATACCGATCCTGAATTTCTAGTTTGGCTGCACTGGCTAGAGGTTATGGCGCAAAATCTTGACATAATCTTCAGCATTTAAATTTCCTTTAAATAGGTACGATATTTCCATTACCATTATGAGCTATGCATCGCCAAACCATTACTCCCCATCTTCCTGTTTTACAGTAACTGAGACGATTTGCTTACTGAATTATACGCCTCTCCATCGCCAAATCGTGTTTCTGCCGTCAGATCCAAAGAAATTAAATTTATTATCATCAGAAAATAATACATTTTCAAAAAAACTGATTGGCATGTAGATGCAATCCCTATAAAAACTCACCTTTTTTTGCGATTAGTTTTACTGATATAAGGTTTCTTTCTCGGGACTCTGCTGTAAATTCCTTCAGAATTTAAAATATTTCTGGTTGTTGCAGGGCTCACACAGACGCCAGAAGTTTTAAAATTGAATGGGCTTTAATATCATGTAAGTTTTATTCTGATTGAAATAGTCTGCCAGAGCATAAATGCCGATTTTTTTAATGTTCTTCCTTGGTAATATCTTTAATTTTATAGATTCAAAATATTAACCATATCATCTTGGTTAGCATCGATAAAAAAGGGATAAATATAAAACTTGGACGTATTCGATATCCAAATAAAGGAGTAAAGAGCAAAAATATGTTTGTAATGCAATTTTTGTGGTTTAAACATAAGTAATATATATGTACTAGCTGTGTCACGCAGCTTTGCTCGCGAATATTGCATTTCGTATTAATTTATGTGCGTTTATGGTGAGATTGGGTATAATAAATATCAACTATCAGCTACTCTTTGTTATCATTTAAAGCCCGATCTTGACTTCTTCCTGTCAAATTTACAATAGCAAACCAGTAGAAGTGGTTATACCCATAATCACTTAATATGCAAAAATAATCGTCGCAAACCATTTTTAAAAAATAAATAACCATTGAATATATTTTCATAGGAACCTACACTCGAAACAGATATGAAACGCAATATGCTTAAAAAGTTCGGTCACCTGTATGTAGTGACCAGCCAGGTGCCCTTAAGATTTTTTAATGAGAGTAAAAAACAACCTTAGTTATGCCCCCCTTCGAAGGGGACGTAAAATGGTGGTCCCAAGCCTTTGCGATTCCATGAACATCGTTAAAGATCTCTACCCTAACTAAACTTGGAGAGGAAAAAATTAGTCATCATACGATTAACCATAGTAGTATAAAAGTGACGTTAAACGAACAGATGACAACGGTAATATGCTTAAATATATTTGTTATAAAATCTTTGTACCTTTGCTGATACATATCAGATTAAGACAATTTTACAATTAGGTTGTTCAACCACTTTTTGGGCGAAGATTTTCAAATCCTGCCTTATTGCACATCTAGGCGGTAAGACGAACCTCCAGGAAAAATTTTAGCCTCACAACCATAGTAATTTTTTAGATACCAGAAAATTGAGTGGTACTTTTTTTTATAAATATAGACATACAGCTAATAAAAGTCCTAAATATGCTTAAAATAATAGTTCTGATTAATATACTCGAATAAATCAAAAGAATTAGTAATTTTTTAAATTTATAAATGTATATGCTTCAAGGTAATAACGATTAAAGTTGAAAATGACTCTTGAAATAAAACATGACTTAACAATATAGATAATAATATAGATTGATATAAATATTTCCGCGTTGTGTAACATTCTATACTCCCCAGTAGCCTCATCTCTCTTCGGACCAAATATTTTAGTACCTTATTTTCTAAAATATTTAGCCGTTGTCCGTCCTTCAAAGTAAGCGGTCACGTTTCACCGTCGGAAGGATAACAGTTTTATAAATTCTAACCGTTAAGTTTTTAGACAGAAGCTAAGTAATTTCGCGAATTATAACACACATTTTCCGCGTTTAACCAGGACTTTATTTCCTTCTGGATTTTTTGTTCGTAATCATTGAACCTAAATACTTAAATTTCTCTACGTGTTCAAAAGTATACCCTGATATATCAATATCACTATGATCGCCACCGTCTCTGCTACAAATCATATATTTTGTCTTTTCGGTATTTATTTCGAGTCCTATTTCTTTACCGGTTTTTATTAACGGACTTGTATTTAGTTAAGGTAGTTTAGTTTTCGTATCTTCCTTTAGCAGTACCAAATCATCGGCGTATCCCAGAACCGGAATTTTATCACCCGAATTTAAACCTTCTTAGTACATGTCACTTTTTCTTTGATATATTCTAAAGCGACTTCGTCTCCACCAATTTCTGTTATTATGATTGCTATTAAGAAGTTTTTAAAAGAATATATTTTAAAGTACTTCCGTGTAAATGACATTTTTAGTTTTATTTTCTTGTGGCAGAACATACTGATTTTCTCCGCAACCCGATCTTGACGTAAATATATTTCTACTTGTTTAAATGGAAAAATATAAATTAACGGGAAATTGAATTATTTAAAAATAAAAGGTAAACCATTTGGAATCATTGGGAAGCGAGGTTTTTTTTTCTCCCAAATTTTCCCCGTTTTTCCCCAGATTTTCGACTGATTCTTCGGTCCTATTGGTCGCAGCGTGGTGTTATATAGCCTATAACCTTTCTCGATAAATGGACAATCCAACACAAAAATAATTTTTCAATTAGAACCAGTAGTTTCTGAGATTAGCGCGTTCAAACAAACAAACAAACAAACAAACTCTTCAGCTTTATAATATTAGTATAGATAATATACCGCTGGAGAGGTAAAGATTTTAGAAAAAATATTATCTAATAAACGGAATTGTAAAAGGTAATGTATGTATAGTGACGAATAGAACATAAACTTATTACTGATTATTATATGTAACAATTTATTAGTTTTACAATATATTATTTAAACGAAATCATATGTTTCCAATGAAACTAAATACATTTTTATTTAAATTGACTTAAAACTTCGTTCAAATTTAAGTGTATTTAATTGTTCTGAAATTGATTTTTACAGCCAAGGTGAGTGAAAGTTGTATGTTGCCCGCACCAGATTTTTAGAACTTATTTTTTCCTATTATATTCAAAAACAACAATTTTATACCGTTCATAATTGTCCGAAATTCAGTGTTCTAGCCGGAATAAATAATTGTGAAAGAAATTCAATATCAATTTATGCAAATTATTTTTGGTTTCATATATGAGCTGTTCAGTGCACAAACCGCGTAACTCCAAAAAACAAAAAGTGGAGAAATGCGATGAAGTAATGAATATTGTTTTTTTTTAAATTCCTGTTATAATATAAATTGAAATATATAATGTAGAATGCATAAATACATATATAGCTTTCATGTAACGGTATTTAAAGTTAATGACAAATAATAGTGAAAAAATATTCGTCAGTAATGTTACAGTTTTGATGTGACTGGTGGAATTAATCGATTTGGCAACTGAAAAAAAGTAATTAAGTTAAATTCAGTATTTAAATTTTTAATTTTTTATTAAACAAAAAGTTAGTTTTTATATATTTGTATTACAGCTTTTCCATAAAAATGAATATTGACAATTATGTTATAATATATTTTTGTGATTAATTCATCAGCAATATTATAAATAATGTCTTCTTCATTATCTGTATGCGAGGATTTGTTGTTAATTTTTTATAGTAATTATGTTTAACAGGAGGAATGAATTTTAGCAGGTCCATCATGTCTTTTCGTTTTTCCCTTATCACAGTGTGCCGTTTAATAGTGTTAATCTTTATTATTCCGGGAAGTTATTATAAATACAAAAAGTTAAGTTTATACCAAGTGCATTGACACTAAAATTTAAGATTTTTCAAAAAGTGGAGTTAGTCAATGTGTGCACTGAACGGCTGATTTTTTACAATTACGAAAAAAATAAATAAATTACTCAATAAAAATAAATGAAGTTTAGCTCTCACCTTTAAAACTATTTATAAGGAGCTACAACTCAATTATAAGAAAAAAGAATAACCATAAAATGTTTTATTTTTATTGCATAACACAGTCCTAAGAAGTTAAATAGTTTTTATACCTCTTGGAAGAATCAACTTATCAACAAAGGGTATTGATAACTAATCCTTGTTTATGTAAATAGATTATTGCATTTGTTTTCAAGGGCAACATTCTCTCCCTCCACCTCAACAGCTGGCCTCAAGTCCCTTTCATCGCTAAGGAAGGACAGCGCTGGTACCAAAAAATCGTGGCCATCCTAAGGTCGCCTTCGTGTACAAGGCTCTCAGCTCTGCTCAATTCAGGGTGCCATCTTATTACTGTCTCTTCAATTTAGCTCCATATGAAAGCAATTATGACTCTATCTTTTCAAGCATTTTCTGTTGATTAGGGTTCCGTAAAACCAAATTCCGTGTCCGTTCAATTCCTCAGATTTTGAGCCATAAGAAAAAAACATTCAGTGATTAAACATGCAGTTTTACTTTCACTTTCATATATATCGCGAACGTGAAAATTTTCGAAATCTAGTTTTCATACGAAATACACGTTTTAGGGTCTCCTGAGTCCAAATGACCAAGTCCCGACAAAAAGTCTGTATGTCCGTATGTGTGTGTGTGTGGTAAGTCTAGCAAAAACTATAAGTCGTACGACACTGAAATTTCATATTTAAGACAACTATACGCCTGAGATGTTACGGCAACTTTTTCATCATAATCACCTAACCAGAAGAGCCTCTTTATACAATGCATTTTGCGCGTTTTTACGATTTTCTCAAAAATGTTGGTAACGATTTTGATTAAACTCGCTATATTGATGTAAAAAAATCTGGTGCGGGCAACACACGACTTTCACTTACCTCCATTTTTAAAATCAATGAAAGAATTTTCAAATACAGTTAGAGATAAAAATACGTGAAACTATTAAGGAATTAATCAAATTGAATTTATATAGAAACATGTGTTTTATTAAAACATCTATTATATTATTATCTAAAATAATCAGTTAGTTTTATCTTCTTCTCATCACTCTCTATTAACTTCTAAAAGTTTGTGTATGAGATGATATTTTTGCTAAAATCTTTAGCTTTCCAATGGTATATCATACATGTATATTACTGCTCTTATGTTCAAAAACGAAAAATTGCATTAAAAAAATATTTTTTCTGTTTTCTCCTTTAGTTGGGTATAGAATTTATTCAATTTATATATTTACCCATTTTTCATCAGCGTTAACAAGATAATCGAGTTATTATTATTGAATCTAAAAAATTAAAGGTACTTTAGTGGAAGAAAGTTTAAAATATCGGCATTTAAGCCCTGTCAGACCATTTTTATCCAAATAAAACCTACATAATATTAAAGCCCATTATATTTTACATCAATATAGCGAGTTTAATCAAAATCGTCGGAACCATTTTCGAGAAAATCAAAAAAGGTGCAAAATGTATGGTATAAAGTGCCTCTTCTGGTAAGCTCATTTTGATAAAAAAGTTTTGTCACGTCTCGGGCGTATAATTGTCTTAAATATGAAATTTCAGTTTCATAGGACTTGCCGTTTCCGCCCGGGAGTTACCACACACAAACATACACACACACACACACACACACACACACAGACCTTTTTGCGGGACTTGGTTATTTGGACTCAGGGGACCCTAATACGTGTATTTCCGTTGAAAACTGGAATTCGAAAATTTTCACGATCGCAATACTTCCCCTTACTATATATAGTAAGTGAAAGTATTAGGATGGGCTTTAATATCATATAGGTTTCATTCTGATTGAAATAGTCTGACAGGGCTTAAATGCCGATATTTTCTTCCTCTGAAGTACCTTTAATTTTTTAGATTCGAAAAAATTAACCATATCGTCTGATTAGCATAAAAAACAGGTAAATATATGAGTTGAACCAATTCGATATCCAATTAAACAAGAAAACTGCAAACATATTTTTTTAAGGCAATTTTTTGTTTTTGAACTTAAGAACAGTAATATACATGTATAATATACCGTTGGAATGCTAAATATTTTAGAAATAATATTATCTTATACATAATATTGTAAAATTTAACGGAGAGAAATAATAATACAATAGATTTTTTAATAAAATACATGTTTCTATTTAAATCCAATTTAAATAATTCTTTAACAATTTATTTTTGTTTATATTTTTTTTTTTCAATTCTGGAATTTATATAGATAATGGAGGTAAGTGAAAGACGTGTGTTGCGCGCACCAGATTTTTTTTATATCCTTTATTGTTCAACAAACATGAAACTAATGTAGCAATACCAAAAATGAAGAATGCAACAGTTCAGGCCTTTCAGTACTTACACTAGCTTTAGAGGTATTTTAAGTTGGAAATTCCTTAAATTTAAGTTCATTGCATGTGGTGGTTTCAACTGCAGGCTTTCGCTTCAAGCATGTAATTTCATACCGATATGGATCTTAAATTCGTTTGGTGCATATTCGCATCTCCGAGTATGTGAATATCTGTAATGTAGAAATGTTATTGTATCCTAATTAAAAGTAAGAGTATAGCAATGGTTCCCAACTAAATATTCTGCTGAACCCTTCCATCAATCAGAACAATGGCAAGGGACTAAATAAATTAAAAAAAAAAAATCCGTGCATGTATGGTTCTTCGATTTAATCTAAAGAATACTTAAGTCCTAAAAGAACGCATTTGAGAAAATCAATTCTTCCCGAAAGTTCTTCTTTCTATAATGTCAAGATAATTTATAGATTTCAATGAAAAAATAATCAAATCAACTAAAACAAGAGAATATTTTCAAAAATGATATATCACCAATTCCAAATCATTGTATTAATTTTAAAGAGCATCCGGCTAACAGAAACTTCATAAGGGACTCCATAAATAAATAAAAAAATCTTGCATATCATCACGACCAATAAATAGATACAAAGTAAATCACAACAAAAATAACTGAGGTATAGAATTAATTTACGTTTAATCGGCCGCCATTTTAAAACTAACAAGCTGATATCAACTTCTATGTGTTAGGATCATCGTTGCATGGACTAGTATTTTTGTGGCGAATTTAAAAAAAAAAATGGTCCAGTAGTTTCGGAGAAATGCCGCGGACGGCGGACAAACGGATTTTTTGTATCCGTTATTTGGATTCTACGCATCTCGAAACGTATGCTCTCAAATTTTCAGCGGTGGTAATTTTTTTTTTTTTTTTTGGTCGATTACAAAGGTTGATTATTGAAAATAATAAACCAAAAAAACAAAAAAAATTATATTCCATAATACCTCCATGAAAGTTATTGTATTTTCTTCTTTGAAGGTCTTGAAATATAAAGATAAATACCACCATTCCCCCCTATGTTTTCTCTGTGCTGAGGTCGAAATAATAAATCTTCGACATCATCAAGGAACTTCCAGTTCTTTTTAGTTCATGCCAAAGATGCAATGGATATGTCAGCTTCCGGGTTAATAACATGTAACCACACTGTTTTGTTCATAAAAATATTCGTGCCAATTGAATAGATAAATACGAATAACTTAAAATTAATACTTGACCACAAAGCCACATAATAGCATTATTCAGTAATAAATCGAAAATGATAAATATAAACAAAAAATGAATAGATCTGACATTTTAAAGATAATAGATGAACAAGGACAGTTCATCAGTAAGATATTATACGACCATGGTACACTCTACCAATAATTCTTTTTCAAGGTGGAGTTGAATGGATTGACATTAAAATCATTGTCCTTTCTTTTCAATGCGGATTTGTTTGAAACTTTATTTGGAATCAGAATGATTGCGCGGAAAAGGCCAAAATCATTCAGTACCCGTGCTGAAAAGTTAATATAAGAAGCATTGAGTGTCAGGGAAAATGCAAAGGTTGGAAGAAAGTGACCTAAAATAGGATCATTGCTACATTTCACGTTTGAAGCACGATCCAATGTTTATATATTTCATACAACGAAATATTGTATTAGCATTAAAAAATTGTATTAAAATTAAATATAAATAATTACTTAATTTTAACCTACTGTTAATTTTTACTTTCGCCCATTTATAAAATATGAAAATTTCCGAATTCTTTAAAGAATTACGTAATTTAAGAAAGACCTCTTAAAGAAATATTATGTTTACTTATAGTTCTATATAATGAAAATCACTGATCAAAGATATGAAGCTGTAGACAATTAATTGATTTAAATCAATTACAATTAGATAGAATGTTCTAGAAGCGTTTCGGAATAAGAATAATGTATAAGAAATTAAGAAGCACATAAAAAAAAAAAAACATTACATTTTCGATGGGACAGATTGTAATTTTACTCAATAAAAATTGTTGTTGAAAAAAAAAAGTTTTCAACTGAAATACGCGTTTTATGGGGTCAGACTGTGTCAGTGTGTGTGTGTAGGAGTGTTAAATCTAGCACGAAAACGAAACTGAAATTTTATATTTCAGAGAACTATATGCCCGAAATGTTACAGCAATTTTTTTTTATCAAAATAGGCAAAAGAGGAACAATGGTCAAATATATATTTTTATTGCATTTTTTGTGTTATTGAACATTATTAGTCAATACGATGGCATTGTTATACAGTGGAGTTATAAGTACTAAAGTAACTAAAGTTATACCAAACCACATATTCGGGGTTTGGTATAACTTGACAGCTTTCAAGGATTGGCTTTTGAACATACGTACAGTAATATATATATATAATATATATATATATATATATATATATATATATATATATATATATATATATATACACATATGGATAATGTATATGCCGTTTTATTCCTTTAAAATATCTTTACTTCTACTTGACAAACGGCTAACATGGAATCCCCACACTAGACTGAAACGACAAGAAACTACTCGATGCTTTCGGTTACTTCAACACTTACTTGACAAACGGTCAAATCTTCCTCTTAACTACAAAAGACTCATCTACATGACCATCGTAAGACCTATCTGGAGCTATGGGGGTCAACTAAACCATCGAATTCCTCTCGTATCCATTCCTTACAATCCAAAATCCTTCGTAAAATCCTCAATGCTCCATATTCTCTCACTAATAAACTTATCCATAAAGACCTTAATGTTCCATATGTTACTGATTTAGCCCGAACCAGGTATCATTCATTCCATGAAAAACTCCATTCCCACTCGAATCCACTGGTTTCCATTCTGTCTTCCTCCTCAATTCCTAATAACCCTCCGAGGCGTCTGAAAAGAAGATGGCCCCGAGATCTTCTAGTTTAGGATATATTTAGAATGCTGCCAATGGGTGGTGTCTCTACATGTATTTCATGTCAATTTACCATATGTCCATCACATTTACTTGATGTATTTTGTATACAGTTGTAAATAACAATAAATATGTTTAAAATGAAAACAAAATATGTTTAATTTTATAAATTCGGAAGAAACATTCTAACATCATCTTGTTAGAATTGATAAACAAATGGTAAATGTACACTTAAACCGAACGATGAGCATCTAAAAGGGAAAAGAGAACAATTATTTTTAGGTAAATATTTTTTTTACGAACACAAGTATGCCTTGAATGTAGATGTTTTAAATTTTCTTCCTCTACAGTACCCTTGATTTTGTAGTGTACGATAATTTTAGTAAAATAAAAAAATATTCTTTCGCTCTTGTGAGCTCAAAAAAGCAATTAAAAAAAAATTAAATGAACTCTATAATATATAATTCTTTAATACAACTTACCAAGTTTTCGCCGTACGCTGATTCGGACAAGAGTGAAATGAAGATAATCGGGTAAAAGGTGTTAAAAGGATATTTTATGATGAAGGAAATTTTCACCTTTTTTCTAGTCATTCTTGAATTCGCAGACAGCAGCGGATAATAGTGGTTGAAGAAAAGACTTCGAAATGAACATAAATTTCATACCCAAGAGGTACAATAAAAAATAAAAAGTTAAACCACAAGTTAAAAAAATTCACATCAGCGGACCTAAAGCAGAGATTACACCCTCGATGCTCACGGTTCGACATCAAAAATGCAAGAGAGTTAAAAAATGGCTAATGCCCAGCATCTCCCCCAATCAATTGCCATCCTGATCTACTGATAACTCAATAGTTGGCCCAGCGATTTCTATCTCCGGTGACGGTTAAGGCGGCAAGTTCAAAATGAAATGCACTTGAAATTCAAAATAAAATGCAATCAAAATACCGAACATGTAGATTTAAAAAAAAAAATTAACCATATAATCTTGTTAGGATTGATATTGGAGTTCTACCAATGGGTAGTTTCTTCACAGGCGTAGTTTCAATCATGTGTCTTAACCTCATATCTATCCCATTTACTTGATGTATTGTATAAATACAGTTGTAAATTTCTTTAAATAAATAATAAAAAAAAAAAAGAAAAAAAAGAAAAGGATTGATAAATAACGGGTAAATATACAATTTAAACGAATTTGATATCCAAATAAAGGAGGAAAGAGAAAAATTATTTTGTATGCAATTTTCGAACATACGAACAGTAATATTAATGTATACTATAGTTTTGGAAAGGCGAAGATTTTAGGAAAAATATTATGTAACAAACAACATTTTAAAAGTTAATGGAAAGTGATGAAAACCCGATAAAACTAATTGATTCTTGTAGATAATAATATAATCGATTAGGCAATAAAACATGTTTCCTTCGAAATTAAAAGTAATTAATTCCTTAACCGTTTTCCATCTCAGTTTTTGAAAATTCTGAAATTAGTTTAAACAACAGAGGTAAGTGAAAGACGTGTGTTGTGCACACAAGATTTTATAATTAGTTAAGTGGCTATTAAACTAATTTAGAGCTTTTTTTTATAAGGTTTTATTCTTAACTTTATGAATGGATCAATTAGCGATAGTCTCTATTTGAAAAGGGGTCTACTCCTAAAAATTAATAAATAAGAAATTAAAAATATAATACTATATTAATTGTAGCTGTGAATAACTGGTCACTGGGCTGCCAATCTTCAAGCGTGAGATTGCAGCTAGATAGTGATGTACTCGTATTTTGTAAATCATTCTTCGGTCGATCTTTGGAATGGTCGTTTAAAGATTTTACAAATCTCCTCCAAAAAGATAAGGTCACACATACTCAGCCTCTGTAAAGTTGGGAGAAAAAGCGTGATATTGACCTAATCACCTCCTAGCACAGCCGTTGGCCTACAAAAAGTGTCGGTGCTTCCTATGTTACGAACCTTTTCTCGAATAGCGTCCTTCGTATAAAATCCGATACATTCGATCGATGAATTCATGCTTAATACAGGATTTAACCCAACATTAGTAAGGGTCATAACTATTATGAAATTATAATTTTACTGTCAGATGACCGTTAAGCCTTGGAAAGAAGCTTTCGGTTTTTTTTTAATCTTCTCCTAAAGCTTACCTCATTTTGACATCAGCAAGTCTGAGAAAATATGGTAGGTTCGGCTTTCCTAATTTTAGTAAAAGAAGTAGTGCTACTGGAATGGGGAAGGAGAAGTCTCGAAAGGTAGAAGAATTTGATACTGGAATCAGAGGTGGAACCAGAGTGGAGGGGGCATTCTGTTTTGGAATGGAGAGATGAGGTTTAAAGAAGGAGAGATCCGAGTTCACGTGCCCATTTTACTAAAATGCAAGATAAGACATATATCATGAATGTCATATTTCTGTATAATAATTATTAGAATCAACAGAATTAAAGGTAGGTACTTCAGAAGAAAAATGGGGGAGCCAGTGACTGAGTGACTAGCAAGTTAGGCTTTCACGCTAAAGTTTGTGAGCTCGAATCCCAGTCCCGGCGAGACTTTTTCAAGCACTTAATAAATGGGGATTCACTCACAACCATCCCTCAGGTATGTGAACCCGTCAGCTAATGTAGCTACTCACAAATTAAGCGTAGGAAGCGTTGACCCTACCCTATAAAATACATCGAAAAACGTGAGTGTAATCTCCCAGGAGGGTACATACGCGAGGCCTGTCGCGCACTGGAAGAAGAAGAGAAGTCTTCAGAAGTAATATATTTGAACATTAACAATTTAAACACTCTCACTTTATTTCTATTTTTATTATTATATACTATTTTTTTCTCTTCATCAATTCAAAAAAAAGTAATTTAAAATCAAATAAAAAAAAAATAAATAAAAAATTTTGTTCAAGATGAACTGTATAAAGTGGCAACCATTTTATGTGTTCTTTAGTGTTGTCTTTTGCAACTTTATGTGTTCTGTAGCGTACATATTAAGGTTTTTTTTTCAATTAAAAAAGAATAATGGAGGGAAGTAACAGTCAACACAAGGCTTTAAGTAACCTGTTATTGAATCAGTCTGCTGTGTCTGTAATCCCCATTAATAATACTATATAATACAAAAGCCATTAGAAAGACCATTGCCGTTTTCTGGCGCCTTCATTATTCTAGTACAAATAAGATTTGTTACCCAGCGTGGATAATGAATAATGAATGGCATTCTTCTTAATACATTGTTCGAACCTCCATTCACATTTTTATAGTTCATTCCGTTATTTTATGGAGTCCTGTGGTTTTTTTTTTAAACTTTCACATTAAAAATATTTTTGGAACATCCGGAATCATATGTACAATCATTATGTTATTTTTCATTTTTTTAAATAAAAGTTTTATTATTATTATGAACAATAAAACAATCAGCCTTAATTAGTTATTGTTGGAAATTAGGAAATGGCGGGGTTAAAAGTACGGGGGTAGATTGTGCCGATGATAACAATTGCTCATAAATTGTCATTTTATTAGGAAATCGTAAGGCCACTGTAAAATAACACTGCGTTCAAATAGTTTAAAGAATTCAAGTTTAGGTATTGATATTACAACGGGGTCAAAACTAATTATATTGGGGGTTAATTGAGCCGTGGCAGTTTAGGGCACTAATTAACATTTATTTTGTTTTTAAGATGGTCTAAAGATAGACAAAATGAGTATTACTTCCCAGGAGTCACTTCAAAAATTTGCTGAAGCTTTATAGAAGACGTCGATCAAAAACTGTAGCTCGTGTTGTTATTATTTATCACTATTTATAAATAAATAATCGTGAATTTTTGTATGTCTGGAAAATGAAATTTCCTTTAGATCATGAAATCGAGAATGTGGCCCTAAATATTTTTACTTGCACTGTATATGAAATATATAGTAAGGGACAGTATTATGATAGTGAACATTTTCGAATACCAGTTTTCAGCGGAAATACAGGGTCCCTGAGTCCAAAATAAAATCCCGAAAAATGGTTTGAGTGCCTGTGGGTCCGTGTGTGTGTGTGTGTGTATCGCAAAAGTGAAAAGTCGTAAGAAACTGAAATTTCATATTTAACAGAACTATACGCCCGAGATGTTACAGTAACTTTTTCATCAAAGTCAGCTAACCATGAAGAGCCACTTTATACCATGCATTTTGCACCTTTTTACGATTTTCACAAAAAAGGCTCTAACATTTTGAATAAACTCGCTATATCGATGTAAAATTTAATGGGCTTTAATATCATGTAAGCTTAATTCTGATTAGAATAGTTGACAGGGCTTAAATGCCGATATTTTAAATTTTCTTCCTCTAAACTACCTTTAATTTTGTACATTCCAAAAGATTAACCATACAATTGATGGCCATTGATGAAGGACGGCTAAATATACAGGTTGGACGAATATGATGACCAACTAAAGGATAAAACATTAAAACTTATTTAATGTTAACATATTTTAAATGTAATTTTTGTTTTTTTAATAATTAGAACAGTATTATAGACATATAATATACCGCTGGAAAGAGAAAGATTTTAGGAAAACATTATGTTATACAAAATGTTGTAAAAGGTGACATAAAGTGACGGATAGGGAATAAACTTAGTACTGATTAACAATTTAATAGTTTTACTTTCACTTACCTATGTATGAAATATATAGTAAGTGAAAGTATTGCGTTTGCGAAAATTTTCGAATTCCAGTTTTCAACGGAAATACACGTTTTAGTGTCTCCTGAGTCCAAATAAACAAGTCCCGCAAAATGGTCTGTGTGTCCGTGTTTTTGTGATGAGCCTAGCACGAAAACGAAAAAGCGTACGAAAATGAAATTTCATATTTGAGACAACATGAAACGCCCGAAATGTTACAGCAACTTTTTCATCAAAATCGGCTGACCAGAAGGGCCACTTTATACATTTTGCACATTTTTATGATTTTCTCAAAAACGGCTCTTACGATTGATTAAACTCGCTATATGGATGTAAAATTTAATAGAGTTTAATATGATAGGGGCTTAATTCTGATTGAAATAGTCTAATAGGGCTTAAATGCCGATATTTTATATTTTGTCCTTTAAACTACCTTTAATTTTGTACATTCCAAAAGATTAACCATTTCACGTTGTTAGCATTGATTAAAAACCGCTAAATATAAAGTTGAATGAATTTGATAATAAACTTAAAGAGAAAAGTGCAAAAGTATTTTTTAATGTAATTTTTGTTTTTTTTAAAGATAAGTACCGTATTATATATGTATAATATACCGTTTGAAAGCTAAAACGTTTCGAAAAAATATTATTTTATGCAAAATGTAATGGAGAGTGATAAAAAACTGATAAAATTTATTGATTGTTTTAGATAATAATGATAACATGATAGATTATTTAATAAAACACATGTTTCTATCGAATAAATCAATTTAGTTAATCTTTAAACTAATTTCGACTCTAATGGTATTAAAAAATTCTTAAATTGATTTTAACAAGGGTGACAAGTGAAGGTCGTGGGTCGCGCGCACCAGATTTTTATTATTTAATCTAAATCATATGTTTTCTACGAAAATGAATATACGTTTTATTAAAATCAACTCAAAATATTTTTCAAATTGAAGTATAGTTAATTGTTTTTAAATTGATTTTAACAGTTGAAGTAAGTGAAAGTCGTGTGTTGCCCGCACCAGATTTTTTCTTCTAAAGTATTCAAACATCAAAAATTACAACACCCGAAATTAGCAATACCATTAGACTAGATCGAAATGGGATGCTGACTGCAGATCGGAGAGATATGGATTTCATGGAGGAACATGATCTCCCGTAACGAGCCTGCTAATGATATTGCCAAAGCAAACTGCACCGCATCTTGTAACTGCTCATGTGCCCAACTTTCACCCCGCACGATCTGGAGCAGTAGGTTTTGGACCGATAATACGATAAAATCTAAGTGAAATGGATAATTACTTATGGTATTGTGACCTGTGTAACTAACTACTGAGCCAATGTAACAATGAACATCAATTTATAAAGGCGGATGTGAACGTGCGAGCCGGTATGGAAGATCTTATCGGGAGCAACAGATGAAGATTAAAGGAACTTCAGCAACACTAATAACTATCGCAACAATTATATTATTGCATATTGCACTTTCTAAAGGGAAGGTTTTCGGAGGAAGCATGTCGTTATTTTATAATCCTTCTGGATAGGGATAAGAAAGAAGTAGGCTAGATGGCTTATCAACTGATTAAG
The DNA here is from genome assembly GCA_023052935.1 of Piezodorus guildinii. Taxonomy (NCBI): domain Eukaryota; kingdom Metazoa; phylum Arthropoda; class Insecta; order Hemiptera; family Pentatomidae; genus Piezodorus; species Piezodorus guildinii. The sequence goes on from CM041292.1 coordinate 158,899,744, forward strand.
TATATGATATCAATCTGATATAAAGACAATTTTTATCTTATTTGTGACATACTTTGTATTTTAGGATATGGTTAGTAGTATGATATAATTACACGAACAACTGATAAGTGGATATCAAAAAAGTCTTTATAGTATCTTTTAATTCGTAAATAACACACACAAAACATGTTGAGGATGTACAGTAGACTGTTGGAATTATCATAGGTAGAAATAATCATAAGTCGTGTGAAAAAACATTTTTATTTTGCTGACTTCTGAAAAATTAACATATTTTTCACGCGTCTGACTCCTGATTATTGCTATTCTACATGTGATGAAATGGCATTATTAAAAAAAAAAAAAATATATATATATATATATATATATATATATACATATGAGAAAAATGCAAGTTTTTTTCATTTTAATTCTCTATCTATTACAGAAAGTTATTTCTCATCCTCTTATGTATTATTTACTGTATCTCAAAATGCAAAATACCTTTAAAACTTTTTTTTTTTTTTTTTTTTTAATTTATTTTATTAAGAGATAATACAATCTGCCACCTTCTGGGGCAATGAGTATTAGAGATAGAATAAATCATTCATACCATATGTACATCCTTTAAAACTAGTGTTTTTTAATGGTGGTTTCTATTAAAACAAATGCAACGTAAACTAAATTTGGTACTCTAAGTTGTCGAAAAATCAAATCAAAATACTAATAGAAAAGTATTTAGACTAAATAAAAAAAACTAGAAACCTTTTGGGACATTATTAATTTTAAAGGTAATCGATTGCAATGGACTAAAATAAAATCTAAATAGGACTATTATTATTTTTAAAAAAAACTAATTGTTAGTATATAAAAGAATATTGGACATTATATGTATTATATACATTGCCATTCTTTTATTCCATATATATTATCTTCCTTTTGTCTCATTTATATTATAATTAATTTCGTTAAAGAACTTAGACATTTTGAAATTATATATGAATTTGATATAGTATGAGTGACGGTGCTCATCTTTCGATAATATTATTATTATTTTCATTTGTTTCCGTTGCCCCTTACTTATTAATCTTCTGAATAGCTCAGTTTTCTGATACAAAGAATAGCTTTATCTTATTTGTGACACACTTTGTATTCCAGGATATGGTTAGTAGAGGATTTATATGATACAATTACATGAACAACTGATGCGTAACCAAAAAAGTCTTTTTCGTATATTTTAATTCGTAAATAACACAGACAAAAACATGTTGAGGATGTATTGTTGACTGTTGGAATTATAGGTAGAAATAATTAAGAGCTAATCGTGTGAAAAATATTTTAATTTTGCCGAGGTCTGCAAAATTAACCTATTTTTCATACGTTTGACTCCTGACCTATGAAAAAAAAATGTCTTGAAAAAAAAAAAAAAGTGTTTTAATTTTAATTCTCTATCTATAAAAGAAAGTTACCACTCACCCTCTTATGTATTCTTTACTGTATCTAAAAAACCTTAAAATGCCTTAAAACTGTTTTTCAATAGTGGTTTCTATTAAAACATATGCAATGAAACTAAAATTGGTACTCTAGAGGATCGAAAAAAAAAAAATCAAAATACTAATAGATATGTATTTAGACCAATTGAAAAAACTATAATTGTTTTGGAACATTAATATTAAAGGTAATCAATGACAATAGACTAAAAAAAATCTAAATAGGACTATTATTATAAAAAAAAAACTAATTGTAAGTATATAAAATTATATCAAGGATTTATTTGCCGAGTTGAATTGAATTTTCATGTATTCTTTTAGATGAAATTCATTAACAATAAAACGTATTATCTAAATTAATAATCTTTTATTCCATAAATTTTTTCTCATTCTGTGTCATATTTTTATTAATTTCGTTAACGAACTTGCTGCAACAAAAAGAATCTTGTAACACTCCTGCGTATAGTTGTCTTAAATATGGAATTTCAGTTTCGTAAGACTTTTCGTTTTTGCGCTAGACTAATCACTCACAGACCTTTTCGCGCTTTCAGAAGACCCTAAAACGCGTATTTCCGTTGAAAACTGGAATTCGAAACTTTTTACGATCACATTACTTTCCCATACTGTAATGTATTGAGGATACTGAGGGGAGATCATAATTAAATAATTTTAATATTAAACAATAAAAGATTAAGAAACCTTTGTCGACAAAACATCAAAAGGCGTTTACCTCCATGAGGCCCCTCCCCAATATGTACCTCGGAAAACTTCCTAGACACTAGGACAAAGGACCCCCGGCATGGGGCACTTCCCAGATCAGCCCCGCCCGAGGTGACGACGATGAGGAGAAGATTCGAAAGAGTCAGTCAAGTGCTATCCTCAAGAAGAGGGAGTCTTATTCCAGCAAGATAACTGCGGAGGTCCATCCGCAAGAAGAGGAGATGTCCGTCGGGGTCAGAGCAGCTGGAGATGAAGCCGAGAAATGACGCCAAAGACTGATTCAACCTTCGCCAGCCGACCAAGTGTTTCAAAGGTATATCGTCGTATGTAATGTTGTATGGCAAGCTTAATTGTAATTTTATCCTCAGTATTCTCAACATAGGTCTGGAAATTATCTAAATAGAGTTTAGATTTACAATCTGTGTAATAGTTATATTTAATAATAATTGTTCTAATTTAAATCTGTTAGTAATTTAATGTTCCCCTGCATGCCACCTACTGGGATAGGAAAACACGAAACCTTTGGAACGGAATCCAATGGTATCCTTAAATATAGTTTATATATGGATTAAATATATCAAGTAAATTTTGAAGCTACCGCTGCCTTAGAAAAGCAGCCGGTCAAAAAACATACAATGCGCGTGCTTTCAGTGATTTATGTGCAGAATTTAATTGTATTTTCATGTATTATTTTCGATTAATCAAGAAATAGTATTACATTTATTATATAGCTAATGACCTTAAGGTATGCTCTGTAAATAATAATGTATTATATGGATTAATAATCTTTAATTCCATATATTTTATACTCCTTTTGTGCCCTGGATGTTTTAATTAATTTCGCTAAAGAACATTTTCTAAAATATATATGAAATGATATAGTATCAGGTGACGGTGTTAATCTTTCGCAATTATTATTATTTTTATTTGTTTTCTTATTCTTATTTCACTCTGAATAGCTATGCCTGAGGGGTTTTTTTTTTTTTTTTTTTTTTCTGTTTATATTCATCATCATCTAACAGGGATCACTTTTACGGTTAAAGCCTTTTATAAAGAAAAAATGTGAATAGACTATGTAGGTGCTCCAGCTCTAAGGCCGAGGCTGATCATCGCCTAGATAGAAAATAAAACCCAATTATTCCGAATACCACTTAAACTATCTTCTTATAGTATATATATATTCTCCTTAGAAACTATTATTCATTTTGTCTACCTTAAAAAAGTGAGAACAGGTTATCTCTTCCATCCCCATGTTGTTAAATGCACCACAACCTCATCTTTAATATGCAAACCAACAATACCGAAAACACAAAGAAAGCCGAAAACAAGATGCGGTGAATGTGGTCGCCCAAAATATGAAATTGGATAAAATGAAATGAATATGGGCAAAACCACACTGAATGGTAAAATTTTTTGATAAAGAAATATTTACAATCAATTAAACAATGCTGCAATTTCTTACACATTGGTATAATGGTTCCGAATGAAATTTTATTTATGTGTAAAAATTTATATAGCCAATTTATATAGGCAATTAATAAATTAAAAAACTTAAGGAAAGACGAACCAGGATACTGTAAATTTATTGTATTTTCAAGGAAAATGCCCATTCGTTATTTCAAAACTATATCTCCTCTATTTCTTAACCCATTTTTTTTTTTTTTTTTTTTTTTTTTTTTTTTTTCCAGATGTGTATATTGATTAGCAGTATTTCTTGGTAAACATAAACTCGTAATAATAATGGGTCTTAAACCTCCGCCAAGACTAAGTAAAACTAACTAACTGGACCGACTCAAACTACCAGTGAGCCCCATCACATGACATGAAACATAATTAAAATATCTTCAATTCACCACTCATCAGAGCCCTCTTAATGTGCATAAGATGCAGCAGAAGAGAGATCAGAAAATCAAATTCAACCGAACGCATTTTTATGGGGATAAGAGGGGGAAAAAATTATCCTCTGTAAATTCGGCACTCGAAAATTGGGGAGAAAAAAAGGTTGAGCGTGATCTTGGCTCAATTACCCCCGTGCACAGCCGTTGTGGCCTAGAATCAGTACGACCTATTTATGGTTATAGAGGTTTTAAATATTTAGGAGATATTTTAAAATTCTTGATTGCACGGTTATCTAGTTCTTATACAATTAATAGGACAGTGATTGATATAAAAAAAGGGTCTTGGGCTCAGTACATAAAGATTTGTACTGTTTCTTGGCCAACGGCCGTGAAATGAGGTGATTAGGCCTTGATCACACTCAGGTTTTTTCCCAATGTTTTTGGGTACCCAATTAATAGAGGATGGGTCTGCCCCTGTAGGGTCTTCATATCCAAGGGTAGCGCCCTACTCCCCCTCTCTCCTCCGACTGAATTAACATAATAAATAATATTCTGTCACAACCGAGATTTGAACCCAGAATCCGGAGAACAGTAGGTTAGTGTTCTATCCACTGGACCGCCTCTGATATAAAAATTATCATTAATTAATAAAAAGATCTTCATTCCTAGAAAAATTGTCTAGCAATTTGACACATATATATATATATATATATATATATATATATATATATATATATATATATATATATATATATATATAATACTAAATTATAGTGAAAAATCATTTTAAAAAATAAAATAAATTCAAAATCACGTTTCGAAATTGAATTGCAAGTAATAATTTTTTTAGTTGTTGTGGTGTTGATCTTTGATTATCCAAAAAACTAATATTATTACGACACAGTGCTTTGCAGATAAACTATGTATTTGTAAAGAAAAAGAGGCAATTAAAATTTCTTTTTAACAAAGAAAATTTTTTTTACATGAATTTAATATGTTACCGATATAAAACGATATTTTTTTTATAAAAATCCAAGAAATTTTAATTTTGAAAAATATTCTTTAATGAGAAGTTTTCATGTTGAGATATGTGATCTATGAACGACATGTAAGGTAAGAGAAATCACTGATGTTTATCTTGTAACATTGATAACTATATAAATAAATTCCATTTTTACGTGTTTAAACTGTTTTCCTATGTACATTTTTTTTGTTGCTTAGTAAACACGTGTAACCACTGCTTACCCATTTTAAAGAATGTGCTAAAATATTAACAGTATGTAAATTTCACTATACATTTCTCTCATAATTAAAATTACAGTATTTTAAAGAAATATAAACCACTTTAAAATACAGGTACTAAAAAAGTGCTACAAGAGCCTAAGCTTAAGATACATCCCCTACCCAAGATAACCGCAAAGAGGAATATCGCAAAATGTCTCTATAGCATCATTTTATGAAACCGACTATTTCGGAAGAGAAAACCTCTGATATATCGCAATGTGCCTCAAAACACAACGTGACATTTGGATGACAAGGACACTCTTCAAGTGGAAAAGATTTGTAAACAAAACTAAGAAAAATATATTGATTTATTTTTATAACAGTAATTTTATTTATAATAATTTTAAAATAGTCGTAAATCGAAGCAGATTGAAGAAATAACAAATTTTTCAACTCTTTTGAGTGATTTTTCCCCCCTCTAATAAGAATAACTATATAAATGAATAATATAAAAGGTTTGAGAAAAATCTGATGCGCTCATACACGACTTTCAAATACTTCTGTGGTTAAAATCAATTAAAGAATTTTAAAATAAAGAGATAACAAAAAGGGTACAGATTTAATTACTTTGATTTTCGATGAAATCATTATATACATAACTAGCTGTGAACCGCAGCTTTGCTAGCGAATATTGCATTTCATATTAATTTATGTGCGTTTATAGTAAGAGTAGCTATAATAAATATCAACTATCTGCTACTCTTTGTTATTATTTAAAGCCCAATCTAGACTTCTTCCTGACAAATTTACAATTTCAACCACTTGTAAGTTGAAGATTTTCAAACCCAGCCTTATTGCACATCTAGACACTAAGACGAACCTCCAGGAAACATTTTAGCTTCACAACCACTGTCATTTTTTAGATACTGCGAGGACCGGAAATTGATTGATATATTTTATAAACTTAGACATATAGCTAATAAAAGTCCTAAATATGATTAAAATAATAGTTCTGATTATTATACTCGAATAATTCAAAATAAATAATAATTGTTATAATTTATAAATGTATATGCTTCAAGGTAATAACGATTAAAGTTAAAAATGACTCTTGAGATATAATTAAATAATAATATAGATTGATATAAATATAGGCTCCGCAACCTTCTTTACTCCCTAGTGGCCTCATCTCTCTTCGGACCAAATATTTTGCCTGTAGTACAATATTTTTGAAACTTTTAGCCGTTGTTCGTCCTTCAAAGTAAGCGGCCACGTTTCACATCCGTAAAGGACCGTCGGAAGAATATTAGTTTTATAAATTCAAGCCTTTAAGTTTTTGACAGAAGCCGCGAGCTAAGTAATTTCGCAACTGAATAATAACACGCATTTCTCGCCCATAACCGGGACTTTATTTTCTCCTGGACTTAGTTTTTCTCGTTATCATTGAACCTAAATACTTAAATTTCTCTGCGTGTTCAAAAGTATATCCTAATATATCAATATCACTGAGATCGCCACCGTCTCTGCTACTAATCATATATTTTTTTTTATCGGTATTTATTTCGAGTCCTATTTTTTTTACCGGTTTTTATTTTATTAGTTTCTGTGTCTTCCCCTAACAGTACCCAAAATATCGGCGTTTCCCAGAACCGGAATTTTATCAACCAGATTTAATCCTTTCTCGGTACACGTCACCTTTTCTTTGACATTTTCTAAAGCGATTTTGTCTGCGTCAATTTCTATGGTTAATTAATTATGATCGCAATTAAGAAGTTTTTAAAAGAATATATTTGAAAGAACTTCCGCGTAAATTTATTTTTTTTTAGTTTTATTTTCATGTGGCAGATTAACATACTGATTTTCTCCGCAACCCGATCTTGGCGTAAATCAATTCCTACGTGTTTAAATGTTTGGCCCTGTGATTTATTAATTGTCACAGCAAAAGATAAATTATGGGGAAATTGAATTATTTTAATAATAAAAAGTAAATCATTTGTAATCATTGGGATGCGAGGTTTTTTTTTTTCCTAATTTTTCCCGTTTTCCCCCAGATTTTCCACTGATTCTTCACTCCTATTGGTCGCAGCGTGATGTTATATAGCCTATTGCCTTCCTCGATAAATGGACTATCCAACACGAAAAGAATTTTTCATTTTGTACCAGTAGTTTCTGAGATTAGCGCGTTCAAACAAACAAACAAACTCTTCAGCTTTATAATATTAGTATAGATTAAATAAATCTGTTATATTATTATCTACATGGATCAGTTAGTTTTATCGACTTTTCACCACTCTTATTACCTTTTACAATTATGTTCATAAGATAATATATTTTTTTTAATTTTCAACTTACACACGGTATATTACACATCTATGTTACTTCATGTTCGTATTTTTTAAAACACAAAAAATTCTTTAAAAAAATACGTATTTTTGCCGTTTCCTCCTTTAGTTGGATATCGAAATCGTTCAAATTATATATTTATCGGTTATTTATCAATGCTAACAACATGGTATACATTACTTTTTTAAATCTACAAAATTTAAAGTACTTTAAAAGAAGAAAAAAAAAGTCAGACGATTTTAATCATAATGAAACCTAAAACATAAAAAGGTGCAAAATTCATGGTATATGCATGGCTCTTCTGGTTGGGTGATTTTGATGTAAAAGTTGCTGTAATATTTAAGGAATGTACGCTTCTAAAATGTGGAATTTCAGTTTTATACATCTTATTATAATTGAATCGAGGTGGACTTATATAAGCACACACACAGACCTTTTTACAGGACTTGACCATTTGAACTCGGATGACCCTAAAAGGCGCATTTCTATTAAAAACTGGAAAACGCATATTATAAAGTGGCTCTTCTGGTACGCCAATATTCATGAAAAAATTTCTGTAACATCTCCTGCGTATATTTGTCTTAAATATGAAATTTCAGTTTCGTTAGACTTTCCTTTTTCGCGTTAGACTTACCACACACTCAAACCTTTTTTTTTTGCGACTTGGTTAGTTGGACTCAGAGGACCCTAATACGCGTATTTTCGTTGAAAACTGGGATTCGAAATTTATTAAGATTACAATACTTTCTCTTACAATATATTTCATTTATAGGTAAGTGAAAGTAAAAGTTTTCCAATCTGTGATAATTTTATTAACGAAAACCTCGATTTTAGGAATGATTGTTGTAGAAAATGATTTTTAATAATAAATAAAAAATAATTATTATATTTAACTTACTACTAGCGTGTTTACAGCTCTCCTAATGTTGCAATTGTAATGCTATGTTGTTTGATATTGAAGAGTTGGAACTCCTAAGTTGAAAAATATCTGACAACAAATAAATTATTACTGTTTTCTCCAAATTACTTTCAAATGGCATTTTATCCTGATTAGAAAATGAATAAACGTGCATGTCAGAATTGGAATTCGTCGATGGGAGGATGCTTTATGCCATAATGAAGGCTCCATCACAAGATTTATGTGAGAGTAATCGGATCTTGGGGCAGGTTTTGGAAATGGGACATTTTCGCAACATCTCCCCGTGTGAAACCTTAACCTTTCAAACAGCATTCAGCAAATGAGGAGATATATTATTTGCAAATTCTTGTTTCTGATTTCATTGACAGATTTTATAATTATTTTAAATTTCCATAATTATTTCCGATTCGAATTAAACAGAAGTGATATTTTTTATTCCTCCTTATAACTCTTTTTTTTTCCTTGATCAGTCGACGTTTCAGGGTCCCTCTGCCATGTTAAGGATAATATATATATATATATATATATATATATATATATATATATATATATATATATATATATATAATCTTAAAATCAATACTCTGATTGAACGAAGAACAATGAAGTTGACATAATTTACTGTCCTCCTCTATCATTATTGATTGTTTTGACCATTTTCTCTTTTTCCCTATCAAAATTGGATTCATGACTATGGAGGATTGGTTTTAAGTTTTTATTGTATATTCTGAGGATAGGGAAACTTATCCGAATCAGACCGTTGACTGATCAAGAAAATATAGGAGTTGTATAGAAAAGTAATGCGAGCTTCTATAAATTCACAAAATAACAAAAACAATAAAAAAACAACAAAAAAAACTTGATTGTACTTTTAAAGTTCTCAATAGTTTTCCAATTCTTAGTAATTCAGTTATTGATTTTCTTGTTTCTCAAAAAAAAAAAAAAAAAAAAATTAATCCATTTTATGAAATGAAGCTTTATAAGGAAGGACATAAACACGTTTTCTAAAGAAAAATTCAATTCAAATTGTCTGACAATCAGCAAATGTGTTCGAAAAATGTAAGATCAGATACCATGGTATGCATGAGCATTTCAGCAACTGACATGTCGTTAATCAGTCTATTGTCGTGTCCGTTAAGTTCAATGTGAAAACGAGAATAAAGTGTTCGTATATTCGTATAAAGTGTTGGTCAACTGTTGGTTGCTGTCTAAGTCCGTACGTAGGATTCTGTCGATTACGTACCAAGGAGCTCTCGTTATGAGTCTTAAAATTTTGGATGGAAATGTTTGCAGTTTTTGTATGTGAGTCTTTTCTGCTGAACCAAAAATCTGTGAAGCGTAAGTCCACATTGGCTTAAGAAGGTTTGTGTATGTATCAGGTTTCTCTCTAATTTTCAATTTTGATGATTTTGATAAAAGAGAGTATAGTTCTTTCAGTCGGTGGTCGAGAGTCTGTCTTTTCATCTTGACATGTGGGCCCCAAGTCATCCTTCGGTCGAGTGTCAGTCCTAGGTTTGGTCTGAGGAATTTGTTTGTTGTCAATAAAAATTGGTGGGCAAGTATTTTGTCGAAGTGTAAACGTTACGTGTTTTGATTTGTCAATGTGTATATATATATATATATATATATAATTAAAATATGTAGAATATATAAAATAAAACAGATGAAAAGTTTATGAATTAAGTTTTTTATTTATTCGTATGTATTACAGTTTGTCACAATGGACATAGCAATAATAATATTGCTAAAGGATTCCATTCATACAATATTTAAAATATAAACAAAAGAAATGTCAAATTACATAAAATGAAGCCAAACTAAATAAACTTATACAATAACAAAATTTGTACATAAAATAAATACAAATAAATGAAGTTAACAAATAAATAAACAAAAAACAAAACATTTCACATTCATATGTATGTACAGTATTTACAATCAGCTGGGGAACACCGGACGGGGCTTGTTCCCCCACTTGTGGAAGGACAAGCAGAGTCCAAAGGATCCCAGCGCCTCCCTTTCAACCGCATCACTGGTGAGAGCTAGCGGAAGCTAAGGGAGGGCGCCATAGCCACAATCATACCGTACTTGAGAGGAGAATCTGACCAGTGTCAGAACTCCAGCATACATATTTACAATATATCTCGGGGCCACTGCCGTTTCAACCTTCTAGATGAATCAAGTAACGCAGAATTAGGACGAGCCAATGTCTGAGTAATCTTATAGGAGATGAAAAAATAACTGGTGCTTGAAAGTGGTTAAGGACGATATTTTATGGAGGAAGATGGGTAGTGAGTTCTAAAGTATGGGAGCACGGATGATGAAGGACCTTTCAAAGGATGCAGTTCTGTGATATGGTACATAAATCGCTAGATTGAGATCTTGTATTTAGATTATGTACGGATGAGGGAGTAGTGAGGAGGTCAAATGTAAAGAAAAGTTTTCTAGCTCGCAAGGATTAATAATAAGGAGATACCTAGTAGGAATGTATTGCATAGTAAAGTAAAATTTTTGACGTTTTTGACTGGTGATTTTAATAAAAACTTAATAACTTGTAAAGTAGATATCCCGTATCGTAGAGTGAGTGTTGTATGACCAATGCTTGAATTTGCGTCTTCCAAGACAAAATTATAAGTTCTGCCACGAGCAAAACACTTACGGACGGTTCTGTATCCTAAGGCGTCATCGACATACAAACTGGATATTTTGTTAACCGTCTGTACAGCGGATTTTCCTTTCCGGAATTTAGAACATCATTAAATTGCGAAAATGATTTTTTTTTTCTCCCTTTTTGAGCAAGCAAAGTACTACTCGTGCTTCAAGATAAGGAATCTCGGTTCTATGTGATGGATGAAAGCACCTTAACTAAATCTTTTTTAGAATATGTATACATTATTGGCTAAGTTTTTTTTTTTTTTTTTTTTTTTTAATTCTTTTATTGGTATTTACAACTGTACACAGTACAACAAGTAAATGAGCTATTTACAGAACATTGGCTTGGAAAAGTCTTGAGAAGAATCTACCCAGTGGTAGCACTTCAGAGTTTATTTGGTAAGCAGGTCTCGAGGCCACCGTCTTTTCAGACGCCTCGGAGGATTATCGGGAATAGATGCCGATGAGAGGATACGGACAAGCGGGTTTGTATGGGCTGGTAATTTGGAATGAAAGGAGGAGTATCTTTTTTGGGCAATTTCTGCAACAAGTGGGATATTCAGGTCTCTATGGATGAGTTTGTTGGTAACAAAGTATGGAGCGTCTAGGATTTGTCGAAGGATTTTGGATTGCAAGGATTGGATGGGGGAGGAATTCGATGGTTTAGTGGAGCCCCATAGCTCTATGCCATATGTCCAGATAGGTCTAATTATGGTTGTGTAAATCAGTTTTTTGAAGTATAGAGAGAGTTTTGATCGTTTGTCAAGTAAGTGTTTTAATAGTCGATATCTACGAGCAGTTTCTTGTCGTTTAAGTCTTGTATGAGGATTCCATGTAAGACGTTTGTCAAGATGAAGTCCAAGGTATCGTATTTGTTCTACAGTGGTGAGTGGGGTATGATTAAAGGAGACAACTGGACAGGAAGTCATAGGTTTACGACGTAGAGTGAAGGTGATTTGGTGGGATTTATTAGGATTTATTTTGATTCTCCAATTGTGACACCATTCTGCAATGGCGGGTGCATGGTTCTGTAGAAATTGGGAGGCAAGAATAGGATCATTATTCACGGATAGCACGCAAGTGTCATCAGCGTAAGTAGAGAGGACAGTGCTTGGATGGATAGGGATGTCAGCTGTATACACCGTGTAGAGGATTGGACCTAGGATACTACCTTGAGGTACGCCGGCTGACTGGGTGAATACTGAGGAAGAGGAGAGATTATGATTAACTTTAAAGGTTCTATCTGTAAGGTAGGAACGGATTATCAGGAAATATGTCGGGGAGAGGAATTTGCGGAGTTTGTAGAGCAGTCCTAGGTGCCAAACTCGATCAAAAGCCTGTTCCACGTCAAGAAAGGCTCCTGTGCAGTACATTCCGCGCTCCAATGTAGAGGATATCACATCCACCACACGATGGCACTGGTGAATAGTAGAGTGGGATGATCGAAAGCCAAACTGGTGGTCAGGAATGACGTGATTTGAGTCTAGGATAGGATATAATCTTTTTAGGTGAAGTTTTTCAAGAATTTTGCCCATAATGAGCATTGGCTAAGTAAACATGATTTTATAGACACAGAGAGGATTGAACTAAAATATTGATTATAAATTGACATATTGAAATACCCTACGAACGTATTTTAAAATCCAATAATCCTTTAAGCTTTTGTTGAACACCGACTTTATTAAATATTTGTTAAATTAATTTTAAGTAAGTGAAAGTCTTGTGTTGCACGCAACAGATTTTTCCTTCTAGTATTTTATGATAAGACATTAAAACATTTGTAATGTTGTATATTATTAGGTTTATAATAAGCTATTAATTCAAGGTAGAGGTTATAAAACCAAGCCTACATTGATTAGTTTATCTATGATTTATATTTATCGAAACGATTAACTGACAGCTGCATTAAGGGATGGATTGGAGTTCTATATATTTGTTATGGTAGCTGTATTGCTCAAGTAGGATTGATGGTGATGGTCCATTCTCTTAGGTTTACATCACGACCTCTACCAATCCCAATGCCTCTCTAACTATTAGCTCAAGTACTGCATTAGTAATGTAGTTCAGCTCAGAAATAAAGTCAGTAAAAATAAATAAGACGTAAAATAAATATTATTAAATTATCAAATAACATAGTATGTCCAACTATATTATACAGAGTATTTCGTAATTGCACGGAACTATTTTCGGTATGTGTTCTGTAACACAAAATAAACAAAAAAGTTCATATTAACATATATCTCAAACTCATTTATTAAACAGATACCAAAGGTTATTATTTATTTACTACACTAAGACTAACTGTACGAAGTAAAACGTGTTTAACAATAAATAGTTTTAATAACCTGATAAACAAATGAACGATAAGCAATGACAGCAGTTGTAGGTCTTACAGGCAGGTCCAAACCGTCGAGAAATCATTGAAGTAATTTTCAGTATTTTCGAGCGATATTGATTTGAATAAAAATGGATAAAATAAAGAAGAAAATCGACTGCTGACACCAATGTAGAAAGAAACATAAACCACTCAGCCAACGTATATTGCTTCATCTGGCAGAAAAAAAAAGAACTACTACCAAAACTGAATATCAGAGGATTTACAAAACTGCTAGATGACTTTTAAGATACGATACAAAAATAGAAAGATGATGGGTGGTGAATACAATGGTCATAAAACCAGGTATGGAAAGGAATGTGTGAGAAAATATCAAGTGTCACATCTCACAGGACTTTCGTTACAGCTTTAAATCTAATTTTTAAAAAACGTTTGCTTTATTAATTTAAGCTATTAAAAATCTCCATTAATAGCCTGCCAACTCATAAGATTTTTTAAAGCTTAGCTTTCTATAACGTTTAATTGTCTTTCAGTTGTGCATCTGGGAAGTTGGGGAAGATGGATAGTTTTAGTGTTATGAAAAACTTCATAAAATATGAGGTCAAGTAAAAAATCTGGTGGAGGCAACACAGGACTTTCACTTACCTACATTTATATCAGTTTAAGAATTTTTTTAAAATTTAGAAACGAAAATAAGTTGTTAAAGAATTATTGATATTGGATTTTAAAAGAAACATGTGTTTTATTAAATATGTGGCGATCGTGAATGAGTGGTTAAGTCAAAATCTTTCAGTTTACAGGTGAGTGACTTAAAGTTTTACGTAATACCAAAATAGAGTTATTAATGACAGTTTTATTTCCACCTGAAATTTCATATTTAAGACAATTATACACCCGAGATATTGCAGCACAATTTTTACTTGAATCAGCTGACCGGAAGTCCCACTTTATCTCATGCATTTTGCACATTTTTACGATATGCTCAAAACGGTTCTAACGATTTTGATTAAATTCTCCATAGCGATGGTGGGTTTTAATATGATATAGGTTACATTTTAACTGTCTGATAGTCTGACAGGGCTTAAACGCCGATATTTTAACTTTTCTTACTCTAAAGTATTTGAATGTTGTAGATTCTATAAAAACAACCATATCATCTTTTTAGTATTGATAAAAGGCGAATCAGTATTTAAGCTGAACGAATTCAATATACAACTAAAGGAGAAAAGAGCAAAATGTATTTTTAAAGATCTTAAATTGATTTTAACAACGGAGGTAGGTGCAAGTCGTGTGCTGTGTGCAACAGATTTTTAAATAAATGTAACTCAAAACCGAAAATACTAAGGAAATGAAATAAGAAAGGTGTATGCTACGGACGTGATGAACTAATTCTTCACCAAAATCGACTTTGCGGAAGCGTAAAAGCGTCGTCAAAATCACGAATTTAGTTGGACAAAACTCAGGTCAAAAGTTTGGAATTTTCCAGTGCTTCATCTTTTTATTATTAGTTTGCAAGACCCTTAATACTAATATTTACCGCCATACCGTGTTTACAAATAAATAGTAAATGAATGAATCATTCCTGTTCACTCAAATGCCTAATAACCGGCAGTGGGATTATCTTAATTCAAGGATTATTCAATGGACATTTATTGTGTTCAAGGTGTATTTAGAGCAAAGTTTTTTTGCTTTTATTTAACAATGGGCATTGCTGAGACAGGTAAGACATTATATTTCCAAACTCGTTATTGAATATACATTGCAATCTCAACTGTAGAGTTAATTTAGCAATTTATAAATGTATGCCCTTATTCAATAACGAAAAACTATATAAACCCCAAGTTACCCCAAGGATATGTTTTACTAATTCTTCTAGTCTTTAGATATTACAAAGAATTTTTGCGATTTTTTGCGTTTTGGGTGATACATAATTTTTTTCAGACAAAACACTCCAAATCAAAAGTTTTACAATCTATAATTTCAAGAATTTCCTAAATCATATAAAATACATCTATTTGCAGGTTTTAGCAACTCCGAGCTATTGCTAGATTTTTTCTATTATTTTCCCCGTACTCTGGGACTTGAAACGTAAAATATAGGGAAGTTTTAGATTTTAGATAAATTTGATGTTTGACCACTGTGCACTCGCCAATCGTGTTAAAAAATTAATTAGTTTTTATATTTTTTTCTTATGATTTAAAAAAAAAAGTTTCCGTAATATGGGACCTCAAAGGTTAAATATAGACAAGTTTCAGAATTTTGTCCTCCTAAATCAGTCATATTGCCCACTGTGTGACGTAGATAAAATAAAAATTCCCATCTTTCTTTCGAGGAACTTTTTCTGGTGTTAATCCCTAGCTCTCGCCCTCATATATACACATATATATTACAGGTAACGTTTCAATAAAAACGTTGTTATTGTACATTGACTAGTAATTTTAATGAAAGAATGAAAAATAATTTTTATTCTGGGACATTTCGGCCCTAAGAATAATATACATTGAACAGAAGAAGTTTTGGCTAATGGCGTCTTGCCAAAGCCCTATCAAAATCCAAAATATATATATATATATATATATATATATATATATATATATATATATATAATATATATATATAAAAAGAAAAAAAAAAGAACTCAAATTGTTTGGCTCCATTTTATATATAATTATTTAGTCAAGTAATTTATATAACTTTAATATGGATAAAAGATACAAAAAAACAAATAACATTAAATGAGTTTAGCTAGGTATTATCAGAGTCTAGATTTATCACATATGTGTGGAAAATTGATTTTTGAGGGGATGGTTAAATAATTGGAGTTTGAATGTGGTAAGGGATGACACTTTTCGGAGGGAGATGGGTAAAGAGTTCCAAAGTATGGTAGCACGGATGATGAAGGACTTTTCATAGGATGCTGTTCTATGGGAGGGAAGGTATAGATCGATGGGTTGGGATCTTGTATTTAGGGTGTGCACGGAAGAGCGCGGGGAGATCATAGATATAGGAAGGATTTCTGGTTCGCAAGGATTGGAATAGGATGATGCTAAAGAGGTATTTTCTTCGGGATTCGGGATAGAGCCAATTTGACCAGTATACCAGTGAGAGACGTGTGACTGTCTGGACAGGCCGTACATAAATCTTATAAACCTATTCAGTAATCTTTTTAGCCTTTTCTCGTTTTCGCTACTGAGTCCCCCATATACAAGGCATCCACAGTCAAAGTGTGGGAGTATGAGGAAGACAGTAAGAGATGGTGGGTACCTCTAGGAAAAGAGGCACGGAAACATTGAAGCTGTTTGAGGATAGAGATGGATTTTCTGGTAATTTGGGGAATATAGTTACTCCACTTTACGTTTTGATCAAACATAACTCCTAGTTTTTGCTACTGCATCTTAATTTCTCAGATTAGTATCAAATAGGAAATTGATTGAAAGATTAATTCTTCGAGATAAAAAAAAAAAAAATGAATAAAGGAAAATTCTTTTATCATGACTCAAGTTGTTCGTTCCCCGCGAATCTTGTCAAAACTTTAAGAATATATCGATTGATCGAAAGCCAATCCTAACAACTCATGTGTATAACAAACCAAAAACCAAAGTATCAAAAAAAAATTATTATTATTAATAACAAGTAGATTATAAATTAAGAATTTATAGTTTATATTTTTACCTGATCGCTATCATTCCACAAGTCCTCTACTCATACCTAAGAAAAGAAACATATACACAACCTTTACTAAATGTTCTTTTCACATAAATAATGCCTTTTGTTGGCAATAAAGATTTGGCGGAATCTGTGATTTTTTGCGAGTCATATTGAATACATCCGTTCATCACTTTCACACCAGGACTCAAGGCTGTTCCTTTGGTTTACATAAACCTCTTCGGCGCACTAAAACGTCACCGAGTTGTTTATTGCCATGTTTTGCGAGCTTTATAACTTGGTAATCAATTACCATAAAAGGGAGTACTCCGGAGCCAACGAGAGAGACGGCTGGGCTTTACCGATGGTACCACCTTAAAAGAGAACGAACATATATTTAAAGAGACTTTAGTAACGAAGGGTTGGAAAAATAAATAATTATATTCCACACTTTCAATTATCAATGATTTAATTTAAATTAAAAACTTAAAAGGTTAGGTTCTCGTATTATTCAATGTACAAGCCACAAGGATATTTTACAAAAGTGAGAATATTGATGGATAAATTAAAATGACTATATTTCCATTTTGAAATTGGTAAATTACAAATGTTCATCTAATATAACACGCAATTAGAAGTTGTAGAACGCAATTTTAATTTTAAATATAATTTGTTTTTGTTGTAGATGTCACTCTATTGAATTGTTTTTGATTTTATTGTTAATCTGAAGATGAGGCTAAAAATACCTCGAAGCGTTATAGAAAAAAAAAGATTTATATAAAAAAAAATTAATAAAAGAATAGAAAGTTCCAAATATTTTAATAATAAGAACACAATTTATTTTTTGGTAGATTTATAATTTTTTTTTATATTAATTGAAATTTACAACTGTGTTGGTAAATACATGTAGTAAATTAACTGTAGAAAATAATTAGAAGGTAGCGAGGCCATCTTCTTTTCAGAGGCCTCGTAGGATTGTCAGGAATGGAAAAGGAGACAACGATTGAAACTAGTAGGTTAGAGATGAATTGTAGTTTGTCATGGAAGGATTGAACCAGGTTTTGGGCTAAATCAGCAACATATGGAATATTAAGTTCTTTATGGATGAGTTTATTCGCAACAAAGTAAGGAGCATAGAGAATTTCTCGAAGGATGTTGGATTGTAAGGATTGACTACGGGAAGAATTTGATGGTTTAGTAGAACCCCAAAGCTCAACTCTGTAAGTCCAGATAGGCCTTATAATGGTCATACAGATGAGCCTTTTGTAATTAAGTAGAAGGTTAGAGCGTCTGTCCAGTAAGTGTTGAAGTAACCGAAAGCGTCGGGAAATTTCTTGTCGTTTCAGTCTACTGTGCGGAATCTATGTTAGATGTTTGTCAAGCAGGAGCCGAAGATAGGGAATGTGTTCAACTGGGACAAGCAAAATATTATTAAAGGACACTGTAGGGCAGGATGTCATATGATACCATACCTAAAGGTCACTGATGTGGGATTGAAGAGTTAAAGAGGCAATAGTAGGATCGTTATGGATTGATAACACACAAATGTCATCGGCATAGGTAGAGAGAAAAGTGTTAAAATGGGTTGGAATATAAGCTGTATAGACTGTAAAGAATGGGCACCTTGGATACTGAATTAATACAAACTACTTGACATTTTCTCAAAACTAAGTCGGTAACGGTTATAAGGTCTTACAACGCTTAAATAAAATGAATGCCCTTTAACTCCTATATATATATATATATATATATATATATATATATATATATAATATATATATATATATATATATATATATATATTAAAAATAAAATAAAATTAAAAGTTAACATTTAAATGGTCATCTTAAACACACTCATCTCTATATATATTTTTTTAAATTTGGTGAAGGAACCGTCCGGTGATTATATCCCACTTGTTAAGGGAAAAGCTGAACCCGAGGGATTCTAGCATCTCTGCCTCAGAATCGTCATCTCTCATTTCTGTAATTATTTCTTCGAGCTTTTTTGTTACTTACAAACTCCTTTGGTGAACTCCTTTCTCAAACATGAATTGCCTTAGTGGGATTGTGACTTCTAGTTGCATATTAACAATTTCAGTGATTTGATTTAAATAAAGATATTAAAAAAAGTGGTAAAACGTATATATCTTATTTAGATACATAAATAAATATTTGAATAAGGGATCACCTAGCATAACAGCCTTCTATGCCAAAGGTCACGGGTTCAAACACGCAGGTGGCCCAAGGATTTTTAATGGGAGTAAAAGAACTTTAGTTATGCCGTCCTTCGGAGGGAATATTAAAAGGTGGTCCCGAGCCTTTACGATGTCAGATAGTAATGATGGGCAAATACTCAAACAATTTGAGTACTGATTACTGTAATCAAATGATGCTCGCTGCTGATTACAAAATCTACTCAGCTTTCCTCCTGATTACTTTCTATTTTCCTCTGTAATCAAAATTTTCGTACTTTTGAGTACTTGATTACTTGATTATATGAGGTGGCCAGAATAGAGTATATTACATACATCTATTAAGTTAATTTATATTAATAATTTCTTTAAGCCATTTTTTTTTCATATTGTCGACTGTTTTAAACATTTCGTTAAAAATTGATAAGGGTTTATTATAACTTTTTCGTATTTATTGGATACTAGGCTCAGTAGCTGCGTTCCCAAAGGTTCGTTACCGATTATACTATTAATTTTAATCGCGCTCGCTCCAATATTGGTTTATTATAACTTTTTCGTATTTATTCGCTATTAGGCACAGTCGCTGCGTAACCAAGGGCTCGTTACAGATTATACTTTTAATTTTAATATCGCTTACTCATGCAGAGGTTTATTTTAACATGTTCGTATTATTTTTATACTTGAAAATATATTTACTTTTTAAAGGATTTTGTTAATGGTATTAATGATTTCAGTCGGTTGCTTTAAAGTAGATTTTGTTTAAATGTTTTTCATCAAATAAAAAAAGGCGTATAAAATTGTTCTGTTCAGCTGATTTTTATCAAACTCCAAAATATTAACCAAATAGATAAATTTCTATCCTGATGAAAAGGATTAGCGGTAACCCAATTGATGATAAGTTACAAAAAACACGAAATAAACATAGATTAGACCAACTGACCAACAAAAAATGAACACATTCACTAACTAAACCCCCCAAAACCCAATACAGAAATTAGCATAGAAAAGAAACACGAAGAAGTTAAACAAATAAATTTTTATCCGAACGCACTTAAAACCAATAAAACGTTTATCAGTCTAACAGAAAACAAAATACAGAAATTAGTACTAAAATCAATCTATTCTAGAGAGAGAAATGTCAAAATTAAGTGTGATAATTATAAGAACCGTCTAGTCTAGTATTTGATAAATCCGAAAAGCGAGCACACAAATAATTAATAGAATGGTCGGGTTAGAACCCCCCATAACGCAGCAGCTGAGCCTAACATCGAATAAATACGAAAAAGTTATAATAAACCAATATTTGAGCGAGCGCGATTAAAATTAATAGTATAATCGGTAACGAACCTTTGGGAACGCAGCTACTTAGCCTTGTATCCAATAAATACGAAAAAGTTATAATAAACCCATATTTGAGCGAGCGCGATTAAAATTAATGGTATAATCGGTAACGAACCTTTGGGAACCCAGCTACCGAGCCTGGTATCCAATAAATACGAAAAAGTTAAAATAAACCTATTCTTGAGCGAGCGCGATTAAAATTAATATCATAATCGGTAACGAACCATTGGTAACCCAGCTACTGAGCCTAATATCCAGTAAATACGAAAAAGTTAAAATGAAATTCCAAGTGTAAAAAAACATAATAATAGGCCTCTATATCGATTTTATCTGAAGAGTTTACAATAATCTATAAACTCACCATCTTAATAATAATAAATTACCCTTATCAAATTTTAACGAAAAGTTTAAAATAATCGACAATATGAAAAAAAAGGGCTTAAAGAAATTATTAATATAAATTAACTTAATAGATGTATGTAATATACTCCATTCTGGCCACCTCATATAAAAAAGTAATCAAGTACTCAAAAGTACGAACATTTTGATTACAGAGGAAAATAGAAAGTAATCAGGAGGAAAGCTGAGTAGATTTTGTAATCAGCAGCGAGCATCATTTGATTACAGTAATCAGTACTCAAATTTGTTGAGTATTTGCCCATCACTATCAGGTAGTGTTTAAAGATCCCTGTCCTAATTAAACCTTGATAGACAAATTTATGACTCCAACTGTAGCATCGTCCTATTTGCCACAGTAGCATAAAGTGACTTTAAACAAATAAACTAACAAATATTTGAAAACTATACACATATACAAAACTATATTATTACTGAGAAAGTTACTAAAAAACCAAACATTTGGAAAGGGTCTCTTTGCACAAGAGGCTGTGAGGTAAAATTCAGTACGTGAGCATTTTTAAAGATTAGCGACCTGGGCAAGAAATATATGTGGCTCAAAGGTTTCACAATACTCCCGGGACAAAGCGAAGCATTGGAGACGTTTTAGGTCCATTGTGTTCCTGACCACCGGAATGTGGTTCTTTCTACATATATGGAACGAGTGTGCAGAATTCAGAAAGGGATTACCTTATATGAGTCACAACCTGGAATATATTTGGATATGCCAAAGTCAATATGATATAGTATTATTTAATATATTTAAAGTTTCATATAAGTATATAATATTACTATAGAAATCGGTTTCAATTAATAATTTAACAGGGTGTATTAATTATGATTATGTTAAAAATATTAGTACGGGATCACTTGTAGCTGGGTGGATGACATCCTCCTATGCCAAAGGTTACGGTCTCAAACCCGCAAGTTGTGCTAGGATTTTTTAATGGGAGTAAAAAATCCTTAGTTATGCCATCCTTCGGAGGGGACATTAAAAGGTGGTCTCGAGCCTGTGCGATGTCAGGTACTCGTTAAAGATCCCTATCCTAATAAAACCTGGATAGGCAAAATGTAAGACTTCCACTGTACCATTGCCGATTAGCCATAGTATCTAATGTGACGTTAAGTAAATAAAATATGAGTAAAAATGCCCATGAGTAAAACTCATTACTACATATTAGTACGTGATACGTAGAATATAAAATCAACGACTAATCTTTCTAAAAAGAATCATAAATATTGTAAAAAATATATAGACATATTTTCTAAACTTATGCATTATTTAATTTATTTTTTTTTATGATTAAGATAAATCTATGAATGTATAGAAACGCTTAGAAAAGTGGATTCTATTATTTATTAATTTGGCTTTACGGACTGTAATGTTGCTATTTCACCATAACTTTCGACTAAATCTATGGGATTTTTCTCGGATTCTAAATAGTAGAAAAATACCGTTATTCAAATTGATTTAACACGATTCGGAGAGATATGTTTTTGTGGGTAGACAAACCCGAAAACAAAATAAATTTAACTAATATTTAATTGCTGCTGCATTTATTATAGGTCTTATTTTATGATGATAAGACGATTGAAGTGATCTAATTATTACTGCATCATTTAATAACTATCTCTTATAATAAACTATAAGTATTAATATTCTTTTAGGTCATGAATGACCTAAAGATATATTGATAAACTAAATAATTGAATTTTTTAAACTTATTATTTAAGCTTTCTTGAATCTTGAATATAAAAATATTATTATAAAATTGCTGAATTTGTTAATTATAATCAGAAATTAAGTCACTGACGTTTCACGGCAGTTTCTCTTTTCTACATTTAAATATATATATATATATATATGTATGTGTGTGTGTGTGTGTGTGTGTGTGTGTGTGTGTGTGGGTGTGTGTGTGTGTGTATTTTTTTTAATTCAATAAAAGCAAAATTTTAACTCGTGAGTGAGAAAGCCAAAGAAAAATTTTGTTCTTTTTTCATTTAAACACCGTTGAGCGCTGAGGTAGTTTTCTACATCTGTATCATACCTTTTTATAATTATGCTCACTTTTCCTTGATGTATTGATTAATACAGTTTTAAATTTCAATTAATATATTTAACAATAGATAAATCGGGCATATCACTGCTTTGTACCATTCCTTAGGGAATTCTTCCGTTTTTCGCAAGATTCTTCTGGTTGGTCATTCTTTGGCATTCTTCGTCAAACCAGAGGGACTTTATTTTTCAGTGTTTTGTATCCAAGCACACCAACCGCCAGTTCCTCCATGGTTTCCCTACATTTTTGCCACTGTTGATCTATGCTATCTTTCTTAACGAAAGAATATCTAACTTTAACATTTTTAGTGTCGGTCGAAAAACGAGTGGCTATGCGAAGATAATTGGCCGCATTTGACAAATATTTAACGATTTGGAAAAATGCTTATAAACCCAAACTACTAATGATATTTATATGCTCAAAAAATCCACCTATTCGGAACGAAATGGAGAATAAAGCAATGATAATGATTATCCAATATCAATTGAAAATAATATCAATAAAACAATAATATCAATAAAACAATAATATCAATAAAACAATAATAAATAATATAAATATTGAGTTCTATCAACCATAAAAAGTTCGACCTTGGACCCAGAATAGTGTCTGGTGCCGAGTGTCCATCTTATCATTCCGGCGTAAACAGTCATAGCACACTCCGGTATAGAATATGTAAAATGTCAGACCCAAACCGGTTTAAAAATTCTTTGTCAACGAAATTTGATCATTTACGATAAAATTAGATCATTTATAAATGTATTTAAAAATAAAGTTTTCTCGAAATGTGAAGAATAAGGCGCTATTAAACGCACAACGATATATCGAAATGGTTTGAGGGACATGCAGTATTATGATTATTTGTTTAGAAACGCAAGATGGACAAATGGAAAAAACTATTGGAAACAGGGTTATATGATTAATTTCTGTGTTAGAATTGTAATTTATTTAGGTGTAATTTAATAAATCTGTCAAATCAGCTTTTTTTCACAAAAAAAAAATTGTAAAATCTATTGTACAAAGTGGGTATTCTAGTAAGTTGGTAATGGAGAAGAATAACCCATTTTCACGTATTATAAGTGATATTATTATAAGAATAATAATTATAATATTATTATAAGAATTTTCAGTATCAGTAGATCTGATAGACTTAACAGTTTGTGGGATCTGGTTGTTTAAACTTTTTAGTTTAAATTTAAATTTTCTGTTGAAAACTCGGGTTCAAAAAGTTTTACGATATCAATACTTTACCTTACTAAATATTTCACACAGGTATTTGAAGTTAATAGCACAATAATATTATTACAGATTGTATAAACTCAAACAAAAATAATGTATTCAGAAATGGTGTTCTAGCCGAAGATTCTTTGCAATAGGGAATGGTTGTTAGCAATGAACTTCGCTCTGACGCAACTCCACGTTAGGGTTTGGATGCATACCAACCTTGGTGAATTAGCCGGCTAATAGTAAAGTAAACACTATAAACTATGTATCGATTGCAAGTATCCAATCTATCACGCCGTCCTCCATAATGATAGCGAGAGGCTCCGTCTATGATGATAGTCTTGGCTCTTTCATGTGAAAAGGCAATCTTTAATTCAACCACGGAAAACGTGAATCGAATGCGTAAGTGTGGATTATTGCATAGAAACAATGATCAGAATTCGGAAGAAAAAAATAAAAATAAAATAACGAGAAAAAACTTAAAAATAATTTACAAGGAGCGGATTCAAAGAACATAAATATGTCTTAATTAATCAATTCACGATTTATTGGGCCCGGATATAATGTATATGATACAAATTAACTTTTAAGTATTATTCAGTATTCCTGGCTATGTTCTGTTAATTTAATGGGTCATGAATTTGATGGGTCATGAATTTGAGGGTATGTTGGGAAGCTATGCGAAAGCGCATTAACTCGGAGCCTCAACGCGGTCGTTAGTATGAGTCGCTGAAGTTTCTGCCAACTTGTGTAATTGTATTCAGAGTAAATTAAAATAAATAATAATTATATTATATTAATTAGTTTATTTATTTTTTTAATAAATCTTATAATTAAAAATAGAACAAAATATAATGTTTATATATGTGGGTCTATCATTCAGTTCGAAATAATCCAATTTTCATTAATTTTGATACTCAGAATTTTTGATTTTCATGATCTTTTTACCAGTTATTCAGTATTTTTTGCTCAGTGTAAAACTGTAGATAAAGAAAAATCCTAGCTAATAATTTAGTGTTGCAGTCGTTTTAAGTTACCTTCGCGGCTGAAAACCTCTATTCAGAAGATTTCTCTAATTCTAGTAATTTTAAAGATATTAAATAAAAAAAACAAAAAATAGGATATCCTTTATATATTTTTTCTTCACAACTCTTTAACTAAGTGGTGAAGAAAGTGGTTAAAAAATTCTCAAAAATAACAAAAACGAGAATTTCAGCGATTAAAAAGTTTATAAAGGAAAAGTGACTCACAATTGATTTTTTTTTTCGTATATATGGTGATAGTATCCATTGAGGAAATATGAAATATTACAATTTCAGTTCTAAACAGGGTCTTTATATCTTTTAAGTTGCTGAAGCGTGCGATGGTATTAGATAAACTCTATATAAAGCTAGATTATTAATAAATAAACTAATATGTTATTAGTTTATTTATTAACAACAAAACAAAATCAAAAACTCCTTAAAATGTATGACCCATACAGTAAAAGGAGAAGTAACTTAAGTACTCTAACCATACTTCATAACTATTACTATCAGGGGTTTAGAAAAAAAAAAATAATAAAAAAAATAAATAAAAAAAAATAAAAAAAAATAAATAAAAAAATAAAATAAAAAATAAACTAATAAAACAAATTATCTGAAAGAAGTTTTGACATTCACTTGATTTGTAATAAAAAGTAAGAGAAACTGTTGTGGCCTGTTAGATTTAATCAACTCGCAATATAGCCCATGTATTTGTAAGTCTAGCACAAGAACGAAAATTCTTAAGATACTATTTTCACAAAAATCAACTTGATTGAGATGGTCTTCTTTTAGTTTATAGTACCTTATACTTTCAGACAACTTTATTTGTGTTAAGGGAGGGACACACTAACTAAGGGACATAAATTCAGTTTAAGTTTTGACACTGCAATGGAGCCTTTCTCGAACAGGACTTTGACCGAGTCTGGCACCCGGGATTGCTTTACAAGCTCCGTCTATTCCTCCCTTCTACCTATTTTCTAATTATCCAATCCTACCTCGCTGATAGATCTTTTAAAATAAATCACAATAGTTCCTATTCCTCCCTGTTTTCTCAATCTGCTGGTGTTCCTCAAGGCAGCATCCTAGGACCCGTTCTTTATACAGTCTATACAGCTGATATCCCAACCCTTGCAAACACTTTCCTTTCTACCTATGCTGATGACACGTGTGTGCTATCAGTAGATAATGATCCTATTACAGCCTCCCACACCCTTCAATCCCACATCCGAGACCTTGAAGTATGGTGCCAGAATTGGAGGATTAAAATTAATTCTAACAAATCCCACCAGATAACATTTACCCTTCGTCGTAAACCCATGACTTCCTGCCCAACAGTATCCTTTAATAACACTCCACTAGCCCCAGTTGAACAGATACGATATCTAGGACTCCACCTTGACAAACGTCTAACTTGGAATCCCCATACAAGACTTAAACGACAAGAAACTGCCCGACGTTTTCGACTACTTCAACACTTACTGGACAAACGTTCCAACCTACCACTTAATTAAAAAAGACTTATTTATATGACCATCATTAGACCGATATGGACTTACGGAATAGAGCTATGGGGCTCTACTAAACCATCGAATTCTTCTCGTATCCAATCCTTACAATCCAAAATCCTTAACGCTCCTTACTTTGTCACGAATAAGCTCATCCATAAAGACCTTAATGTCCCTTATGTTTCTGAATTAGCACGAACCAGGTATCAATCATTCCATGAAAAACTCCATTTCCACTCTAATCTACTAGTTTCTATTCTGTCATCCTCTTCCATTCCTGACAATCCCCCGAGGCGTCTGAAAAGAAGATGGCCTCGAGACCTTCTAGTTTAAAATACTTTTAGAGTGCTGCCAATGGGTAGCGTCTCTACATGTAACTCATGTCAGTTTACTATGTCCATCACATTTACTTGTTGTATATAATAATACAGTTGTAAATATCAATAAATATGTTTAAAAAAAAAAAAAAAAAAGGTTTGACAATGCGTGTATCCAAGTGCCCAAAAGTGTATCAAATTACCATTATTTTTAAGTTTTCAAATCATTGTAGAGAGAGGAAGGGTACCGCCAAAGATATTAATTGATCTTTAAATGATACTAGGATAACTCGTAGGCAGACATAGTTTGCCCGCAAATGGTTATGACACCTGACGAGGAAGTGAAGCATGTCAGATTTGGGACTCTTACATTATGATGTACGTCATTATAAGTATCTGTCATAAGTTCGCTAGGATATTTGTTTCCAACTATCTATAACAGGAACAAGTGACCTAAATAAAAAATAATATAAATCAGAAATTCGTTATGAAAAGATATTGGAAAAAATTGGTGAACCTGCGTAAGAGAGGCGCCTATCGGGTGTCAAGAACCAGCTACGTGATCCATCTTTAATCTTGCTTCAATTTATTACGTGAGCTTGAAGCAGTAGTCAACCCAAGCTTGGAATTATATACTTTCGATAGGATTAAGTCACCGGGCTACTCCTATTTCATCTTAGAAAAGTGGCACAATTTAACATTTACATAATAATGATGACCGAGTTTTTGTAACCCTAGCTTGTAAATTACCATCTCAAGCGAGGAGATTCATTCCGATAGGAAAGAATGGGGAACATTAATGTTATTGGTCCAAACATGTAGGATATTTTCAAACTTTGGGTTTTAATTCTTTGAATCACATCCGTTGAGTATGGTGTCAGAACTGAAGGATTAATATAAATCCTAAAAAATCCAACCAAATTACCTTTACCCTTCGTGCCTTGACTATATGACTTCCTGCCCCACTGTTTCCTTCAATAATACCTCACTCATACCTGTTGAACAAATCCGATAACTTGGACTCCATCTTGACAAACGTCTTACATGGAATCCTCACTTAATACTTACTCGACAAACGTTCAAAACTTCCAATCTATTACAAAAAGCTCATTTATGTTTCTATCATCAGATCCATCTGGATATATGGAATCGAGCTTTGGGGCTCTACTAAGCCATATCATTCCTTCCGCATCCAATCCTTACAATCTAAAGTCCTAAATGCTCCTTGTTTCGTCACAAATAAAATAACCTAATATCCTATTGCAGACCTTTCTCGTACCAGATATAACACTTTTAATCCAAAACTCCCAACCCACATAAACCCTCTTGCCCGCAACCTATCTACCTCACATATTCCTGACAAGCCTCCGAAGCGATTTAAAAGAAGATGCCTCGGGATCTATTTACTAAAATAGACATCGAAGTTATACCGCTGGGTAGGTTCTTCACAAGCCTTTTCACGCCCTTTATTATAATTCAACACTTTTACTAATTGTATTTATGTTAATATACATTTTTTTTTAAATTTAATAAAATATAAACAAAAAAAAATTCTCTGAGAAAGACCTCAAGACCATGCAAACAATAGCAAGATAATATAAATATTAGTTTTAACTCATGTATGTGAAATCATTTTTTATACCAATTAATTAAAAAACAGATATAAACTTGGTAAAGAGTAAGATGATATCTAGCAACAGAAACACCTAGCTTATACTAACCGTTAACGTATCGAAGCGAAACATGGATTCGATATAAAGCAACAGCTGAAAGACATTTCAGTTTGACAAGTGTTGTGAAAAATCTATGAAGGATTTATAGGGAAGTATTGAAAAAGAAAACAAAATTGAACTGTGCTTATATGAATCCACAAGAAAGAATGGGCTATGATGTTATGGCCACTCGAAAAGAAATGACAAAATATAGGAGGAACGGTGTGAAAGAGGACGGAAGCCTGCAACAGGCTAGGCTGATAATATGGGGTCAAGTGATTTAATTCACCCATCGAACATACCAGTGTAAAATAGATGAACACTTTATAATTCCAATGAAAAATAATATTTTTGCTGAAAATTTAAGTAGATATTACCTAATTACAAAATTACAAAAAGAAAGTTTTGCTAAATCGAAAATGGAATAGGTGTTGAACAAGACAATGAAAGTACTAGCAGGATATAAATACCGCGTCTTTTCAAAAATATTTACAATCAAGATGGTTCTAAAGAATGAAAGAGGGGTAGCTGTACTTCTTTATAAAACAAAATGAAATAGGAGTCGTGGTTCCTATCAGTAGCTTCCACCAAGTTTCACATGCTAATAAAATATCTATGGCCCGGTTAAAATAGATAGGCAGAAGTCTTAACATAAAGAGGGATCGTTAAATTTATTAATCATTAAATAAATAAGTATTGTAATTAAAGAGATGTACTTTCATATTTAAACTACATTAGCCGACCTTCTGGTCCGAAACCGTAACGGATTGGATCTATGGGTTCTAAAGTACCCGTAATTCATGAGAGAAGGGTTATGATATTATAAGGAACCTTGATATATGGCCGGAACCTTTAATCCGAGGAAATATGCGGTCTCAACCAAGGTCGGAAAGCTACAATCGACAAATGGCATCTGCTTCCACTCCTTACCTATCATCGATTGTTCTAGGATCCCTGGGATATCTATCGCATTCAACATACAATCAGTAATTAGAGTATATTGCCAGAGGTCATAGGTCAGAGGCATATGTGGTATGCATAAATATTAGACCACTATATATCGTTTCTGTTGAGGAACGCAGTGCAAAGTTTGCAGTTCCAACGATTAACCTTAGTAAGGTCAAGGAACAGTATTTCATTCGGATGTCTAAAAAGGTTATTAGGAATGATTGACAAGAAAGATTAGGATCTATTGAACTTGCCAGAAGACCCTGAGACCAAATAAGAAGGTCTCCAAAAAGGTCTCTGGGCGTGTATGCTGTATGAATATAAATCGAAAACAAATAGTCCAATAGACTAAAAATACACATTTGTGAGATAAGTACATGCCTGTTACAGAAATTTTCTAAAAAAACTACAGCTTTACACATTTTCACAAATCGCTTTTAAAAATAATTAAAATAAGTTTCAAAGTAAACATTTATATTTTATTAGTATTTTTTTATTAGTATGAGAAACAGAAAAATAGAGTGAACTATATTAAAAAAAAAATGATTAAAGGAAAAGACAAAACGATACGATTATTTAATATTAATATTTTAATTATTATTGAAATTATTCTTTAAACAAATATTTATAAAAAATTGTAGAGCACTGTGTGTCAAGCAACCCTATGCAGTTGGGTGGCAGCACTGCTTCATAAATAAAGTGTTCTCTCTTAAATAATAAATAATATAAATT
Source organism: Piezodorus guildinii (assembly GCA_023052935.1). NCBI lineage: Eukaryota > Metazoa > Arthropoda > Insecta > Hemiptera > Pentatomidae > Piezodorus > Piezodorus guildinii. The sequence goes on from CM041292.1 coordinate 158,930,337, forward strand.
ATTACAATTTTTTTTTCCACTGGCGCGACAGGCCGTGTAGGCCCTGGGCCGTGTTACAATCACGGTAATCACTCCCTACGACTAATTTTGTGAGTGGCCATCCTTTGGCTGACGGGTCTTACATACCCGGGGAGTGGTTGTGAGTGAATCCACATTTTTTTACGTCCTTATAAAAGCCCCGGCGGGACTGGGATTCGAACTCAGAATTTGTAGCATCAGAGACCACGCGCTAGCCGCTCAGCCACGGGCTCCCCTCTAAAGTGTTCTCTTTTAAATAATAAAGAATATAAATTATTACAATAATCACTTAATAATTTATGAGCTTTGTCACTCTCGATTGTTGTTTACCAATTTTTTAGTTAGATTGTTTTTTTTATCTAACGCTTTTCAACTATATATACATCTATATCAAAATTGTTTCAGAAAGAGAAAAAAGAGATAGCATAAAAAAACCTTTCTCCAGTATTTATCTCTGGCTATAAATAGAATTTTTCATATTTTGTAACCATTTATTTTTTCTCAATACTAACAAGCTGAAATTGTTAATTATTTCTAATCCAAAGACTCAAAGCTGTTTTAGAAGAAGATTTTTGGAACTTTGGCATTACAGCCCCGTCACATTTTTTCTAACTGAACGAAATTAAAGAACATCAAATCCCAATCAACTACACTTTAGTGTAGTGGGTTTAATCGATCGTTAGAGTCGTTTTGGATAAAATTGTAAATAGTTGTAAAATGCACTATATAAAGTGATAATACTAGTTTACTTTGATTTTGGTAAAAAAAGGTTGCTGTATCATCCCTGGTCCACGATAGTCCTAAATAAGAAATTTCAGCTACACGCGACTTTTGGCTTAGGGTCTGTTTATACTGCACGCGTTTAAGGGGCTGAAACGCCTTCAGTATAAAAAGATCGTTGGTGCTAGTAGACTTGGCGCTATAAACATACAACACACTTGTCTGTAGGGCTTGGTCGTTAGGACTATGGGGGGACCACAAAACGTATATTTTCTTTAAAAAATATTTACAGACGACAATTCTTTCTCTAACTATATTTTCATATATACGTAGGTAAGTGAATATAATTAATATATAGCAAACTGTCATCGCTAAATAAGCCATCATTCATGCTTCTCGGGGACTTACTTTTTTGTTGCATGTTATTATTTTTTATTCGTTTGGAATTTTGTTTAAATTTTTCATGAGAAAGAAACACATTTTTCAGAGCTATATGAAGGCTTGAGACAATTTAAATTTAGAATAGTAGAAATCGCCTTATATTTTATGTTTGACTAAAGTAGATTGAGTTTCTTAAAAATCTTGAGTACCGCAAAATCCTAGCTGCGATAATAGTTCTATAGTGGATTCAGCGACCATTAAGCTTAGACAACTCAACCTTGATAACCGCAAAGGACGGGACGGATAGTGAAAGTAAAACGAAAAATCATAATAATCTCACTTCCTAATATATTTTATTTCAAACTTATATAAAAAAAAAATCTAGTGCCCACAACACACGAATTTTACTTACCTGCGATGTTAAAATCAATTTAATAATTTTTAAATATACTTAAGATATGAAAAAATACCAGAGAATTAAAGACATTGACTTGAGTTTCGATAGAAACATGTATTTTATTACAAGTGACCCTCAATGCATTCAACAAGGTGTTTGAATCTGCCGGATTTGAACTCGTGACCTTGGACATATTAGTCCTCAACACCTTTTAGAATGCATAGAACTTCACCTGTGGAGTAGTGGCTAGCCATAAAAGCTGTCTATGCTTAAGGTCACAAGTTCAAAACCAGAAATGGCCCTATATCTCCTTTTAGGGAGTAAAAATCCTTGGTTATTTCGTACTTTAAAAGAGGCTGTTATGCTATCCACTACTCCACAGGTGACCCTCGATGCATTCAGCAAGGAGTTAAAGATTAATCTGCCTAAGGTCACTGGTTCAAACCCGGCAGATTCAAACACCTTGTTGAATGCATTGAGGGTCACCTGGGAGTAATGGCTAGCATAACATCCTTCTATGCTTAAGGCCGCAAGTCCGAAACCAGCAGATCGCCCTAAATTTGTGCGCCACAGGTGACTCTTAAAATATTTAAAAAGTGGAACTCGTAAAAGATCCCTATCTTAAGTAAACCTGGATAGGCAAAACTTAAGCCTCCCGCTGCACCGTTGGATTAAGCACAGTAACACAAAGTGACGTTAAATGGATAAACAACAATAAGATTTAATAAAAATGTTATGTTTTTGGTAGCAAAACCTCATTAAATTGACTGTACAAAATGGGTTCAAGAAATTATGAAATTGACTGAGAAAATTATGAATTTGATTGAAAAAAATATGAATTTGACTGAAAAAATTATGAATTCGATTGAAAAAAATTATGAATTTGACTGAAAAAATTATGAATTTGACTGAAAAATTTGACAGTATACATCTATATTACTATTCTTATGATCGAAAACACAATCATTGCATAAACAAATATTTTTGCTCTTTTCTCCGTTAGTATTTTTTTTTTTTTTTTTTTTTTTTTTTTTTTTTTCTTACCCTCTGGTTTTATTTTCGAACAAAATACAAATACAAATATAATATGTATAGCTGTCAGATTTGTCCTTCTGTTACCCGGAGGTATTCTAAAGAGGATTGCTATATGCGCTGGATGCACTAGTAATCTTTCAAGGGCTTCTTCTAAGCCTTTATTTATCCATTGCAAAATGGGAGGGACCATTCTTCAGGGTTTTGGCAATAAATTGAGTTCAGACATAGTCCGAACTCCTTCCCTCGGCGACAACGTCAACGAGAGGTAGTGATCCTTGCCACCTCCCAGGCTTGGGTGGTGGGGTGATATCAGAAAATAATGGATTAGCACAGGCCTTCAGCCCATCAACAAATTTAATGTGCCTCCGGCTGATATATTCAGGCACTGTTGGCAATACTAATTCCTGATGAAGGATATGGTTTCTGGCCCTCTGTAAGTTGGTACCTCTGACAATCCGCCGAAGGATGGAGTTCTGGAACGTCTGTAATTGTTTGAGAGTGGACTTAAACAGATGCCGCATCAAGGGCGCACCATAGAGCATAGTCGGACGTATTATAGCCTTGTAGATCTGTAGTTTCAGCCTCAGTGAGAGCTGAGGTGACGTGAGTAGATGATTAAGTCTATAGCTCTTTCTCCTGGCCAGTTTGAGTCGTTCCCGTACGTGACTAGATAAGGTGAGGTGCCTATCTAGAGTGACGCCCAGGTAGAGGATTGAATTAGAGACTGGCAGTGTTTCTCCGTTCACTTTAAAATCAGTGGGCAAAGCGCTCTTCCCCTTCTGGAACGACATGACAATAGCATCTGTCTTCTTCGGGTTCACCCTAATGCCAATCTCCTTCAGCTCATCTACAATAGTGGTCGATGCTCCTTGTGCCAGGGTGAGAGCCCTTTTCGGTCTCATACTAGAAGCATAGATGCCAATGTCATCGGCGTAGGCTGCTACCAGTGCCATTGGGTGCTTCATTGAGATCACTTTTGCTGTAAAGATCACAAACAATAGTGGTCCCAATACAGAACCTTGAGGAACCCCACAAATGGTGTCCTTTGAAGTTGACAATTTATCGCCTACCCTTACGACGAAGGATCTCCCGCTTAAGTAGCTTCTGATCAATCGGCATAATGAAGCTGGAAAACGATAGTCTTCCAACTGGCGAAGCAGTAACTCGTGGGATACACAATCAAACGCCTGTGTGCAGTCCAGCGAGATGAACGCCGTGGCTTCATTGTTCTTCATCATACGCTCTATGGTGTGCCTTTGAAGTTTCACTAAATGATGATCGCAGGCTACGCCTCGTGAGAACCCGGTCTGTTCTGGTGGAATGATGGACTCCTCACTGCAGTGCTCTAGCAGATGGTGATGGATCAGCCTCTCGAACACCTTGCTCATATGCGAAAGGAGACTGATAGGCCGATAATGCTCTGGTGAGTCTCCATTCTTCCCAGGCTTAAGTAGCGGCACTATGATCGCTTGCTTCCAGTCATCGGGGAAGTATGAGATCCGCATACAGGAGTTAAAAATGTTTAATAAGAAGGCTTTACCCCCCGAGGTAGCATCTTCAATAGTACATACGGAATATCATCCAGTCCCGAAGCCTTGTTACCCTTTGTGCGTCGTAGTACCGACTCAAGCTGTCCGAAGGTGGAGAATACCTCTTTTCATTAGGGGACGTTGGTGTTCCCGCAGGTAGTGTGGGAGCATTTAACAGCCGATCATCTTCCCTCGCCTTATAAGAATCGGCCAAGAGTTCAGCCTGTTCCTCAGGGGATAATAGGGTGCCACCTGATGTAAGGTGTACACTCTTCCTCTTAGTGACGTGTGACCTCACAAGTCTCCAGAACTGACGATGATCATCATGAGTCCTACGGAGTTGCTCGTGCCATAGGAAAGTCTTCCATTCACGCATGAGGCTGGCTATCTGCCGGGTCATCGCATTGATGGCCGGTTTCAAGCCGTAGTCACAAGTTCGGTGGAAAATATTCCTCAGGTTGTTCCTTTGTGCAATGAGAGCAAGAATGTGGCTCGGTGGTTTCCTGAAGGCGTTTGGCTGAGGACTAAACCTTGGTATGGTAAGATTGGCTGATACATGGACGGTGGTGGTGATATCCGAGATCGCCTTCTGCACCTCTTTAACAGTTCTTAAGTACTGTATCTTTGGTAGGGTATCATCCACACTAGCCCTATATCCTTTCCAGTCGGCCTTGTGGAAGAGGAACTTGCTCGCGGGTGGTGTTGCTGGAGTTCCCTCAAAGGCATATAGCACAGGCCGGTGGTCCGACGGTCCGTATGGGAGCGCTAGGCACTCAGTAACAGTGTGAAGGTCCCTGGTCAGGAGTAGGTCAAGTGTGGATGTCCAGTCAGGTCGGGCCGCATGCCTAAAGGTGTGCACTCCGGGGTGGAAGACAGCCATCCTGGTCTTGGTGATATAGGTACCCATCGGATTGTTGCTACCGCACAGCCAGGCAGTGTGCCGGGCGTTGAAGTCCCCTAAGATGACAAACCGACTCTTATCCTGGGCGTGCTGCAGCAATAGCTTCATAGATGTTAATATAGCCTTGGGTCTCCTATAGACACAACAGAAAGTAAAACGTTGTTTTAATCGAACATCTACTGTGACTATATGAGTACCCTCTGTAGAAGCTACTGGGTTAGGTACCAACCTCGATGGGATATCTCCTCGAACCAGAATCACTACGGCCTCGTTAGCCCCGGGTTGACAAGCCTCCCGGTATGCAATATACCCCTGAAAATACAGTGAAGCAGAGGTGGGTAGTATAGTGTCGGTCAGCGCCACCACCGATGGCCGGTGCTGCTGCAGGAGGAGTTCTATTTCAGCCTTCTTCAGTAGTAGGCCTCGAATATTATAGGAAATAACTAAGTGCTCAGTCATAATGCTTAGCGATGATCTTCGTCAGCATCTTCATCATTTCTCGAACAGTTGCCATCATCTCTGCGAATTGGGCGTTGAATAGAGCATTGCTTGGATGTGCTTGTGTATTTAATGTGAATTGCGGTGTTGAGGAGTGAGCGGGTGCTGTCATTGGTTCAGCTTCTTCATGATGCGATGTTGGGGATGTTCTCTGTAGCTGCCCGGCGGGTCCGCCAAGTAGTTCAGTGAAAGCCAAGTTAGGGTTGACTAGCCTACTTGTCTTACTTGAAGGGGCTGCTACATTTATAATTGTCCTCTTTCTCATCTGGATCAGTTCTTGCCGGCGGGGACACTCTTTGGAGGAGGCATGATGGGCTCCACTACAGTTGGCACATTTGATTGGTGCAAGTCGTGGGCAGCTTCTTTCTTCATGAGTTTGGGCGCACCGGGGGCATTTTACTGTCCTCCCGCAGTATTTCATGGTGTGCCCAAACTCTAAGCAGTTTCGACACTGTGCTGGGCACACACTCCGTTAGTAGAGTTCGTTCAACTTATAAATTTACTCAATTTTATCAGTACTAACGGGATGATATGGTTAATTATTCCGAACCTACAAAATAAAAGGTACTTTAGATAAAGAAACCTTTAAATAACAGAGTTTATGAAGTCACACTATTTCAATCAGACCAAAAATCAACCTACACTTTAATAAAGCCTATTAAATTTTATTATATACGGGCTTATAGTTGTATTAAATATGAAATTTCAGTTTCGTACGACGTTTTTGTTCGTGGGGATTAACACTCGGGACTTACACTTGATTTTGTGGGACTTGGTCATCTGTACTCATTCACCCTTAAATGAGTATTTCCGTGGAAACTGGAATTTCGAAATTTTAATAAAAATTGACTAAAACATTATTTTGTGCATCACACAATCTTCACATACTTACCAACATGAAGTACAATTTAGAAGTTTACGTTTAGTAGCAAGCTCAATTAGTAGTAAATGTGTTAATGTAAATTATATTCAGAACAGAAAGATCTAAAAATAATGTAAGAGTGGATAATAAACACCATCGAGTCCTTAAGTTTATGAGGTCTTGATATCTCTGATCTATGAAAATCTAAAAAGAAATTCGGTCAGCAATTTTAACAAGCGAATTTAATGGTTACTGTAAAGGAAGGTGATTTTGGAAGCAGCACATTTAAAGCTTTTCAGACTATTTTAATGAGTATATTTCTTTTTTTATATATTTATTTATATTAGCATTTATTTTATGTTTAGTCAAAACTTTTGCAGCCGTTTTCAAAGAAAGCAGCGGCGTTGTAGCAGGGAACAACGGAACCACTGTCTTCTGGGTTCCGGTTTTGGAATCCCGACAGTGCAGAGTAATAATTTGTTCTATTATTTGAGCCGTGGAATCAGCTTGGCATAGGGACGCCTTCCTTCGGCTCAGCTAGCTTCTATAATGTGGGTACCTCAATGTATGGGAAAAACAGCAGGTTAAAGGTGATTTAGGCCTAATGAATTTCTTGCACGCCCGTTGGTCCAGGAACACAACGAATCTATTAATGTACTAAACTCAAGACCCTTCATAGCTGTAGTGGCACATATTTTTTCAAAGAATTTATGAAAAGTATAGATTAATAGTGTCCATTTTTATGCTATTTCCATTTTGGCGAAAATGTCAGTAATGAAATTAGCATATTGCCTGACTAAAATTTAACTTTTTTTATTTTAGAGAAATTTACAACTGTATTATACAATAAGTAAGTGTGTTAATCAATCAAGTGGGATTTAAACAGGCATGTGAAGAAACTACCCAGTACTTCATGTATTAAGTCGCGAGGCCATCGTCTTTTCAGCCGCCTCGGGTGATTATCGGGAATAGATACTAATGAGAGTTTGCGGACGAGTGGGTTTGGAGTGGACGGGTAATTTGGCATTAAAGAAGGTATATCTAGTGCGGGCTAGATCTGCGACTGATGGAATATTAAGGTCTTTATGAATTATTTTATTTGTGACAAAGTAAGGGGCATTTAGGATCTTTCAGAGGATTTTGGTTTGCAAGGATTGAATGCGGAAAGCATTTGATAGTTTGGTGGATCCCCATAACTCAATCCCATATGTCCAAATACGCCTAATGATGGTAATATAAATTAATTTGTTGTGGTATGTGGAAAGGTTTGATCGTTTTGTCAAGTAAGTGCTGTAGTAAACGGCATCTACGAGCTGTTTCTTGTCGTTCCAGTCTAGGTGTGAGGATTCCAAGACGCTTGTCTAGAAGTCCTAGGTACCGGATCTGTTCAACTGAGTTGAGTGGAATATTGCTAAAGGATATAGTGGGACAGGCGGACATAAGTTGACTTTTAAAATCTAGTTTTACGATATTAAAAGATGTTCAAGCCTTGAATAAGATAATATGTAATGTTCTCTGTATAAGGAAGTGAATGAAGTGAAAACGTAGGAGTTGATAAATAAGTTGAAACACTGCGGGGGAAGGGGAAGAGCAGTAACAGTAGGACGTAAGTTAATGACGTCGTTCTGAACTTAACGTATTGTCGAGTAACGGCGCCATCTTACCGCTGCTACTTTAATATTTATTCATTACCATGCGCTATTGTTGTCGCCATCAGATTAACTGATTCCTTTGTTGAGGGGGTGTGAGAATGTAATTGAGGTTCACCTACGATTCCGTATTCGCTCGTGAGAGCTCTTAATCACAACGGTACTCAGACTATTTAAGCCGGTTTAAGCTAAACAAGCCGTGCTGAAAGGACGCAGAGCACTTTCAATGGACTAAATCGAGTCACACGACCGCCACCTGAATTACCCATCGAGGACAATGCCGCGCTCACGAACACCATAACACCTGACTAATCTTTTATTGGGCCTCTTGGAAGTAGTTCTCCTTCTAATGTTGCAGCTGCAGGCGGAGAGGAAATGCTGTAATTAATGCACTTATCGAGTCAATTAAGGATGATTCAGGTTAAATTGAGATGACATTTGGATCGTGATATCGGTTACTTTGCATCCTTAGGGTGGGGCCCTCGCCTCCTTGAACTTTATCTGCTCTGCCCTCAAATCTCCTAGCCACCGCCTCTAGGAAGTTTATGACCGAGCTCACGACTTGGCCACCCGCTTAACCGCAACTACATCCACGATTATTACCAAACGGGACGACTACTAGGGGATTTTCAACATTTCGAAATAGAAAATTTAACAGCATGACGGTTCATTTTGACGTCACGAAACGACTATGGTTCCAACCTTGATAAGTAATAGTTTAATATATATATATATAACCTATAAGTTGTCTACTAGTAACCTCGTTTCCTGCGGTGTTTATTTACTTAAAGATAAAAAAAGAATTGTTCAAGATGTAATGCCGAATGCTGGAAATCTTAAGGGATAATTGGATACTATTATATTACGTGGATAATAAACTATCACATCACTTGTATTATTTATTCCACTTATACCCTGTGGCAGGATAATTATTTATTCAGTTATTTCCGCCAAAAAGGTGACCCTGGAGTAGGAAGACTAGAAGGCACCATCACCTTGCACGACCGTTAGCTTTGAAACATATTGAATCCTATAGATGATGAACCCGACACCTTTCATTGGTTGTAGAGGAACAGATTTTGTTTGTTTCTTTTTACTCACCTATATATTAACGTTTGCTCAAATTTACTTACTGCAAAAGCAACTTCTTATTTTTTTAAATCTCATAGTATAATATATATATATATATATCATTGAAATTTAATAGCATCAAATCTTTTGGTTCTAAATTCATGTATGTAGAACATATAAAGGTTTTCTTTAATGATAAATGGATCATATATCGTTTATACCATTAAACAAATAATGACGAATGCATAGAATTTTTTTTCTAAATATTTTGCTTCGAATATAATATATTATATTGATCAAAGTTAAAATATATTTTCTTAGAAAAAAAAATCCAAATCGATAGGATAATTATTAAATTGTTAATTATCACTATTGTCGACAATTCAACCATGCAGATGAAAGTCGATTAAGGTTTTATGGAGGATCCTGTATGATTTTCTATCTTCCTCACACTAGAAAAAGAAGAGATAAATTAAATCAATACATTTATTAGAGTACAGTAATACAGGCTCCAGTCCTTCAGATTTATACAGTTCGGCCCACCGACAGCACATTTCGACAGATCCTTTCTCATTCGATCCACAATCCTATGGAATTTCATTCCTCCTTCCATCCGTTACTCCAATTCTCTTTCTACCTTCAAGTCCCGCATATTTAATCACTTAATGAATATCCAGTCTCAATAAAATTGTAAATAAGCTTTTTTATTTTGTTGTTTTCATATCAATTAAATATGCCTATTTTATATAAGTAATTATTAACTTTTTTATATGTATTTAATATGTTCTTAGACTCCAAAGCACTTTTTGTACATTATGTATATTTTATTCTAAAGGGACATATCCCAGGATAATAAAAATTTTATTTATTTAATAAAAAAAAATCTTCATACAGTATTACATATAGTACAATATTGAATTCAATGATAGATTGAAACAATTTTTACTAGCCTAACAAAGTAATGACAACAATTGAAAGAATTCGATCAATTGCTAATACTTTCTAACTTTTTGTTTTCAGATGTTTTATTTGATAATTAAGAATTTCAAGTACTGAAGCACTAATGGCGGGTTATAGTGAACGCACGAAAAGGACTAATTTTACCATTACGAAGGATATGCCCGATTTTCATATTTTAAGGACTGTTTTGATTATTTCTTAAATTATAAGTTAAAGTCGCCATTCGGTTTCTCAACAATTCACATATATTGTAACTGGGATACGATCCAAAATGGAATAGAACCACCATTTTTTACTCCATTCTCCTTTTAAGAGGATACCAATCGAAATAATTTAGTGGTAACCAGGATTAAAACACTAAGAAGGACACTATTAAATATAGAAACTCTATTATCTTTTAATATGGAAAATTTGGCGCGGGCTACAGACGATTTTCACTAACCTTGGTTGTTAAAACCAATTTAACAACTAATAAATATAATTCAAAAAAGTTCAAGGAATAATATTTAGTTTCGTTAGACCCGTAATTGAATAAATTAATAACATAAGATTTTTATCTAAAACAATCAGTTAATTTTATCCGTTTTTCACCACTCTCCGTTACATTTTACAACTTTGTGTAAGATTTATATATTAAAATTCTTATCTTAAAGAAAAAAAAAAAAACTTCTGCTCTTTTATCTTTTAGATGATTTTTAAATTCATCGCACTAATATTTCTAGCTGTCATTTATTAATGGCAAAAACATGAAATCGTTAATTTTTTCTAATCTACAAAATTGAAGATAAAAAAATTTAAACTCTTGGCATTAAAGTCTTGTCAGACTATTTCAATCATAATGAAACCCAAATCATATAAAATTACATCATATTTTACATTGATATAGGAAGTTTAATCAAATTCGGAAAAGATACTGTAACATCTCCTGAGGCGTTTCAGTCTCCTTGGTGGGTTTTGTGGTAGTGTGTCTGTCAGTAATGTTTGTACCAGTAGGTTTGGATGTCCAGCGAGTGAGTCGTGAAATTTCTTGTAGTATGGCTTAAGATTGGTATGTTGAGGTCTTTGTGTAATGATTTATTGGATACGTAAAAGGGACAGTGGGTAATGAAGCGGAGGAATTTACATTTGAAAACTTGAATTTTTCGTAAGTGTGATCTTTTACATGAGCCCCACACCTGAGTACCGTAAGTCTATATAGGTTTAAGTAGCATGTTGTATATGATAGTTTTGTTGCTTAGTGATAGTTTGTTTTTATGGTGAAGAAGTCGTCTAAGTATTGAGAGTCGATGATTCAGTCTTTTTTTCAAAGGAGTTACATGTGATTTCCATTTCAGGCGTCTATCCATTGTCAGTCCTAAGTATTTTGTTTCTGTTTGTTTGGGTAACTGAACATTGTAAAGTGTTAGTGGAGGGCAATCAGAACGTCTAAGGGTGAACGTCACATGACTTGATTTTTGTATGTTTATTTTGTTACGCCATTTACCAAGCCAATCTTGCAGTAAATTTAAATGGGTTTGAACATTGTGTGAGGCTGTGGTCGGATCAGTACTCGTTGAGAGTATTACGGTGTCGTCTGCATATGTTGCATATGTGTCGGGTGTCTGTGGTATGTCAGAAGTGTATATAGTATACAGAACTGGACCCAAAATGCTACCCTGTGGAACTCCCAATGAGAATGTGTAAGTGTGCAAATCAATACGGCTACAGATCAATTACAAATGTCTTATAGGCTGTCACAGGAAGAAGGGAATGACGATAAATTTGATCTTTATTCATAGGAAAGGTTTTGTCTTAACCACTATCAATTTCTCACGGGTATCGAGTGTAGACATCTGAGGAACCTTCAGCTCCTGAACTGCTATGTCAGAATACGGAAGAACGGTGCTTGGAATTGTTATCTGGGATATGCAAACTAACGATGAGTCTATATATGGAGTTGAAGGATAAAACTATGGCTAAGTATGTTACCGCCAGACGTCGGCATTCTGCAGCGATTTCTAATCTAACCAGTTCATGGGCGATCAGTAGAAGGGATCTTCTTGTCTACCCTTCTTATCTCGTGAAATTCCAATAAACCGTATTTATATTATCTCATATTGATCTCTTGAAAAAAAAAAAAAAAATTCTTGTGAATGTTTACTGAAGAAAGTATTTCTTCTTTATATTTATTAACATAATATAAAATTATCACAAACAACTATTAACAGATAAACTGTTTAAAATATTTTGATTTGTTATTTTATAATCAACGAAAAAATAAAAATAAATAGTAATAATACTAAAAATTACCCTCCCCCCCCCTATAAAGTTGAGGTATGACGTTTCAAGATACGTATGAACGGAATAATAAATTAAAAAATCCGTCTGTCTGCCGTTCGCGGCTTTTCTGAAACACTGTTTTTTTAGAAAATCGTCACAAAATACCAGGACATTTTCAGATGATCCTAAAATCTCAGCCGATTAGTTTTAAGATTGGTATGATAATTCAATAACTCAGTTATTTTTGAAAATATAGAGTTTTAGGATCAGGACGAAGAAAAAAAAAAAATTGTTTTTGCATATATACGCTTATAACTTAGTTATTTTAACAGACAGAGAAATAAAACATTATTAATCCCATATGATCAAGTCACTTATAAGAGATGTAATTCTGACACAATTCGTGAGACCTCACTGGGACTCACCTGTATTCTACTAAGTTGGTGCCAAAAGCTGTGAACAACTGGACCTCTTGATGGAACAACGGGATCACTTGTAGCTTGGTGGTTAGCATAACAGCCTCCTATGCCAAAGGTCACGGGTTCAAACCCGCAGATGGTCCTAGAATTTTTTAATAGGAGTAAAAAATCCTTAGTTATGCCGTCCTTCGGAGGGTACGTAAAAAGGTGGTCCCGAGCCTGTAGGAAAGACTCAGGTACTCGTTAAAGATATTAAATAGGCAAAATTTAGGACTCCCACTATGGCATCGTCCGATTAGCCACAGTAGCATAAAGTGACGTTGAACAAATAACCAAACAACAACACAACAGATGGTTGAATATTATTGCGGTCGTATCATATTTTTCTGTTATAATCAAAGACGATGATAGATAGATTTTTCCTCTTTCCAACCAACTGGAATTTTCGAATTTCTGTTGATATTTTCTGTAGATATATTTGAATAATTTTTATAGACCGAGAAGCTCAAAATACAGCGCACTATTGTATATTATAACCCTAAAATACCTTCGTGTATTTATGCTTCTGTACATATTTTAATATTGTATGTATTGGGGATTTAGAAAAAAAAGATATATTTTTAAGATATAAATTGAATGGAAATTAATATCATGGAAATTTCTTTCTAATTAAAATAGTCTAACTTGGCTTAAATGTCTATATTTTAAGTTTCCTTTAGAGCAGCTTTAATTTTGTAGATTAAAAACAAATTAATCATATCGTCTTGTCAGTATTGATAAAAAAAGATAAATATATAAGTTGAACTAATTTAATTGTCTGTAATGTTTGTTTTTTTGGACATGATAGTGGACATTATACCGTTGGAAAGCTAAAGATTCAGAAAAAAAAAATACACAAAATTGGTAATGGGAAGGAATGAGTCGTGTGCTGTGCGCAATAGATTTTTTTTTATTTTAAATTTATTATAATATTGTGTTACTGATTGATTAATTGGTACTGTAACAATTTACATGTTTTTTTTTTCGTCGTTTCATTTTGAGAACTTTTAAGTCGATGTATAAACAAGGAAAATTATCAAGAAACGTAATCATTGTTATTCTATATTCCAAATTAAGGAAAATACTAATAATGGTTTTTTAACATTAAAAATGACAAGTTGTAAATATAATATACAATAAATGAATTCTTTGAACTGAAAAGATGTTTAACTTTCCTGTTGTGTAAAAGCGGAAGGAAAGTTGACGTCCGAAGAGACATTTTTAAGGCTGGCTTTGTAGGAGAGTTCGTCATTAACACTGGCTCATCTTCTTTATTCAAATAATTGCAAACCATTCAATAAGATTTAGGATAAACCTTTCTTAGAGGTCAGGGACCTGGTGAATATGGCTGTTTTGGCCTAGCGATTTGAAGAGAAAGGCGTGAGATTAAAACATTGGAAGAAAAACAATCCGTTGGCAATAGAACTCTTAATAAAAGCTTTTAATGAATTTGTTATTGATTTTCAGATAGCAACGACTTAAGGGCTTTTTGTTTTAATTTTATTTCTCGGAGTTCAATAGACCAAACTTTACTTTAAATATTGTTTTTATTTTAACTTATCTTTATGTGAAATATATATTAAGTGAAAGTACTAAATCGTGAACATTTTAGTCTTTAAATATGAACATTTATGGCCTGTTCAATGTGATTGTGTTTTTCTATTAGTCCTTAATTCATTAGCATCAAAAAGTTAAAAACAACAAATATATTACACATGTTTAAAACTCACACAATTGTTTACAAATCAAGTAAAAAGTTTATAGTAAAAACTAAGATGACACAAGCGAAGAAAGGAAACCGAATGCTGACCTAATATTGAAGCTGAGCTTCATTTGTAACTGCATGCAGAATTGTTGCAATCCCGACTACTGATTGTGTGTCCATTGCAGCAATGTCCCAGCAACAGTGTATCGCTAATTAATTACCTTAATTAGTCAATTGTCTGTCAATTAGTCAATATCAGGATTAAATGGGTTGTACTTTCTTATTGTTCTCTTGATTTGTTGGGAGAATTTCTGGTTCATTAACAAGCAGATCCGCGTCATTTTTAGTACTCGATATTTCAATTAACACAAAGGAGTGAAGTATTTAAACAAACCGTCATTTAAACGCTGTAAAACTATTATAAGCAGAATGATACCAACATGATATTAAATACCATTAAAGTTTACATCGATTTAGGGGTGTTAATTGAAATCGTTATCGTCATTTTTGAGAAAATCGTAAAATGTGCAAAGTGCATGGTAAAAAGTGGTTCTGGTTGGGCGTTATTGATGAAAAAGTTTCTTTATAACATCTAGCGAATAGTTGTAATAAATATGAACTCTCAGACAGAGTCTCAGTCTCATACGACTTTTTGTTTTTGTACTAGACTTACCACACACACACACAAACCTTTTCGAAACGACTTGGTTATTTGGATTGAGGGGAACCTAAAACACATTTTTCCGTTGAAAACTGAAATTCGAAACTTTTCTTCATCGCAATTCATTCTCTTACTATACATGTAAGTGAAGGTAAAAATAAAAATAAATAAAAAATCTAATAAAATAATGAACTGAACTGAAGCTATGTGAGAAAAGAAAATACGTTTAGTAGTTAATTATTTAGTTGGAAAAGAATAGTAGTTCGTGGAGGTCAAGAGGTGTCTGGATCTATGTGAAATCAGTGTTCCCGATAACGAACCATTTTGTTTACATAAGCGGTCTTTATATTTCATGAGAACACGCCAATAGTTTAATCGTGTAGCCAAGCAATTAGTGCAGCAGATCGTAGCAGCATACAACTAATTATTATTATTCAATCATTATGCTAATCACAATTTTCATACTGGAACATAAAATGAACGCCTCTGCAAAACAGCATAGACAATTTACATCCTATTTTTTAAAACCACTTATACCAAAGAACTTTTAACTTTCTAGTAATGAATGCTTTTTGCATGGAAATTGCATAGGAAATGAAGATAAATTGAATAAAAAACCTTTAACATGGACTATTTCAAGATGCGAGGAATGAAGCTTACTCTCTGAATGGAAAGGCAAGGAAATCCACCCACACCTTCCTCAGTTCTGCCACAGAGAATGCAAGTATTTAATGATAATATTTCTGCATCAAACAATTTGAATTTAAATGTCTGAGTCGATCCAACGATTTTTACTTACCTATTAAAAGGTAATATTTCGTTTAGTGTTGTTTAATATACGTTTATGATAATGGTAACTATAATACAAAAGTGTGTTATTATTTAGTAGCAAAATTACTGCGGCCAAGAAACTTAGAGGTTCTATATTGTACAACACATCCAGTAAATAGGCTAAAAGTCTTGAAAAAGACATGCAGAGAAGCTTCCAAAATGAAAGCACCCTAAAAATATTCTAAACTAGAAGGTCTCGTGGCCATCTTCTTTTCCGACACCTCGGAAGATTATTAAGAACTGAAGAGGAAGAAATGATTGGAACTAGGGAATTAGAGAAATGATATCTGGTTCAGGCCAAATCAGCAACATACGGAACATTAAGGTCTTTATGGATCAGTTTATTAGTTACAGAGTAAGGAGCATTGAGGATTTTACGTATTGGAGGGTTGTAGGGATTAGATACGGAAAGAATTTGATAGTTTAGTAGAGTCCCAAAGCTCGAAAACATCGAGCAGCTTCTTGTCGTTTCAGTCTTGTATGAGGGTTCCAAGAAAGGCGTTTGTCAAGGCGGAGTCCTAGATATCGAATCTGTTCAACAGGAACTAGCGGAATGTTACTGAAGGAGACTGTAGGTCAGAATGTCCATAGGTTTACGACGAAGGGTAAAGGTAAGTTGGTGGGATTTGGTGGAATTTATTTTAATTCTCCAATTCTGACACCATACCTCAAGGTCTCTAATGTGGAATTGGAGAGTTAAAAGGCAATAGTTGGATCAGTATTGACTGATAACACACAAGTGTCATCAGCATAGGTAGAAAGGAAAGTGTTAGGATGGGATGGGATATCAGCTGTATAAACTGTGAAAGAATAGGTCCTAGGATACTGCGTTGAGGAACACCAGCAAACAGACTAAAAATGCGTGAATAGGAATTATTATGATTTACGTTGAAGGATCTGCCAGTGAGGACTGGATAATTAGGAAGTAAGTAGCGGGGAGAAATCTGCGGAGTTTGTAAAGCAATCCCGGGTGCCAGACTCGTTCAAAGAACTTGAATGTTAGAATTCATTAAACTATTTTCTCCCGACGTTTCCTGACAAATGTTAAATGTGGTGGCTTACTTTAAAGGATGAATAACGCCTTAAGATTTTCGAAAATAAGGTAGTATGTAAAATTTTTGTCCCAAAGAGAGATAAAACCATTGGGAAATTCAGAAGTTTGCACAACAAGGAACTACGGAGCTTGTATTTTATTAATATAATTGACCTTGTAGCATCGCGGCGATTAAAATGTGCGTTTAATGTTGTTGGGCTTAGTGAAGAAAGAATTCAGAAATGTTTGGTATGTGCTGAACCGACTAGTAGGCGTCCGAGAGTTAGGCCAAAGCGTCGATGGTAAGATCGTTTTAAGTCTCATTTTAAGGGCTTGGGCTTGAATGGTGGGTGAACATTGGACGAATCTGTGTGGGCAGTATTTAGCGGTAGCGGCATAAGCCTTTAGGTTCGGTAAGCCTCTTATTGTTATTATTTCGATATCGACTTGTATACAAATATATAATGCACCACTTATCAACACGTTTTATAAAAAAAAACACAATAATAGTAATGAAATCATAACATGATGCGAGATTTGGATGATAAATTCACAGCTCTTAATCTCAAAGACTCTGTGCTTCATGAAATAAAATAATGCGGATAACTATAACTCCATTTGGAAAGAAAAAGAATTGCATCGGAGGTTTCATTACCCACTGATATTGACGGTGAGCTCTTGGTCAATTGTTTGGGGATGGGACAACTGTTTGGTGAGACAGAGGGAATTGTTCTTGCTATAAAGGACCAAGTTGTTGCAACGATAGCATACAGAAGGCAAATAATGATTGAAAGTATGATTACAGATGAATGTCACCTTTATTGCAAGAACCACTAAGACTATTTTTAAGTAAATAAAAACATCTACTTTCCCTAGTAGAAAACAAATGAAATTATGAGAATACGATTTAATAAAAGATCTTTATTTTATAAGGCTTAAACTGACAAGAACAAGAAGAAGTAAGAAGTTTGTATAACTATGGTTAATCAATACATTTTATCTTTCAAACATAACCGTTGAATTATTAAAAAATTTGTTCGCAAAAAATGTAAATTTTCATTAATACCATTTGTGAGTTACTGAGTTTTAAGAAATAATTATTTTATGTTCCATTAACGAAATGTTTTTTAGTAGTTTACACTAAAAATGGATCTGAAGTATTCTATTCTTAAAGACATTTATTATCAATTTAGTTTCTTTGCGAATAACAGTCAGATCAAGATGATTTTGCTTTCATACAGCTAGAAATTTTATTATCGTTCAAATAAACACTTATATATTTTTAAGGATTTTAGAACCTTTTTTTTACCTCTTGAAAAGTAAATTTTCCTAAACGCATTCTTCTTGGACATTTGGGCCGTGAGGAGAACCTCCATTAAAATTTCTGCTTCACAAATATTGTCATTTTTGACGTACTGCATTGTTTACATAAGAGAGTATTATTTATTCTGCTATTTCAGCCGTATGGCACTGAAGTATGGAGACCCTTTCTGGTTCACACATAACCTCTATAATGTTGGTACCCAAATGGTACTAATTTCAATAAGTACTGGGCCCAAGAACCTTATTGGATTGCAGTGGTACAGTTTTACATTTGTTTATACAATATTTATTCTAAATTCTACAGCATACAAATCATGCATTATTTCGCATAGAGTCTTTGTGAAATATTCTAAATGAACTTGTCTTTCAAAGAGTCTGTATACATTAAAAAAAAGCTATATGTATTTTTTAATTAAAAAAATTGAATGTTTATTTTCAAATTTAGTCTTTGCTGGCGCCCTGAGAAGATAGTTTTTAACTACCTCAACTTCATTTCTTCCACACAATTCAATACTTTTATTTTATAGAGACACACTTTTGGTTTTTTTTTCTGATTTTATAAAGGATTACTGCAGTTTGGTATATATTCTAACCATTTTTAATAAAATGTAAGTATTTTTTTTAACGGTTTTAAATGTTTTTCTAGAATATGTCTGAACTTTATAGCTCACAGCTATGGTTGATATAAACTCAAATATATAGACTCTCTTAATGTTAGTATTTAATTGTTATAAAGTTCAAAGTTTTGAAAAAAATATAAACAATTGATTCCTAAAATTCCCCAGATCTCAAAAACTGGCGCACTGGACTATAATACCGTAGAATATAGCAGTTTATATTATTAATAAACTTCATCCGCATAGAATCATGAATGAAAAGTCTATATTTATGCTATTTAATACAATGGTTTTTCAATTATTTTTTTTAAATTTGTATGTACTGCATATATTTCTGGGTTTATATTATTTCAACGATATACCGCTATGTCCTACTGAAGAAGACCGATATGTGATTTATAAAGACATAAGACTGACATAGAGGACTCTCATTGGACCTAAAAATAAAACAGCTGATTAAACGATTAGAACCATTATCCAGGCTACTTGACCAGCGGTCAAAATTATCCCTGAACACCATAGTTCATATCGATATATTACTTATCAAACCATTACGGACATACTGGATAGAGCTTCAAATAGTCAAAGAATTCACTCTTCCTAATCTAAAGTTTTACGATAAATCTTGGATACACGGGATCACTTGTAGCTGGGTGGCTAGCGTAACAGCCTCCCATGCTAAAGATCACGGGTTCAAACCCGCAGGTGGTTTAATGGGAGTAAAAAATCCGTCCTTCGGAGGGGACGTTAAAAGGTGGTTCCGAGCCTGTGCGATGTCAGGTACTCGTTAAAGATCCCAATAAAACCTGAACAGGCAAAATTTAGGACTCCCACTGTAGCATCGTCCGATAAGCCATAGTAGCATAAAGTGACGTTAAATAAATAAACAAACAATCTTGGATGCACTATTCTATGCGACAGGCAAATTGCTATACTAGGTCTTGGAAATACAGTTTCAAATATTGCTACAGAATTTTTGACATAAACTCATTGGCTTGAACACTTAAATCAACCACCAATCCGTACAACTCACTCAAACGACTTTTATAGCGGTGGCCAAGAGATTCACTAAATTAACCATTAAGAAGTGAACATATTCCCTTATTCCTCAAATTCTTTTAATTTTATTATTATTATTATATTTTTATTTTTTGGCAGAAGGTAAATAACAATAATTTGTCAAATAATTTCTTATGTATAATAAATAATAAATAAATTACTAAAAAGAATTAGTCCGAGAGGCGGTCGGTGAATGAAACAATCGATTAGTTTCAACTGTTTATTTTTGGCCAACGTTTCGACCTCCATTGTGGGCCATCACCAGGGCGTGTTGCAGGCGAATGGAAACTCATGGAATTGAATTGAATATTTAATATAAATACGGGTCATTTCAATTAATATACTTATTTTATGTAATTATTACAAACAATCATAAATATATTTATTATTTAACATCAAACAAATGAAAAAACAAACAAAAACATTCTAATAAATGTAAAACAAGATATAACAATCAGGCCATGTTTAAAATAAAAAAAAAAAAAAAATATATATATATATATATATATATATATATATAAATTATTATAATTATATTTCATAAGAATACACGTGGGTAACGTTTATAAGTAAGAGTAGTATTTTTAAAAAACGTAGTTCTTGCTTTTTGGGCTATATTATAGACATACATGTAAACAAAATTATCTAGGTGGAGGTACGGAGTACCCCTGAGTCATGATTGTCATGCAATCGAAAGAGAAATGACTAAACAACAACCCAAACACAAAATTATCTTGCAAATGAGACAAATAAAATATAATTTTTTTTTCAACCCAATGGATTTTTAAAGTATTTTAATATGTATAAAAATGTATGATATTATTTTTTTATACACCATTATAACGAAAAAAAATCAAAAAAATGTGCGAAGGTATATTTAAAATTATTGCTATGAGTTTGTAATAAATAAATATATATATATGATTACTCACCCAAGAAGCACAAGCCATCTCGTGTATACGTCGAAAGATCCTGAAGAGACGCGAGGCGTAGAGACACACTCGCTAAGGACACTTTGATACTGAACTAGTTGATTACAAGAGCTCACCCTCTCACCGCGCGGGGAGGGGCGCTCTCCCTACCTTGGGGTGTCTAACTGCTATCTCGCCGCTAGTATCGTCGCTAGGCTCCAAGCGGCGTATTCATCACAGCCCTTAATACTTCAACTTACTCTCAGGTTATCTTCAAAAATCATTCACTCCTGAGATTCCTCGACGTAAAGAACATAGACAAAACTATAAATTACAAAACATGTATAAAATACAGCAAATTATAACACGATGGTTTCTTCTTCCAAAATAATTGTACGTATATACAGTTTATATGTTTAATTTTATTATAAAATCTGGTGTAGAAACACACGAATTTCCATTAACTCGGTTGTTAAAAATAATTGGAAAATTAGGTTAAGAGTTTAATTTTTTTTTACCTAAGTCGCCTGTATCTTAGCAATATTCCACTCACCTCAGTTGAACAGATCCGGTACCTAGGACTCCATTTAGACAAACGTCTTACTTGGAATCCTCACAATAGACTGAAACGACAAGAAACAACTCGTAGATACCGTTTACTACAACACTTACTGCAAAACGATCAAAATTTCCACATACCACAACAAATTAATTTATATTACCATACATTAGGGCCTATTTGGACATATGGATTGAGTTATCGAGATCCACAAACCATCCAATTCGCTCCCATTCAATCCTTGCAATCCAAAATCCTCTGAAAGATCCTAAATGTCCCCTTAATTTGTCAAGCTCGAACTAGATATACCTCCTTTAATTCAAATTACCCGTCCACTCTAACTCACTCTTCCGCAAGCTCTCAACCCCATCTATTCCTGATAATCCCCCGAGGCGGCTGAAAAGACGATGGCTCGCGACCTACTACATTAAATAAACACTGAAGTGCTACCACTGGGTAGTTTCCTCACATATCTGTATACGCCACTTGATCTATTAACACATTTACTTAATGTATTTTATTTATAATACAGCTGTAAATTTCTTTTAAATAAAAAAAAAATTAAGAATTATATTTTGGAAACATATGTTTTAGAGTAATAATATTACAATAGAATTATTATTTAGATATATTTTTTTAACTTTCCAACGGTTTATTATACATTAAAAATTACCTAAAAAAGTATGCTTGCTCTTTTCTCCTTTAGTTGGTTATCAAATTCGTTCATCTTGTATATTTAGCCTATGGAAATGATATGGTTAATTTTTTGGAATCACACCATTAATGGTACTTTTGTGAAATAAAATTTAAAAATCGACATTTAAGCTTGTAGACTTATCAAAATCGTTGAAGCCGTTTTTGAGAAAATCATAAAAAAGGTGCAAAATGCATGATATGAATTGCTGGCTGGCTGGCTCTTCTAGTGTTTGATTTTGATGAAAAAGCTGCTGTAACATCTAGACATATATTTTAAAAAAATATGAAAATTACAGTTTTTTTAAAACTAATCTTGTTTAACTAGACCTTTCACACACGTACACAGACCTTTTTGCGATACTTGTTCATTTGTATAAAACATTTTCACGATCGAAATAGTTTTCCCTTAATACATATTTCAATATAAATAAGTGAAAGTAAAAAAAATCTTTATGCAATATGACAATATCAATGTATAGTTTAGTATTAAAATTAATTACAATAAAAAGTAAATTAAATACTTACCTTACTAATATGAAAGATAAAATTTGAAAAAAATGATAAACTAAACTTAATTTATAAAATAGAATGTGAAACTTTCTATTAATTTGTATAGGAGAAAAATAAAAAAAATTACAAGACAAGGTTACAACAATATAAAAAATATACATAAGGGTCAATCCATTGGAAATCGTCCAGACCTTGCCGCTCAGCATTTTTGATTTTGATGATATTTTGACCAGTTATTCTCTATCCTTTCGTGAATATAAAACCATAAATGAAAAAACTTTCTGGCTATACTCTTAGTGTTGCAGCCGTTTTAGCTTCGCCGGCGAAAACATGTGATGGGAAAATCTTCCTGATTCCTATAATTTTTTAGGTATCATAACTAACAACACGATAAAAACATGCTTTGTATTTTATGTTCTCGCAACTCATTACCTAAATAGTGAAGAAAGTTGTTTAAAAAAAATTCTTGAAAATGAATAAAAAACGAGATTGTTAACGACATAAAAGTATATAAAATAAAAGCGACTCACTTTTAATTATTTTTTCTTATACAGCTTAGTAAGCTGTAAAATTTCGATCTAAAGAACATAGTAATTTTTTATATGAATTTTCAAAATTGGCTAAAATTCATTTTCAAGTTTACACGATAATATCTCAAAAGGGACTGAGCAAAAAATTATTAAACTAATACAGATTACCTATATATACGGTGTTTGTTTGTTTATTTAACGTCACTTTATGCTACTATTGATAATCGGACGATGCTACAGTGGCATTCTTAAATTTTTCCTATCCAGGTTTTATAAGGATAGGGATCTTTAACGAGTACCTGTCATCGCACAGGCTCGGGACCACCTCATAACGTCCCCTACGAAGGACGGCATGACTAAGGATTTTTTACTCCCATTAAAAAATCCTAGGATCACTTGTAGCTGGGTAGCTAGCGTAACAGCCTCCCATGCTAAAGGTCACGGGTTCAAACCCGCAGGTGGTCCTAGGATTTTTTAATGGGAGTAAAAAATCCTTAGTTACGCCGTCCTTCGGAGAGGACGTTAAAAGGTGGTCCCGAGTCTGTGCGATGTCAGGTACTCGTTAAAGATCCTTATCCTAATAAAACCTGGATAGGCAAAATTTAGGACTCCCACTGTAGCATCGTCCGATTAGCCATAGTAGCATAAAGTGACGTTAAATAAATAAATAAATATAAAATAAATGGTATAACATTAACAGTCTATGATAAAAATATAGGTAGTTAAAGGTTTAGGCTCAGATTAATCAGTATCAGAGTGAGGCTTTGTGAAGTTCTTTGTGGGAACGACAATCACTCCATGTATTTGGAACTCCAAGGAGACAAATATACCTACCTATAAGGTTAAAATAGGAGATCGGGATCAGTTGGTATAACATTCTTCTGAGATTCAACAACCTTGTATATATTTGGTCGAATGGTACGCTCATTACTAGTTAGTTACTAATTAGTAAGCCTTATTGTTCCACTGGGTACTGACTTCCTCAATCCTTATTATGTATATATCTTTTTATCGTATTATATCACATTTGGTGATTTTATGTAAATTATAGATGCACATAACATGTTAATCTAAAAGAAATAAGAATAAGATATTTAACGACTATGTTAAATGTTTACTATAATTGAAAATGGTAAGTAAATAAAAGATAATACAACGTGCCTTAGGGGCACAATGTATTGCATATTATGACTCAAGCTGCTTGTCGGATGAAGCTGTGGAAAATCCTTAGTGTTAAGTGTATCCTTTTCCAAAATTGTAGTTCCCGGTATTTCGATTGAATATTCAAAGAAGCATTTATAATAAATTGATGACTTCATGGAAATAAAAAAAAAAATTATTTATTCATAGAAGTTTTTTTTTTGCATTACAATTGTATTTGCTATCTGCTTTTTTTTTTTTTGCAATAAGCAAATATGCTAACAAAAGATGTAACAAACTACATGAGATAGATAAAAAAAACAACTAATAACTTTCAATATTTTAGGTCTCTTGGCCAGCGCCTCGATAGTCTTCTGGGCGGATTATATGGGTTTGTGGCAGTTGATAGGTTTTGAGCCAGCGGGTTTGAATTTAGGGTCAGTCTGTCATGAAATTTATTGTAGCGATCAGTGGCAGTTGCAATGACGAATGGAATGTCTAGGTCAGTATGTAGTGTCTCGTTAGATACGTAAAAAGGGGCATTTATAATTTTTCTAAGTAATTTTGATTGAAATGATTGAATAATTTTGATGTTTGACTTTTTTGCTGTTCCCAATAACTCAATGTCATAAGTCCAAATGGGTTTTATTAGTACTTTATAAATAGTTAATTTGTTCGTCAATGATAATTTTGAACGTTTGTCTAGCAACCTTGAATGAAGTCCATATCGTTGATTTAGTTCTTTTCTTTTTCGTTTGAGGTGGTATGCCCATGTTAGTCGTTTGTCAAGGTAAAGTCCTAAATAACGTACTGTGTCTGAAACAGGTATTGCAATATTATCGTAAAAGACCTGGGGGCAGGAGTTATGTTTTAAAGAAAATGTGACGAACAGGCTCTTTAATTGATTCATTTTTATTTTCCATGTTTTTGCCCAGCAAGCTATGTCGTTCAGATGTTCTTGGAGTGCCTTAGAAGCCTTAGAGGCATCTTTGTTGGATGTCAGGATAGCTGAATCGTCAGCAAAGATTGCTATAAGTGTTTCTGGATGCTGTGGGATGTCAGAGCAATATATATTAAAAAGTATTGGACCTAAAACACTGCCTTGAGGTACACCTGCTTTATTTGTTTAATATTAGAGAACTCAGAACCTACTCTTACACGGAAAAACCTATCTTTTAAGTACGAATGTAAAATTAAATAATATGTTGGACTAAGAAATGTTTTTAACTTGGCGAGCAAACCATCGTGCCATATTCTGTCAAAGGCCTGACTCATATCCAAAAACACTCCCGGACAGTAATGTTTTGATTCTAACGAAAAAGAAATATAATTAACCAATCGGTAACACTGTTGTATTGTGGAATGATTTTGTTTAAAACCATTAAACCATGTTTAATAGCAATTAAATCAATAGAAACATGAGAATGATTCATGTGTTAAAAAAAATAAATAAAATAACCCTAATACAGAAGTCATTTGATATTATTTTTAAAGATTAAGTGAGTGGTTACTTACTCACTAATAAATTATATATTTGTTTGTTCACTTAACGTTACTTTTATGCTACTATGGCTAATCAGGCGAATAAATGAAACATAAACACATGATCTGGTGTTGTTTTTTTTCATATCGGGCAATAATTTTTTATATTATCCGAATTTATTTTTAAAAAAATAAATTAAGTTAGTAGGCTACAACTTTAAAAGTGATTATGTAACTACATTAAAATTTAATAATGAAAAACGTTCTGCAGGGATTCGTCCAAACAATACTTATTTACTCAGTGTGCATGCCACAATAAAAATAAAGAGATTAAACAAATTACCGGAATTACTATACTAAATTTTTCAAAAAGTCAAAAGTGAAAATTATACGGGAACTGAATACAAATGAATACTAATATATCCCATATTGCGCAAAAAACAATATTGTACTTTTAATATTACGAACTATCGCCCAACACATAAATAATGTATAATCCTGTTGGGTAAGATATCTTTTCTGAATTAGGATAAGCAAAACTAACCGAAAATATTTTTAGCTCAAGGAAAGGAGCTGTTGGTACTACTCTAATCTATCCTATCTTAATTAAAACTTCGTAACTTATAAAATTATATTTGAATTTATACTCACTCTTCTGTGAAAATAAAGCGATTGGATAAAAGATTAAAAAAAATTAAAACGCATTTGAAAAATCATGGATTTGAATCGGTAATCTTGGTAAAGTGTGAAGATGAAGGTAGATAAATTATATTGGAAATATAACAATGGAACAACAAAAACGATGGACTGTGGAGAAAATTTAAACATGACGTTATAGACCTTATTAATGGTAATGTAAACCTATCATGCATATAAATAAATTTCTAAATAATTTTTCAAAAATCCTTCGTACAAGAAATAAATTACACTATCTCAAAAAATGTAAAACTGCTGCTATAATCCCTCACCACTTGCTTAATAAAATTATTCCTTTGGAAAATCTATGCAATACTTCTTTTTTGATGAGTAACCGTAATAAAACAGTTTTTATATTCAATAAATTGGCTAAAAATTGCTTACTGCTAGAGATAAAACAATGTTATTGGGCTCTTAACACTTACAATACGACACATAATGAATTTCTCGTTTTCCTATATAATCTGAATAACCAAATATGCTGTAACATTAAAAATCGACTAGAAACCTATAAATCAGATTTATTAAAATTCATGAAATAAGACTGGACTATAAAACTAACAGACCATTTAAAGTAAATAGTAATAAACCGTACCAGGATATAAGACGCAACCATAAGCTAAGCATAATATCAAACAACCTTAATACTAATGCAATTGACAATTATGCAACAAACCAGAGTACAATATTAAATGCCTATGAAAACTTATATAAAAATGGTTGGACTATTAATACTACTAAAACAAATATACCTAATAATGTTTTAAACGTATTATCACTAGGTGACAAATTTAATATTATATTGGAATTCTTATGAAAACTATATTCCTGTGTGGTATACGATTGGCCTCTCGACTGTGCTTGAGGATAGACTGCGAATGTTGAACATTTTTTTAAGATTTGTCTATGTTACCCACTTACTTAGCAAGTTAGAGTGGCTCCTTCCCCTCACTCGCACTCGCATAACATATTTACTAGGATCATACCTGTACCACAGCATTAACGCTTAGTAATCTTCTTACATTCTCGGTCTCCTGCAATTTAAATTTCCACTCCCTTGAAAAAAGATTTACGTATCCGAGGTTTACTTTCTTACTCACAGAACTACAACTTTTGATCGTTCCTTTCTTGTCTGCTCTACTACCCTTTGGCATTCCCTACCTACCTATATCTGCTATGCTGCTTCTCGATTATCATTCAAATCCCAACTTTTCGAAAACTTTGTATCATCCCAAACAGACGCTCAGCAATTGTAATATTCCAATTCTAGACATTATACTTCGAATGAAGGAACATTTTTTTTTACTACCTAAATGTAAATTATGTTTAGTAATTCATTTTTTTTTTTCATTTAGTTGAACACAATTTTCCCCAGATTATTATTATTTTTTTGGCATGGATATGTCTGTTGGCTTGGGATCTAGAACTAGGAGCTATATTGGTTCGAATGAATGAAGTCAAGTTTTGCTGCATACGAAAGCCACATTTGTTAAAGTTTCTTCTTCTTTCTTCTCTCACCATTGTAAACAATAATTATTTACGTTCATTTGGCCAATTGGCCAGACGAATTATTGTATATTTCAATAGTAAATAAATATTCTATTCTAGATATTTGAATAAAGAAATAGTTGTTAGTTCTAAAAAATCAAAACCAAGGTCGCTAAACGTTGCTCATCCCTACGAGGCCTCTTATTGAGTTATAGAAGAGGCATCATATGTAAGCTTGATTAACATATTTTTAGGCGATCATTAAAAATCTATTCTGGATACCATGAATACTCACCAATTAAATCGTAATTTTTTTCAGCTGACAAGCCTATATGCCTTCTAATGCCGAGCCTTATGCCCTAACTTGGAAGAGAAGGGTAGATAGAAGTGACGGGGCAATGATATCGCCTGAGGCAGCTTCGCTATCACCTAATGCCTAATGCTCAAACATCTTCATGACCTTGTCCCATTTAGTCAATCTAGGAAAGTGATATTGATAGGTCAATACATCTTATAGCGGGTGATGATTCATTTCGTGGGTGTCAGTCACGTCTTTGTAACACAACATTTTAATCAGCTTTATTAAGGAATTTTTAGGAAATATGTGACCTTAAGGTCAGCCGTTTCGAAACGTGGAAACAAGTCTACTGTTTTATTAAAAACAAATGTACATCATTACAGTTGTGGTAATAGAAATGGCATTACCCTATAAAAAAACTGTGTTCAAAATGAATCATAACCTCATGTTTTTAAAAATTCTGAAAACACACACAAAAAAAATTATATATTGAAAATAATAGAAAAGCAAATAGAAATCTATGAAAAAGATATAAAAGTTCAAGTTCTCTTGTAAAATAATTATCTAAGATAAGATAAAGAAAAATATTGTTTTTAAAATTAAATGTTATTAAAAGTGAAAGGATATATTACCTTAATCCAGTAGATTATGACAAGCTGAAATGGCTGGTTCAGCTCATAGTATATATTTTTTATAATGTGACAAAACATACTTTTATATACAGGACTGATTAAAGGTATATAAAATGTTATATAATAATGTAAAAACTAATGTTAATTATCTTTTAATTTTAAAATAAATGATGTTGATAGGATCCTTAACAATGGCCAATGCCGGAACGTAGGAGAGAGAAAAGAGCCAAAAACAAATTTATCCACTCATGCATATTAAAACAAGAATTAAAATTAATAAACCATAATATTAATTTTCAAAACTATGACTGTCTGGCATCCAGGAATGTTGTACAAACTCGTAAATTCCTTCCTCCAACATACTTACTAATGATCCAGTCCTACCTGTTTGACAGATCCTTCAAAATAAACCACAATAGTTCTTATTCGTCTCTTTTCACCCAATCTCCTGGGGTTCCTCAAGGCAGTATCCTAGGACCCATTCTTTACACAGTCTATACAGCTGATATCCCAACCCATCCTAACACTTTCCTTTCTACCTATGCCGATGACCCTTGCGTGTTATCGGTTAATAACGATCCTACATTTGCCTCTCAAACTCTCCAATCCCACATCAGAGAACTTGAGATATAGTGTCAGAATTGGAGAATTAAAATCCATTCCAAAAAATCCCAACAAATTACCTTTACCCTTCGTCGAAAACCTATGATATTCTGCCCTACAGTCTTTTAATGATATTCCGCTTGTCCCGGTTGAACAGATCCGCTATTTAGGACTCCTGCTTAACGAACGACTTACATGAAATCCGCATACAAGACGATTTCGGCAACTCCAACACTTACTAGACAGACGCTCTAACCTTTCACTTAACTACAAAAGTCTCACATATATGACCATCATAAGGCCTATCTGGACATACGGAGTTGAGCTTTGGGGCTATACTCTTACTAACCATCAAACTCTTACCGTATCCAATTCTTCGCAAAATCCTTAACGCTCCTTACTTGGTCACGAATAAAATCATCCACAATGACCTTAATGTTCCATATGTTGCTTATGTGTACCAGTAATATAATAAACTACAGCAACTGAACACATACAAATAAAACAATTAATTCATACACAAACCAAAAAAATAAAATACAGTAAATGTTAAACAAAAAATTAAAACAAGTTCTTCTTACATAAAAATACAAAATAAAAATTTACAAAGAGAATAACAATAATAACTTACAATTCAGGCAGTCATAGCGACTGCCGATAGAAGTGGAAACCTTTTTTTTTATTTCTCGGCTTGCGCTGGAATTTTGTTGAAAAGAAGAGTTCGTTAAAGTAGATTATGTTAAGAATGTTGTTTTATTATTGTTTCATTTAATTGTATTAAACATCATCACCCTGTAGAAATCCATCACATTAAAGTATGCAATCGTAATCTGAACGTGACTGTAGACTGTATTAGTAGGCGGTATACATAGCACATATTTTTTATGGACCTGCCATTTGTATGAAGCTCATTTGGGAATAAGCTTCATAGTTTTTTTTCAATGAGATAACCTTAGTTTCTCTCCCAAGTAAACAAAAAACATATGTTTTAATAAGTAATGAAATATACATTGTGCTTAATTGAAATATATTTCATTAAAACGAATTTAATTTTTAAATATCATATTTCTATGCTTATATGATCAAGATGTTCGTTTAGATTTCTCTTTACTAAGATTTAAATATTGACAGTTTAAATGTTTTCATGCAGAATAATGTTTTAATGATATTTATCAATATCGATATTTTAGAGACGAGAGAATTAAGATATTCATTATATTAACTTTAATTACTACAGTAAGAGGTAAGTTCTAAGGCACAGTTTTTCTACTATGTCTTTATTCATTTCATTTGCAACTTATTTTAATTCAATTAAATACTGAAATAAAGTATCATAAATATCGATATTTTTGAGCCGATGTTACACCGGTATGAATAATGTTCTCGGAAATTGATATCGTTATCGTATCTCTCTAATAGACAGGTATACACAGAGCGCATGCGCCATTCTAGAGCATGTTAGTGAAGTTACCATGGTTACGAAATCAAAGCTTTTATCGCATAACCCGCCTAAAGAAGTTTTCACTTCAAAAATGCTGGAGCTCAGAAATTATAAATTTTATATAATCAAAGCTCCAATTAAACCCTTCAGTATGTTCAAATTCATACTAAAATCCTACTTATCACCATACGAACATATTTGAGCTGAGGCTTGATACCACAACATTGCTAGTATATCTTCTTATTGTTATTAAATAATCACACACTTTAGGAACAATAAAATTTCGTTATTTATTATCCTCGAACGTTTAAGATATGTTTTATATAATCATCTGTACTTAATATAAACAACAGTTTTTCCTCGTGAAAAAATAAAGGAAAACACAAAACAAAAATTAAAATAAGCAGAAAATGTTTTCTTCCAATTACTATTTTTTTTTTCATTTGATCGACATACACGAACCAAGATGACTGACTGGACGCAAGAAAATTGTAATTTATTTTTTTATTTTTTTTTATTTTATTTTATTTTTTTTAAATCAATGGTACCTAGTCCTCCGATCCTATCTATCAAACCGCTCCTTCCGAGTTCGCTGTGGTGCAGAATATTCCAGTTATTATCCAGTCGAATCCGGTGTTCCTCAGGGCAGTGTCCTTGGTCCTTTCCTCTACAATATATACACGGCTGATATTCCTGTTTGCCCTAATACCTTCCTAGCAACGTACGCTGATGACACAGCTATCCTATCCTCTCACTCAGATCCCGAAATTGCATCTATAGGCCTCCAAACGCACCTTTCTCAAATTGAAGACTGGTGTAACAAGTGGAGAATCAAAGTTAATCAATCCAAATGCAAACATGTCACCTTTATTCTTCGAAGACAATCCTGCCCTCCAGTTCTCTTTAACTCCGTTCCGCTTCCTTTCGCCGACACAGTCCGGTATCTTGGCTTCCTTCTGGACAAAAGACTAACTTGGAACCCGCATACTAGACTTAAACGACAAGAACTTAATCGACGATTTGGACAACTATACAGACTACTGAACAGAAATTCTAAATTATCTATCGAGAACAAACTGCTAATATACAAGACAGTACTGAAACCTATCTGGACCTACGGACTTGAACTGTGGGGGACAGCCAAATTTTCTAACATCAAACGCATTCAATCCTTCCAATCAAAAGTCCTCCGAACAATAATTAATGCTCCTTATTATGTATCCAACCATACCTTACACCACGACCTAAATATTCCACTTATTTTAGACCTTATACCATTAAAATTCTCTAAATTCCATCAGAACCTTATCCATCACCCTAATCCCCTAGCTCAATCCTTATCCAGCTCCACACATCCTTACCATCCTCCTAGAAGGTTGAAACGGCAGTGGCCTCGAGACCTCTTGTAAAATGTATATTGGAGTTCTAGCATAGGCTAGATTCTCCACTCACGTGCTGTATGCTTGTGAATTGTATATAGGTATGAGTGACTTTTGTATATATTTTATTGATTTTGTTTTGTATATATGTATATTGTATTATTATTATATAAATTTATTGTTTTGTATATATCGTGTGAATGTAGTATGAATGTTGTACTTTATCACTATTAAAAATGTCCTAAATTGGACAGATTGTAATATTGCTCAATAAAGAATTGTTTCTAAAAAAAAAAAAAAATCAATGGTGATGATTCTTGAACAATATGTTATCCAGTCTTGTAAGCTGACTTCTACAAGCTGAACGTTTTGATTTAAATTTATCCATCGTCAATAGCAATGAGACTATAAAAAAATTACACACTTTAGGAACCGTACATTCTCGTAATTTATTATTCTTAAAATTTTAACATGTGTTTTATTTAGACATCTGTTTCATTTAAT
The DNA here is from genome assembly GCA_023052935.1 of Piezodorus guildinii. Classification (NCBI taxonomy): domain Eukaryota; kingdom Metazoa; phylum Arthropoda; class Insecta; order Hemiptera; family Pentatomidae; genus Piezodorus; species Piezodorus guildinii. Next base: position 158,963,173 of record CM041292.1, read on the forward strand.
ATACTCTTTTAACAAATGCGTTATGTAACTTAAATTGGATCTTTCTTTTCAACATAATGAAGCCTGATGAATAGTGCATTCCACGAATTCCGGCTCGGCGGAATAAAGTCTAAAAGGTGTAAGTTGTAAAATGAGCGGTCCATATTTTTTAAATATTCTATTCTTTGGCAACACTAAACTTTTTTTAGCGTGAAAACATTAATTTATTGTAATAAAAATAAATGCTTTATTTTAAATAGTTGGTAGCAATGGTAGGTAAAAGCTTATCAAATTATCAGTTGCACTAATCGCAATGAAGTAAATTGCACCAATCAGTATTTTTTACCATCAAGCAATATCGACCTGTAAAAAAGGAAATTGCTTCATTTGTTCCTTTATGGCTCGGTTTTATTGAACGATCTCCTTCTATGAACAGTTTCATAGCTTGTGAAAGAGGTTTCGATTTTTATTTTTATAACCATATCGAATGATTGTACTTTAGATTACTTATTCTTTGATTCGAATATTGGACATCAACACCTAAACAAATAATTTTGACTTATTCCACGTAATTTTAATGCTTAGTTTACAATTAATACTTTAACTACAACAATAATTAATAATAATACTGCGCCTGTCAATCTGTCAAAACTCTAGATTATTCAAGTTGCTATCAAAACTTGTCGATATATACTTTTATATATCCAAAAATAAAACAAAAACAAATATTATTTTCAGTTATGTATATACATAATTGTGAACATATATACAACAAAAATAACAAACAAATAAAAACAATTTTCAGATGATTGTGTTGAACAAAATGAAAAATAAATGAATTTATAACAGAGTTTAAATATAGGCAATGAACAAATATTTCTTGTCTTTTGAAGTATGATATCTAGAATATAAATATCATAATTATTAAGCGTCTTTTTGGTATTGGAAAAGTTGGGATTTGAATAAGGCTTGAGAAGCTGCATGATGGATATAAGTTGGTAAAAAATTCCTGAGAGTTGAGGAGCGGACAAAAAAAGAACGATCAAAAGTTTTATTTCAATAGATAGGAATTTAAATGTCAGAATGGCATTTATGGCATCTTGTTTCAAGTGAGTGGACTGAGGATTTAAATTGCACGAGACTATTAATGTAGGGAGGATGCTGTAAGTTAATGGTTTAGTAAAGGTATGATCCTAAGAAATATTGTCTGCGAATGGGAGGAAAGAAGCTAAAATGGATCACATGAGACCTCTTCGGAGGATAAATCTTAAAAATATGTTCATTGTTCGTTTGAGATTTCCCTCAAACACAGTTGAGAGAATACCGCGATAGTCAAAGTGGGATAAAATAAGTGAGGATACAACTCCTTACGGGTTAAGAAGATGACGGGAGCGTTTAAAAAATTTGAAGGAACTTATTTTTCTAAGGAAGATTTGGGCAATATGGCGTTTCCAGGAAAGGATTTGGTCAAAAGGGAATATCCAGGCTTCTGAGATACTAATAGTGATTGGTTTATGATTTAGGATTAGACTCGCAAAGTTGGTAATTAGATCTGAATTAAGAATTGAAAGAAGGAATTGAAAAGACTAAAATAAAAGTTTAAAAGTTATTTATTTACCAATCTCTACAGTTAAATGCCGTTTACACGTAGTTTATAACATAAATTAATTTGCTAAATACACAAAAAATTGTAAATAAAAGTTCAAAACAAACTTCATAACTACATACTTTCTTTTTAAAGTGCCATAAGTATATAAAATGTATTTTTTTTTTTTGTAATCCAAGATTTTTTAGTGACAAAGATGGCCAAAAATGTTGGCGAAAACGTTGGCACAATAAATTAAATTTCACTTAATTAAAGTGTTTTCATGACTACAATGAACTGAGTTCTCAATATCTACATACAATATAACAGATTTAAAGTAGTGGAAATATTTTCGAGCACTGTTAAATAACAATTATTATAAATAGGTATATACAAAATTTTATATAGGTCCATATTAAGTATAACAGTTCAAAATTAATTTTGTATGATGATATTTTTGATTCTTTTTACCTATTATTTGTTGAATTCGATAATAATAAATGGATTTGAATTTAACACATTTATAAGCAGTAATAAATTTTATTTTAGCAAAAGCTTTCTTTATTTTTTACTTTGTTTTATCTTTATTTTATTTTTTCCTAATATACATGGTAAAAATAGATTGTTTGAACCTTAAAATAAAAACCTTTGTTTTTATTTTTTTTTTTTTTTAGCTTTATTAACTTTTACACTATATAAAATAGAGATATAAAAATTTTAATGTTGATCATAGTTTCTGCATTTTTCATCAATACAATACAAAACCTAAGTATAACATCTACCAGAAACTGATAAAAAATGTTTTAGCGACTTGGGGATCTTGAGATTTGTTTCATGTAAATTTTTGCTTTTACTTACCTTTACATGGATATATAGCAAGATATAAAATATTGCGATATGAAAGTTTTTAATTCGGTGCTCACTGGAAATACACGTTTTAGGGTTCCCTGAGTTCAAACTACCTGCAAAAAGGTTCAATTTGCTTAATGTGGTAAGCCAACCTCGAAAACTATAAGTAGTATAAAATTGAAATTTCATACATAACTATATACCCGAGACGTTACAGCAACTATTTTAACAAAATCGACGAACAATTAGAGGCACTTTAAACCATTTTTGATAATAATGATTTTGATTGAACTCGCTATATAAGTATGCAATTTAATGGGCTTTAATCCCAAGTAGGTTTCGTAATGATTGAAATAGTCTAATAAGGCTTAAATGCCGATATTTTAATTAGTTTCTTTAAAAGTATCATTAATTTTGTAGATTCGCAAAAGTAAAACAAAATTCCCTAAATAACAAGTTGAACGAATGAAAATAACAAAATAAAAGAGCAATATTTATCTATTTTTTTAAATAACATAAGAATAGCAATATAGATGTATAATGGGTACCACTACGTTGCTATAGCAGCTATTTGTGATATTTTGCTAAACCGTCGATTTCAACAGTATTTTCGTATAATATTGATGGTTTAGCACAATACACAAATAATGTATAGCAAACGTAGTGAGTACCATATACTGTTGGAAAGCTGAATATTTTATAAAAAATATCATAAGTAAGGTAAGTTACACTTGTAACTTAAGGTAAGCCTTAATACACATGTTCTTTTTGATTCTTTAACCAGTTTGTTAGATATAAATACAAAGGCATTATGAAAATATTTTAAACAAAATATATGGAGTCAGTGGGAATTAAAATGGATTGAGTAATATAAAAATTTTATTTTTAAACATATTTATTGATATTTACGACTGTAGGACACATAGTAAACTGACATGAAATACATATAGAGACACTACCATTCTAAAGGCATCTATAGGCAGCATTCTAAAAGTATTCTAAACTAGCAGGTATAGGGGTTATCTTCTTTTAAGACGCCTTGGAGGATTATGAGGAAGTGAAGGGGGGGGGGAAAGAATAGAAACCAATGGATTAGAGTGGGCATGGAGTATTTCATGAAATTCAGTTTAGGCTGAATCAGTAACATGGAACATCAAGGTCTTTATGGATAAGTTTATTCGCTACAAAATAAGTAGCATTGAGGATTTTACGAAGGATTTGGGATCATAAGGATTGGATATGAGATGAATTCGATGATTTATTAGACTGTCATAGCTCTACTACGTAAGTCCAGATTGGTCTTATGATAGTCATGTAGATGAGCCTCAAGTAGTTAAGAGGAAGGTTTGACCGTTTGTCCAGTAAGTGTAGAAGTAGCTGTAAACGGCGATATCTAAATTATGAAAGTCAAAATTAGCACTACAAGAAAATTAATTAAGCAAAATAAAATATAATAAGATAGGATTTTAATATAATGTAAGACCTAAAATATATATAACTAAAAATAAAAATAAAATACATATACATAAGTCATATTATACATGAATACATGAATTAAAAGATCATACAACACGATTGATTGTAATTAAAATTTTTTATTTTTAATAAATATAAAGATGATGAAATGTTCTTCAATACTGCTCCTACTGAAGATACAGATTGTAATATTCTGGTCTTTTGTAGAAGAAGGAAGTTAGGAGAAAAGAAAAAGAAATACACGGACTGACAATGAGTACTGATGACGAAATAATCCGATTTATCAATCTGGGAAGACATCGCTGGGCTGTTCATGTCGCGCTGGCTGATAGGTGTGTCTAAGAACTTTGAAAAAGAGTCTTGACAGAGGAGCAAGCTGGGTCGTTGCGCCACGTGTGGAGGTATGTGGATAGGGAGGAGATCGGCAGGTCACGAGTCTGAAGAATGAAACCTACAAATCAATTTAATATTTTACTGATGAAATCCAAATGTAAGATTGTTGAAATGCATTCTGCAAGAAAATTATTATTTGTTTAACAACTTGAAAAATCTGGCAAATTTAAAGCCATCAAGGAACAGTAATAAATTAGCTCATTCACAATTTTCAAACCTGATAAAATAAATACGATAAAATATATTTTAATAGACAATAATCATAATTAATAGTTAAAATCATTTTCCTTAGAGTAACTCATAAATTAGAACTGTTCCAATTATATATCTATACACAGCTAGCCGCCTACTTCTTATGCTATAGCTATAATTTATTTTAGATTGAAATATAGAAATAGGAATTATTATCTACCACAACCAGTTAGTATTATGAAGTTTTTGTTATTCTCTCTTACCATCGACCACTTTATATGTCTTCTAAAACCTTTAGCATTAAAAAATTTAAACATCATGGCACTTCCTAAGTTATTTTACATAAAGATGTTTCGGTAACAATGTTTGATGTTTCATTCCGAACATAAGCTAATCTTAAATATGTAACTTCAGATGAAAACGTTGTTCGTTTGTTACAGTATAAACAACACAGACATTGCGGGGTCACTTGCTGTGAAGCGGCGCGAGACGAACTCCTTTCTACCCCTCTCCCCTTCCTTCCCCCGAGATGAATAAAACAAAGTATGTCCGGAATGCATGAAATCATCATTAATTTATAAATTACTACTAACGTTAAGCAGCCTCAAATGTGGAAGTTATTTTCTTTAGTGAAATTTTATTTTTTCACGATTTTTATTTCATTTCTGGATTTTATTAATACAAAAAGAATAATTCGTAAAAAAAAAAAAAAATTGTAATTTTGTTTGTTTGTTTGTTTGTTGATGCTTGAAGGCGTAAAACTCCGAGGTCATCAACGCCTATAAATTCACTTAAGTTAAAGAATTTGTGTGAGTTCTATTTTGAGTTAAAGAAAATTATCACAAGGAAAGTACTGATTATAACTTTATAACAAAAATTAAAAAAATAAATAAAAATAATTACGTAATAAATAGATAAATAATAAATAAATAAATAAAATAGATAAATAAATAAATAAAATAGATAAATAAATTAAAAAAAAAATCAGTTATAAGAGCTATAGTTGCGACAAGAGCTGGTGCACTTTCAAAAAATTGATAACGATTGCTATTGACGTCTCGTCGTCTCTCAAAATATTGCTCAAGTTTGAAGTCAGGCCTATTCTATTAATACTTTCTATATAATGAGTGCATTCCTCAAAGATGTGCTTTATGGTAAGGGGGAGCTGCAGTTGGTGCATTTTGGCGGTGGCTGTTTTTTTATCAGGTATGAATGGGTTAGTGCAGTGTGACCAATTCTTATGCGAGCCAAGGCCACCTCCTCCCTACGGTTACTACGGCAGGATGTCGACCACGGCTTTACTGTTTTCTTGATCTGTTTAAGTTTGCTGGGGAGGGGCCTTCGTCCCACATAACCTGCCAGTTATCCCATACTTACATTTTCAGAGGTCGACTTAGTTCCGATGGAGTGAGGACGGCAATACCTCGACCTGGGAGCGTTAGTGCTTCCTTCGCTGCCTGATCCGCAAGCTCGTTGCCGACAATGCCAGTGTGGCTCGGGATCCATATAAAGCTGACGGACTTCCCCTGGTCTACGAGTGTCGAAAGATAGGACTGAATTCGGAAAATTATTGGATGTTCTGGATACATAACTTTCAAAGCTTGTAGGGAGCTTAGAGAATCTGATAGTAATACAATATATTTATGGGGTAAAGGTATACAGAATTGGAGTGCTGATGCTATTGCGTATAGTTCGGCGGTATAAATAGAGCATAACCTATGTAATTTAAATTTGTAGGTAGCATCACGAGTTACAAAGGATGAGGCTGTTGAATTTTCAGACTTGGAGCCATCGGTGTAAATTGGGAAATGATGATGGGAAATGAATGTTTTTATACTCTGAAGGAGTGGTGTTAGTTTTGGGAATATGAGTAAGATTTAGAATTGTTTTAGGTGATGGTAGAGTCCAGGGTGGTTTTTGAATTTCGAATTGTAATAACAGGATAGCTTTAAGTGATGATATAACGTTAGAGAGTCTTTCGGCCAAAGGTAAGGTTGAATTTGGTTTTAGGCGGAAAATCGTTGAAATTGTAATTTTTTTTTTTTCTCGCTATAAGAAAATTGTTCCTGAAAAAGTTAAATCTCCTATAATGATTTCCGATTTCTCTAATCTAAACTTTAACTACCATTAATCGATATCATTGACCGACTGATTCTTCAAACGATAATGCCTGAATCCTAATCCGCTACTTCTTAAGTATAGAGCAAAAACTACAACTATCAGATAATCGAGTCCAGCACCGGGCATTATCTGATTGTGCCTGGATCATTCGAGGTCGGTTTTAATTACCCAGCCTCTTTCCCTAGTTTTGTAGAATTCCCAAGGACTTTTCTTTTACAGGAAGTGGTTCAACCGGGTAATAACCGTCCGGTGGAGGACTGAGCATGGATACCTTCTTTAGAAAGGAAGCCAATTACCTGGAGCCTATAGCCAAGTAGTTAACCGTGGTTAATAAACTACTTACGATTTGTGTCACCGATCCAATCACTTTTACGCGGTTCCATTCTTGTGTAGGAAAAAACCAATACTGTTTTAGCAGAGAAGTTCTGTTCAGTTGATTTTATTGTTATGTCAAAGCTATTGTTTACTGATGTGTAGAATAGAATAGAATAGAAAAATGAACTTTATTCTGGGACATAGTCCCTCAAGAATAACATTGATGTTACAAATAAATATAGCTCTTCTGGCCAGAATACATTAAATTGATTGAATTATTACAAACTTAATGTGTATTTATATATATTATTTTAGCGATTGTTACCTCTGAGGAGAGCGGTTGTACTTGAATCGACAGACGTTGGTAGCCGGAATGAAATTTTGAAAATCTATTTCTTGTGTGAGACATCCTAAATAAAACTTAGGTACATCAATTCAAAGTCTATTCTATTCTATTGTATATTAATGTAATGAGTTCATTCAAAATCGTAATGGACGTTTTCGAGAAAATCGTAAAAATATTTATAATTTACGGTAATAAAAGGCTTTTCCGGTCTTTCGATTTTTGTGAAAAATTTGGGGTAACATGCCAGACATATAATTGTTTCAAATATGAAATTTCAATTTTGTACGAATTTTCGTTTTCGTGCTAGACTTACAGCATGTACACACAAACAGAACATTTTTCAGAAACTGGTCATTTGGAAACAGTGGTCCCTAAAGCGTGTATTATCATTTATAATAACAGCGAGTTGAAGTGGCTCCTACTTGTTACACGGAGGAAATATTTTCTCGGATCATACCTTTACCAAATCATAAACTCCCAGCACCCTCCATACATTCACAACATCCTTAAATTTAAATCCTCAGACCACTCTCTCGAAACTAGATCCCGCCATTCCGACCTTTACATTCCCACCCATAGAAATAAATCTTTTGATCACTCCTTTTATATCCGTTCTGGAACTCTCTGGAATTCCCTACCTACTCATATTCGCCATGCATCTTCTTTTCTCTCATTCAAATCTCACCTTTTCCAACATCTTTTGGCATCCCAAATAGATGCACAACAAATGTAAATCTGCAAAGACATTATTTTTTATTTAAACAATTTAATTATCTCTTTACCCTAAAGCGTGTGAATACTTAGTTGTTTTGGTTTTTTTTATAATTCCCTCAACCTTCATAGCCTTAGGCATTTTCATCTTTCTTTCTTTTTATTTTAATTTTTAAATCTATGGGGTTTTTATATCCCAAAACTTTTTGTACATGAATTTTATATAAAACTAGGTTAGGTTTTATTTTTTAAGTTGGCTCATATTTGTAAATACAAATTAATTTTTTGTTTTTCTTGACCAGACATTATGAACATCTACTGTTCATTTCTGTATATTCTTTTAGGGACATAGTCCCAGAAAAAGGTTTTTTATATTATATATATTAGATTTTTTTTCACAATCGTAATACTTTCCCTTATTATATATTTCATATGTAAGTAAATGTTAGTAAAATTATGAAAAAAAAATAAGCTATAAAAATTTATTTTATGATCATTTGTAATGTAAATTAAGACAAAAGAGTTAATAACCCTCTAGTAAGTGTTCGTTTGATTAACTGAGCCTTTGATTTCCAAAATATTTTACGAAATTGATATTCGACTATTTGTATTCTTATAATTTATTTTTATTGAAATCAGCCATCCGAATTAGTCTGATGAGCACACAAGTCCTTTTATAATAACTTTATTTGGATGGCAAGAAGGTATACTTTACCCATTTTTACTTATGAATAATGTTTTTTTTTTTGTTAAAACTAATTAAAAAAATCCTTGAAAAATTAAGCTCATTTCGAAACGATCAATTGAAACTTGATGGTATACCGAAAAATTGCATGCGTGTGCGTAAAACATTTTCCATGATTAATGCGAATTATCTTCTCTGATTGTAAATTTAATTGATCTAGTAAACGTTTTCACATATGCTTAGAGAATATGCGATGAAGTTAATCCTATAATTGAAATAATAAAAACATGAGAGATGTGAGATTCATTAACGCAAGGTCTCTTTTACAATCTTGGCCTCATGTAAATGCGTTGGCTAATATTTGTACTTTAATTGAATGTACTTAATTTAGATTCTCTCATTCGTTACCAATGCAAGAAACGTTGCGGAGATAAGAAGGACAAGACTAGACACCAGAGATGTGCACTTTAATGAAGCTACCTGCAGAGGTGCCCTTGGCCCGCAGGAGAGTGGACGCTTGTAGCGGAGAATGCTCTAATTGCTCAAGTGTTTCTCTCACACTTTCTCAGTTCTAATCCCTCACTCTCCTCCCTTACTTATTTCCATTCTCTCAGGAGGCGTTTACATGATTATATAGAACTAGCTACCACTCCAACCCCCAAAACGCGTGCAGTATGAACGCGCTCTCACTGAATTCTTCAATCCCTCTCCCTCACTCATTCACTCACTTCTCTCATTCCCTCCCACTCACTCTATATCCTCCCTCATTCCTTCACTTTCCTTGCTTTAATCCTTCGCTCTCTTACTTAATACCCTCCTTCCTTATCTCTTACCTCTCACTCACTCCCCCCCCCCCACCTCCCTCACTGTTCGCTTCCTCCTTCGCTCTTACTCACTCCCTACTCTTCATTCCTCACTTTCTCATTTTCATCCCCCTCTCAGTCCCTTCTCCCCTACTTACTTGCACTCCTATCTTTGCCACTCATTCACTCCTCTCGTTCCCTCACTCCTTATACCTGACTCACTCACTCCCGACCCTCCTTCATTCCCTCACTGCTCCACTCCCTCCGCTCTTACTCACTCCCTACCCCCCCCCCTTCATTCCCTCACTCTCACTTTTTAATCCCCTGCTCTCACCTCCCTTTCTCTCCCTTTACTTACATTCTCTCTCCCTACCTTTGCCACTCATTCACATCTCTCTTCTTCTCGTCCCCTCCTCCTTCATCCTATGCCTCACTCCTCCCTCTTACTCACCCTACCCCCCTCCCCTTCATTCCTCACTCTCTCTTTTTAATCCATATTCTTCATCTCCCCTAATTCTCTATTTATTCAGTTCTCTCATCCCTAGTCCTCTACGTCATTATTTTCATCGTATTTTTGTATTCTTATTCGATCTACGCTTACCTTCTTGCACTTCAATTCTCTAAACTCCTCTAATTATTGAGCAGGGGTAATTTTTTTTTTTTTCATTGGTCGATTACAAAGGTTGATTAGTGAAATAATAAACCAAATGCATTTATACAGGACTACGGTACTATTTTCTTTTCTTTTCTTTCGATTTTATTCAAAGAATTCAAATAAAATTTCCTTTTTCCAGAAAACCTTACATTTTATCTTTATCATCGATAATAACATAGTTATCAAGAATCACAACTCTAATAAGTTGTGGCTTGACCATATAAGATGATTTTTTTAATTTTTTATTTTTTTTTTTTTTTTTTTGACGTTTGTTCATTGCGTATGAACATAAACATCGCGATCACGAAAATCTTTTTGGTTTTTCTCTATCTTCAATAATAACCGATTTTTTGGTGTAATTAACTAAATCTTTACTTGGTTATACATATGAAATTTTTATTTTTATTTTATCGCGCTTTACTGATTCTAAAACGCTATGCACACTTTTCTCTATCTTCAAAAATAACTAAGTTAAAGCGTATTTATGTGAAAAATTTCAATTTTTGGTATATTTTCTTTTCTTTTTTCTCTTTTATATAATTATTCGCGGTTTTTTGGTTAAGAAAACAATAATAATTTATTTCTATCTTTCGAAAATAACGTAATTACAACCGTATATATATTTATTGGTGAGAATTAATTTTCTTTGTTTTTGTTTAAAATATATTGTCAAAAATAACTATTATTTGTGTAAAATTTTTAATTTACCATGTGTGAAATTTCAATTTTTTTTCTTTTCTTTTTTCACTTTTATAAATTATTCGGGGTTTTGTTTAAAAAACAATAATAATTTTTTTTCCCATCTTCAAAAATAACTATTGAATAAATCCTTTTAATCGACCGATTTAAAAACTAACCAGCGATATCAACGTCTAGGTGTTAGGATCATCGTTGAATGGACTACTATTTTTGTAGCTAATTTAAAAAAAATTGGTCCAGTAGTTTCGTAGAAATGGACGGCGTACAAACGGATTTATTTTTCTTCGTTATTCGGATTCTGCGCATCTTGAAAGGTAAGCACTCAAATTTTGAGCAGGGATAATTTTTTTTTTTCTTTGGTCGATTACAAAGGTTGATCATTGAAAATAATAGACCAAAATATGTCCACGAATAGGACAAAACGATTTATATCCTTTATAAGGTTCTTTTAATTAAGAGAACGCACATACTTTCAAAAACAGGCAGATACTTATCGTACACTTTATCGACGTGAAAGGCCTCAATTGCTCGGAGCCCATAAAGAGCCTATAAAAGTACTTGTTCTTGCAGGTACTTAACCGGTTAAGTACCTGATTGCATTATTGACCGTCGGGATGTTAAAATATTACAAAACTGTTATTTTGCAAAGAGTTTGAAGTTAATTTTCTTAAAGGTATATTTATGAAAAAAAAAAGTGTTTATCTAACGTGTAATTACGAAATGTAAAGTTTGATCTTGAGCGAATTCTGAGTGAATGACGAGTCTTGTTTTGTTGAAAACCGTTCTTAAAAATACTTAAATAGATATCTTCCAAAAGGTTCTTACTAAAACTAAAAACTGCATTATTAGTTAGAATTCCTATATAAATGTGGAGTATGTTAAAATTGGTCAAGACAAAAAATTTCTATTTTTTCAAAGCGATAATAAAATGGAATTTTGTTAATCATTGCCTTTTAGTATTATTTTCAGTTCATGCAACACTGGCAAAACCTTTGCTCCCGTCTATGTATAAAAACGAAAAATATAAAGTGTGAAAGAAACGAGAAATATTTCCAGTTAAATATTATTAATGGTACATATGAAATTCTATGACTCTTCACATATTTATAAGATTATTTTATGTAAAGATTAAATATAAGAGTATTTAAAATAGTCAAAATTGATTTAATTTTGTCTGTGAACATTTTTTTTTTTTTAGCTGTGAAAGGTATAAATATTTTTCCTATTGAAATAATATCTTTTGATTTGTCCCACTTGAAGTCAGCTTCACCATTGAATCCACGTTTTGACAATAATTATTAAAATTAGGTAGTCTTGCGATATAAAATAAAAATGTGATGAGAACGCGGTTTAAATTTCTTATCGTCAAAACACACACCTTTAGTACTGAAGAAAGTGTTTTTAAATATTCTCAAAAATAAACATAAATCTAGACATTTAAGGATGTAAAAGTTTATTAAAGGAAACAGACTCACGTCTAATTTTTTAAAATGTTAAATGTGGTGTCATTAATGTTCAAAAATGTACTGTTTTACCGTTTTGAGTTTATCGCAGAAACCAAGAATGGCAAGATGATTTTATATAGATATAGATAAATAAGAGAAAAGGAGACTTCAGATTGAATTCTAACTTTTATGATAACCTACATTTAAAATAATCAGATGAGTAAAATAAATACCAAAAATAAAATTATACTTTCTACACCAGGGAGGTAAAGCTAAAAGAAAAAATAAAGAACAACGGTTTCTGATTTTATTCGGTTTGTTATGATTTGTTTTTAAAATAATCTTTTTAAAATACATTTAAAAAATTTAGTTTACATATAATTCCCATTTAGCTCAAAGTGAAATATCTGTTTTCTAATGATAATGACAGTAACCTTTGAAGCAGAAATAATTAATAACAAAGTAAGTTTATGAATTTATAACAACGTTCCATTTATTTTACAACTTACGATTTAGTAGTAATATCGTTTCTAAAATCTTGCGTACTGCATGAGAGAATATAACTTGTACGATACTCTGCGGTGACAACACTGATTCCCTTTTCCTCCTTTGTAACAAACATTACAAATAACGTATGTTTGCAAGTTTATAGGCTTGTAAAGATATTATGTTAACTTGCACGACTTATTTTATTGCAGTTAACCTTTTTAAAATCTAGCGCTATCCAAGGGTATATCATACGTCTAAATTACTACTCATAATTCAGGAATAATTTTTGACGACTTAATTACAGAAAATTCAAAATTCTCTTCTAAAAAAAAGTTAATTACAATTTATTTATACTTATAAACCTTTAGGAAGAATACCCTAAATTATAGTTGTTGTTGTTGTTTATTCGTTTAACGTACTTTATGCGCTATGCTAATCGACGATGCTACAGTGGAGTCCTAAATTGCCTTCCAGGTTTATTAGGATAGGGGTCTTAACATACCTGGCATCGACAGCTCGGCACCTTAACGTCCTCCGAAGGACGGCGTAACTAAGGATTTTACTCCATAAAAACTGGACCACCTCGGTTTGAACCGTGACCTTACATGAGAGAGTTAGCTAGCACACTAAAGTGATCCTACCCCAATATATTAGAACCGATCAAATCGGTCGCTAGTTTAGAAGGAACTCACGAACAAATCATTATACATAGAAGATAAGCTTGGTCAGTTGAAAATGTATACGATACTGCGTTCGGAAAAATACATTTCCACTATTACATTCGCATATCTAACTATTGCATATGTAATGCTATAGAACGTCCTACGCTTCACCTATGAGTTATTTGAAGATATTCACGACTTAAAGTCCCCTGGATCCATTAATAACGGTTCCAGTAAGCCAGGGGTCAGTATTTATGGCTAATGGCGTTCCAGGAGGTGTTGTAACTTTTGTCCTCCACCACAATGGTCTGGGCGGAAATATACAGAGTCACCGCAGCCTCTCCAATAAATCAAACAGAACGTGAGATATATAATTCCTAGGCCGGCGACGTATCCTGGCTCTTTGGGCCTCATTAGCATATCATGTACGTTCAGGGTACTGATATACACAACGGACAGGATTTCACCACCATTTTTATTTGTTATTTTTAGGAATAGCTTATTTACATAGGATCTATTTCTTATATGCATAATATAAGAAAATTATAAATATATTAACTAAATCAGAGAGGGTGTCTAACAGCAGGGATAACAAACGAACCTTAACCTCTATACGGATGACAAGTACAAAACCAAAGAACTATTTCATTAAAAGACTTTTTTTTTTTTTTTTTTTTTTTTTTTTTTTTTTTTTTTTTTTTTTCTTACCCTCTGGTTTTATTTTCGAACAAAATACAAATACAAATATAATATGTATAGCTGTCAGATTTGTCCTTCTGTTACCCGGAGGTATTCTAAAGAGGATTGCTATATGCGCTGGATGCACTAGTAATTTTTCAAGGGCTTCTTCTAAGCCTTTATTTATCCATTGCAAAATGGGAGGGACCATTCTTCAGGGTTTTGGCAATAAATTGAGTTCAGACATAGTCCGAACTCCTTCCCTCGGCGACAACGTCAACGAGAGGTAGTGATCCTTGCCACCTCCCAGGCTTGGGTGGTAGGGTGATATCAGAAAATAATGGATTAGCACAGGCCTTCAGCCCATCAAAAAATTTAATGGGCCTCCGGCTGATATATTCAGGCACTGTTGGCAATACTAATTCCTGATGAAGGATATGGTTTCTGGCCCTCTGTAAGTTGGTACCTCTGACAATCCGCCGAAGGATGGAGTTCTGGAACGTCTGTAATTGTTTGAGAGTGGACTTAAACAGATGCCGCATCAAGGGCGCACCATAGAGCATAGTCGGACGTATTATAGCCTTGTAGATCTGTAGTTTCAGCCTCAGTGAGAGCTGAGGTGACGTGAGTAGATGATTAAGTCTATAGCTCTTTCTCCTGGCCAGTTTGAGTCGTCCCCGTACGTGACTCGATAAGGTGAGGTGCCTATCTAGAGTGACGCCCAGGTAGAGGATTGAATTAGAGACTGGCAGTGTTTCTCCGTTCACTTTAAAATCAGTGGGCAAAGCGCTCTTCCCCTTCTGGAACGACATGACAATAGCATCTGTCTTCTTCGGGTTCACCCTAATGCCAATCTCCTTCAGCTCATCTACAATAGTGGTCGATGCTCCTTGTGCCAGGGTGAGAGCCCTTTTCGGTCTCATACTAGAAGCATAGATGCCAATGTCATCGGCGTAGGCTGCTACCAGTGCCATTGGGTGCTTCATTGAGATCACTTTTGCTGTAAAGATCACAAACAATAGTGGTCCCAATACAGAGCCTTGAGGAACCCCACAAATGGTGTCCTTTGAAGTTGACAATTTATCGCCTACCCTTACGACGAAGGATCTCCCGCTTAAGTAGCTTCTGATCAATCGGCATAATGAAGCTGGAAAACGATAGTCTTCCAACTGGCGAAGCAGTAACTCGTGGGATACACAATCAAACGCCTGTGTGCAGTCCAGCGAGATGAACGCCGTGGCTTCATTGTTCTTCGTCATACGCTCTATGGTGTGCCTTTGAAGTTTCACTAAATGATGATCGCAGGCTACGCCTCGTGAGAACCCGGTCTGTTCTGGTGGAATGATGGACTCCTCACTGCAGTGCTCTAGCAGATGGTGATGGATCAGCCTCTCGAACACCTTGCTCATATGCGAAAGGAGACTGATAGGCCGATAATGCTCTGGTGAGTCTCCATTCTTCCCAGGCTTAAGTAGCGGCACTATGATCGCTTGCTTCCAGTCATCGGGGAAGTATGAGATCCGCATACAGGAGTTAAAAATGTTTAATAAGAAGGCTTTACCCCTCCGAGGTAGCATCTTCAATAGTACATACGGAATTCCATTAAAAGACTTATAAATATTAATTGTTTGAATATTTAAAGATTGTAGGGTTCTACGAGAGAGTATAATTTAAACGCCAATGACCCTGTAGGGTAGAGGCGGATAACAAATAAAAAAAAAAAAAAAAAAATTTAAATGTTTATGGGTCAATCCATTTGAAATCGTCCAATTTTCATTAATTTTGCTGCTCGACATTTTTGATTTTCGTGATTTTTTGACCGGTTATTATCTATCCTTTCGTGAATATAAAACCATAAATAAAAAAAATAGGCCAATACTTTTAGTGTTGCAGCCGTTTTAAGTCATCTTCACGGGCGAAAATATGTGATGGGAAAACCTTTCTAATTCCTTTGATTTTATAGATATCGAATTAAAACAAAAATTAACAATAAGATAAGGACATACTTTGGATTTTTTTTTTTTTTTTTTTTTTAACATTTAAGAGAGTTTAATAACTCCGGAACCAGCTTAGTCTCAAAGACCAAATTCGTAACACTAAAACAGATAGTATAAATAGGTAATTTGTATTAGTTTCATAATTTTTCACTCTGTCCCTTTTGAGATATTTCTGTGTAATTATCGCAAAAAATCAATTTTTGCCAATTTTAAATATTCATATAGAAAAAAGTACCATGTTCACAAGATCGAAATTTGTATAGCAAGTAGGACTAAGACTAAGCTTTATAATAAGAAATAATTAAAAGTGAGTCTCTTTTCCTTCATGTACTTTTACCTTGTTAAAGATCTCGTTTTTATTCATTTTCGAGAATTTTTTAAATAACTTTCTTCTCTATTAGACAATAACTCGTGAGGACAAAAAATACAAAGTATGTCCTTATCTTATTGTTAATTTTTGTTTTAATTCGATATCTAAAAAAATAAAGTAATTAGAAAGGTTTTCCCATCACATGTTTTCGCCCATGAAGCTGACTTAAAACGGCTGCAACACTAAAAGTATTGGCCCGAAATTTTTTTTATTTATGGTTTTATATTCACGAAAGGATAGACAATAACTAATAAAAAAATCACGAAAATCAAAAATGCCGAGCTGCAAAATTAATGAAAATTGGCCGATTTCGAATGGATTGACCCTTATATGTTTATACAATGTTGAGATTCTTGTAACTCAATGGATGATATACGAATATTTTTGGTGGTGTTTTGGAGATCGTGTTGTTTTTATTTTCACGCCAAATTGATAAAAAAAAAAAAAAAAAAAAAAAAAATCATTTCATTGTCATTGAACTAGAGAACTGCACTGAGCGTAGCTCTGTAAGGAATATTAAAAAAATAAAATAAAAGAATACATATCTTCCTTGACGGACACATAACCTAATCCTTCAGAGGTAATGTCAAGGCTCTTCCTCCATGAATGCGGTATGTCACGTTGAACATTCCATGTTCTCCAAAGTCTTTTATCTAAGGGACAGATAGATGCTATCATATTTCAAAAAATAAGCTGGAAATTTGAAAAAATAAACTACCTAGGTCTGATAATATCAATTACATTTTAATGTCTCACTTGATAGCACCGACATAATGTAAAGGGCATTAGATCTATATCTTTGGTTCGAAAATTTAAGAGCCTTTACATATCAAAAAGGAAGAAGTTTTATCTCTGTTTCCCACCCTCTCCACCTCCTAAAAAAAAAAATATTTTCTCGATGTTTGTTTTCCAGTTACTTGTCATTATACATCATACATTAACGTGCTTTAAGAAGTAGGATTTTGATAAGTGTAACTAGCATCATCAACAGACATTTTAATACAAAAAATATATATTTTACATCTTTCAACCATTCAAGTGTACAGAATTCACATATGTATAAGGATTTATTTTCGTTTGGCTGAATTGACCGATAAATAATTATCTTTTATTTATAAGATAATTATACAGGGTTTATACCCAGAACCCGGACACGGTAGGAAAGTCCACTGGACTCAACCTGTTCCTCATTCCATTTTTTAATAGACGTGGATTTCCAAATAATATTAGGTAATAGGTACTATATCCATTTTAAGTAATTTTTCAGGAAGCGCACAAATCTCTCATTAGTATTTTATCAACCAATTTTGATTCTTTTTGCATTAAAATCTAGAATTGTTTCTTACTATAATAATTACATAATATTAAAGTTATGGAATGAAATATTTTAGTATGATTTAGAACAAAATCATAATGCGTAATTAATAACTTTTGAAATAACCACATTTTAAATTGCGTGTTTAAAAGGAAGGACCGGTGGGATAACGCGTGTTAAACAAGCAACCAGATGACCAAAAACTTTGGAAAAATAATTACGAGTTCACCTCTATGTGCCGGGGAGTGGAGGTTTTTTTTAACTCTGGCATAAATTCCTTCACCCTCCTTCCTAAGAAAATACCCGGATACCTAAAAAGGCAAGATACGGGTAAAAAAAAACTACAAACAAATGTATCAATTTTAGGGATACATAGTTGAATATTTACATTTATTATTAATGTTAGCTTCGAAATATGAGTAGCTAAAAACAAGAACTTTGCAGAAACAGGGTTACTTAGTACGTGGGCCAGATCCTCGTGCTGTACAACCCTTCTTTCACATACTTGTATAACAAACACAGTAAAGTTGAATATATTTAAAATAATAATGGAATTTTCCGAACTTAACTTGAGTTATTGTTTTGGCCATTGTAACATCATAATTACTATTCTTTCATGACAGAATCTCCTGCGAGACTTGGAGCCCTACAGTGACTCTTAATTACTTAATCAGCACTGCAGAACCTAACCAGCTACTTAATTCGATTTGAATAATTTTGCTAGGGTTCAAGAGGTGAAAACTTGGTCCTGTTGCAAGTTCGTGGGCAACGGCGGTGAAAAGGCACTGAAAGGAGATGTCGAGAACCATGACTCGGCACTTTATGACAGATGTCCTGCCATTGGGAAATGTTACGAATAGTTTACAACAAATTTCTAACCGGTAGTCTTTTGAGCACCCAAGTCTTTTCATTCGTTTACAGAGACAATGTCGTAACATTTGTCTTTGCAGGGATCATTAAGCACGTACTTGTTTTGAAAATTTATCTTTTGTTCGTGATGCTTAACGAGTCGATTAAAAAAAAAAGAAGAATAAAACCCTTAGAAATAAATTATAACTTATTATAATGAGATATTTAAAAACAGCCCTACTTTGAAATCTTCTCTCTCTCTCT
This sequence comes from Piezodorus guildinii, assembly GCA_023052935.1. Lineage (NCBI taxonomy): Eukaryota > Metazoa > Arthropoda > Insecta > Hemiptera > Pentatomidae > Piezodorus > Piezodorus guildinii. The sequence continues at coordinate 158,982,051 of CM041292.1, forward strand.
TATCTCTTTCTCTTTTGTCTCTATATATATTTTATCATTTACTTATTCTCTCTATCTACTATTATATCTTATGTATATATATATATATATATATATATTATTTCCTCTACTTGTTTTTCTTCCTTGCCTCCCAATGTCCCTTAAAATGCTTCTTTTTTCTTTCGTTTGTCCATTTTTTTTCTTAGGTTGCCTCAATTTTCTTTTCTTTGTTCTCGAATTTCATAATCGCAATTCTATTTCAGCATTCTGCGCGGTCTTCAAAATTTTCTATATTTCATTTTTTTTTACGCTCCTCTAGACCTCTTTTAACCATTCAGTGCTACATTTACTGTTTTTTAATAATATTGAATAGCTTTTTTTCTGTGCTTGAGTTTTATATCCCATAAATGTGTGATTAAGAATTTGCTTGGCGTTTACTAATTTTATTGGTTATTGTATTGATTTTTTTGGTTTGTCCTGATTCTTCTTCATCCAAATTCCATTCCTGCTGATGGGCCCATATATCTTCCTAAGAATATTTCGCTCCCGTTTTTCTATTTTATTAATTTTTGAATAGTCATCGATTACTATAGTCTCGGCAGCGCAAGACTTAATTTTGCATTTATCGAAAATCACTTTTTGTTGTTCTTCCCCCTCTCCTCTCTCTCTCTCTCTCTCTCTCTCTCTATATATATATATATATATATATATATATATATATATATAAATAAAGAAGAGAGAGAAAGAGAGAGAGAGGGGAGAGAGAGAAGAGAGAGAGAGAGAGAGAGAGAGAGAGAGAGAGAGAGAGAAAAAGAAGAGAGAGAGAGAGAGAGAGAGAGAGAGAGAGAGAGAGAGAGAGAGAGAGAGAGAGAGAGAGAGAGAGAGAGAGAGAGAGAGAGAGAGAGAGAGAGAGAGAGAGAGAGAGAGAGAGAGGAACATTATAAAATAAGTTAATTGAAGCATGAAGAGACAGCAACTATTTCGCAAGCTACGCACGGCTATGTGTAAAAAATGTCAATAACTGTTCCCTACATTCCAGAATAAAACCTATGATTTAACGCTGTAAACTAAACTCATATAAATTAGTTGTGAGATGTTTACAAAATACCTTCTGAGATTAGCTTTCGAAAGAAAGGCACCTCAGAGATGTTATACGACCATTTTAAACCTATCTCAGCAATGAGGAAAAGTTACGTGATGAGAAAGGTTACATGGTTAAAAATAAAATATACACATAATTCTAAACACTATTAGTCCTGCAATTTTAACATATTTTTCTTTATTTCTAGAATTATTTAAAATACATTTTGTACGTAAGTAAATTAAGCCAAATTAATACGTCGGTGTCTGTTGTGCAAATACTTCTACATTTATTTGCTAGAATGATTATTCCCTATACTTTTTAGCTTAAACAAATGTATTAATATTTCTGAAAACATTAAAAATTACTGATTGCAATATTGCTTTATTTAAAAACATTAAAAAAGCTAAAGCCTTAGAAAAAAAGCACTTTCCACTTGCTTCTTTTCCATTACCCTTCAAATTAACAAATATGCAAAACCAAATAAAAATTTCATGAATAAATAATCCCAGGATGCAGTCAAACAATAAACACTTTTTATTTCAATAGGCATTCACCGTTTCTATGAGGTTTGCTTGCCACTTAATATGAATAATGCTATATTTCTAGTCATTCCAACTTTCAACTTTTAAACTGAGTTGAGTTTCAAGGAAAATAAATTATTAGATCAACCTGAAAAAAAGAAGTAATTAACAAATATTCACAAACGATCTGAACTTAGTGGACGCACCGTTCTACGTTACCTTCTTCATCCAACGTCTTGGACATTCCTCTTATTTCAGCCACTTCTACAGAGCAATAAAATAACTTATAATAATATAATAAACCTTATTGTAATAATAATACCGCCAAATATATGCTGATTCTGAGATGAGTCCTTGCTTCATCAAAAGAATTCCAGATGATAAATTACATTGTGTATATGGTAAATTAAATTATTGTAATACATTTCTTTTAAATAAATATTGTAATAAATAAATAATAAATAAATACGGTAAATTTCTTTATTGTAATAAATAAAAAAGTTTGAAGTTCTTCTCGCCTAGTTATGATAGTTCATATTATCATGTCCATAATATTAAGAAAGTCCTAAATAACTTAAATAATTAATAACTTTTTTTTTGTTTAATATATTTTTTTAAGGAATCTAAGCTCTCACAGCACTGTTTATGATATATTTTACATCAATTACGTTTTTTAAGTTCAATTTTTAGTCTAACATAGAGATGTTCAACCGAATCGCTGTCAAACTTTTTCATATTCATATTTAGTTTATTGGCTATTATAGACATATTGAGCCATAGAGTTTGGCCCATCTGGTTTTGTACTATTGGTACATATGACATAGATATAAATACATACATATAGATGAAAGCATAAATGTAAATATGTAGGTAAATTTTGATTGCTTACTGGGACATATAAATAAATATTGTCAAATGATTGTGGATCTGTCGTCTCCTAAATACTCTTGCGGCTGAAGGCTGTTAAATTTACAAATAGTTCTATAAAGTGGATTGAATTCAGAGTTGAGAGCTCTATCAATGTCTATTGAGTAGAGATGATTTTTTACTTTTTCGATTATTAAATGTTTATTCCAGACGGCACTTCCTCCTAAAGCATTCCATCCTTCAAAAATATCAAACATAATCCAATGATTACCTTCCAGTAAAGCTCCCGGACACGATCTAATCACTGCCCATATGCTAAAATAACTTCCTAGAAAAGCCATTCTATTCCTCACCTATATTTACAATTCCGTACTCCGCACAACATACTTTCCTGAATCCTGGAAATTAGCAATAGTTAAAATGATCCCCAAACCCAAAAAGCCACTGGAGCTCCCTTCTTCTTACCGTCCTATTTCTCTTTTACCCATTATGAGTAAAATCCTGGAAAGACTCATCCTTAAACGTCTGTACCCAATCCTAGAACTTAATCATATAATCCCAGACCACCAGTTTTGGTTCCGAACATCCCACTCCACTATCCAGCAATGTCATCCTATGGTGAATGTTGTCTCGTCTGCATTGGAGCGCGAATTGTACTGCACGGGAGCCTTTCTCGACGTAGAACAGGCCTTTGAGCGAGTCTGGCACCCCGGACTGCTGTACAAACTTCGTAAATTCCTCCCTCCTACTTACCTCCTTATTATCCAGTCTTACCTCTCTGACAGATCCTTTAAAATAAATAACAATAGTTCCTATTCGTCCATTTTTACTCAGTCTGCTGGTGTTCCTCAAGGCCGTATACTTGGACCAATTCTTTACACAGTTTATACAGCTGATATCCCAACCCATCCTAACACCTTCCTTTCTAGCTATGCAAATGACACTTGTGTGTTATCAGTCAATAACGATCCAACTGTTGCTTCTCCAACTCTCCAATCCCACATCAGAGGCCTTGAGGTATGGTGTCAGAATTGGCGAATTAAAATAAATTCCAACAAATCCCACCAAATAACCTTTACCCTCGTAAACCTATGACATCCTGCCCCACAGTATCCTTTAATAATATTTCGCTTGTTCCAGTTGAACAGATTCGCTACCTACGACTTGTACTTGACAAACGCCAAACATGGAATCCCCACACTAGACTGAAACGACAAGAAACTGCTCGTCGCTTTCGGTTACTTCAACACTTACTAGACAGACGCTCTACCCTTCCACTTAACTACAAAATACTCATCTACATGACCATCATAAGACCTATCTGGACTTACGGGGTTGAGCTTTGGGGCTCCACTAAACCATAAAATTCTTCCTGTCTTCAATCCTTACAATCCAAAATCCTTCGAAAAATCCTCAACGCTCCTTACTTCGTCTCTCTCCTTAACCTAAAAGAAAACAAATATTTTAGTTTATCAGATTAATATAATGCGTGATTCAGCATTTTTTTTTTTCTTTACATCCTCTTCGAAGTTTATTTTTGTTTTCATTATTGGTTCTACATCTTCACTTACCATTCAAATAATCCTCTTTGCCGAATAAGCTCATCCATAAATACTCCTTATGTAGCTAATTTGGCCCGAACCAGGTATCAATCCTTCCATGACTAACTCCACTCCCACTCTTACCCATTAGTTTCAATTCAATAGCTTCCTCTTCCATTCCTGACAATCCTCCGAGGCGTCTAAAAAGAAGACGACCTTCTAGTTTAGATGACCTATTGGAGTGCTGCCAATGGGCAGTTTATTTTCATGTGTTTTATCTGACAGCTAATTTACTAGATGTATAAATCAATACAGTTGTAAATAAATAAATAAATAATAGATGAAAAAAATGTTTATTAATAAGTAAATAATTCGGCTTTAGTGCTTCAAAAAAGTCTTTATCAATATAATTATCTGCTACTTTTTTTTTTTTTTTTTTTTTTTTTTTTTTTTTTTTTTTTTTTTTTTTTTTTTTTTGTGAGATCTAATTACAACCTGTATCTGTCTTTTTTGTGTCCAAATTAATGAGTTTAACAAGGCTTTTGCGTAACAGTCAATTTTAATACAGTCGAAGCTTAATACAAAAATAAATAATTCTCTTCTCAGAAGAATCTTATTAATGATTAAGTGTTCATGTATATACATAGAATGCTCGATAGTTTTTAGCTTTTTACATATTTCGTCAGGTAAAAATAATGAGAAGCATGATTTATGAAGACAAAATAGAAGCGAGCCCTTGACTTGAGATAGTTCCTGTTCCAAATTCCACGACTGCCGGGAGGGACTATCACCAGCAACGGGACGATATCGCCCTTGAGGAGTCGGGCAAGGACCAAGTCCTTAAATATAAGAACGTGCCTCTTCCTAATTGAGGATCACAAGCGGCTCATTGTAGTCTTGATATTCCAAAAGAAAAGAAACAATTCATTTGAAGAACTGAGTGATAGATAATTTTTTTTTTTAAATTATAGTAATTTATAGATGTTTTAAAATAAGACAACTAGTAAATACCTAACCTTTCCCCACTGAGATATTAGCAGCGTTTACTAACATTCAAGAAGTCCTGGACAGGATCTGTTATTGGGCAAATCAGAACTTATTAAAGTTAAACTCTGCGAAAACCCAGGAAATCATTATTGGATCGAATTCACTCCTTATATCTATTCCCTCTCTTCCTACCTTATTAATAAATAACCATCTCATCACATTCAGGTCCTCTGTAAAAAATTCAGTCATCCATATTGACCAAAGTTTATCCTGGAAACCATAAGTGGCCCAAATTTCCGGAAGGTCAATAAGCACTATTAAGCTATCTCATCGTTCTCCCGAGCTCCTATAGCTCCTTGTATCCTCACTAATTTTCTCTCAGTTTTATTATATATGTATGGTATATGGTGGCCTCTTGATGATACTAGAAAAACGATTAAAATTAATAATGAGCTGTTTTTTAAGATTCGTCTTTGGCACGTCGAGGCGGTCTCATGTATCCCATTTTTGTACTGAACAAAATGGCTCTTTCCCAACACCCAATATTTTCTTGGATCCTTCCTATATGAAATCATTAAATCCCAACATTTTTTTTTTATTTATGTTTAATTAGTTTATCTTTCTATAATTCTTGGCCAGATATAGATCCTTTATTATTTCAAAGCCTATGTTATTCTTAGGCGGCTAAGCACCAGAATAATATATATATTTAAAAAAAATATATTTATTGGTATTTACAACTGTATAATAAAATACATTTAGTAAATGTGATACAAGATATGTTGACATGATTCATATGTAGGGATACTACCCATTGGCAGGTCCCCAAAGACCATGTTAAACAAGAAGGTCTCGGTACCATCTTCTTTTCAGACGTCTCGGAGGATTATCAGGGATTGTAGAGGAAGCAAGGATTGAAACTAGTGGGTTAGAGTGGGAATGGAGTTTGTCATGAAAGGAGTGGTATCTGGTTTGGGCCAAGTCAGCAACAAAGGGAATATTAAGGTCTTTATGGATGAGTTTATTTGTGACAAAATAAGGAGCATTGAGGATTTTTCGAAGGATTTTGGATTGGAGACGAGATGAATTTGATGGTTTAGTAGAGCCCCAAATCTCTACTCCGTAAGTCCATATTGGTTTAATGATAGTCATGTAGATGAGTCTTTTGTACTTAAGTGGAAGGTTTGAGCGTTTGTCCAGTAAGTGTTGAAGTAGTCGAATACGTCGAGCAGTTTCTTGTCTTTTCAGTCTTGTATGAGGGTAGAATAATATTACTAATTTTTTTTTCTTCTTCTTTTATATTTAAAATCTGTTATCAAATCATTTATTTTGCGTTTTGTCCAACGCTTACAGTTTCTGAAGATTGTTTTCTTCATTTATTTACTGTATTGTTATATATTTACCCATAATTTTAACTAGTATTTAATTATGTTGATTTTGCTTGTTGGCCAGAAATATTGCACTTCAACTGTACAAACCTGTTATTCTTAAGGAACCCAGTCACAGAATAAAAATTATTTTTTCTTCTATTTCTTTTTTAAATGTGAAAAAATAGGTCATGGGGCTAGGTAATGCCTTTATCAATGAACTAACTATTAGTAGCACTTCGAAAGATTTTATGTCATCAAGAGTACATGGGAATAAGAGGCTAAAAACAAGTTTTTTCGTGCAGACTGGGAGTTTGTAATTCATTGCAAGATTTAGACTTATATCGATCTAAGCCTGCAATACGTGGAATATTGTGGTCCTTGTTGATTAGTTTATTGGAGATGTGGGACAATCCAAATACGTATTAACAAAGTTTCCATTTTTAATTTCCAACTAAATAGATCAAATAAATAATCTTGGCCAAATCCATAAAAATTTTATGTATTTAAAAGATGAGTATTATACCCAGAATCATACTTTCAGGTCTTGATCCTTATATTAAAATAGCGACAGCTACTCAAGTATACATTAAAGAGAAAGGTGATAAGATATTTTAATTTCTTAATATATGCTTAAGTTTTTGCTGAAACTGGTATATTTTAAAATAGAAAAGGGTTTAAAATGCTATTTTAGTTGTTCATTTCTAATACTGCAGCTAATGGGACAATGCTACAGTTTGAATCCTAAATTCTGCATATCCAGGTTTAATTAGGATATTAATCTTTATCCACCATATTACGTCTTCTTTAAAACATGTGCTGAAAATGAGAAACTTTATCAAACACTGTTGGCTTCAAGTCAAACCTATTATAGTTCTATCCTATGCCTTAAAAACCTGTTTGAGAATTGGAGCTGAACAAATTTTTCTAAAAATTATTTCATGTTTGACCGGTTTAATTACCTAAATAATCGGTTGCTGTTAATTTCTATAATAATTTTGTTCAATTAAATTTGTAAAGCTATTATTTGATGCACTACAATTTTCATTACTTTTAATGAAGGTATAATTAAATATTACATTTTCTTAAATATATATCTGTGATTAAATCCGCTCTTTAAATTTTCTCCAACTCAAAATGGAAATGGGAAGTAAAGTAAACAAAGGGATACATAAATCATAATAGAAAGGAAGAAGAATAGCTCTAAGCCTTGGACAGCGCACGTGCAGAATGGGAAATAAAAACTTGGATTAAAAGTGTAGATTTAATTTATGAGCTGTTGAATTTAAAAGTAGCCTAACTTCACGTATACTTAATTAAAATATGTATTATTAATAATTTCCCAACGCAGTGATGAAGATAATTTTTATTAATTAGTATTTACCGATTCACCTCATAAGTTCGTTTAATTAATACAGATAAACAAAACTTAATTTGAACAAAAGATATCTCATCAAATGGACTTATATTTGTAGATCTAACTAAAAATTAGATCGGAGTTCTACTCATCATGAAAAAAAAAATAAAAATATAAACATAATAATAATAAAAAAAATTAATATAACTATAAGTATCAAGGAAGTGCCACTGTGTGGCTAATAGTTATCCAATAAACATCTAAATGGACGAATAACAGTAAGCAATAAATAATAAATAAATGTACAATAAAGGAAGTTAAGGAGTGCATGTTAGAGTGTGAAATATAGATTTTCGTGTTTCCTGTAAAATTGTCTAACTTGTAAATATAAATATAAATCTTTTGGAAATTAGCGTCTCAATTCTTCTCTACAACTCACACTTACTTCTACTCCAATACTCTCTCACTAGCACCAAAAAACAAACTAATTCTCTACAAAACTGTCATCCGTCCCATATTGACTATGCTGCCCCAGTCTGGAGTTACATTGCCATTCCAACTATCGAAAAATGGAGGTGGTGCAGAACACATGCATGAGAATCATAAATAATTATCCTCGTTACACGCGTGTCACAACCATGTTAGCGGATTTACAACTCCCGTCGATTAAAAACTATATCTACTCCCTCACTCTAACTAGTAACAACCAAAATAGGTAATTATGAAAAAAAACACACTAAAACTTTACGATAACCATATTGTTACAATATAATATAATAACAATATTGTTATTTTGCACTGTTTGTACTATATATATATATATATATATAATATATATATATATATATATATATATATTTTTTTTTTTTTTTTTTTTTTTTTACTTTAATTGTTTTGTTTTTACTTTAATTTTTTTTTTATTGTGTAGCTTTTTGTTTCAGATTTTTCCTACTGTTCAAAAGTAACATAGGCTACAATTACCACTAACCCCTAATGTAAATATCACGTAAAATTTCATGTAATTTGTGCAATCAACACATGTATGAAAATTGATGCATGTGGCCACTTGTAAATATTGAAAAAAAAAAAAAACTCATCCTCTCGGACTTTCCTCTCACCTCTTCCTCAATCCAATATCTCCCTCTTCCTCACAAGTGCCCTAACCTCTTTTAGTTTTCCTCTCAAAAGCAGTTTTTATCCGTGATTTTTAGCCTACCCAATTACTCTTTTGTATCCCTGTTACTATATGATCTGAGCTTATGAAATCAGACATTAGATATTTAAGTATAATTTAATTAAATAATAATAATTATAAACATGACGAAAAACAAGTCATATAGACGGAAGGGAAAGCTGTTGCATTGAAGGCCAGGGTCCCTCCCCGCTGCAGTGACACCAAGGGTAGTGGGTCACTATGGGACATTATCTCGGTTCTCAATAGCTCTCGCATTCATCCACTATTTCTCATAATTACCCAAATCAGTTATTTTTTTTATTGAAGTTGATAAATAAAAATTAGGTAATTTCAAGGGGCACAACAAATTCTTGTCTATAAATATAAAATAAAACACAGAAAAATGTAATTTTATATTAATAATAATATAAATGTAAGTTTTACTGGGCTGTAATCTAAATATATGAATGTATTAAATTAAATATAGCCATAAAGCACCCGAAACAGTCAACTATTTATTTATATCATTATTATGGCGGAGTAATTAAAAGCGGCTGGGACAGAGATGCATGCAGAACTAAGTAAGCTGGTGGCCCATATATGGTAGGAAGAAATGATACCTGAAAAACGAAAGGAATCGATTGTTGTCCCAGTATTCAAGAAGAACGGGGATTCCACAGAGTGCAATAGCTACAGAGGTATAAGTCTGCTGAATGTCGCATATAGTCTTCTCTTCGCTTCTTAGGGTATAGCCATGTTAGGATGGCAAATCTGTCCCTGACTTTTTTTATTCAAACTTAGGAGGTCAATTTGGTGTCAAATAAAAATAATTCACCTAAACTTTTAGCTTTTTAATTCAAACGGTTTTCGAGATTTTTTTAAAAACTTTTTTTCGATTTTTTTTTTAATAGTAAAATTTCAAATTAATTAATGGTGATTTTTTCTCTGATTTTTAGGAGCCAAAGGCATGAAAAAATGAAATGATCATGATTCTTAAGGGAAAAGCCAATTTTTAGTGAAAGAAAGAAAAACAAAATATGTATTTTTTTAAAGGTGTCATTCACCGAATTTTGTCAGAAAATGTCTATTATGCTCCTATGTACTTTTCGAATTTTTCGAAGTGGTGGAACAACGTGAAAAAAATTAAAAACTGATCTTTTCCCTCAAATCTTGCGTTTTAAGAAACTAAAAGTGTTTAGATTATCGAAAAATGCAAAAGAAAATTATTTTTTAACCGAAAATACATTCTCTCTAGAGAAAGCCATAGAGAATACCTGAACAAGCGAATAATTTAATTAAAAAAAGCCACGGGGGTAGATTTACCATCCTAACCCGGCTATACCCTTTGATTTTTTAACTATTAATTACTAAATTATCTTTTTTATGTTTTTTTAAACTATTAATTTCTAAATTATCTTTCTAGAACATCCATCATTTATTGTCAGCATATATACAATCTATAATGTAAAAAACAAGTAAAAAAATTTATATGATAATGATATAAATGAATCCCTTTTTCCCTTGAACAGGGCATCTCGCGTGAAGGGTTTGACCGATCTCGCTAATTATTTTTTGTTGTGTTTATAACAGTCAGGAGAAGATCATTATAAAAAATAAATAAAAATAATAATAAAAGATAATATTGTCGCTAGGTTTTCTTGAATTGTCTAAGGTAATAATAATCTATCTATCTATACTTATTCCTGGCGCTACGGTCATGTAAGGACCAGGGCCTCTGTTATCACTCTTCTCTACTCCTTCCTATCCCGGGCAAGCAAACGCCATCTTCTTTAGAATGTTCTCAACTTCGTCCTGCCATTTAAGGCGTGGTCTTCCTCTACCACGTCTACCATCAGGACGGTCCTCGGGAAGACGTTTGGGAACAAATTCTCTGGCCATACGTGCTACATGCCCCAGCCATCGGATCTGGTCTCCTCTCACGATGGAGACTAAATCTGGTTGTCCATACATTCGGCTCAGCTCTTCATTTTTACGGATTCTTCGCTTAACGAAGGTGGCCAAACTGGGCCATAAACCCCATGAAGACCACTTCCTTCCCAAACCAATAGTTTCCGTTCCGAACTATACGTAACAACTGGTCTCACTACTTTTTCGTACACCATAGTCCTTATTCTGTGAGACAGCTCTCTATAATTAATATCCTGCTCATTGCGGAACAGGACTTATTCCCGGCGGTCATCCTTGCTTTTAATTCATCTACCATTTTATTATTTGTTGTCACTAGTGTACCTAAATACTAAAAGCTTTCCAATGCTTCGAAGTTTGTCGTTTCTTATTATGACGTATTTACTAGCTACATCAAGTTTCCTAGAAGTAACCATTATATATATATAATAAATTAATCAATTTTTCACTTGGCCATGGAATCACGCGTGAGCGGTTTGACCGACATCGCTAATTATGGTTTTGTTGCGTTTATAACAGTCAGAAAAAGTGAAACCCAAGCATGAATGGTTGCATGTATTTGTAGTACTATTCTCTTACAAGTGGCACTGTGAATTAATTCTTATAAAGACTATCTAGATGTAGTGGTATTAAATTCTGATTTTCTCAATTCTCAATCCTTTTTAATTGAACTGAGAACTACGACAGCGATATAAAGACAGATAAAGAGGGCCTTTTAAAAGAGCTAATGCGCAGTTAGGCAAAGAAGAGTACCAAATAGTGAAAACAAGCTGGGATTAGCATATTGAAATGAGGCTCGATAACGGCTTGCCTGCAGCCAACCCTTCACAGCCCAACTGTAATTGAAACCTCTCAGAACATCCTCTCCTAATGCACCTCTCCGACATAATTTCACGGAGATAATGCCTTAAATGAACGGATACGACGATCCTCGACTTTCCCGTTTTTATGACGTATAATTAGCATTCACCGAGACCTTTTTCGACCTGCTTTTTATCGATCTGCTTTTTATCGGTTAGCTAACATTAGTTTTGTTAATCTTAGATTCATGTCAAATTTTTTGTTTTTTTGGATACAAACAATCACATTGTAATCATGTATTAAAATCAAATATTTTCAATATTTATTTTAACTTTCATTTACATACACCAGGAATATACAGTAAGAGAAACTAAACATTTGCAAATTTAAGTTTTTACCGAAAAGACACGTTTTAGGGTCCTCTGAGTCCAATAGATCAAGTACCGAAAAAAAGACCGTGAGTGTATTTGGTCAATCTAACTCGAAAAGGGTAAGTTGTACTACTGATTTTTTTCAACATAATCGACAAACCAAAAGACGCACTTTATTCTACGGTTATTGATCCTTTTTTACGATTTTCTCAACGATGTTGATTAAACTCACAGAATCTATGTAAGATTTGATGGAATTTTATATCATGTAGGTTTCATTCTGATTTACATAGTCTGACAGAGCTTAAATGCCGCTATTTTATTTTGTTAATTAAATTAATATTTTATAGCATATTTATAGCAGCTAGTTAGCATTGATGAAAACGGGTGAATGTACAAGTTGACAGAATATCCAAATGGATATCCAACTAAAGGAGAATATAGCGCAAATATTTCTTAGTGTAATTTTTGTTTTCTTTTTAACATAAGAGAAGTAATATAGTTATATAACATACCGTTGGAAAGAAGAAGATTTTCGAATTTTATCTTACATACGAAGTAAAGGGATGGTAAGCGGATAAAATTAAGTGATTGTTTTATTTAATAATTTTTATTATAAAATTATTTAATCTAAAACACACTTTTCCGTCGAAATCAAATGTAATTCTTAAATTGATTTTAACAACAGTGGTTTTTAAGAATTGGGCATACTCGCCACACCCATCAATATTTAATGGGAAAAAAACCCACGCCTGAGTGTATTACGTGTGGGGTCTATCACATATACCAGATACTTCATATCTGTCTAAAATGTATACGAACTATTCAAGGTAGAAGAACAGATCAAAAAGTTAATGCTGTTTTTAAAATCAACAAACATTATTCAAAAAGTTTTTTAGACACGAATGATAATTGTAAAATAGGGTACAAAAGACAAGATTTTTATATATACCTGTTACTAGTTTAAAATTATAAAAAAATGTGAAAATAATTAAGAAATAAGATTTTATTGTTTTTTTTTATTTTATTTATTCTGAATTGATTTTATTCCTTCCAGTTTGTATATATATATATACATATGTTCACGCCATATGTTATGGCCTGATGAGTTTTCATGACTGTTTCATGGAAAAAAAATGTATAATTTTTATGATATTTATCAATAGATCATTTTGTATTAATCTTTATTTTTTATCTGTTTTAAATATAATTAAAATATTGGAGAAAATAGGAGAAACAAACTTAACTTAATTTAAATGCTTAAAGATGTAAAAAATATAGGTATCAAAATTAAACAGTTTCAAGAATAAGAATTAAGAAATTAAATGATCCATTAATAGATAGGTTATATTCACGTAAAAAAGTCACAGATAAAAAATAAAGATTAATACAAAATGATCTATCGATAAATATCATAATTATTATACAGTTTTTTTTTTTCATGAAACAGTCATGAAACCTCATCAAGCCATAACATATGGCGTGAACAACATATATATATATATATATATATATATATATATATATATATATATATAATATATATATATATAATCTTTTTAAGATGTTCTATGGGGTAGTATTTAAGGATAGTAACAGGATTCCATGCTAGCTTGACGTAGATCCTGTTATGTAAATGATATGTTATAATTTAACAATAAATTTCCTCATAATAGTAAATTTATGTTCACATTTAAGGATCGTTTTAGGATATTCCAATTTTTTATTTATCTATTTTTAGTTTACCTCTAACTCGCCTTTGAAGACTATACGGAGGTTTCTCGGGCCGAAGGGGGTGGACGGGGAAACAAATGCTGAGATGAAAGCCTTGCGGACGTGACGCGCAATTATTTAATTCTCTGTTTATGGTCATTTGTGGTTCATGGGCAACAAGCGTTCACAGAAACTAACCCACCCAAGCACCCTTCTCCTCAAGGATATTCCAATTTTTATATAATTGCATTCCAATATAAGCTTATAGATTATAATTAATAGTAAGTAAATCGTCCAATAACCTCACCTATAAAACGATGTTACGATGGTCTTAACGTATCATTTATATAAATTTCTTTCTGTACCTCTTCTTCCTATGTTAATAATTTAATTTATCTAATTCTTTCTGGCCAAATGCGCTACATTTATTTGTATATTTCATATTATTCTTAGGGTTTTTTTTCTGTTCTATCCTATTCTATCATTCTAAAAAATTCAAACGAACTCTGTTTAAAAAAAGGTTTTAGTATTCTACCGTTGTATTTAGCGATTAACGAGGAGGATCATTGATAAACCACGAGCGCCCAACTTGGTTCCTATTTGCTATCTGTAGTCACGACAGTGCTATCGGCATACCCTATTCTCAATGACCTTTCAAAGATATATAATGCTAAATCTCTGATTTAATTAAAAGATAATCTAATTGTAACCTGATATTTCGGCTATCTGTTGGATGATAAAATATATATCCTTTCGAAATCCTCTTTAGGGTTCAGTATTTGGCGGCCTCAGGAATGCATTCCAGGACCGATTGAAAAGAATCATGAATTGTTTTGTAAGATTTGTCATCAGTTCCTTACACGGTCTCTTGTACTCCACATATATGATAACTTAATAATGTCATTCCCTTCCATTCGAAAGCAATATTTTCTATTTTAAATTCTTCCTCTTTTACGTCTACAAGCGTATGCTATTCAAACACTCAATCAATTACAAACAGAAAAAAAAACAAGATAAAAACAAAAACAAGTTTTTTTTTGCGATCTCTGTATCATTTCTAATAAAACAAAAAAAAAGTCATCAGTGATCTTTTTTAGCTCGGTCCACAGTCTTCTGGAATACTCTACAGTCAAGCATCCACCAATCTCCTACCCTATTCTCATTCCAATCCACCTCTTTCAATAAATTTTTACTTCCTAATCAGATTATCTATAATTTTAGTAGTTCTATTCAAATAAGGTGAAAAGTCTTTACACTTTTAAACATCATCTGTGGTATAGTTAATTTTTATTATACTTTTATTCTTATTTTATTTTGTCTATAATATCTATAAATAAATGTTTTATTGCACTGTTTTTTACTTCTATATTTTGATTATTTAAACTCAACTGTATACTTTAATAATAATTATTAATGTTTTTTGTTATATTAATATTTTTAGTTGGTTTTTTTTTTGTTTAATTGGTATTGGTCTTAATGGACTTGATCTCAGAATAAAGTTTCGTTTATATTTATCTATTACTAAAACATATATTTATAAAAAATATATATTTATTGATATTTACAATTTTATTAGTAAAAAAGATGTCTGGTACTCGTTTAAGATCCCCATCGTAATTTAACTTGAATAGTAAAAATTATGGACTCCCACTCTAGCATCAGCCGATTAGCGATAGCAGTATAAAGGGACGTTAAATAAATAAATAAACAATAATATGCACGTTATAAAGATAGTCATAAGGTAAATATAAAAAGGCAGAAATAATCGAAACCTGAACCATAGGTATTGAAATAGTGTCTTTCGAGAATTTTTTCTTTCACAGATCACTTAAGAAATTCTTGGGAAAAGAACAGCAGAATCGATTAATTACCGAGTTTAAATAAAAAACAAAAACTAACAGATATGTTTTTGTTAATATTGATACAAGTGATAAGGATATTTTAGGCAAATAAATACGTTAATTTCCAAAAGAATAATTCCTGTAATATATTACTAAAATTATTTTTACGCTACAAAAGATAATGATAAAAGTACGCACAAATCTCTCACTTAAATTTATCACTATACCAAATTGTTTGATCCTTTTCGAATTAAAGTCTAGAATTTTTTCTCGCTATATTATTAACATTATTTTGCTTTATACTGTCTAATTGGGTTTTATCAAACAACCCATTTGGACTTATGGCATTGAGCTATGGGGAACAGAAAAAAAGTCAAACATCAAAATTATTCAATCTTTTTAATCAAAATTACTTAGGAGGATTGTAAATGCCCCTTTTTACGTATCTAACGAGACACTACATACTGACATAGACATTCCATTCGTTATTGCAACTGCCACTGATCGTTACAATAAATTTCATGACAGACTAACATTAAATTCAAACCCGCTGACTCAAAACCTATCAACTGCCACAAACCCATACAATCCCCATATAACCCGAGGCGCCAAGATACCTGAAATATTGAAAGTAATTAGTTTTTTTTTATTTATCTTATGCAGTTTGTTACATCTTTTGTTAGCATATTTGCTTATTATATAAGCAGATAGCAAATACAATTGTAATGCCAAAATTCCTATGAATAAATAAATAAAATATACTGTAATGCTTTAATGTTATTTGGAACAAAATTAAACGTGTAATTAAAATGATTGAATGTGTACATTTTTTAAACGATTGCGTTTTTAAAGGGCTTTAGTATTTCTGGTTGAAATCGGAAGGCGGAGTTTAAATAAACTAAACGATTTTAATACAATAATGTCAAAACATCAATTTTATTAAAATGCCCTTTAGTACCTTTAGGAAATCAACAACTCAATTATATATATATATATATATATATATATATATATATATATATATATATATATATATATATATATATATTTGACGGCTGAGAAATTGATTAGAAATAAAAAAAAATCTTGTAGAAGATCTAAAATGTTGGTAGAAATGTCGGCATTCATAGTTATGATAATTCATTTTTAATTCTTGATCACCAACCAACTGTTTTCCTACTAATATGTGATATTACAAATTATACATTAATGAAAATAATAATTTAAAACTATTGTTAGGTTCCAATGAGTCAACACTGAGTGACCCTCTAAATGTTATTATTTAATAATTTATTAATCTGTTAGAAGGCGCCTCAAAGTGTGTGTTAAGTTAATTATATGAATGTTCATGTTTCTTGTTAAATAAAATATAATTTTAGAAGGTTTTTTGATTCATTACATGAAATAAGTAAATAATTTACGTTTTAATGTTATAGAAGTTTCCAAAAGAAAGTGGTTTTGAAAATGAACGTTGATCAATTAAGAGCCAGGCTGAGGCACTGATCATGAATGTGTATGATTTGACAGTCTTTATGTAGTCTAAAGGAGAGTATCAGCCATGATGGATGGAGGTATCAATTAGAATGATGTTCCTGCTTATTATAGGTCCCATTACTATCCTAATAAGAACCATCTACACGTGCTCCGCTAATCCTAACTTACCAGGAAGTAGTATTCATTGTTGTCTGTGCTATTCGGTTCTCATGGTCTCATAACCCTAACGTTTATAATCCTCCGTTGTAAATACCTCTTTAGGCATCGGTTCCTTACCTCCTGATTACCAGACAATACCCTTCGAAGAAGTGTTATTAAAAAGAACAATGAATTCAAGGCATGGTGTAGTCATCAAAATTTGCAATACATGCAGAGTGTTGCGTACATGCGCTATCTAAATATGTGAAGTCTCAACATCATATACAGACAAAGCTAATAGACCCAAGCAATTTAATCGTAAGAAACCCAAACATTGGTCCGTAAATTCTTCCGCGAAACTTTATTGCTTTGGATTAATTATACATTTTGTTTTTTTTTTTCGTCATAATTTAGACTCACTATAATTTCTTTAATATTATATCGACGTATTGTCGTAGGAATGTCAACTATAGATAATAATTGAGCTGTTGATTTCCAAAAGGTACTAACGGAAATTTTTCACGAAATTGGTATCTAGATTTTAATTGTATTCATATCGTTTAGTTTTATTGAATTATCGAGAAAATTGTCGATTTCAATCCAATAATTTTCATAAAGCTCGAATTAAACATTTTATTTCGTTTCGAATCATATTAAAACATTTCCTCCCATAAACTTAAATTTTTTTTATTGAAAAAGCAATAGAAAATCTAGAATTTAATTAGATTTTAAAATCGAAAGGGGTCTTTAATCTAACTTAAAAGGAAAAGTAGAAAACTAAAATGGAAAAGTGATACATAACGTACAAAACAGGTAGAAATTAATTAAAATTCTTAATTCCATCGCAATCATTAATGATATTTTTAATGAATCTAGGAACATACCTCGAGAGAAGGGAACGATTTTAAAGCCATTTTCATCTTAATAAGTATTACTTTATATAACGCACTGGTTATAGATGAAGGGGTGGGTAGCTTCAAGGATTCTATATGCCTAAATGTCGTTTTGGGGTAAAATCGTTGTCAATCATACTTAAAAGTGGAAAAGTATAAAATAAATTAGCCAACCTTATAACAACCTAAGGATAAAGATCATTTTTTACTCTGAGGATGGTATAAGTTCGAGGAAGAAAAGTAATTTATGAACGTTGGAGAAAAAAAGTAATTGTTGCTGTTATGCTAGCCATGGGTGACCCCCAATCGTTGCAAACATCAGATGTGGGATTGTTAATAGAGTTAGAAACTTGAAATAGTAGAAATAAATACATATTATTAAATGTTAAGTCGTACATCACAATTGAGATGTTGATCCCCAAAAGGTACTTTTTTTTTTTTAGACATTAATAATATTGCTAGGGGATCACATTCATACAATATTAACAAAAGGAATGTCAAATTACATAAAATGAAACCAAAATAAATAAACATTTACAATAACAAAATTTGTAGACAAAATAAATACAAACAAATGAAGTTAACACATAAATAAACAAAACATGCATATGTACAGTATTTAAAATTAGCTAAGGAACCGTAGGCGGGGCTTGTCCCCCTACTTGTGGAAGGACAAGCAGAGTGCGAAGGATCCCAGCGCCTCCCTCTCAGCCGCATCACTGGTGAAAACCATACTTCTTTTACCTACAAGTCATGAATGAGTTTCTAGTAATTGTGACTCAAGATATTGAATGATGCATATTTTTTATTTGGATGTAAATAGCACATCATTGAAAAGCATAGATAAGAAAATCTCATCTAAGGATAGTAGTTATGTTTCTTACTTTTCTTGCCTATTTATGAAGTATATAGTACGTGAAAAGTTTTCAGTTTTAATTGGATATGGAGGTTTTAGGGTCCTTTAAGTATAAATGACCAACTCTCGCAAAAAGATAGGCTTATGTGTTTGTTAGATTTTGGTTGAAGGCTTAAAAACCTGAAGTCATTAATTTCACTTAAATTATTTAAACTTGTTCTATACGTATCTCAAAATAATATAAATTGCTAAGTATGATTGAACTAGTGTATGAAGAAACCGTGAAAGAATAATGTAAAAAAAAAAATTATTATTAGTTATAGATTTTTTCAGTCAAATTCATAATTTTTTCAGTCAAATTCATAATTTTTTCAATCAAATTCATAATTTTTTCAGTCAAATTCATAATTTTTTTCAGTCAAATTCATAATTTTTTCAGTCAAATTCATAATTTTTTCAATCAAATTCATAATTTCTTGTACAAATTTTATACAGTCAATTTAATGAGGTTTTGCTACCAAGAACTTCACATTTTTATCAAATCTTTTTTATATTTTTATTAAATCTTGTTGTTTATCCATTTAACGTCACTTTATGTTACTGTGCTTAATCCGACGGTGCAGCGGGAGTCCTATGTTTTGTCTACCCAGGTTTACTTAAGATAGGGAGGGATCTTTTACGAGTTACACTTTTTAAATCTTTTAAGAATCACCTGTGGCGCACTAATATAAGGCGATCTGCTGGTTTTGGACTTGCGGCCTTAAGCATAGAAGGCTGTTATGCTAGCCACTACTCCACAGGTGACCCTCGATACATTCAACAAGGTGTTTGAATCTGCCGGGTTTGAACCCGTGACCTTGGACATATTAATCTTTAACACCTTGCTGAATGCATTCAGGGTCACCTGTGGAGTAGTGGCTAGTATAACAGCCTCTTTTAAAGGAAGAAATAACCAAAGATTTTTACTTCCTAAAAGCAAATATATGGCCATCTGCCAGGTATGAACTCGGTATCTAGTGGTTAGAAGGATGTTATGCTAGCCACTGCACCACAGGTGATCCTCGATAATTCAACAAAGTATTTGAATTTGCCCGGTTCGAACCCGTTACCTTGGGACATATTAGTTCTTAACACCTTTTAGTAGAATGCATAAAGGTTCACCTGTGGAGTAGTGGCTAGCCATAACAGCTCCCTATGCTTAAGGTCGCAAGTTCAAAACCAGCAGATGGCCCTATATTTGCTACTAGGAAGTAAAAATCTTTGGCTATTTCGTCCTTTAAAAGAGGCTGTTATGCTAGCCACTACTCCACAGGTGACCCTGAACACATTCAGCAAGGTGTTAAAGATTAATATGCTCAAGGTCAGAGGTTCAAACCCGGCAGATTCAAACACCTTGTTAAATGCATTGAGGGTCACCTGTGGAGTAGTGGCTAGCATAACAGCCTTCTATACTTGAGGTCGCAAGTCCAAAACCAGCAGATCGCCTTATATTTGTGCACCACAGGAGTCTCTTAAAAGATTTAAAAAGTGGAACTGGTAAAAGATCCTTATCTTAAGTAATCCTGAATAGGCACAACTTAAGACTCCCGCTGCACCGTCGGATTAAGCACAGTAACATAAAGTGACCTCATTAAATTGACTGTATAAAATGGGTACAAGAAATTATGAAATTGACTGAAAAAATTATGAATTTGATTGAAAAAATTATGAATTTGACTGAAAAAATTATGAATTTGACTGAAAAAATTATGAATTTGACTGAAAAAATTATGAATTTGATTGAAAAATTTATGAATTTGACTGAAAAAATTATGAATTTGACTGAAAAAATTATGAATTTGACTGAAAAAAGCTATAATACAAGACAAACGTGTGAGATTTGGTAAGTCTATCTTTTTGACCGAAATCGATGGACCTGGGGAGTCATTTTATATTAATTATATAATCAACTGCAATTGAGATAATTCATCATTATTATTACTTTTTTTATACGTCTCATTCATGATTTGAAACCAAATCCTATATGGTCAATACATGTTTGGCGTAATATAACAAAAAGTTCGGTTACCAAATCAAAAAAAAGTAAGTTATATAATAAAATAAAATATTGGAAATGAGAGAGGTAAGGGACTAAAAAGAGAGAGAAAAAATAAAATAAATAGTAATACTATTTAAAATGAAATAAATTCTGTGAATTATTTTCTTAGATTTTACACTGAGGGTTAGCAAAGAATTGTTTGATCATCACAAACTTTTGGTTATCTAATTGTTGTAAAAAAAAAAGACAAGCGGAATATTATTGAATGACAGGATGTCATAGGTTTACGACGAAGGGTAGAGGTAATTTGGTAGGATTTGTTGGAATTGATTTTAATTCTCCAATTCTGACGCCAAACGTCAAGGTGTGGGATTGAAGAGTTTGAGAGGCAATAGTAAGGTCGTTATGGACTGATAACACACAAGTGTCATCAGCTTAGGTAGAAAAGAAGGTGTTGGGATGGATTGGGATATCAGTTGTATATACTATGAATAGAATGGGTTCTAGGGTTCTGCCTTGAGGGACACTAGCAGGGATCTTCTGGTAATGGAACTACCACTTTTCTTTTCTTCCCATATTTTCTGTATCTGAATAGAATGTGGCGCTGCTCTTCAGGGACTTCGCATGTTACACAATTGCTATTATTTTCTATTTTCATTAAAGTAAGATGTTTTTTTGTGCAGCCATGGCTAGTCCTTACTACTTGTGCAATTTCTTGGCGATCGAGTTGTTGGTTCTTGGAGAACCATGATATCGGGATCACGCTTGGCTGGGTTTGATAATAATCTTATCCTTTAAATTGTGACTACCAGTCATATCTCTCCTGCCATTCCTGGATTGCTTATCTCTTTAGACATTTTAAAAGGTCTAGAAGGGGTACTTTGGCATTTTCTTTTGTAGTTTGTTTTATCCCTGCAATTCTATCAGCTATCCCATTTTCTGACAATCGTATATGACTAGGTTAGTTCATCATCAACGAATAAAATAATAACCGTCTATTAATAGTTAATAGTCAACATGCTTACATACAAAACCTATATAGGGCAGTAAACATAAACAATAATAAGCAAATATTGGGTTGATGCAAAATTAATGCAGGTTTTTAGTAGGTATTGTAAATACGCCATATCTTTACTTTAACCATATATATTTAATCAAAATAATTTCCATCTGAATCAATGCACTTTTGCCAACGTTCAACAAGCTTTCTTATTCCACCAGAAAAAAAATCCGAATCCCTGGACTCAATGAAATCACGAAAAGAATTTTCAATGTCGTCCTGGTTTTGAAAATTTTTCTCCCTCAAAAAGTTGTCTAGATGCCTGAAAAAGTGGAAGTCTGTAGGAGAGAGGTCAGGTGAATAAGGCGGATGTTGGAGAACTTCGTAGCCCAACTCGTGCAGTCGTCGAAGCGTTGGTTGTGCAACGTGTGGTCTGGCGTTATCGTGGAGCAGGATCGGCCCCTTCCGATTCATCAATGCTGGGCAAAGACGTTGCAATTTTTGAGTTCCGCCGCCATTTCTCGTGTGGTTTTGGTTGGGTCTTCTTCCACTTTTGACCTCAGCTGGTCGTTGTCCAGAGCAAGATGACGGCCCCGACCTTCCTTGTCTTCGAGGTCGAAATCTCCTCTGCGAAACTTCTGGAACCAACGCTGCACCGTGCACTCATTAATAGCCCCCTGACCCCACACTTCATTAATATTACGAGCCGTTTGCGCAGCACTGCGCCCTAATTTAAATTCGTAAAAATAAATTTGACGAAAATCGCACTTTGACATTTTCGATTCAAGACCTTTGAACACACAGAACAAAACGATTTTACTAAACAAATTCATGGTGAAAGAGAGGGTATTAGATAAGGTTTGTTTTGGTATAATAATGATCAATGTTAGGATTAGCTTTGTTTACACAATTTGAACTAAGATATTGCAATAGAGGAAACCTGCATTAATTTTGCATCAACCCAATAGTATTATATACCCATGACTGATAGATAGATAGATTTATGAGCCCATAAATCTATGATAAACTTATAAACAGTTGTATTTTTTTAATATATTTTATTTATGTAAATAATTAAGTTTGTAATAATTCAATCAATTTAATGTATTCTGGCCAGAAGAGCTATATTTATTTGTAACATCAATGTTATTCTTAAGGGACTATGTCCCAGAATATAGTTCATTTTTCTATTATATTATATTCTATTATACCTAAAGTAAATATCATGCCATTGGTAACTAAGTAAGTAAATTAATAAATTGAAATGCCAATTTATATTTTACATTCTAGTAACCGGCAAGGCGAACTCAATTACTGTACTGTAAAATTTCAATCCAAAAAAATAAGTTATATTATTTATTTATATTTTTTTAAACATGTAATTTTATTTTATATTTCATTATTACTCGATTGAAAAATATATTGTTAATTTACCTTATTCGATATATGTGCACAATGTAAGGAGAAAACCCCAAAGATACATACATTTATTATATTCTATTATGTATTTTGCACCTTTCTAAGATTTATACAAAACATGTTAGAATGATTTTGATTAAACTCGATATATATAGATGTTAATTTTAATGGGATATATCATGTACTCTTCATTCTGATTGAAGCAATGTGAAAAGACTTGATTGTCGATAAATGAAAATTACTAATCATTAGAATAATAATATAATATTTTGTATAAAGGTGTATAAAGTAGTGGAGCGGGATATAAAGCGGATGAAGTGATTGTTGTAGACAATAATCTCTGTTGTTAGATCATTTAATCTAAAATAAATATTTGTAAGTTCTCTTAAAATAAAAACGATCCATTTTACACTCAACAATCCTTTATTTATTTTTTATCTCTCCTATGTTTGGGCCTTTGCCATTTTCAAGGATCCTTACATACAGGTCAGGTTAAAGGATCCTTGAAAATGGCAAAGGCCCAAACATAGGAGAGATAAAAAATAAATAAAGGATTGTTGAGTGTAAAATGGATCGTTTTTATTTTAAAAGAACCTAAAAACAAATTTATTCACTCAAACAGATCACAATTATCGTAAAAATTACGAAAAATAAATGTTTATGTCGAAACCCGATGTACAGCAGGAAATTACTCCGAAAGGCGGTCAGTGAGAAACAATTAAATAGTTTTACTAATCATACAAATAGTATCATAATTAACTTAGTAAATAACTACGGCAATACAATTAGTTTTATTGTTTAAATTACTAATAATAATAGTTTAATCATTGTCATGAGCTTGGGCTTGACAATAGTCCATACGATGACCCACAATATGGGTCGAAAAATTGGTAAAAATAAGTTAAGCTGAAAAAATATTTAATTACTTCTCTTTCACAGACCGCCCGGACTAATTTCCTCTTGAATCTCTCTACGGTTAACTACTAAATAAATTCGCCATACTGTTTTCGACTATAACTTTATTGTACGTACCATTTTATTCTGGAAAAAAAAATCGTTATAATTTTGAATTAGCAATCATTTCTAGAAAGTAGTTGCTTGAAATATTTATCGACAAGCTATCATATGAGATTATGGCATAAAATTATAAATTGCTACTCGCTCAACAGCTTAACAATTGCTGATTACTATCACTTTAAATGATCCACCTGCGCCTTCAAAGGTGTGGAAATATGTAACGGGAAATTGGGTGAGGATTGGCTGGGATAATACTCAATGCTTCAAGTAGCGTAAGAACTTTAACGACTTGGAAGTAGATTCCTGGAGGGGTTGCACCACCGTGAAAGTCTCCCCCAACCTTGGCAGCCAGGGTCCAGTCCCCTATTTCGGCCTTCACAAAACTACCTACACTGCCTTTCAAAATTAATCATTTATTTTAATTATACCCAATGCGTACGTAATGAGTTTTATGGCAACAGTTCGCAGAAATTCTTATGAAAATGTTCTCAAGATTATCGCCTACTCATTAGGGTACAAAAATTGTTCGCGGACCCCTTCAACCAATTATATCAATAGTAAGGACCTCCTAAATCCTAAATATCAGATATATCTTTGGATTTTTAGTGGGCTACACTGTATCACATATAGTTCATTCGAAATACCATTGCTACCGAAACTAATTATGGTAGAAATGGCTAAGTAAGCTAATCACCCTGTTTGTCTAAACGTCGAGCAGTTTCTTACCGTTTCAGTCTAGGTGTTGGAGTCCAGCTGTTCAACAGAGACTAGAGGAGAGTAATTAAAGGATACTGTAGGTCAGGAAGAAAGTCAACGAATTTGTATATCTCAGCTGCCAAAGATGTGGAAAATGATATCTTCAAAGAAATAAGATCCCGAATCAGCAAGTCTAATAAATGTTTTTATGGCCTACACAGTCACTTCCGTAGCCACCTGCTTTCAAGAGGAACGACGATACAGCTTTATAAAACCTTAATTTGCCCGGTCCTCAGCTATGGCTCTGAGACATTGAGCAAATCGGATGAGTTGACAATTCAATTCATGAGAGGAGGATCCTTCGATCAGTCTATAGTGAAATAATGGAAGAGCAGGAATGGCGTCGAAGGGCAAATCAGGAACTTTACTCTCTTTTTAAGGAACCTGATATTGCGACATTCATTCGAATTAAACGGTTAAGGTGTGCTGGGCGTCTGACGAGGATGGATGAAGATTCGATCCGTAAAAAAATTTTCCTCAAATAAATTCATGGATCGAGACAAAATGGAAGACCGAAGATGCGCTGGCGGGATGGTTTTGCACGCGATGCGCAGATGTTGCTTGAAAACTGGATGGTGGCTGCACAGGACCTGGACACATGGCGCAGGAGACCTTGACTCAGCAATGAGTTGTGGTCCCGATGATTGATTGTAGGGCAGGAAAAAGTAATTTAAAACGATAATTTTGGTATTAAAATATAAGAAGATTATTTTGAGAAATCAACAAAGTAATGTTCATTAGGTAAATAATTGAGTCTAAGTGAAGATATAAATTTGAAACTAATATATTTAAATTAATGATAATATAGTTAAGAAGTTTTGTTTCTTGGCCTCTCCATATAATGTTTAAATAATTTCTACTTGTAATCTTGTTAATGGAGTTCTAGCATTGGCTAGATTCTCCACTCATGTGCAGTATGCTTGAGAATTGTATATAGATATGAATGACTTTTTTATATATTCTTATTGATTCTGTTTTGTGTATATGTATATTGTATTATTATAATATAAATTTATGGTTTTGTACATATCGTGTGAATATTGTAGTGTATCACTATTAAAAATGTCCTAAATTGGACTTTGTAATATTACTGAGCAAGGAATTGTTTTCTGTAATCTTGTTTTCTCAGCCCTGATGGAAGCCCACGATGTAGGCTGAAACTTTAGCAATACAAAGAGTTTTTCTTATTCCAGTCTAATTTATTGATGATCGCACTTGCAACCAATTTCTCCATCATTTATTCTTTACGGTCATCAAATAATCATAATAATTTCGGTATCTTATGAAAATTTTAATATGGAGGTTTTTAAGGTCCCCAAATTAAATTAAGGGCAGCTTTAAATTTTAAATGTTTTGATATACTTCACAAATACTTTTTCAGACCACTATAAAATTTAATTACTATATACTAGCGAGAAGTTAATTATTCCACCACAAATTGTTTAAAGAAAATTAATATTATGGAACGCATCGGAAACGTACGGTTTCTTATAATAATTTCTGTAACCAAATTGAAAGATTTAACTCAAAGATCGTTCCACTATTGTGCTTTGTCAGAGAATTTCCGGATATTTAGAACTGTATACAATATCATAAAAAAAACGATAAGAAAATCTATTATAGAGATTGTTTTTTTCATTCTCATGTAAAATATTCAGACAGTCTCATTCTGAAATTCAATTCTCAAAAATACTTTTAAAAAGTAATTAATGAGGTTTCTTATATTTGGAACTTATTTCAATAAACAATGGAATTATAAACAATAAAGTAAACAATTATAAACCCTTTTCCTACGAGTCTAATTCGAAAGATGGAAATTGCTTTCTGATGATATAATGATAGGATAATAGAATAGGAAGAGAGTGCCCCATTAAAATGATAATATCAGCAACTGAAAGGCGCATAATTTCGCGAGAACGGTCATTTGTTGAATCCGAGAGGCTGTGGTACCTTATACGGGGACTCTAATGTACACCTTTCCCTATTTCTGCAACCTGGGCCCCTCATCCTTCAGTCTATGCCAACTTATACCCTCACGTTTCCAATTATTAAACTGTCAACGACAAGCCATGATCTTCTGTGACAAAAAGACTTCTACAATTGAGACGTTGATTTCCAAAAGGTACTATATCCATTCTAGGAAATTTTACAGGAGGCGCGAAAATCACTAATTATTATATTATTAAATTAGCTAATATGATTCTTTTCGCATTAAAATCTAGAATTGTTTTTTTAGTATATTAATAGCATCATATTAAAGTTATGAAATGAGATGTTTTGGTATAATTTAGAACGAAATCAAATGTGTAATTAGTTCCGTTAGAAAATAATTATATTTCTAAATTGCGTTTATAAAGGACTTAGGTGTACATTAGATAAAATCAAATAGAAGATTTTTATAAAACTAAATGATGAGAATACAAATATGTAAAAAAATCAATTTTGTAAAAAATGTCCTTTAGTACCTTTTGGAAATCAACGTCTCAATTGTAATACTGTAATAGATGGTTACTATTTTCAACAGTTCACTTACCTGATATGCCTTTGTAATCTATCGTAGGAAAATTATTAAGATCACAATAAAACAATAAATAACGTTTTTACTTTCACTTAACTATATATGAGATATATAATTAGGGGATGTATTGCGGTATTTTCTAATTTCAGTTTTAAATAAGAGTTCCATTGAAAGTACAAGTTTTAGGGTCCCTTGAGTCCAAACGAACAAGTTTCGCAAAAACAAGCTTAAAACTCTTTTTTCATTCTGATGAAATGATATGAAAGGTAAGTTTCATGAAAATTTAATTTATAATGGAAACCTTTATTCCTGTATCTTAGTAACAGTGATTCCAGTGACGCCGCTGAGAGGGAGGGTCTAGGATCTCTTGGATTCCGCTTTTTCCTTCACAAGTGGAGGGAAAAGCCCAGTCTGGGGTCCCTATAGCACTTGTATATTTTGTATATAGTTATGTTAGTTTGAATGATGTTTGTTTATTTGTAAACTTTTATTTATCTCAATTATAGTTTAATGTTTTGTTTTTATATTTATTATTATTTAATTCTATATATATCATTTATTTGTATTTATCTGAATTATAGGTTGTTGTTTGTTTTCTTGTTTTGTATATATATTATATTTTATTTATTTGACTTTATCATTGTATATATTGTGTGAATGGGATCTTATATCACTATTACTAATGTTCATATAGAAACAAATTGTAATATATCTCAATAAATAAAAAAAAAAAAAAAAAAAAAAAAAAAAAAAAAAAAAAGTAACTTTTTCACTAAAATCGACGTACCAGACGATCCACTTTATACAATTAATTTTGAAGCTTTTTACGATTTTCTAAAAAACAGCGCTAACGATATTGATTAACCTCTCAATATCCATGTTAGCAGTAGTGGGCTTTTGTATCATTATATTTCATTGTGATTGAAATAGTCTGACAGGGCTAAAAATGATGATTTTAAAATTTTCTTTCTCTAAAGTTTCTTACCTTTAATTTTGTAGATTCCAAAAAAATTAACCATATCGTTTTGTCAGTATGTCTAAATAAACGGTAAATATACAAGTTGAACGAATTTGATAACCAACTAAAAGATAAATGAGGAAAAATATATTTTTTTTTCTGAAGATAAGATTAGTAATATAGTAATAGCCAGTTTGCAGTTTGCGGTTTTGCACCTTTTTACGATTTTTTTCAAAACGGCTTTAACGATTTTGATTAAATGAAATAAATTAAGATTTCAAAGGCTTTAATATAATTTAGTGTTGCACTGTATTAAAATAAAATAAGCTCACAGAGTAAAGTACCTTGGTTTTGAAAATTCCAAAAAAATACACATATCGGTTTATCTGCGTGGATAAAAACGACTAAATATACAAGTTGAATAACTAAAGGAGAAAAGAGCAAACTCATTTTTCTAGAAAATTATTTTTTTCTAACATAATGTAAAATATAACGTTGGAAAGCTAAAAATTTTAGAAAAAAGATTACCTTTTATACAAATCTGTAAAACGTAATGTAGAAATAGGGCATACACTTAAGTGATAATTGTAGATAATAATTTCTATTGTTATATTATTTAATCTAAATAATATGTTTCCTTTTTTTTTTTTATTTACTTAATTTTTTTATTTTATTTTATTTTGTTATCCGCCTCTACCCTACAGGGTCATTGGCGTCATCATATTAAATTATACTCTGTTGTAGTACCCTACAATCTTTAAATATTCAATCAGTTTGGATATATGTTTTTCTTCGTCGCCGAGTATTTTGTTCAGTGTGAGTGGCAATCCAATATTTTTTCTCAAGTTCTTGTATTTTTTGCATTCTAATAACAAATGGTTCACACTCTGTATGATGTCACATTTTGTGCAAGTGGGTGCTTCCAGCCGTTTTAGGAGGTGCCCATGGGTAAATTGGCAATGACCAATTCTCAATCTGCACAGTATGATTTCTTCCCTCCTATACTTTCTGGAGCTAGTTTCCCATTTACTGCAGTCAGGTTTCACTGCTCCTAACTTTGTCTGCCCTCTTATCCACTTTTCCGTCCAATCCGCTAGCAATCCTTTTTTCGATTGGAGCGTCCAATCTTCTATGGTTACTACATTAATTTGGACAATTCCACTCTCTTCTCCTATTCTGGCAGTGTTGGCTGCTTGGTCAGCATATTCATTGCCCGGAATTCCTCGATGATCTGGTGCCCATAGCAACACAACACGTGTATGTCTGTTTTATTTTCTAACTCTCGTTAATTATTTTCCGGATTATCGCGTTGGTTGGTGTTTGGCTGTCGATGGCAGCCAGCACACTCCAAGAGTCCGTCGCAATAATCCAAGAATTATTTTTAGAGTTGGCTATACATTACAGATTTAACAGTTCTTAAATTAATTTGAACAACCGAGGTAAGGGAAAGTCATGTGCACCAGCTTTTTATATATACATAAGAGCCAGGTAGATCAGTGGGTAAGGTACTGCACTATTAACTTGAAAGTCTGAGGTTCGAATTCGGAAATGTTAGCATAATTATGGCTTCTTTTAAATAAAATGCTTTCGATCGTAGAATCTCTTTTAGTTCACCCAGTCTCTGCGACTATCACAACATAAGAGGAAAACCCAACATGATCGTATACTAATTATTGTTAAATGACAGTTCTTAAATATAATTTAACCTTTAAAAACATTTTAAAAATATAAAAAAAGAATTCGAAACAAGTACTTTAATATTTTTCTCTTTCTGATATTCAACCCATATTATCAAGGAGGAACAGTTTTTGACAATAATTTACGAGCATAGTTAATAATGCTAATTAGTGTGAAAATAATTAGACTGATTATTCATTTAGGCTTACGTACAGGTTCCTGACTACTTAGATGAGTCTAATTAAAATCATTCATAAGGTAACTACTACTCCGAAAGAGCCTGATTAACGCGAAACAGGCCAAAATCTCGTAATAATGCAATAAATAATTTAAGTGAAAGGAATAATTATTCTAATTTTTTCACATAATTATGTTTCACCATAAAATTGCCTTATACTTTTTTTCAGTTAGGCTTATCAAAAAGCTAGTGACTCTCCTTGCTTTATTCGTTTTATGTTTAACGATTCCAATTTTATTCGGTTTATTACAATTTTTAATTTCATTAGCATTTTCTAAATACATTTTAATGTGTTAAATTTAATATAATTTCCACGTGAGTTCCATTTAGTTTACAGTAGAACTACTATTTTTCGTGAAATAATCGAAAAATAAAAATAATTATTAACCGTATTAGTTTATAAAACTTTTGCTTTATTTTAGCAACTTACGTACTATTTGGTACATACTGTTTTTTTCTAAAATCTTGACTGTTGTATGAAGTACATAACCTGTACGATCACCATAAATCACCATAACCTCCTAACCCACAACATTACAAATAACATTTGTGCATAAGTTTATGCGCTTATAACATCATACACACACACATCCGAGGCGCTACAGAACGATATGGTCCTTGGCCTCCTCAACAAGTCCTCCCATCTAAGCCGAGGTCTTCCTCTTCCTCTTGTCCGGTGGAGCCTCCCATCCAGCAGCTTTTTTGGAACTTCATCGTCTGGCATCCGTACAACGTGGCCAGCCCAGCGCAGCCTTCCTAAGTTGATTGTCCTCATCACATCTACTTCGCCATAGATCTGGCAGATTTCAATGTTTGGCCCAAATATCTTTCTTAAGATCTTCCTTTCAAATATGAGGAGTTCCCTCTCTTCTTTACCAGTGAGGGTCCATAAGTTAAGACGGACCTAATAAAGGTCTTATACAAATGACACTTTGTGCGTTGGGTGAGGTAGGAACTTCTCAGGTGCTTTCTGAGGCAAATAGCACCTGTTGGCTTTGAGGAGACGCTGACTTGTTTCTCCGGAGATCCTATTTCCACAATTTACCACTGATCCGAGGTACACAAATTGGTCAACGCTTATTACATCTTTATATTAAATTTTCCGAATTATTTTATGTCATATTAACTGTAAAATCTTGTGCTTTCCAACAGTCTATTATACGTCTATGTAACTACTTATATTTCCGGAATAATTTTTTTATGCCTTGGTCATAGAAATTTATTTTACTCGTTTGAAGAAAAGATAAATTGCAAAGGATTTTACTCATAAATCTTCAGGAAACAATGCCCTAAATGATAGTGTAAACCATATCCAAATCCGTCAGTGGTTTAGAAGGAGTTAGTGGAAACCAAAATCCCGTTATCATTTTATATACATAGGATTAGATTTATTTTGCATCAAGGATTGCAGTTTAAGCAAAATATTATTTTGTTTTTTTTATGTCGATCATTTTCCAGATGATATTAATAATCAAATTATAAGCAGTTTAAGTTCCGTGATTGGAAAATTATTTTTCATTTTGAGGATTAACACATATTCTTATGTTGAATTGGTGTATAATGTTGGTTATAATAATTAGTAAACAATTTGGAATGGATTCCAACTTTGTACGTATTCTAACTTACATCATTAAAACTGAACGGCGTAGTTGATACTACTTCTTTGGAAAAACGATGGAACAAAAATAAGGTCTTATTATCTTAATACAAGAATGAAACGACAAGAAACTGCTAGACGTTTTCGGCTACTTCAACACTTACTAGACAAACCTTTTAATCTTCCACTAAACAAAAACGGCTCATTACATAATTATTATCCAATCTGGAAGGCCAATCTGGACGTATGGAGTTGCGCTTTGGGGATTCCTCTCGAATCCGATCCTTACATACATCCTCGCGCTACAGCCCAGTTCGGGCCCTGGCCTCCAAAAGAAATTTTCCCCACTCTTCTCTATTCCTGGCCATCGCCCACCAGCCTGACGTCCCCAGCCGCACTGCATCCTTTCCAACCTGGTCTAACCATCTCATTCGGGGTCTCCCTCACTCCTTTTGCCCACCGGTGCATAGCTCATCATTCTCTTGGGATACTACATCGCTTTCCCTTGAACGTGGCCAGCCCAACGAAGCCTGCTTATCTTTATAAATCTCCCCGCTGGGACATCCTTATACTTTTCATAAGTTCTTGATTGTGTCTAATGCTCCAAAGACCATTTTCCAATATAAGCCCATAAATCGTTCTCAGTATTCTTCCCTCGAAAACAGCAATCTTTTGTTCATATATTTCCCGAAACACCCAGGATGCACAGCCATAAGTCCAGTATGGGCCTGATCAGGGTTTCGTAGAGCGTGGCCTTCGTTTCCTTATTAATTTCATTAGTTTTAAATATTCTAGTTAGACCATAATAACCCCTCGTAGCAGCTAAAATTCTCTTCTATATTTCTTGGGAGTAATTATTTTCGGCATCTACAAACGACCCGAGGTACACAAATCCCTGAACTGTTTCAAATTTGTATCTTAATACATAGTTCACGTACCTTGGTCTCTGCAACAATATACTTGGTCTTGGATTCATTTATGACAATTCCGCTGTTTTAGCAGATTGCTCTAAAGCATTGAAAGCCTCTCTTATGCCCGATTCTGATCTACTGACTATATCTATGTCATCCGCATAAGCTAGAAGCTGAACGCCTTTATTAAAGATATGTCCGCCTGTTTTTATTTGAGAATCCCTTATCTCGTTCTCCAGAGCTATCTTGAATAGTAGGCATGCCAGGGCGTCAGTCCATTCCATGTTTGTATGGGGTCTGACAGGTTGGATTGGATCCTAATTATACATTTAGTGTTGGAGATGGCTACTCTCACCATACGGACCAATTTGGGCGGTATATTCATCTCTCTCATAGCTTTATAAAGCATCTCTCTATTTATAAAGTCATACACAGCTTCAAAGTCCACAAATAAATGGTACGCAGTAATTCTAAATACTAATGTCTTTTTCCAGGATTAGTCTTAGGGGGAAGATCTGATCAGTGGTTGATTTACCTCGCATGAAGCCACATTGGTAGTCCTTTATAATCATTTCTGCATATGAAAGTAATCGGGTGAATATTATATTGGATAATATTTTGTATGCTGTATTCAACGGAGAAATACCTCTGTTGTTTTTACAGATAAACGGATCGCCTTTCTCGTGTATTAGGCAGATCCTTCCATTATTCCAGTCTTCAGGCATTTCCTCCTCTGTCCAAATCCGCTCCATGAGATGGGTTAATTCCTTCACGAAGTCCTGACCTGCCCTCCACAAAAATTCTCCTGGAAGACCATCCGT
Source organism: Piezodorus guildinii (assembly GCA_023052935.1). Classification (NCBI taxonomy): domain Eukaryota; kingdom Metazoa; phylum Arthropoda; class Insecta; order Hemiptera; family Pentatomidae; genus Piezodorus; species Piezodorus guildinii. The sequence continues at coordinate 159,015,911 of CM041292.1, forward strand.
TCCTGCGGACTTATTATTGTTCAGCTTCTCTATTGCCTCGCATACCTCGTCATAGGAAGGGAGCAGCTCTTCCCTGTCATCCGCTAGCTCTTCTTCCATCTGATCCGCTCTTCTTTCTCCCGTACTATATTCTTCATTCCTACCTATGAGTTCACTGAAGTGTTCAGTCCATCTTTTAATAACATCTTCTGTGTTATTGAGGATATTTCAATTTTTATCTCCACAGGCAATAGATCGATTTTCTCGTCAATACTAACTAGCCGAATCACGGAATACGCTGAGGAAATTATCGAAGACTACCAATGCGATTTTAGGCGGAATCGCTCGACTATTGATAAAATATTTTCCTTACGTCAAATATTAGAGAAAAAATAGGAATACAACGGTGTAGTCCATCAACTTTATATAGATTTTAAAAAGGCTTATGATTCAATAGACCGTCAGAAGCTACATAACATCATGATTGAACAGGGAATACCTAGAAAGTTAGTAAACCTAGTAGAGATGTGTGTCGGAAACATTCCATAAAGTTAGAATCTGTCATAATTACTCCAAGAAATTAGAGGTGCGATCGGGTTGGAAACAGGGTGACTCCCTTTCACCTGTTTTATTTTATATAGCTTTAGAATATGTCATAGTAAAGGTGATGTGTACCGAGAAAGGTTTAAATATAGGTGACAAGATTCCGGTTTTGGGGGGTATGCCGATGATTTGGTACTGCTAGGTGAAGACACGGAAACCATACAACTAAATATAATTGTGTTAATAAAAACCGGTAAAGAAATAGGATTCAAATTAAATACCGATAAGACGAAATATATGATTAGTAGCAAAAACGGTGGCGATCTGGGTGAGATTGATATATCAGGGCATACTTTTGAACACGTAGAGAAATTCAAGTCTTTAGGGTCAATGATAACAAGAAAAAATGAAATCTAGAAAGAATCCGGTTAAAGGTGAGAAATATTATTCAATTGCTAAGTTACTTAGTTCGCGGCTGCTATATAAAAACTTAAAGGTTAAAATTTATAAAACTATTATTCTTCCGACGGTTCTTTGCGGATGTGAATGTGCTTACTTTGAAGGATGAACAACGGCTTAAGGTTTTCGAAAATAAGGTACGGCGTAAAATATTTGGTCCGAAGAGAGATGAGGCCACTAGGGAGTTTAGAAGGTTGCACAACGTAGAATTGCGGAGCTTGTAACCTGTGAATATAATTGAGTTGATAGCATCGCGGAGACTCAAATTGGCGCGTAAAATTGTTGGGCTCGGTGAGGAACGGATTCCGAGAAAGTTGGTATTTGTTGATCCGACTGGTAGGCGTCCGAAAGGTAGGCCGAAGCGTCGGTGGGAGGATTGCGTTAAGGGTGATCTTGGGGGCTTGGGTTTGGACGGTGAACATTGGACGAGTCTGTGTAGACGGAATATGGTGGTATCGGCATCGACCTTCGGGTTCGGTAAGCCTAATATTATTATTATTGTTATTATTATATATTTATAAGATATGTGAAGTGGCAAAAGATAATTTAAAAAAAGTAAAGGTTATAAGTAAAATACTCATAAGGTTCCAGAAATAATACTTATTTATTCAGAGATTTAACCTCTGAATATAATTGAGTTGATAGCATCGCGGAGACTTAAATGGGCGAGTAAAGTTGTTGGACTCGGTGAGGAACGGATTCCGAGAAAGTTGGTATTCGCTGATCCGACTGGAAGTCGTCCGAAATCTATTCCATAGAGGGAAAAAAAAAAGTATATGACAAAGCAGCTGCAAAGTATAGAGGAGTTCAAAAGCAAAAACTTAAGCCGAAACATATACCTAGAAAAGTCAACAACATGAGACAAGATTTCCAGCCTCGATCTATTGCCTGTAATAATAATAATAATAGGCTTGCCGAACCCGAAGGTTCGATGCCGATTCCACGAAATTCCACCTACACAGACTCGTCCAATGTTCACCATTCAAGCCCAAGCCCCCGAGATCAGCCTTAAAACGCAATCCTCCCATTTCCAGGGGATGCAAATGACTTTTATAACATTAGAAATTATACAAGTGAACTCTTATATGCTAATGTAAATTTTATTACTTGGTGACTATCTAATGCACTTTAAACCACTCTGCTCAAAATATATTTCGTATCTCTTTTTAATTTGATAAACGTTGTTTGAGCACTCGTTAGGCGTTCGCACAATAACACAAATAAAAATTTTAAAAACGCCTCATTTTGACGCATTTCGATAGTAAAATTATTATAAAATACTATAACATTATCATAATAACATCTCTAAATAGAGTAACCTCACTTTGAGGGATACTTATAGGAAGGGACAAAGAGGGAACAGAAGAAGATGGCAAAGATTAGATGAAAAGGTAGGTATTGTGGGACACATTTTATCACTTAGTATCCATAATTTTCAAGTACTTCTAGTAGGTAAGCTGTTAATCCCTGGTAAGCTGTCATAGGTAAGCCCCAGGTGTCTTGGGCAAAAGTCCTTCAAGGCTATCGGATCTAGGAAGCGGCACCCTTTGTAATGATGGTAAATATTAATGATAATTATCGACAATTACTATTGCCGATGAGTCAAACCCATTCCACTACTATTCTCCCCCTTAAGCACGAAGCCCGTTGAGTGCAATGTTGAAGTATGTTAGTTGCAATTATTTTAATATAAATTAGAAGGGCTATTGGAAATTCTGGTCGGGAAGGCGCAGAGCAGGGATAGGAACAGTTACTTTTTATCCTAAACTTTCAATAATTCTTAAAGTTATGAAGTTATACAAACAAAGAATCGTAGAGAAGATCAGGATACAAGCACTTCGTTACATATTAGGGTATAAAGAAAAACCTTTTGGAAAAAATGACACAAGTTACTAATTGAACTCATCCATAAAATATCTGTAGTACGTTATGCCTTATTTTTTCTGTTCCAGAAGCCTTAACGATTTAGAGTTTATCAGCATCTCCAACCATCAATAATATTTTATAATACTTTATTTGACTACGTTTTTTCCATAAATATGTTAAATTACATGAATTACTAGTTACTTTTCCCACAATTTCATTAATCTATCCATACTAAATTTGAATATAAGCAATTTGTTTCCTAAATTCATGTTATTTATTTCCCACCATTCCAATATATATGTATCTATATATATATCTTCATTTTGTCGCTAGAGCGCTTAAAAAAAGGAGAAAAATTGCAGGACAGTGCATTACATTTGTGTGTGTATAATTGTTAATTTATTGCTCATCTGAATTTATTTAGATGATTTAAATTAGTAATTGTGCGAACGGCTAACAAGTGCTCAAACAACGTTTATCAAATTACAAAGAGATACGAATTATATTTTGAGTAGTGTGGTTTAAGTTGCATTAGATTGTCAAAAATTGTGAAAAAAGCCATTTTCCGGGCAAAATATTTGCCTGCAAACTTCAGATTCGTGTTCAGTGACCAAAAAAACACATAGGGTAAAAAAATCAAAACTGGATCAAAACTTTCCCATGAAAATGCTAATATGCCTAATCTAATGACAAACTTCTTTCCTACTTTAACCCATTAGTTTAAATTCTTTCTTTCTCTTCGATTTCTGATAATCCTCCAAGACCTCTGAAATACGATAGATATGGCCTTGAGAACTTCTAGTTTAGAATATTTTTAAAGTGCAGCCTTTGGGTAGCTTTTCTAAACGTCTTGTTTATGTCTATTTTCTTTTATCCTATTTATTAGTTGTGTTGTACAATACAGTTTTAAATATCAATAAATAATTTAAAAAAATAGAAAAAAAGTCGTATGTATTTTATTTAGCCATCACTTTAAACGCAGACCTATTAATGCGTTGTAAAGATGTTAGTGAGCTATAATTAAGCTTAGCGGGCTCTCTTGACCTCGCATTCCAGCGTAAGGATCCGTAGATGTTCCACTTGGTGGACGGACCGAGATCACGAGCGGTGGATCCTTGAGTGCGTGTAAGTGGCCCGGAGCGCGGTCTGAGGCCTTCCCTTCCACTCATCTCCGGGCCCGTGAAAAAAGGTGGTTCAGAAAGATACTTAAGTAGCTGGTCCAGGATAAACATATTTCAGGGTTTTTCTCTCCTTGGTCCAAATGCTAATGACAGGCCTGGGGCTGACGATTTCCCGTAGCTCACTCTTACTACGCAAGGACATCTGCCGAATTATGATTCTGTACATTACAGTTTCTTCTTAGCAACGGTTGGTAAAGAAGAAGAAACCTTAGAAACAAATGAGCTTATTCACAACTTCGTATACGACCCAATAGCGGTTCCAAAAGCAATTTTTCGGGACGAAACACAACGCTATTCCTACCATTTGTTAATGTACGATTCTTTTTCAATGATATAATTAGCAGTTTTTAAGTCAATATATAATATGAAAAAAATAGTAACTTCTTACATATTCTTACATCTCCGGTCAAAATTTTGAGACTATCTATGGCTTACATCAACAAGCCATGAATAAACTCTATGAATACCTAAATTAAATATAAGTATATTATTGTTATATTCCAGGTTCCAAATCTTAGATCCTTATCCGTGCCACGTCGTTTCCGCTGAGACAGTCCATTTGTTCCGAGGCCATGTATGTTGCTTTGAATCAGTTTTACTCCTTTACGGGTGATTGGCCCAGTAAAGAAGGATCCGTTACCTCGGGCCAACTGGGGTCATTTTATACCCGATGACCGATGGGTCTTCCCAGGGAAGGATGCCCTGAGGTGTATACTGTATATGTCCTTATGTTAGTGTTAATGTAAGGTGTACTGTTCTGGGAGTATTAGTGCAGTATACTGAACTCGGGAAACCGGGGGAGCGTTAATCCCCTATAGCTGTACACTTCAGCTACCCCTGCGGCGAATAAGCCGAATTACTGCAGCTGAAATGAGGTATTTACGTAGGGTCGCAGGAAAAACGAGAAGAGACCGCGTAAGAAATGAAGGAATTAGAGCGGAGCTGAAAATTCCTGCGCTGAAAACCATCCTCGAGAAGCGACAGCTAAAATGGTTCGGCCATGTTTGTCGAATGAATGAGGACCGCGAACCCAGAAAAGTGTTGGAAGCTCGACCCACTGGAAAAAGGCCGCGCGGAAGGCCTAGGATTTTGTATGATGGATATATCCAGAAGATCGGAGGGAAAAGATTGCAGAAACTTAAACAACTCTGCAGAAATCGTGAAGCTTGGCAACGTTGGATCGAGGCCCCTCCACGCTAGTAAAGGCACATAGGAGGAAGATAAAGAAGAAAAGAAGAAGAAGATATTATTGTTATTATTTTCATTATAAACAAATTTGCTGATTAGGTGTAAGAAAGGTTTGCCTATAATAAGAAATAACTTGATTAATTCTAATTATTAGTGAGACTTCTAACATGATGAAAATAAATAAGATTAAACAATGTGATTTTTATTTCTAGGGCTGTATTTACAGACTAGTAATACCTTAAGGCGAATTGATAACATAAATTTTACTCCTAGTTTGATGTCTAAAGTTATGACCCAAGTTATAACGTTATGACAAAGTTATAAGGAGTTGACTGCACAGGTAATTTTCGTTTTTTTCATTGAAGAAAGGTCAAATAATGAATTATCCGTTGAATTGCGTAGTGCGACCCACATAGTACACAGAGAGAAAAAAATCCAAGCGCCAAACTGATTAATTGATGTAAACTATAGTTGGTCTCAAACTTTTGACCGACACTGTATGAATATAAACGGCGTCTCGTCATATTTTGAGAGTAAACACTAGAATGAATGTCCATTTCTCAAATTCTCAACGGCTAGGGAGGAAATAAAATTTTTAGTATTTTGCTGTTGTCTGTGGTTTTTATCAGAAAATCTCAAATATATCTATTTGATAAGCAAAAATACGAAAAGAAAAAGAAATGGTACCAAATGAAATAAGAGAAAAATTCCTAGAAGGTCAAGAAGTCAAACTCTCAAAATAATAAAGTAAATGTCGCACAAAGACATGCAGAAAATTAAATTTTAATATTTCTAGCAATATTTGGACATTTCAAGAAGCTATTGCTCTTCTATTGTCTGATTTTAGATTTTCCAAATCTCCGAAAAACGTATTCATTTAATTAGCTTTAAAACGGTACAAAACAAACCTACCTTCATTGGCCAATCAAGGATGCGAGGAGGCAAGAATTAAAAAAAAAAAAAAAAAAAAAAAAAAAGGATCAAAAAGAAAATTCAATGATAATGTCTTATAAATGTCTAGTCATATAGTTCCGGTATGAAAAGCTTAGATAATAGAAAAAATCTCAAAATTTGATTTTTCTCACAATCGGAGAAGAAAAAAATTATCATAGAGAATTAGTATTATGTCTTACTTAAACTTTTCAGATAAAAAAACAACGAAAAAACATAGTGAAGTACGTGCGAAACACTACTAAACATATGTTTGTGTAGAGTATTTTAATTTTCCTTATCAGATGAGATAGAAATAATTGAAGTAGAGAGATAATTTGCTCCGAAACTCAATACAAAGTTGTGTATTAAAACTGTCGAGTCATTCTTCTGAAATGAATGCGAATCTATCCATGAATAAAATGGTTGCTTTACACTAAATATTACGACAAGAGAGAAGTTTTGTCCAGAAAAAGTGCTTTTGGAGCCATTCCAGCGTAATACAAACTAATATCACAAAATTTCCGATCCCCTATTTTAAGCTAAAGGTTGATCATAAGAATTAAATATCAATCAAAAAAATGTATGGAATGTTCTCTCTGTATATAATAAAACATGGCATAACTTTCCATCAGTGAATAATCGATCCATTAGTAGCATTCCAATGAAAAGATCCCGAAGGTCCCTTTCTCATATCATTTTCAGATGCATCGGAATATTTAAAATAATCGAAAAGGAAGCTAGATAAGAAACTAGTGGAGTTTAGGAATCAGGGTATTAATAATGGAAGGATGGTTATTAATTTGGTCTTGATCAGGAATACATAAGACATGAACACCATATATCTTATTTAATTTGTGACATAATAATATATTGAGTATTTTAGATAAAAATCTACGGTTAAGTGGATCTCCATCATCCGAAAAGTATTATAGAAGAACATTTAATTTACTGAATACCAACTCGTCCAGGATGACATTTACAAAAATTTATTGTCCCATTCATTTAAGGTAAAAATTAAGTGTGAAAACAATAATAAAGTTACAAAACTTAATCTCCATCTTCATTCTAGACATCTCAGAGTATTAACGAAAAATTTATTGAGGTGCTAAAAAAACATATCTAAATCCGGTATAACCTGTAATTTGTTATAAGAATAACAAATAATTAATAGGTTTCTAAATCTTCAAAAAACAGTATATAAACAAAAATATAAAAGATACCATAAATTATAAAATAGATTCAAAGCATCTTAAATCTTTGAATATGCAGATGCAATAGGAAAATTAAAATTGTAAACCTTACCTTATTGACCTATTTTTAATAATAAATCAGGGTGTACTTTCTGCATTAAATAAGATGATCCTGATCCATTAGGGGCCAAAGAATATGTCAATTTAGATGGGTGTTTTTTTTTTTTAGATAGATAGATAGATAGATAACTGTTTTTTTATTTTTTCTTTCAGCATATTACAACAAAAATATAACATATAAAAAAACATTAATAGAACTATGGTCTTTTAGACCGTCTAGTCCGGAGCCGACCTGTTCAATTGTATAATATAAACAATTACATATATATAAATATATTACAATTTTTAAATATAGTTAAAATTTTAATCACTATTTCATAAACTGAGCCAACTGGGAATATCATATAGAATAATACGTATAATAAAGAGCCTGTATGAGGAAGCGGAAACAAGAGTTTGGAGCCAACAGGGTTTAACATCACAATTTAAGACCGAAAACGGACTTAGGCAGGGTAGTGTTTTGAGATTGGTGTTTTTCCTTAGTGGTAAATTAAAAAAAAAAATTATTAACATAAATGTTGACAAAAGTTTAATTAAAAATGGATATTTTAGTTTTTAAACGACTTTTAGCTAAATATATTTTTTATGTAACATTGTTATATATCTATCTATCTCTCTCTCTCTCTCTCTCTCTCTCTCTCTATATATATATATATATATATATATATATATATATATTTGATAATTTTTATAATTTTAAGTATATAAAAAACTTATCTTATAATGTTAATTGATAATTTGTTGATGTATTTTAGTGCGTCCCGATGATGGGAAGACCCCCGAAACGTTGACTCGTTTTAAAGTTTATTGAAATAAACTGTTTTTGGACGATTTAGAAACCTATTAATTATTTGTGATCTTATTGCATTCTTCCAATTAAACTATTTTTATTATGTATCATATTATAAATTTGTGTCATCATGGATTATTTCTTTGTATAAATGCTTCCACTCATGAGAGGATCAAAAATAAATTTAATTGAAAATCATAACGAACGGGTTTTACGAAAGATAATTTATTTAAAGGATTCGCTACTGGAAGAACCACAGGTTTGATGGAACCCCCTCAAAAGCTCATTTTTTTATGTTCAATTAGGTCTTGCGGTATTAACAGTTAATTTAAAAGTATGCTAAAAATAATGAAATAAATTACTCTGCGCAATCGAATTCACTAAAATTCACAACGATTCTTAAATATGCTTGTGAGAGTTCAGGAAAGTAGCGATAGAGGGGGAGAGGGCATATATTTTTTTAATAAAGCTGGATAATAACATAAAATATTACTTTTGAAAACTCATACAATTTCATTCAATATTATATGCAGTTTTAAAAATATGATAACAAAAATAAAATTCAAACAAACAATTGTAATATAGACATTATGAAAACATGTTTTTTGTACTTGTAATTTAGTAATATCATTTTAAGAAATTGTACATTTTTTATATTATACAAAAGAAAATTTTAAAAAAATGATAATTATTTTAGAGAAAATACAATTATTTTATATTTATAGTACGTTGAAACTGTGTGAAGGAGGATTCACTATTGTCAACTTCACATCAGGACATCACACATTTTACTTTTTCCTACTCTCGCCGTGTACTTTTAAGTACATTTCAGAGTAATTTCAACATCAGTGGCCAGAGCATTCTAAAAAAAAGTGCCTAAGCATTCTCAAAAAAAAAAAAAAAAAAAAAAAGGATAAATAAATGGAGATGGGAAATTTCAATTAGTTACTTTTCAGTTCACTTCCTAGAGTTGCAAAACAAACAATCAAAGTGATGTTTGGACCATATAATTTCGAACGCAAGCTGCTTGGAAGGTCACTCGAGCGGTAATCAGCAAAGTAAAGTACATCTGATACAGTTCCAACGGCTGTGATTGAGCTAAACCGAAGCACGACTATGACGAGGGGTAATTTATATGAAATCACTGCTATCTTAATTATCTACTTTTAACTTTATAAATAGATAAGTGTTTTATCGATTCATTTACTTTAGGCGTGCCGACCGCAATATAATTGTTTATCAAGTTTCTTGGTTTTGTTCAAACTTATTTTATTTTCATACTTAGTTAGCACACGTTACTTTTTTTTTTACCATATTTCTCCCAGATTCAGTCAATGAAGTGTTTATATTTACGAATTATTAATATATTTAAATATCTGGACATAAAGCTGTTTCTGCTGACAAAATTTTAAAAATCGTAAATTCGATTTCACGCTTTTTGTAAAGCATAACAGTCATAGATTTTTTCAATTGAAGGCCCTGAAAAAATTGTCATAGAAAATTATTTTAAAGTTATTTACCGCCCCGAAGCGAGATACAATTTTAAGTGTCATTGTGTAGGACATTTTTTTTTTTTTTTAATTTTTATTAAATTCAGTGTATCCAATTTACTTAAGGTGGAATTTGAAAATAAAATGATAAACTAGCATGTCAGATTTGATATAATTATTATAAACAATAAAGAAATAGGAATTCTGCTACAAAACGCAATACGATGCAGAGTAATCAAATTGCATACAGCGGTTTCCATCAAATTCAACCGTGTTTTCAAAAGTATTTTCCTAGTTATGAAATAATCCTTGTATGAACAGCTGTTTGGGACCCATGTGAAGCAGACGAACTTCAGGTCAGTCTTACAGTTTTATTAAATTATGAGTGTTATTCTTGAAAATATAGACATTATTTTGTGCAATTTGGACAATTTAAGGGCGCGTGTCCCATCACGAGAGTGAAAACTGGTATATTGATTAGAAACTGTGCGAATATACGGCCATTTTAGGTACTCAGAGCTTTTGGCTATGTACCGATGTCAGCTACCCCCATTATGTCCTCAGTTAACCGAAATGTCATCAAAACAACCAGCAATAGTCAAAAAGAGATGGAAAACCGGCAAACAAATAATGAAGTAACACCTAACCTCAAAACTACAGAAATCAGCTCTGCCAAAGCCACCGCATCAGAAACGTTTTCCAAGCGAGAAAACGCTATAATATTGCACACTGTTCCGGGTATCAAACAGAAAGAGTACGTAATCAAAATCGCATCCCTAATCGACCCAAAATTTATCCGTTACACATCAAGAATTTCTAATTCCCAGTTCTGCATTCACTTTAGTAACAAAGAGTCAGTAGATAATATTCTTAGAAACCACAAATCAATAGTAATTAACGATAAAGAAATTTACATTAAACGGCTGATCAATCCTGCAAGACGTATTATAATTTCTAATGCTTGCCCTTCAGTACCCCATGATACTATAGAAAATGAATTGAAAAAACTAGGGTTAAGGTTAGTATCGCCTATGCATTTTCTCAGGGCCGGGTACCAAGACCCACGGTTGGCTCATGTCCTAAGCTTCCGAAGACAGGTATATATCCCACCAGAGGACCTAAGCAAACTTCCTTCCTCCTTGCTAATTAAACATGAAAATGTACCTTACAGAATATTTTTCGGTGAAGACATAGTCACCTGTTTTATTTGTAAGCAGCCAGGGCATATCTCTACTGACTGTCCTGAATGAAATGAAATTGATATTCCTGAGCCCCAAAATTATGAAAAGGAAGCTACATTAATAAATTTGAATTCAGTGGTAGCATCAAGAACAAAACGAATACCGATCGCTCGCTGTTACACACGCCTAATCAGATTTTTCCTTATATTAATACTACAGTAGAACCGACGCTAGCCAGTAGCCATAACGCCAGCACGTCACCAGTGGCTAAGGCTGCCAGAGGCGGTCCAGTGGAGCAGTTGTCTGGTAGTCATGGCAACCAGCTTACTAGTGGCGACGCCTTAGATAACTCTACTCAAACCACAGATGTGAATAATAGCAATAATTTAATATTGATACCTACCGTGGTGTCCGGCGTCAAACGATGCTATTCTAGCTCTACCCCTTCTTCTGTATCAACTACCGAATTGAACCTCACCATAGATACCCAAGAAGACCCAGAAAACATTATCTATTTTGAAGACTTCCCATTGATGACCTCAACACAATCCGTAGGTAAAAAATCGAAGAAACTAAAAAAAAAGTGTAATAACTGATTCTAAAATTAATTTTGAAAGCGCTAGGCAGACTATTGAAGAAAATAGGGAAAAATACCCTATTACATTTGAAGAGATGGTAACGTTTATTGAAATATCCCTTAATACCAAAAACATTAGTGCATTTGTTAAGGAATTCACTAATAATACAGAGGGCCTAAGGGACATGCTAAAAGACACAAAAAAAACTGATAACCGACCGACGATCCAAATTAAAAATTACTAAACTTTTGAAAAAGAGAGAGAGAGAGAGGAGAGAGAGAGAGAGAAAGAGAGAGAGAAAGAGAGAGAGAGAGAGAGAGAGAGAGAGGAGAGAGAGAGGAGAGAGAGAGAGAGAGAGAGAGAGAGAGAGAGAGAGAGAGAGATTAGATTAGATTAGATTAGATTTTTATTGTCTTAGGGCCTGAGGCCCTTTCTTACAGACAAAGTAATAATTTTTACAATAATTAATGTGCCAAAAAAAAAAAAAAAAAAAAAAAAAAGACAGTTTTAAACAATACATATATAACCCTTTTTTCTTTTTTTTTTCTTTTTAAATAAACATAAAACAGTAAATATTTTAAACTATACAAAAAGAAAATATTAATTATAATAAACAAAATTTATGTAGACTATTTAAAATAAAATAAAATAAATATTAATGATAATAATAACTAACACTGAGGGAAGAGATTAAGGAAAAACAATCAAATAAAGTAAAAGGAACAAAGGGATATTGGAAAGGGAAAGGAAGCATCTCCATGTTTGCTCAGAGCCTCAAGGTGCACTCGACGAGTCAAAGAGAGAGAGAGAGAGAGAGAGATTGATTGATTGATTGATTTTTATTGTCTTAGGGCCAGAGGCCCTTTCTTACAGACAAAATTATAAACTTTTTACATACAAATGTGCTATTTAAAATATAATTGAATTTCTTATCTACTAATTTGTACAATGTTATGTTTATAATTAACAGAAAATTTTTTACATATTATCTTTTCCAAATTTTAGAAAAATATGAAATAAAATATAGGCAATATGCTGAAGGAAGATAAAAAAAAAAAAGGAATGATGCTAATAATAAAGGATAATGAATAGGAATAATTAAGTAGAAGGAATATCAGGAAAGGGATAGGAAATGGCAACTGGTTTACAGAGAGTATAAGGCTTCAAGGCGCACTCGTCGAGTCTCCGTCTAGAAATAGTCGAATGCATGCCCTGCGGAAGGAGGATGCGAACCTGATCTCCACCGGAAGCATGTTGAGCTCTCTCGCGGCCGCAGCGTGGAAAGCATTTCTAAAGGTCTCGGTTCTGCAGGCAGGTAATTGGAATAGACCCTGCATTCTCTCGCTCCGCACCTCCACGAATTCACTTCTTAGTGCCTCCGGAATCCCTGTATCTAGTATTTTACGTGCTAGGCACATTAGGTTGATTCGGCGATATTCTTTGACACGCAGCCAGCCTAATTCTTTCATTAAAGGAGTTATATGCTCGTCCCATTTGGCGCTAAAGATAAATTGGATTGCGGTGTTAAGGGCTCTCTGAATCCTGCTGTCCTCCGCGTCAGTAATGTCCAAGTAGACCGAATCGCTATACCATACTAGAGGGCATATAAGAGCTGATACTATCCTTCTTTTGACCTCGGCTGGCAACAAACGTTTCCATCGAGAGAGGGAATGCATCACACCATGGACTCTGCTCACGACTTGACTTGCGTGGTCTCGCCAAGACAAGGTACTGTTGATAACTACACCTAAGACCCTCATCCTCACACAACGCGGAATAATTTGGTCAAGTATCGTCAGTGGAGGCAGCAATGCACCCTTTTCAGCTTTAACCATCAGTTTAGGGCTGCCGATCAGCATCCAGCTTGATTTCTTGCTGTTGAGGTAAAGCCTGTTTTTAGTTGCCCAGAGCCGAACTTCTTCTAAATCAGTGTTCACTCGCTGCAAGGTCGAGACTACGTCCTCAGAAAACGCAGAAGCCCAAATAAACACGTCATCTGCAAACATATGTACTCTGCAGTTTCTGAGTGTATTTGCTAAGTCGTTGATGTAACATAGGAACAATAATGGTCCCAAAACTGAACCCTGTGGTACACCTGCACTGCATTCTAACCATCCCGACGCGTCACTTAGAGTCCTTACTTGTTGTGGCCGCTCGCTAAGATACGACTGGAGCCATTGCAAGACCGGCTCCCCAACACCAAAGCTTCCGAATTTCCGTAACAGCGTAACATGGTCGACCGAATCAAATGCCCTTGTAAAGTCTAACGAGACAAATATTGTTACCATTCGATCGTCCGTAGCTTTTCTAATATCCTTCAGAATAGTGTGGAGCGCCGTACATGTGCTACGACCCTGTCTAAAGCCCGATTGATGTTGAGACAGTAGGTGGTTGTCTTCTAAGAATTTTCTTAGGTCCCTCTCAACCAATCTCTCTAGAACCTTCGACAAAACCGGCAATACAGCGATCGGTCGATAATCCGATAGTTCACTAGGCTTTGTTTTCTTGGGAATTGGTCTAATAATTGCACGTTTCCACGCATCTGGGAACCTATATTGCTGAAGAGATGCATTTAGTATGTTGACAAGCACTTTGTTATTCTCCATTAATCCGATCATTACCTTCGAGATACCATCATCTCCAGCCACACCGGACCTGACCGTATTGATACTCCAAGCTACATCTTCTTCGCAGATCTCTTCAAAGATGAGGTCGTCAACTTCTTCGTTAGTAGGTAGAATGTTGTTTGTATCATGTATCTTGACTAATGGATGGGAAGAGAAGAACTGATTGAGTTCATCAAGATCACAATGGACGTCTGCTTCACTTCTCTTTGCCTTGACGATTCTGTGGTCCCTCAACTGTTTCCACATTTCGCCAGGGGCACAATCACTGAGATCTCTAGCTAAAATCCTTCTCTTGGCGTCTCTAACAGCAGTTTTTACCTTATTTTTGTAGCGCCTGTATTGCAGTGAATCTTCAACAGAACCGCCTCGTGTCATCATCCAGAAGAAGAAGTCTCTCCTTGCCATCAGTAACTTGATATTCTCGGACATCCAGGGAGAGGGCCTTGTTTTTTCGCCTCTTGTAGGTCCTAAGTGGTGCGTGCTTGTCAAACAACTCTTTTAACTTCTTGCTGTATATTTTAACTTTGTCATCAACATGATAGGAGTTGTATAACTCAGACCAATCGATCATTATCACATCCAATTTAAAGGCCTCTTTATCTATGTTCTTTAGATTTCGACTATAGGAAGGAGAAAATTTACATAATTCAGGTCCCCTTTTATAAAGCACAAAAATAAGTTCATGGGTAGAAATTCCTGGAACCTGAACCTGCCCGTGATGCTTCACTTTTGAAGGATTCGACACCACAATGTGGTCAATCCAAGTATCAGAGTCAATGGTTGCCGTATGGGTATGATTCGTGGCCTGGAAAGGAAGAATAATTAGATTAAGCTCCCTAAACAGAGAGACCATTTGGCAGGAATTAAATGAGTCACCCAATGGGTCGGCATTGAAATCTCCGAGCAGTATAACGTTAAGAAACTTGTGTTTGTAACACTGTAATATTTCTTCAATATCAGTAAGATATCCACCCTAGGGGGGCGATAGACAACACCTATGCAAATACTCCCGCCTGGTGCACGAATTTCAAGGAATAAATATTCAGGATGATTTTCTTGGTATGTGGAGGCCTCCAACTCGACTACCGGGTAATCTACCCTAACGTATACTGCAACACCACCTCTTGGTTTTCCTATTCTGTCATTCCTGAATAATTTGAAGCCTTCGATGCCGACGCTGTGTGAGGAAAGTGTCGGGACAAGCCAGGACTCACTTACGGCTAAAACGTCAAACTTCGCCTGCTGAAGAATCAGTCTCACTTCGTCTATGTGTGCGGGCAGGGATTCTGCATTAATATGTGCCACCTTCAGCACCCCACCATCATTTCCCACAATCCTCGATAGGTCGGAGAAAGGACCAACCACAGGCGTCATATCCTCCGCCAAACCAAGCTCCTCCTCCCACAGGCCCATGCCGATGTCAAGAAAAGAAACCATAGATAACAGTGTGACGGAGACCAGTGCGAGTGCAAACCTCTAAAGAAACAAATGACCAGGAAGTTATAATGAAGTTTAGGGAGAGGAAGTCTAGGACATATTTAAAGTAAATGAAAATAGGAAATAAGATAATGGGAAGGTATAGATGTAAGGAAAATAATAGAAAATGATTATCGATTAGGAAAATCATAAATAGAAACATGAGAGAGAAAGAAAAGTGGGGTGTGTGACCCAGGACATGCCTTCGAAACCAGTAAATAAGTTAGCTTGATTACAATAGTGTGAGCTATAAATAATAAAATGAATACAAATTAAAATCAATAAAATAGAAATATTTGATGGGTTTGTTTACAAAAACAAATAACAAAGAATATTATAGAATTGTGCTAATTATATGAAGATGAAATAAGTTTGACGAAACAGATTAGGTAGGTACAGAATTTATGGCAAATGAATGTATTATAGAGAATATGGTATTGACAATCTGCGATTAATAACAGGATGCAGTTTTTAGAATTGAATAGTGTTTTAGGACTAAGTTAATTGAGAAGAAAATAGAAACATAATCTCCATACTTTCCTAACATTCCCTCAATCATCTTATCACATTGGAAAGATTTAATACTGCTTAAATATTGCAGTTTATCACATACCAGATGATTATATTTTTAAAATAATACTAATAATTTATATAAAATAAAAAAATTATATAATGCGATTTAGAAGAATAAATATTTGATTTAAAAATTATATCTATACGAATTTTAGCTCTACGTCCATTATTGGGTTGAGCAGAATACAAAGAGAAAGGGAAATTAAACAATTAGTTATGATAAATAAAATGAAGTAAATATACTTTTATGTTGGTATGTTGATTAGTAGGACTATGCATGTAGTCAGAATCTCTCGAAAAACCTGAGAGTTTAAACCATTAAATTAAATGAATTAGTAAGATTATAAACAGATAACTAAACGTAATAACTTAAAGTAACATAATGATAATAAAAATTTTAAAATTATAATTCCTTCAAAATCATTGTAATCATTGACTTGGTAAAGAATAACATAGATCTTGAAAAGTCTATTTGATCTAATATTTTCTGATGTACATACAGAGAAAGAAAACGAAACAATATTAAGATTCTAATAATTGTATAAAAGTAATTAAAAAGAAGGATACATGAATTAGTAATAATAAAAAAAAAATAAATAAATAAATAAAAACACTTACAGCTTTCGTGAATGAGTTACGTAAATATTTATGCTATTAAGAGAGTAGTGATTGCAAATCTATTGAAACAATGATATAAACAGATTAGTCAGTGACTTAGTAAACAAGATTTTAATAATAGACCTTTATGTGTTCATATCTCTGTAACCTAAAGTTAGTTGTGTTGACTCCTTCATATGGGCAGTTCGTTATTCTCTATTTATTATTTTTTCTATTTATTTCTTCTTTTTTTTTTTTTCCGGCTATATGGTGCTTGATGAATTGATCGGTGCTTGATGCTATGGTTTAGATTGCGAATTAAGGGCTTACTGCACTTCATTTTCTTAACTGCATTACTGGCGATCCTATGAGGTAGGTCTTCATTTTATTTGT
Source organism: Piezodorus guildinii (assembly GCA_023052935.1). Lineage (NCBI taxonomy): Eukaryota > Metazoa > Arthropoda > Insecta > Hemiptera > Pentatomidae > Piezodorus > Piezodorus guildinii. The sequence continues at coordinate 159,033,075 of CM041292.1, forward strand.
TTTAATCGAGACTTTATTTATTTTCAGCATTTGAGTCAGTTCAGGCAGTAAATGTGTTACTATTGCATCATTTATGTGGTTTATAAATAGTAAACTTACATAGCGGGTAGTAATATGATTATGACAAACAGGGCCTAGTGTGGTTATAATTTGAGAAGGTTTGCGAGGTCTCGAGCCGTACGTATTTTTCGCTTTTCTCCGTTCTGGTTTACTTAAATGTTGCCATTATTTGTCAAAAATTTGTTAAAAGAGAGAGAGAGAGGGAGAGAAAATAAATTAAATAAAACCTATATATATATATATATATATATATATATATATATATATATATATATATATATATAAATGAATCGATTTTTTCAGGCGATCGCATCACGCGTGAATGGCATGCTCGATTTCGCTAATTCTTTTTTTTTCTGTGTTCATAACAGTCCGAAGAAGGATCTTATGAAAGAAAAAAAAAAGAGACAAGTTTTTTCTTTTTCTTTATAGGTTTTTTTTATTTTCTTGATAGGTTTTTTTATTTATTTTTTATTATCTAATTTATCACTTTATTGACATATATAAATGTGAATCCCCTTTTTCCTAGGTCATTGCATCACTCGTGAACGGCTCGACCGATTTCGCTTAGTTATAGTTACAGGACATCGTCTGTCGGGTCGGCTAGTTATGAAATATTTTGTGTTAATGTTTAACTTAGGATACTTTTGTTGTGTTAATATCATCTCATCTTTTCTTTAAAAAGTATTATATGTTTTTATTAAGGAACTGAAAAAAAAAAAAAAAATAGCACTGAGGTGACTACAGCTCTATTCAATAAAATACCCATATGTATGCTGTTCTTGAACCCCAACACTTCTCTATGTTGTAGGTTACGATAAAAACAAAACAAGCCCATAGTAGTTCCATGTAGGGTAACAGATTCGTGGGGAACGTGTGGGACACATAGGCTTGCAGCTCCTATCGCAACCTCACGGAGGTGTATCCAAGGAACCAGCTAATTGTTGAAGCGGCTCATTTGTTAAAGTAAGTTTATAGCGGCATTAAGTAGGGCGCGCAATGAGAAGTCGTGTTGCTTCGGGTTTGCCAAGACCAGAAAGTCGCTCTCCTATAACAGGTGCAAGGGCGTCTAATGCAATCTGCAAACTTGGAACAAAATTCATAAAACTTGTCAGCTTGTGAAAAGGTAATCTCGGCACTTCATTTAGAGCATAACAAAACTCTGGCTGGCCCAATTAGAAAGTTGTAAAGTTATAATAAAATATATGAAATACAATAACGCTCATTATACTGCCGCAAAAGATAAAAAAACGGTGGAAATTATCACACAATGGATTATTATTGGGTTGTGTCACATGAAATGTCCGTTTTCAAGGTAAAGGGTTTTTATTAAAAATGCGATATATAAACAAGATAATTTTATTCGAAGTATTTACCTTCTTTTTCTACACATTTTTCCCAACGTGACACCAGCTTTTTTTATCCCCGAACTGAAAAACTCTGAGCTTTGAAGTGAAACAAAATCTGAAAACGCACTTTTAACTTGATCATCATTTTCAAAAAGTTTTCCTTTGACGAAGTTGTCTAAATTCCTGAACAGGTGGTGATATGTTGGAGACAAGTCGGGAGAATATGGTGGGTGCGGAAGAACTTCGTAGCCCAGTTCTTTCAATTTTTGCACGGTATGTTTTGAAACATGCCGCACAGAGAGGTCATGAGGTACCCGGGTATCGAGCTTTTTCCCAAACTTTCCCAATACAGTTTAAATGTCTGGAATACAATCATTTGGAAGTTGTGCAAATTGTGTAATAATTTGCAGCGTTTTAATTCCACATACTTATTATATACGAAACGTGCAGTAGAATAAAGTATAGCGATCATGAATATTTTCAAATTTCGAGTTTTCTCCGGAAATATACGTTATAGAGTCCAAATGAGAAAGTCCCACAAAAAGGTCTGTGTGTATGTTTGCGTGTGTGGTAAGCCTAGCTCAAAAACTAGAAGTTGTATAAAACCGAAATTTTAAATTTTAGAAGCGCGTGCTGAGATGTTACAGCAACTTTTTCATCAAAATCGGTCAACCAGGAGAGCCAGTATGTATATACATTATGCACATTTTTACAATTTTCTCAAAACGATTCTAACGATTTTGATTAAACTCGCTATAAAATTGAATAGGCTTTAATAAACAGTAAGTTTTATTATGATTAAAATAGTCTGACGGGGCATAAATTCAAAATATAATTATCATCAATCTGAAACTTTTTAGATTTCAAAAGATTAGCAATATTATCTTATTAGCATTGATAAAGAAAGGCTAAATATACAATTTGAACGAATTAAAACCCAATTGAGACGTTGATTTCCAAAAGGTACTATATCCATTCTTGAGAATTTTATAGGAAGCGCGAAAATCTCTCATTACTATATTATTAAACCAGCTAATTTGATTCTTTTGGCATTAAAATCTAGAATTATTTCTTTACTATATTAATAAAACCATATTAAAGTTATGAAATGAAATGTTCTGTTATGATTTGGAATGAAAATAAATGTGTAATAAGTAACTTAAGAAATTAATAGCATTTCTAAATCACGTTATTAAAGGACATGAGTGTTCATTAAATACAATCAAATTTGAGATTTAGATAAAACTCAATGAGGAGAAATATGATATTTATGAATATATAAATATGTCAAAGAATCAATTTCGTGAAAAATGTTCTTTAGTACCTTTTGGAAATCAATGTCTCAATTTTTTCAATGGAAATTTTTGTTTTTTTTTAAACAAAAACAGGAATGTATACGTATAGTATACCGTTGGAAAGCTAATGATTTGAGAAAAAATGTAATATGTTGTGGAAGGTAATGTAAAGTGACAAATTAGACATAAAGGTAATGCAGAATATTGAATAGCTAAAACTTAGTGATTATTGTACTTAACACTTTTATATTGGTAAATTGTTTAATCTAAAACACTATTTCCAATGAAACTGAACATAATTCTTTAAAAATTGTTCAAATATAACTTCATTTAATAGTCCTTAAATTGATTTTAAAAGCCGAGGTAAGTAAAATTCGCGTGTTATCCGCACCAGATTTTTATTTTCTCACCATAATCCTAATTTTTCCTTTGGTTTAATAATTGTAAGATATATATTTTTGGCCAATCTCAAAATAAAATTTTTTTTTTTCATAATTTGTAAAGTTTCGTTCTCTACTGCCAATTTCAAGAGTCTTTCATGCATAATTATTCTACATACAGTGTTTTACCGATTCTTCAGCAGTGTGATGTGCGGAAGCCCTCCCTATACGATGGCGAATGTACTAAAATGAGTGAAAACATACATGATAGACACTTAAAAATTGCCCGCAGCCATTTATATCATAACTATCATAACATTACAAATTATGAAATAAAATTATTTTCTTGTATTGAGGATGTATAGTCGACTGTAGAAACTATTATAGGTGGAATAGTCAGGAATCAGTCATTTTTTTGAAAAGTTTTTAATTTTGCCAAGGTTTCGACTCAAGCTTGTGAGCCATCATCAGGACATTACTGAGCCAAGCATAAACTGAGTTTCAAAAAAATGACTGATTCCTGACTATTCCACCTATAAAAATTATTTTCTTTTGATATTGGACAAAAATATATATTTTACAGTTTTTTTCTATAGCTGTTAATAATCGATTATAACATGCAACGTCGTGAATATTTTAATTAGTAAGGATCTATAATGTAATAGGTCAATAAAGAAACTTGCTCCAGATGGCAATAAGAAGTGACGAAGATCAAAGGAAGGATAACGAAGGCGGATGAAGGATTGATGAGGGGGGTGGTCGTGGGCCATTAGCAATAGCCTTGGAGCTGCTCCGCTCCACTTCTAAATAACCGGCTCATCACACTTCCCCTCCTTGCGCAATCATCTTGCAACCCCGATCAGCATCTACCTCGCAGCAGCACATCCTTCCCTCTTGTAATGCCGATCGTATTTAGTCCTTTCCGAGGGAGACATTCTCTTTCCCCTAAGATTTATGTCAGTATTTAAACCAATGTCACATCCTTCAGCCCCCTGTAACTGCGCCTGACGGTGGTGACTGCGCAGCAGGTTCAAGAAGTGGGTGATTACTACAGGAGATTTTCTATTTTCTCTTTTTTATTAAAATATTATTCTCTAATCGTATATGGATCATATACACTTTAAATGCTCAATATTGAGTTATTGATATGTTTTCAAGAGTAACACTATTGGAGACTATATCCCATGCAGAAGGGAACGTAGTCTGCACTAGCAGCCCAGACAGCAAATTAATGGCTTTAAAAAATATCATAGGTCATGAAGCAGCTTCAACCGCAGAAATGAAGCGGTCCTCACGGTAGGTGAGCATCAGCCACAGAACATTAAAGCAACTGCACCTCATCACAAAGGAAACTACTCCCACGTATAACCACATACTCAAGATTTCTCGCTTTTTAAAAAATCTTGAAATTAATTTTTTTTAAATTTTTTATCCAAAGTAGGTCTATGGATGAACATATATAGTATTTATTTTAAATTATTTAAAGTTCTAATTTATAAATTATCTTGCCTTCCTACAAGACATAAGATTGACGAGAAATCCATGTATTGAACTCAAAATAAAATAACTTAATCGACGATTAGGCCAGTTATGAAGACAACGAAAAAGAATACCGCAGCTTTCAGCTGACAACAAACTACTAACCAACAAGACAATACTGAAACCTGTCTGGACATTGAACTGTGGGTGACAGCTAAATTTTCTTTCCTCAAGATAAATTTTCTTTTAATGCTCCCCATTATGTCACCAACCATACCTTATATCATTCCATTTATTTTAGAAATTATTCCATCCAAATTCACCAAATCCCATCAGAACCTTATCCATCGCCCTTATCACCAAGCTCAATCCACTCAACCATACAATCCTTTCCAATGAAAGTTGAAACGGCATTGGTCCCAAGACATTTGAAATTATATATCATGGAGTTCTGGCACTGGCCAGATTATCTTGTCAAGCGGGGTTTATTCGTGGCTATTATATACTTTGTTATTATACGCATCTATTTATTTTTAGTTGATTTGACTTTAATTTTGTTTATTCTTTAAATAGTGGATGAATGCAATGAATGTGAAGTATTATTATTGTCCATTTAAGGACAATAATAATAATACTTAAGAATTAATAATAAAAATGATATTTTGTACCCATAATCCAATTTTTAATTACTTTATTTTCATTGTAATTTAATCTTATTTATTGTATAGTTATTAATACTGTAGATAACGTTATCTAATTATCGCAACATGTCACTTTGTGTAAGTTAGTAATCGTAAAGTGTACTTAATTTTATTTTATTGAAAATTTTAAGAGATTGTATAAGTATATAATAGCACTAGTAACATTTACAGCCTGCAGAAACATTGCCCGTGCAGTTTCAATAGAACCTTACTTCAAGATTTCAAACTTCTGGAATTGGGAGTATGAAAGTAGGGAATGCAAATATAAGGTCACATTTGTGTTAGTTAACGAATCTAAGCCAAAACCGAGACACGTTAGATAGCATGTTGAATCAACGGTATGAAATTAGAAAGGAACTTAATTCCTCAGGAAACCTCACAGTCATTAGTAAACCTCAGAATTGTAAGCCACAATTCCATTGGTTTATCTGTATTTGCAGGAAATGTCAGAACAGGAAATAGATCAACAATAAATTTAAGCTCTTTAAAATTTCATTAGAAGAATAATCATTAGGAGTCACCTTTTTTTGCCAAAAGAATGCCTTAAGAATCTAGGAGCAAAGAATAAATGAAGCAGCGAATGTAGTCATGCACTAAATATTCAGACAAATAAAAAGTAATATATACGAGGCATGTTTTTTAAGTAAGTACCGTTTTGGAGAGAGACACACTTTATTCATAAATAAACAAACAAAATGATGCTGCCCAACATAATTGGGTTGCTATAACACATCATACTAATTCTTTTCCTACAGAAATATTCTTAACATTTTAATTTAACTATAAATAGAATTTTTTTTACCTTTTTTACTCTTTTAAATTTTTTTTTCTACTTATTTTTCCTATTTTGTTTTTATTTTTTCTGTTTTCCTTCTTTACCGTTTCACATTTTACTTTCAAATAATTAGATCTATCTATACATATATACCACAGATTAAATTAAAAAAAAACAACACAAATTATAATACATCATAAAACTAATAACGCTGCAACCAGTTTTTGAATACCCTCCTCAAAGAATTCTGCCGCCTGACTTGTTAACCACTGCATAACAAATGTTTTGACTTCATTATCTCTTGAAGACGCCGACCGCCCAGGTGTTTCTTCAAGTGCATGAACAAATGGTAGCATTGATTGTCTCATTACGAGGCAGAAACTCCACTAGCAATACCCTTTTCTATCCCAAAAAACTGTGCACATGAGTTTCCGGGCAGAATTGTTCGCTTAAAATTCACTCTTTTGGGGATGATGAATGTAGCCATTCCATGAATTGTTGTTTTGATTCGGTGTGACGTAGGCCACCCATGTTTTCGTCAACGTCGTTTAACAAGTCAGGCGGCAGAATTTTTTTGTGGAGGGTATTCAAAAACTGGAGCCGCGTTATGACAAGTGCCTCAAAATTCATGTAAATTATGTAGAAAAGTAGATTATGGTACAGGATTTCATGTAAAAGTAAAATTATTGCGATATCTTTGCACGTCTTTTTTTTTAATTTTAAAACGGTACTTACTTAAAAAACATGCCTCGTACTAATATTATAAAGCTGAAGAGTTTGTTTGTTTGTTATCTCAGAAAATACTGATTCGGATTAAAAAATTATATTTGCGTTAGACAGTCTATTTATCAAGGAAGGCTTTGTGCTATATAACATCACGCTGCGACCGATAGGAGTAATGAATCAGGATCCAGGAGGAAAATCTGGAAAAAAACGGGGAAAATTAATCTTGCATCCTAATAATTCCATATGATTTACCTTTTCATTTTTTAAATAATTCAATTTCCCGTTAATTTATCTTTTGCCGTAACAATTAATAAATCACAGGGGCAAACTCAAAGGAGAAAATCAGCATATTCTTCTGCCACAAAAAAATAAAACCAAAAATATCATTTACGCAGAAATACTTTAAAATACATTATTTTAAAAACTTCTTAATAAAGATCATGATAACCGAAATTGACGCCGACGAAGTCGCGGCCAACAGCTAGTAGAATATAAAATATTACTTATTAAATGAACATTATAAGTACTCAACTATAATCAGAAAATTACTGATAACTTTAACTTATCGATTGACGTTTAAACTAATGATATGAAATAAAATCCAGAAATATTTGGTCTTTGAAGGGTACCACTGAAAACATTATTAGGACTTTAAGAACTGATAAGGTCTTGTATATACACATAAGGTATAGTCTACAAACGTGTATAATTACTAACAGATACTGTGGAGTGAAGTCCCAAAAAATATATATATGGAAAATCATATACTCAGAGAGGAGACTAAACGCGATAAACAATTATAATCCATTAAAAAAAATCAAAAGAAAATTTGCGGATAAAGCTGCTTGTCATTTAGAAACGCTTGAATTTTATAAAAAATAACCTTTGATGTTATTAGTTGTTTCCTGAATTGGGTTAGATCTTCCCAAGTTCCAATATGAAAGGAATAAAACAGGCATTCAGGATTTCCGTAGTTGGAATCTAAGCTAGAATCCATTCAAGGTAATTTCAGGTAAGTGCTGTTCAATAACACATATTTGATTCAAACACCAAACAAGGTAAAAATCTGAGGAATCCAACCACTTAATACATTAATGGCTTAATAATCAGATCTGAACTTTAATACACTAGATTTTCCTTCTCATCTCATCACTTAATGACGGTTCCTTTATTGATCCAACCACTAACTCACTAATGTGTAACCAGTGTAACTTTTTATTTCCTATTACTTTATTAACAGTGAGTGTAGAGTATTAATGTTGGTTGTTTTTAAGAGAAGGTAATAACACAATCTAAATTACCTATATATATATATATATATATATATATATATATATATATATATATATATATATATATATATATATTCTTCTTCGGTTGGCGCGACAGGCCTTGGAGGCCCTTGGCCGCGCGGTATGGTTTATAGTCCACACCACGATACTCGATGATATTTTATAAGGTAGGGTCATCACTCCCTACGCCTATTTTTGTGGGTGGCTATCAATTAGCTGACGGGTCCCACATACCCGGGGGAAATTGTGAGTGAATCCCCATTTATTTGTATGCTTGAAAAAAGTCCTCCTGGGACTGGGATTCGAACTCACAACTTCAGCGTGGCAGGCTAGCGTGCTAACCATTCAGCCACGGGCTCCCCAGCTATATATATATATATATATATATATATATATATATATATATATATATATATTTTATATATATATATATATATATATATATATATTTTTTTTTTTTTTTTTTTTTTTTTTTACACCTACTATTTAGTTATGGTCTAGTGGACCTTCATATATGCTTAGAAACGGTCCAGAAGTAATGGAATCACTTCACTGTATTCAATAAGATCTTATATATAGTGTTATATTTCTAAAATAAAATAAAAAAGAATTTGAGATTAGGACATTTATTGGTTAACCTGGGTCTTGATGCCTCCATAAACCTTTTTTTTGTTCCATACATTTGGCTAATTGTATATGTTTGGATTGGATTTCCAAAAAATAAAGAAAACTATTTATTTATCAAACGTTAGTTACGCGTTTAAAAATATTTTAATTTTACCGTCGTTCCGGATCAAGCATGTGGGCCATCATTAGGGCTGCAAACATCATAATGACAAAAGAGATACATATCAATACACTTTTTCTCTGACTTCGCAGATCTTCTTTTCCTTTTGTCCACAATTTTCTACTTTATATGTAAGAAGATCGTATTTAGACCATATATCTAATAATTTCCTTGTTTATGTGGTTAATTTACAATAAATTTATTTTATATTTCCTTTGCCGTTCTCTGCCATTTTACAATAAACAAATATTTTTTACTTTCACTTACTATATAGTAAGGGAAAAAATTGCGATCGGGAAAATTTTTGAATTCCAGATTTCAACGGAAATACACGTTTTAGGGTCCCGGGAGTCCAAATAACCAAGTCCCGCAAAAAGGTCTGTGTGTGTCCGTGAGTGGCGGAAACGAAGTGTCCTATGAAGCTGAAATTTCATATTTAAGACAACTATAAGCTCGAGATGTTACAAACACTTTCTCATTAAAATCGGCTATTCAAAAGAGCCACTTTATACCATGCATATTGCACTTTTTTATAATTTTCTCAAAAAACGGCTTTAACGATTTCGATTATATTCGTTATATCGCTGTAAAATTGAATAGGCTTTAATATAAAGTAAGTTTTTAAGTTTATGTTGATTAAAATAGTCCGACGGGGCATAATTTCAAAATATTTAATTTTCCTCCTTAAAATATCTGAAATTTGCTATATTTCAAAAGATTAGCTATATTATCTTATTAGCATTGATAAAGAACGGCTAATTCTACATAATATTGTAAAAGTTAGTGGAGAGTGGTGAAAAGCCAATAAAACTGACTGATGATTTTAGATAATAATATATTATTTTTTAATAAAACGCACCGGGTGTGGCACCCGGGATTGCTCTTTAAGCTCAAACACCATTTACCCCTATCCTTATACCTAGTCCTCCGATCCTATCTATCAAACCGCTCCTTCCGAGTTCGTTGTGGTGCAGAATATTCCAATTATTATCCAGTCGAATCCGGTGTTCCTCAGGGTAGTGTCCTTGGTCCTATCCTCTACAATATATACACGGCTGATATTCCTCTTTATCCTAATACCTTCCTAGCAACGTACGCTGATGACACAGCTATTCTATCCTCTCACTTAGATCCCGAAATTGCATCTACAGGCCTCCAAACACACCTTTCTCAAATTGAAGACTGGTGTAACAACTGGAGAATCAAAGTAAATCAATCCAAATGCAGACATGTCACCTTTACCCTTCGAAGACAATCCTGCCCTCCAGTTCTCTTTAACTCCGTTCCGCTTCCTTTCTCCGACACAGTCCGGTATCTTGGCTTCCTTCTGGACAAAAGACTAACTTGGAACCCGCATACTAGACTTAAACGACAAGAACTTAATCGACGATTTGGACAATTATACAGACTACTGAACAGAAATTCTAAATTATCTATCGAGAACAAACTGCTAATATACAAGACAGTACTGAAACCTATCTGGACCTACGGACTTGAACTGTGGGGAACAGCTAAATTTTCTAACATCAAACGCATTCAATCCTTCCAATCAAAAGTCCTCCGAACAATAGTTAATGCTCCTTATTATGTATCCAACCATACCTTACACCGCGACCTAAATATTCCATTTATTTTAGACCTTATACCATTAAAATTCTCTAAATTCCATCAGAACCTTATCCATCACCCTAATCCCCTAGCTCAATCCTTATCCAGCTCCACACATCCTTACCATCCTCCTAGAAGGTTGAAACGGCAGTGGCCTCGAGACCTCTTGTAAAATGTATATTGGAGCTCTAGCATTGGCTAGATTCTCCACTCACGTGCTGTATGCTTGTGAATTGTATATAGGTATGAGTGACTTTTGTATATATTTTTATTGATTTTGTTTTGTATTTATTTATATTGTATTATTATTATATAAATTTATTGTTTTGTATATATCGTGTGAATGCAGTATGAATGTTGTACTTTATCCCTATTAAAAATGTCCTGAATTGGACAGATTGTAATATTGTTCAATAAAGAATTGTTTCAAAAAAAAATAAAAAATAAAACGCATGTTTCAATAGGAATTCAATTTAATTAATTTTTTAATAGTTTCACTAATTTTTATCTCTAACTGTATTTGAAAATTCTTTAATCGACTTTTAAAACGGAGGTAAGTGAAAGTCGTGTGTTGCCCGCACCAGATTTTGAATATTTCCCTTGATTTTTATTTTACGTTATACAACTAAATTTCGGTCAAAATTGTGTCTGTTTATTTTATTTTTCCTGGAAATAAACTTACATGAGATGTTGGTCACGAAATAAGATAAAGTTATTTCGATACAAACTTAATTATAGTGAGCATGATTAGATATATTAACAAATCTAAACTGAGAAGTTATAAATCTGCCTGTGAAGGTCTCGTAACTGTGTTTTAACGTTACCCTTCACTTGTACGGGACGTCATTAAACTTTGCCGTTCTATTTAGTTTTATGTTCGTAATTTATTTAAGGTATAGAAATAAAAAACAACAATCATCTTGAGCTTGTCAGTATCCTGTTGGGGAAAAATGTTCTCGGGAAGTTTCGTACAAGAAAAAAATGAGTTCTTGGCGTTAGATCTGCATAGCTAAATGTTGTTATAGAACTGCCGTTTGGCATTTCAACACAAGCCATTTCTATATCCTCAGTAACGGAACTCTAATATTAATACTTTTATTATAAAATTAAAAGTAATACATTTATTTGTAACAAAATACTGAAGACATTTCTATATTCGATCTGATTGTGCATTGTTCACCAATTTGTATAAGGTTTTATTCCTAATGTGTTTAAGCTCATTGCTCAAGTTAATCAAACCTAAAAATACACTGAATAATTTTCCATTCTACTCCATTATGATTGATCTTAAGCTTCGCATAAAATAGTGTATTAGTTGATAAATTTGTTTCATGAATTTAGTTTAGTTTGGAGTTTTACTGGAATAATTTTTTATTTTTTTAATTTTACATCATCCACCAACAGGCCTAGGTCCAATTACAGGTGGTAAATCATACAAAAAAAAAAAAAAAAAAAAACATTACAATACAATGATTGAAATAATAATAATAATTGAAATTATAAGTTAATAGTAATGTACTACATACCAGCTTAATTTATATAGTGAAACAAAAAACAAAATATATAACTTACAAATATCATAATATAACAACAAAGAAATAAAACTTTAAACAATTCATCTTATATATACTCCTAAAAAATTAATTATATTAAGATAAAAAACAAAACAATAAAAGATAGAAAAAAAAGAAGCAGAGAAATAGATAAGTAAATTTAATAAAAACGAGAAAAAGAAAATTAAAAAATAAATAAAAATCAGCCCCAGCTGTGAGTCATTTCAATTTAAATATAAGAACATGAAAAAAAAATGTACACAATTCGCAATAATATTTTTATGTACATATCCACATATTTTCTTTGTTTTTCACTCTTATACTCTGTTCTCAGCCTGTCCTAGGGTGTATTGGTGTATAAGTTAATTGTTTTTCTTCCTACGGCTTTAAAAAAAATTATAAGTATTGTTTATATAAGTGAGAACAGGGATAGTTAATTTGTTTCTTTATTCATTTAACGACGCTTTATTCTACTGTTACTAATCGGACGATGCTATAGTGAGAGTCATATCCTGGGAGAACAGGTTTAATTAGGATAGGGATCTTTAACCCCCGACATCGTACAGCCACGGGACCACCATTTTACGTCCATTCCGAAGGAGCATAACCATGAAATTTGTATTACTAACTATTAAATAAATTCGATTTTTATTTCACATTTTTGTATTGTATTATGGCAAGCCCATCGCTGAGTGGCTTAAGCGCTAGTTCATCACGCCAAACATTAAGTTAATCGCAGTTTCGTCCGGGATAGAAGAGTAATAGCAGCTAGAAATGTCCGAATATTTTTAAAAATATTAAAATTTAATTTTATAAATAACGTTGTGCGAAAATTTACTATTTCGAAGGTACGACTTCTTCACCTTCTTTGAAATTTTCTCTCCTTCCGTTTAGTACCATTCATTATTCTGTGCGTGTAAACCAAGTGGATATTAAAAGTTTTTCTGATGAAATCTATGGATAATAGCAAAGAAATCGAATTCGATTTTCCTCTCTAACTGTTCAGAATCGGACTTCAGGGGCTATAAACTTTTTCGTCCAAGTATCTGTTCTAACAAAATGCTTAGGCATTTATGGAGCACTCTGTTTATATAAAACTAATTAGTTACATAGATACTTTTCGGTAATTATCGACAAAACGAATATATTCTTCTTGGCACAAAAATGAGCTGAAAAGTTGCTTATCATAACATTTAAAATGAACTTATTTAAATGCGCGTAATGATTGCACGAAAGTGAGCAATGCGTATAACAATGTTTTAAACAAGTTAGGAAAAATTAGTTGGAAATAATTTTTTGGTTGGGTTATTTATTGTTAATAGTTATTATTTTCATTGTTTATATAAAATATTTTGAATCGTTTTTATGATGTACTTTTTAAGCTTTGTTGACTTTTTATTTTTAATAGACAAATTATAATAATAAATATTCATAACAGTTATGTTATTGTTAATTTTTAATTTATTGGCATATATTACAATTTGTTTCTAAATGAACAGTAGTAATAGTGATATGAGACCACATTCATTCTATACTCGTATGTATAGAAAATAATGTTAAAATCTAATTACATATAATGTAATATATATATATATATATATATATTATATATATATATATATATATATATATATATATTATATATATATACAAAAACAACCTATAAGTGAGATAAATACAAAGTGAGAAATAAATTAACATCATACGCACAATCTTAACTATATACAATAGTTGTTAAATGTAGTTATTAATAAGTTGGGCTTAGGCCGCCAGGGCTGAAGAGGGAAGGGCTTGGAGATCCCAGTGCCCTGTAGTTAGCCTGAGTGGTGAGTTGGTGATCAAAATTGTTTGGTAAGATGTGTTTATTGTGCCTTGCTGTAAATAGTTGTATTAAGAGAAGTAAACAAAATGTAACCAATATTTATATATACTTGCAGTTTTGAAAAGGATCTAATTTTTCTGACCGGGAATGGAAACGTTAATAAAGCAAATTAAAAAGAAGCAATTGAGACGTTGATTTCCCAAAGGTACTATATCCATTCTAGGAAATTTTACAGGACGCGCGAAAATCTCTCATTACTAAATTATTAAACTAGCTAATTTGGGTCATTTTGCCTTAAAATTTAGAATCAGTTTTTTACTATAATAATAACATCATATTAAAGTTAGGAAATGAATTTTTTTAGAATGATTTTCAACGAAAATAAATGCGAAATTAGTTCTTTTAGAAAATGACCGCATTTCTAAATCGCGTTTTTTAAGGACTTGAGAATTCATTAGAATATTTAGATAAAACTAAATGATGAGAATACAAATATGTAAAAAAACCGATTTCGTAAAAAATGTCCTTTAGTACCTTTTGGAAATCAACGTCTCAATTGTTAAAGACCTAACACACGATAAATTTTAAAGAGAGAAAAAAAAAATTATATATAAAGACTATAAATAAACTTTCCTACTCCAGGATCTCTACCGGACCCTACAGTAAGATGTATCTAGGTGGGAAATTTACTTTCAAAAGACGATTACCGAGCTGATGCTAAGAAGATAGGAGACCTGGAGCGGAGATTACCATAAGGGAAGGGACGCCTTGGAGATCCGGAGCGGCAGATAGCTGGGACGTGACGGCGTCCTCTGGAACCGGGCCCGCAAGGCCGCGGCACCGCTACTCCACTCTTCGCCGTAATCTCCCTCCGTTTACCGTCTTGAGCTCCGGGAAATGGCCCATTTGTTTTTTCGTGTTTCTTCATGCTTCTTCAAATATCGGTTTTTATAATGCTAGTCTAGGAAAAAATCGTTCTCCTTTATCGTTTGAAATAGGTGTTGCTGAAGGATAATTCTTAAGTACATTTAGGTGTATTCATGAAATCATTTAAAAATCAAGTTCTGTTGAGCAGTACGAAAGACAAAAACATGATTGAACCACCACGTAACTGTTATATTGGGGTATCTCAGATCTCCGATTCCCCCCATGGCTTCTCCAAAGTTCTATCAGGTTGTTGTCTGATGCGAGGGTAAGGAGGCAATAATAAATGTTCATGGTTTCTTGCACATTGAACGAATGTCCCCTTAAAGAAAATTAATGTTTAGGCAGTCTAGGAGTCTTCTACAGCTGAACTTAGCGTCATTAAGACGAATTCTGAAAGTCTGGTTATTGAAAATCGTCTGGTACTAAGCTGGAGATAAATGCGTATTTCCGTGGTGCCGATAAACCCTGTATATGGTATCCTTCCTCTACCAAGTCATCCGATCCCGCCGTCCATCATTTATCTCAGACCTCCTACGATTCAAATCCTCGATTCATTCCCAGTCGTCCGCGGCCTTCTGATTTGAATATTCTGCCCAATCAAACCGCAGCTTTCGACAGATCTTTCATTATCCGAACCACTTCCTCATGGAACTCTATTCGTAACTCTAATAAAATTCCAACATTTAAATCATGTTTATTCAATTATTACCTATCTGTTCATTTCTTAAGAATTTTGACAAATCCTAATTTTAAATTAAAATGTTCAAATAGGAAAAATCAGAGATGTTACATATAAGGTACTTTATTCTTTATTTTTTTAAATAGATAGGCATTGTATATAATTATTTTTTGATCTAAGCTACGGACTAGAAAAGGAAGATAATGGTATATATTTTTTTATTTATTAAAACTATGTGTGTGAGTGTATGTGTGTGCGTGTATATAAGTTAAGGGCTGGAGCCTGGCAGTAACAGTCTTAATACCAGTTGGGAATGTAAACAACCTGAATAAATTAGTATTATTTCTGGAACCATATGAGTAGTTTTCTTATAATCTTTACTTTTTTTAAAAATTATCTTTTGCCACTTCACATATCATATATATTGTTTTTATGTTATCTATGTCTTTTTTATTTATTTTTTACTTTATTACTGTATTTTTTTCTTTCTATTTTACTTTAAGGCACCAAATACATTATTTACTTTCATACGTATTATTCTGAAGGAACTTGTTCAAGAATAAATTATTATTACTATTATATCCTTCACAGGAGAGGCAGGAAAAAAAAAAAAAAAAAAAAAAAAAAAAAAAAAAAAAAAAAAAAGAGACTAAGAAACAGTTTTCAGTAAGAGCTATTAAAAAACGTTTCTGGATACGTATAAAGCATATATGTATACATACAAAGAATGATAAAGAGAGGAAGGAGAGAGGGATATTTTTTTAAAAAAATTTGAATGTCCAAAAATTAATTATTATTTTCTATTTTGAGAGCCGTCAGGTAAACAAAATCTCTCACGATACATTGATAGCACAACAACTAGACATTAGCTGTGCTGAGATGTCTTGGAAATTTCTTTATTCGGTGGTCCTTTCCTGATGACACCGGAATTTAAAGAGTTGACTAGTAATTTATTTTTTATATAATAAAATTGTTTAATATTATATTCAGTCACTTATAATTAGTAATATTCACTCCCTACGAATAATGTACAAAATGTTTAAATTATATTCAATTATATGATCTATTACTTGTTGAAATATCAGATCTTCGGCCGCAAAATATTCGGAAATCCAGAGAATTAGGAATTGTCGTTTTAGAATCGTAGTTCTTGTTGTGCCACTATTTTTCACATAGCTATAAGCCCAATACACTATTTCTTAAAATTGTGAATAAACTTTTATATCTATAATTATTATCTCAGAAAAAGTTGTTTGTGACAGTAACATAATAATAATCCTGGATTAGATGTTGAAATATATATAAACAACCATCATAGCTTGTAAGATCATATAAATGTTTAAAATTGTTGAAATATTACACTAGAGTAAAATTATCAACCCCTGTCGAGTCTCACGATTGAGTTATAAAAAGTATGCGGCCTTCATGAAAATCCTAGATCGTAAACATAATGTTTTTGACATTTACGAGTAACTCAATTTCTTAAACGTCTTCATCGCTCAGAAAAAGAGATTAACGAAAAAAATCACGAATTGAGCTAAGAATATTCGTGCCTTACTATATCTTATTGATATTGTAATCCAAATCACGACTCCATTCAGATATACCGGAGGGACGTTGCGAAAAGTTTAATCAGGGAACTCGCGGTATACTCTTGAATGGTTCTGTCGATCAGATAATAAGGGAACCGTTAACGCAACTGGGGAACAGAACAAAAATCAATTGTGTGGAAAGTCCATTCAAGTTAGAAAATAAAGGCCAGGATCAACACTTTAGTTCAAGTAACGCTGTTTATGAAAGTCATTAAAAAATAATGCAACTTCCTCTTACTAATTGAAATAAATAATATTAATTAGATAATATAACAATAGGAATGATTATGATTATTGGTTATTGTCCATTACCATCTATAATACCAATTAATAATCTGTTCACTTATCTTTAATTATTTGGCTATTTGAAATATAAAATTACTTGAAAATTTATTTATAATTAATTTAGCTCATTTCGCTGGTGTCTTTAATGTCCTTAGTCATTATTTTATTCTTATTGTTTTCCCGAAATCTGTTCATCTTCTCACTGTTTTTTCCTACGTTCTGTTGTTGTTGTTTTGGTAGTAAAGCAAAAAACTGCGAGCAAAAATCTTGAGGAGAAGATTAGTCAAACAGAATATTAATAATAATAAAAAAATAAATAAAAATTAGGAAGAATACAAATAATAACAATGAAAAGACATAATTAATATCAGAAGTACGTAAAATAATTTGAATGAAAAAGGCAATGTGTTAAATGAGCTGATATATAACATTTCCAAGCCAAATTAAACCTTTTCCAGGTCAAATTCAACCTTTTCCAAGTTAAATTCAACCTTTTCCAAGTCAAATTTAACCTTTTCCAAGTGGAATTCAAATTTTCCAAGTCGAATTAAACCTTTTTCGATTTCAACAAATAATAAAAATCATGTAAATATAATTTTATGTTTTTATGATTATTTTAATTATACATTATTATTTGAACCCTTGTGGCTAGTTAACTGTTTCCCGAGGCCCTTTAACATAGAGTTATTTACAATTACAATAATAAGTATAAACGATACTTTACTTTTCAGACATTTTCGATACAAGGACTGGTCGTATGGATTAGCGGGGATTCGTTAATTTTAGTTTTAAAATCGTGGGATAGAATATTGAATTATTTTGGCTATTCGGATTTATTCGATACTAAGCTTGGTAGATACGTTATCAAGGGTTTGTATCTTGATTATTCTATTAATTTTTGTGCGCTCACTTAAATATGGGTTTATTTTAACTTTTTCGTATTCATTCGCTCAGTAGCTGTTCACACTGCTGGTGAACACTGTTGGTGTTCCTCAAGGCAGCATCCTAGAACATAACCTTTATACAGCCTATAGGCTAGATGATATCCTAACATTTCCAAAAACTTCCTTTTCTACCTATGCTGACATGTGTGTGTTATCGGTAAATAATGATCCGATTTCTGCATCTCAAACGCTCCAATCCCACATTACAGATCTTTAGCGATGGTGTTAAAATTGGAGAATCAAAATAAACTCCAACAAATTACATCAAATAACCTTTACCGTTCGTCGTAAACCTATGACTTCCTGCCCTACTAATATTCTTTAATAACTCTCCACTAGTTCCTGTTGAACAGATCAGATAGCTAGGACACCTGCTTGACAAACGACTTACTTGGAATCATCATACAAGACTGAAACGAATAGAATACTTGACGTTTTAGGCTACTGCAGCACTTACTAGAAACACGTTCTAATCTTCCACTAAACTAAAAACGGCTTATTTACATGACTATTAAAAGGCTAATCTGTACGTACCGAGTTGAGCTTTGGGGCTCTACTGAACCATCGAGTTTCTCTTGAATCCAATCCTGTAAAATCCTCAACGCTCACAGATTTTTAACAAAGTAACTCATTTATACTGACCTTAATGTTCCGTATGTTACTGGGTTGGCCCGAAGTAAGTACCTCTCTATCCAAGACAAACTCCAGTCTCACTCAAACCCATTTGTTTCTATCCTTTCTTCCACTTCAATACCTGATCCCTCCGAGGTGTCTGAAAAGAATCTTCTAGTTGAGAATATTTTTAGAGTGCTCCCAATAAAAAGCTTCTCTACAAGTCTTGTTTATGTCTATTTTCTTTTATTTATTCTCTAGTTTTGTTTTTAATGCAGTTGTAAATATCAATAAATGATTTTAAAAAAAAAAATAAAAAAAATATTCAAAACAACAGGCAACGGAGGTATATGAATGTCGTCTATTGTCGTCTATATGAAATATATAGTAAGGGAAAGTATTGCGATCGTGAAAACTTTCGAAACTGAGTCCAAATGACCAAGTCCCGCAAATAAGTCTGTGTATGTGTGTGTGTGTGTGAGTGGTAACTGCCTGGCAAAAATGAAAAATCCTATAAAACTGAACTTTCATATTTAAGACTAATATACGCCCGAGATGTTACAGAAACCTTTTCTTCAAAAGTAGCTGACCGGAAGAGCGACTTTATACCATGCATTTTGCCCCTTTTTACGATTTTCTCAAAAACGGCTCTACCGATTTTGATTAAACTATATATATCGAAACAAAATTTGATGGGCTTAACTATGATGTATATTTCATTCTGATTGAAATATTCTGACAGGGCTTAAATGCCGATATTTTAAATTTTCGTCCTATAAGGTATCTTTAGTTTTGTAGATTACATAAAAATAGCCATATTATCTTGTTACCATTGAAATAAAAAACAACAGATAAATACATACATAAGTTGAACGAACTTGATATCCAATTAAAGAATAAAACTGAAAAAAAAAAAAAATTTAATGCAATTTTTGATTTTGAACATAAGAACAGTAATATACATGTATAATACACCGTTGGAAAGCTAAAGATTTTAGAAAAAAAAATCTTATACACACGCTTGCAAAACTTAATAAAGAGTGATGAAAAAGCCGATGTGTTTCATTAAACACATGGTTCAATAGAAATTCAATTAAATTAAGTCTCCCTGCATCTTGACAGACGACTTACTTGGAATCCTCACACTAGACTGAAACGACAAGAAACAGCTCGCAGATATCGTTTATTACAACATTTACTTGACAAAAGTTCAAAACTTCCCACCTACTACAAAAAACTAATTTATATTACAATACTTAGACCTATTTGGACATATGGAGCTGAACTATGGCGATCCACCAAGATATCAAATTCCTCTCGCATCCAATCCTTGCAATCCAAAATTCTCAGAAAGATCCTAAATGCCCCTTACTTTGTCACCAATAAAATAATCCATAAACATCTGAATATCACATTATTTGCAGACTTAGTCCGAATTAGATATACTTCCTTTCACTCCAAATCACCAATCCACCCGAACCCACTTGTCTGCAATCTCTCATCTCCTTCTATTCCTGATCACCCTCCGAGGTGGCTGAAAAGACGATGGCCTCGAGACCTACTTATCTGAATAATCTTTGAAGTCCTACCACTGGTAGATTCTTCTCACGCCTATCATGTCCATATCTCAATGTTCACATTTACTTAATGTATTTTATGTGTTAATACAGTTGTAAATATCTCGATAATACAATAAATAAAATAAAAAATAATTCTCTAATGGTTTCACTCATTTTTATCTCTAACTGTATTCGAAAATTCTTTAATCGATTTTAAAATGAAGGAAAGTGAAAGTCGTGTGTTGTCCGCACCAGATTTTTTTTCTTTAAAATAACAGTACATATAAGAGTTGGATACTTATTAAAACGCGGGCAAATGTAGAAGGCGTTGTAAAGTAATTACAAGGAGTGGAGAATTTGTACTAGTTAATAAATTCCGTGACATATCACGTCGTGGCCAATCCCGGCGGGGGAGAAGTATCTCTTCAAGGTCCTTTGTGGTCTGGGGTCGTCCCCTGGCGCGTGGACCACTGCGTCTTTCACTTTTGGAGATCATCCTAGTCGGCATTTTTAATAAGAGAAGTGCTCTGCATTTCAAGGCCTGTAGCTGATATGTAGGATAGGATCGTTCTCACAGGGATATAGAGAGAACATAAGCCACGTGGAGTCCAACAAGCTAGAAAATAACTTTTAGGAATTATTTTAGATAAATAAAGACATTTAATTAATAGATGGATAGATATACATATACAATTTTTAAATATTTTTTCAACAACAATTTTTTTATTTGTATTAAGTAGTATTACAATCTGTTCCAAATTGGACATCGATAATAGTGGTGAAAGATAACATACATAGTACATTCATACAATATTTACACATAAATAAAATATAACAGTTTACTAAGTATGAAAATCACTCATACCTATATACACGTCATACATATATCACATTGGTGGAGAATCTACGCAGAGCTAGAATTTCCAATATATACATATTTACAAGAGGTCGCGGGGCCACTGCCGTTTCAACCTTCTGGGGGGCAGTAAGGATACATCTTTTAGCCTTGAGTTTGGCTCATTTGGTGTTAGTAGCTATAGTTAGTATTGAATGAAAATGAAAGCATAGATATAAATACGCTATATAAGTAAATTCCAATTGCTTTCTGTAACATCTTAATAAAATTTAATAATACAACGATTTAATTTTTTTTCTTCAAAAATAATTACATAGTTAATCATAAAACCCAAAACAATCTGAAAAAGTCTGTATGTTAATATGATTTCATAATTATACAACATATCGGGTTAAATTTTTATTTTTAACAAATAATTAGATAGTCATTCCTAATACTATGCAGATAATAAAATAGATATTCCTGATCAAGCATATAAATGTTTACATCTTAATATAATTTAAAAATTATATTTTGATTTTTTTATGACAAAAAATATTTACCATAGACCCCAAATGAAAAAATGTAAAATTTATCAGACTGTTGTCTCATAATAACAACTTTTTTAACTTAATATATTTTTTTTAAAAATTTTAAAGTAAATGTACAAGAATAATAAAACAATCAATAAATCTATTTTATCCCTTTAAGTAGAATATCATTATTTTACTTACCTTTATATGAAATATATAGTGAGAGAAAGTGTTGTGATCGTGAAATTTTGTAATTCCAGTTTTCAAAAGAAATACGCGTTTAAGGTTCCCTGAGTCCAAATAACCAAGCCCGGCAAAAATGACCTCTGTGTGTTACTGTGTGTCCGTGTTTGTCTAGAACGAAAACGTAAATGTGTACAGAAGTGAAACTTTACATTTGAGACAACTATGCGCCCGAGATGTTACTGCAACTTTCCATAAAATCGGTGTATGTATTTGGTTGTGTAACATGAAATGTCTGTTTTCAAGGTAAAGGATTTTTATTAAAAATACGATATGAAAACAAGATAATTTTATTCGAAGTATTTACTTTCTTTTTCTACACATTTTTCCCAACGTGTTGGTGTCACGTTTTTTGTTGTTTTTTATGCCCGAACTGAAAAACTCTGAGCTTTGAAGAGGAAAAAATTCTGAAAACGCACTTTATCACTTGATCATTATTTTCAAAAAGTTTACTTTGGCGAAGTTGTCTAAATTCCTGAAAAGGTGGCAATTGTTGAGAAAGTCGGGAGAACATGGTCGGTGCGGAATAACTTCGTAGCCCAGTTCTTTCAGTTTTTGCACGGTATGTTTTGAAACATGGGGTCTTGCTGTAGCTCAGTGAGATCATGAGGTACCCATGTATCGAGCTTTTTTACTTTCCCAATACACTTTAAATGTCTGGAAATTGCATTTAGTTGTGCTGAGAGTCCTTTAACTGTTTGGTAGGGGTTTCCTTCTACTGTATGTTTGAGGACATCGTTGTCTATTACGGACGGAGGTCTTCCTCTGGGCAAGTTTCCAAGTCGCTATCCCCAGCTGAACGGCGAATAGTCCAAACGCCTTGCAAATATTTCTAGCGGCCTCAGCTGCTGAATGGCCGAGTTTAAACTCGTACAAAAATATTACTCGAAAATCGCGTGTTTCCATGTTCATATTTGGAGGTAAACTAAAAAGTGGGTAATTGATTGAGAAGCTAATGTTTATAATACAAAGGTAGAGGATTAGTAACTGTTTACTTTAAATATGTAAACATTCGAAATCAAACAACAGAGACCTGCAAAATCCTTTATGTATTTCAGAAACTATAGAAACGGACATTTTATGTGAAACAACCCAATAGTACCAGAAGAGCCACTTTATACTATACATTTTACATCTTTTCACGATTTCCTCTAAAACGGCTACACCGATTTTGATTAAATTCGTTATATAAATGTAAAATTTACTGGGTTTAATATCATGTCGGTTACATTCAGATTGAAATAGTCTGGTATGCTTAATGCCGACCTTTTAAATTTTTCTACGTACCTCTGATTTTGTAGATTCGAAGAAATTAACTATATCATCCTGTTAACATTGACAAAAAAAAAAAAAAACGGATTTTATAAGTTGTACGAATTAGGCATCCATCTATAGGAGAAAAGTACAAAAGCAATATTTTATATGAGAAGATGGTTGGGGGCGCGGTCATTATAGAAATACACACTGATAAGTAATACTTAATGTAAATGTGTCCGACGATTCAACAGGGTGCTGAGAGAAGACCCATAATGTAGGCCAAAATGTCGGCACAAAATTACGGTAAGTAATACTTATCGGTATATATTTCTTTGATGACCGCACCCATAACCATCTTCCTCATCTAATATTCTGAACGGTCAACTAAATTCATCTTAGAAAAAAAAGCAACTGTGTATTTAAACATAGGAACGAGGTAACTATTCGCCTACAACATGCCTGATGATGACCCACAATGGGGGTCTAAAAGTTGGCAAAAAATAAACTGTTGAAACTACTCAATTGTTTCATTCACCGACCGCCACCCGGACTAATTCCTTTTAGTAACATAGGAACATATTTAATCTAAAACATATGTTTCATACGAAAACAAGTATGCATCTTTAAATAGTTTTGAAATATATTTATTAGTTCTTAAATTGATTTTAACAACCAAGGTAAGTGAAAGACGTGTGTTACCCGACCTGATTTTTTTGGTTATATTCACAGCTTGTCAAGAGGGTACGCGAAAATGAGGAAAAAACTGGCGGCTGACCGCGATCTCGGCCGAATCACCTCATTGCACGGCCGTTGGCTTAGAAACAGTACGAATCTCTACATGAACTGAGCCCAAAACTCTCATGGGTGGTAGTGGTACAGTTTTTTTTTTTTTTTTTTTCACATCTTGTGATCATGATTTGTGAAAGAGATTACAAGGGAAACTATTAAAGTAATATGATTGGAATGAGGAAGAGAATCGTCCTGTTGCATTATTAAGAATGAATTATAAGAAATAATAAGGTGTATTTACAAATTGGTTCTTAGAACTGTGAATACCTTTTTCACAGAAGACAATCAAGGAATATGATATGACAAGCCATTAGGGATCAATTTCCAATATACATCCTAATTATTATGAGGATCGGTTTTTAGTAAAGGCCTAACTGCTGTGCAAGGAGGTGATTTCCTTGAGATCATGATATAACGCACAATTTTCAGTAAGCTGGGTACTATAATGGGGTCTGCTATAAGATCAAATACCAAAAGAGTTTTTATTGTTTAAGTTATGAAACTGAAAAAGCCCAAACAAGGATGCACTACAACCATGAATTATCATAGCGGATTTCAATAATTCTAATACAATAGGATAAGATGCGTCATTGATACTTAAGTAATACCTTAAGCTCAAGGAGACGGAATGAAGACATTTTATCAGGTACTAAAGTCTTTGAAACAGATATAATAATCTCGAACTAAATGGTATCCCGTGTGAAAGTTTATGAATTTCATCGGAAATATGATGTATATATTTGAGCATTATAAAACGTCACTTGTATGCTACTGTGGCCAATCTGACGATGCTATAGTGGGAGTCCTTTAGTTTTCGTATTCTGGTTTAATTAGGATAGTAATCTTTAACTAGTACCTGATATCGCACAGGCTCAGGACCAACATTTTACGTTCCCCCCGACGGACGGCATAACCAAGGATTTTTCACTCCCATTAAAAAATCTTAGGATCAACTGCCAGGTTTGAACTCGCGACCTTGAGGTAAAGTGGCTGTTATGCTAACCACTACATAATAGATGACTCCTATACCATGTAGTTAAAGTTCTTTGGTGCCACCCTCGCAAGCATCAAATCGCCAAATCTATAATTTCCAAAGTCTCTTTTGACCAGATTACGTCTTTCTTACATTTTCCCTCATGCTCGTTGAACCACTGCGTTTCACAAGTCTGTCCAAGCCAATGCGCCCTCCTTAGGAATTCAATTTCTCCTGAGATCCGCTATGCACGAACAGCTTCCTCCATTAAATCACTCCTTTTCAAGCACCTTTTCCTATCATAATCAAATAGATATTGACTTATCAGTACAGATTTATAAATACCAATTTTATTTAGTTACTTTTTTATACTTACTTTTTTTCC
This sequence comes from Piezodorus guildinii, assembly GCA_023052935.1. NCBI lineage: Eukaryota > Metazoa > Arthropoda > Insecta > Hemiptera > Pentatomidae > Piezodorus > Piezodorus guildinii. The sequence continues at coordinate 159,058,515 of CM041292.1, forward strand.
TAACTCGATATTTTATAATTATAATTTATTTTACCTCGTAAATATTTAAATATCGGGGCCACGCTTTTCTGATCGTTAAAATCGCACGGTTATTTAATTCTTAAAGTACTTTATTCTCAGAATAATAAAAAAAAAAAAAAAAAAAAATTCATTACATTTTAATTTATACACGTATTGATTTAATATATAATAATATGGTATTAATATGGCCGCCCTGTTAACAGTCAGCTATTCCGAGAATGCCATAAAACCGATATTATATTTTTTAAAGCTAAAAGAAATGCTTTCATCATCTATTGCATGAAATTACTTTTTTTTCACGATAATCGAGTTAAATTAAAAAAAAAAAAAAAAAAAAAAAAAAAAGATTGCCTTAGAACAATTGTATCTTTTCTTTTAATACTTGAATTAATCTTTAATAATCGATGTAATAGTGTGAATCCATTATAATTAGATGCTGTTATTTTAAATATATCAAGAATTACATTAAAAGGAATTTCGAAATGCACGGCGGCAGATGATTGTAAATAAAACTATTTTGATAACATTGTACAAGAACAAAATATCGGGTTGTTTCACATGAAATGTCCGTTTCTCTAGTTTCTGAAATACAGAAAGGATTTTTCAGGTGTCTGTTGTTTTCTTCCGAATGTTTACATATTTAAGTATAAACATATTTAAGTAAACAGCTACTAATCCTCTACCTTTGTATTATGAACATTAGCTTCCCAATCAATTACCCACTTTTTAGTATACCTCCAAATATGAACATGGAAACACGCGATTTTCGAGTAATATTTTTGTACGAGTTTAAACTCGGCCATTCAGCAGCTGAGGCCGCTAGAAATATTTGCAAGGCGTTTGAGGAAGGGAGTGTTAATGAACGAACCATTCGCCGTTGGTTTGCTAAGTTTTCAGCTGGAATACGATGGTATTATCCTTGAATGAATAATTACCTGCGATGAAAAATAGATCGTATATGACAACCAGCGTCGGTCAGGGCAGTGGTTGAACATTGACGAAACCCCGGGGCAAAAACCATAACCGATTTTGCATCCCAAAAAATTGATGGTTACAGTATGTGGTCCATGGCTGGGATAATTCATTATTTCTTTTTACCTATAGGTGAAACCATTATCTCTACAACGTACTGCAATGAAATTGACCAAATGCACACAAAATTATTAAAAAAACAACCTGGATTGGTTACTCTTACACTTACACACAACGCTACACTCTACACGACTACAACTCTTACACGACAACGCTAGACTCCATGTTTCAAAACATACCGTGCAAAAATTGAAAGAACTGGGCTACGAAGTTCTTCCGCACCCACCATATTCTCCCGACTTGTTTCCAACAGATTACCACCTGTTCAGGAATTTAGACAACTTCGCCAAAGGAAAACGTTTTGAAAATGATGATCAAGTTAAAAGTGCGTTTTCAGATTTTGCTTCACTTCAAAGTTCAGAGTTTTTCAGTTCGGGAATAAAAATGTTGGTGTCACGTTGGGAAAAATGTGTAGAAAAAGATGGTAAATACTTCGAATAAAATTATCTTGTTTTCATATCGTATTTTTAATAAAAATCCTTTACCTTGAAAACGGACATTTTATGTGACACAACCCAATATATCCAAAGTAAGGCATAACCCGCTAAAATATTTATTTACCAGTTACGTTAAAAATAATTAAGATTGTTATTATTTCTGTTTTGTATTTATAAAATATGTTTTATTGTTAAGCATCAAAGCAATGTATGATTTATTATATACATTAAAGTAATAATAAAAATACCAAAATGCGAATAGAATAGCGTTACGTCCGAACTCTCAAAACAATATAGAAAATAGGTTCTATTTCAGTCAAAAAAAAAAAAAAAAAAAAAAAAAAAAAAAAAAAAAAAAAAAAAAAAAAAAAAAAGAGAGAAACTTAAAACTACGATAATTCCACTCAAAACCGCCAGGTCGTGACCTGGTCAAAGAAGTTTTCCCTACGGGTCTCTCTGACTCATACCTTTTGCAATTATAAAACATAAAAAAGGACGTAGAGAAAAAAAATCTCTATTTATGACTCACAGTTAGCCAACTAAATGAAACACAAGATGCCAACAAAAAGCTTCATTAGGGTTTGTTCTTTCTTCAATTTCGATTATAAACATTCATCAACTTATGCAATGTTGTGAGAGCATATTAATAGTCAATATTTTTAACAATCAAAACACATGAACATGGTTTACTATTTATTTTGCATGATGATGATGAAAAATTAAATATTCAATTATTTAAATTATTTTTGACCCTTTGGAAAATACAAATTTATAAATTAAAAGTATATGATAGAAATAAGTAATCTTGCTTAAAATAAATATTACATTACATTACCCTGCAATATAAAACTATTCCATACTATTACAATTATATAAATATATATATATATATATATATAATATATATATATAGAGAGAGAGAGAGAGAGAGAGGTTCAGTAAGTAGTTTTAATTTAATTTATGCCAGTTTTGATTACATATTTACACAACCTTGCTTGTATGAGAAATCACCATTCAATAATCCTTAATAAAACTTTCTAGGTAATATTTATGGCTCCCACTGTAGCATCGTCGGAACAGCTACAGTAGCTAAAATTTACGTTAAATAAACAAACAATAACTATTTTACCTATCGTTCTAAACTGGAGTAAGTCTGAAGTGCCTGCTAATATTAATATAAAATTTACATCATAAAAAATTCATATTCAATTTTTCATGACTCCATTTTCTTTAATGTCATATTCATCCGCATCATTATCAATGATTCACTTTAAATGTTGATAGAATCGGTGACACTTGGTAATAAGTGTCCTTGGCATATCGTTGTTAAATTAACGTCACAGGATATTCAATTTTATAAAACACGATGAATAAATTTTCAAGTGACATCAACCTTTCTGACAGTTTAATGACGAAATCGATCTTAAAATACCAAAGTGACCCAATGAGTAGCTAAACTTATCTAAGAAGTATTATAAATAATAACTATAAGTGAAAATTAGTCTTAGATATTTAAAATATATAACAGTAAGATAATGTATTTAATTTTACAACTGTACTTCATATTGAAATATTGAGCTTAAAGCGATGACTCCTGCTGTCCATTAAAGTAATATATGACGCAGAACCAATCTTCAAGGCTATTTAATACAATAAATCCACCGGTAGCACCCCTCACCTGTAATTTTGATATCCTAAACATTGGAGAATGTTGGATTTAAGGTCAAATACTTCTCACTGGAGTATTAATTGAAACGAGATTTGATGCTTTAAAAGAAAATTACTTAAAGCATTAGAACAGTTATACCACGAAATAGGAATTGGTCTAAATCTGGTAATTTTGCAAATCAAAACAAAAACTAACAATATGATAAGGATGTGCTTTACATTTTGTGTTATCTCCACACATTACTTTAATAGGAGAGTAATAAAAGAATCACAAAGATATTTTTATTTATTTATTGAAATTTACAACTGTATTAGTAAATACACTAAGTTTTTATGAATTAGCTGATAATATATATAGATGACATACATGAAGAGAATATGCCCATTGTCCGCACTCCTCTAGGTTATCAAAACTAGAAGGACTCGAGGCCATCTTCTTTTCAGACGTCTCGGAGGATTAAATCACAAAAATGAATAAAAAACGAGACTTTTAGCCAGTTAAAAGTTTATAAAGAAAAATATACTGACATTTGATAATTTTTTCTCATATAGTTAAGACATTCCTCCAGTAGAAAAATTAGTCCAGTAGTTATAAAGTAAAATATAGGTAGCTGGAAAAACTAAATCCTCTGAATTTTCATAAATGTTAATAAAATAAAAAATCATGTGCAAGCAACAGACGACTTTCACTTACCTCCATTGATAAAATAAATTTAAGAATTTCTAAATACAGTTAGAGATAAAAAAAGGTGAAGGCTTTAAATTTTTTTTCACACCTGTTAATAATAACATAACAATCAGTGAATTTGTTGAATGATAAATAATTTTTATTCTGTGACAATTCTTCTACTAAGAATAATATACAGTTATTGTTATTGTTAATTAGGGCTTTAAGGCGTAAAACATCAAAGGTCATCAACGCCTATACGAACGCACACATAATTGTTAGACTTTTAGAAGAAGGAGGAAATAAATAAATAATAGTAATTATAAATAAACTGTATAAATAGATAAATCAATTAAGAATGAAGGATAAAATTAATTTATAAAGATAAGTGTAAAGTTGTGAAACGTTAATTAAGAATAAATAAATAAAGTTGTAAAAAAAAAAAAAAAATCTATTTTGGGAATAAATTTTTAATGATGAAGATATTAAAGTTTATAATTTAGATAGTAAGGATATTTTCCGAAGATATTTAAAGATTAATTTAATTAAATCCTCATTATCTCCCAGAACTATCGATGTATCTGGAATGACTCCTATTCTGTAAAGCTGCGACGTATAATACCGGCATTCTTGAATGATATGATTAATCGAGAGGGCTCTATTGCAATGTAGGCACAGGGGTACAGGCTCGCGAGCGAAAAGGTAGGAATGTGTCAGTCGGGTGTGTCCTATCCGGAGTCTGGTCAATGCAACTTCCTCCCTGCGGCTGCCACGGCTTGATGTGGACCAGAGCTTTACAGTTTTTTTTTATAAACTTTAACTTACTCGCCGGACTCTCGTCCCACATTGCTTGCTAGTTGTCCACTACTTGTACCTTGAGTGGTCGACTAAGCTCAGACGGGGTTAAGATGGCTGTTTCTCACCCTGGGAGAGTGAGTGCTTGTTTTGCTGCTTTGTCCGAAAGTTCATTACCAGTAATTCCAACGTGGCTTGGGACCCATATGAAGCTTACCGACTTGCCCAGATCTTTCAACATAGCGATATAAGAGTGAATGCGAGATATTATTGGGTGAATGGGGTACTATGATTTGGTCGTTAGTCACTGTCATTGAGTAGTGTATAGCGGAGACTATTACATGGAGTTCAGCTGTGTAGATATTGCATAGTTTGTGAAGCTTGAATTTGTGAGTCAACGATTGGGTCAGGAAGGCGGAAGCTGTTGAGGTATCAGTCTTAGATCCATCGGTATATATCGAAACTGGGCCCGGGAACGTTTCAATAATACGCGGTAGTCTTGTTTGATTGGTATTCGAAAGAGGAAGTATTGTTTTTGGAGAGACAGAAAAGTTGAAGTACAGTTATAGGTTGATGATGGGTTCATGGTGGATTTTGAAATTCTAATTTGTGCAGTGAAATATTTTTGAGAAATGATGTGGCTGAGGACATTCGCTCTGCAAGGGGAAGGGTCGGATTGACCTTATTTCGAAAAAGCGCGGAGAATTTCGGTTTAAAGATATATTTGTGTGTCGGATGATCAGCCTGGGGATACAATGTGGAAATATAATTTATGGCTAGCTTTTATCGGCGAACTGCGAGTGGAGGAAATCCGGCTTCAGAGCATAGGCTAAGGATGGGAGTAGTTCGAAAAGCACCCATCGAGAACCTAATTCCAGCATGATGGACGGTGTCAAGCCTGGCAAAATCTTTTATGTGCAGAAGCATAGATAAAGGATCCATGGTCGAGCTTGGAACCTACGAAAGTCTGGTTAAGCGTCAAAAAGGTTTTTCTGTCGGAACCCCAAGACGTAGAGCTGATAACACGTGATATGTTTAACTTTTTAAGGGCCTGATTTTTTATATTAGATATGTGATGCTCCCAGGTTCGTTTGCGGTCAAAAGTCAGTCCTAAAAATTTGTGGGAACCAGTAAAAGGCAACCGCCAGTGTCCTGAATATAATTCTGGTAGCGGCGGATTATTTCGCTTTCGATTGAAGAGAAGGTATTTAGTTTTTTTAGGGAAGAATCGGAGACCTATGGAATTCGACCATAATATACAGTAAACAGAGGAAGTTCAATTTGTCTGGCTCCATTTCATACATAATTATCCAGTTAAGTAATTATAAAGAGTTCATATAAATAAATTATACAAATAAAAACAGATAACATTAAATGAGTTTAGTTATGTATTATCAAAGTCTAGATTTATCACATAATTGTGAAAGATTGATTTTTGAGGAGATGGATAAATAATTGGTGTTCGAAAGTGGTTAGGGATGACACTATTCCGAGGAAGATAAGTAAACAGTTCCAAAGTATGGTAGCATGGACGATAAAGGACTTTTCAAAAGGGTGCTGTTCTATGCGAGGGAAGGTGTAGACCGGTGGGTTGGGATCTTGTATTTAGGGTGTAAACGTAAAAGTGTGGAGTAAGGAGGTCAAACATATAGAAGGTTTTCTGGCTCGCAAAGATTGGAATAGGAAGATGTGACCAAGTAGGTATTTTATTCGGGATTCGAAATAAATATTCCCTTATTTTCCTTAATATATATATATATATATATATATATATATATATATATATATATATATATATATATATATATATATATATTTCATAAATAGAGAAGTGAAGGTAGCATTGGAATGTGAATTATAATCTCAATTAATATAGATAAATAAAAAAGATCAACGTAATCTTGCCAAAACGTAGATATATTAGTGTGGCATTAAATATGAATCATCCATACCGTTCTCTCTATTTTCATTATATGTGAATATTAATAATAATTCAACTTTTCAAATGTCAAAAACACTGCTGAATTTTCAGATAAAAATCCATTAAAAACCCAAAATTTTGTTAAGTTGTGCGGTGTGTCAAGGCTATCAACATCCCATTAGACTCAACCTACGGGAAGTTAACCCGGAGCCTGAGTATTAGTAGGCTGAGGCTGCTTGGAAAATGGAGAATCATTTAGCTCTGACCTTTAGCACCCTTTCCTTCCTACAATTTTTTTTTAAAATCTATTTATTTAATGACATGGAATCTTGTTGTATAAGAACGTTAACAGAGCTACATTGCTTTGCAAGTTCCGTGTAATTTTCTCAATTACTTTGCTCTGCTATGTATCAAGAAACCTGATAGATTGTTTACACAACTATCTGGTCAATTCGCAGCAATTACAGAGGAGAGATGGATGTTTTAGATCAAGAGTAGTGGAAGGAATGGGTACTTATATAAGCAATTTAAACAAAGCGCTTAATCGGAAAGGGGTTGAATCGAAACGATTGTTCATGAACTGGAATTAAAGGGTATGTATAGCCGGGTTAGGAAGGTAAATCTGTCCCCGAGGCTTTTTTGACTCAAACTTGGGGGATCGATTTGGTGTCGAATAAAAATAAGCCATCCAATATTTTAGCTTTTTAATTCAAATGGTTTTCGAGATTTTTTAAAAAAAACCTCTTTATTCGATTTTAATAGTAAAATTTGAAATTAATTATATGCTCATGATTCTTAAACGAAAAGCCAATTTTTAGTGGAAGAAATAAAACAAAAATATGTATTTTTTAAACCTTTTTGAAAAGTTTCAATCACCGATTTGTTTCAGAAAATGTCTTTTATACTCCTCTTTTTTTCGAATTGTTTGAAGTGGTGAAACAATATGAAAAAAAACAAACTTATTTTTCCCTGAAATCTCGCATTCTACTTATATTTCTTATTATTATTGAACAATGTGCAAACAATTATTTCTCGGGACAGTTTGGGAACCATGTGGAGCATACGCACTTCAGGTCAGTCTTACAGTTTTATTAATTTATAACTGGTTTTTCTTGAAAATATAGACATTATTTTGTGCATTTGGACAATTTAAGGGCGCGTGTCCCATCGCGAGAGTGAGAATTGGTATATTTATAAGAAATAGTGCGAATATACACTTATTATAGATGCTCAGAGCATTTGGCTCTGTAGCGATGCCATCTACCCTCATTATGTCCACAATTAACCCTAATGTCACAAAAACAACCAGCAATGGTCAAAAAGAGATGGAAAACTGGCAAACAGCCAATAAAGTAACACTTAACCTCAAACCTACAGAAATCAGCCACCGCATCAGAAAAGTTTTCTAAGCGAGAAAACGCTATAACGCTATAACGCACACTGTTCCGGGTATCAAACAGAAAGAGTACGTAATCAAAATCGCATCCCTAATCGACCCAAAATTTATCCGTTACACATCAAGAATTTCCAATTCCAGGTTCTGAATTCTCTTTAGTAACAAAGAGTCAGTAGATAATATTCTTAAAAACCACAAATCAATAGTAATTAACGATAAAGAAATTCACATTAAACGGCTGATCAATCCTGCGAAACGTATTATAATTTCTAATGCTTGCCCTTCCATACCCCATGATATTATAGAAATTTTTTTTTTTTTTTATAACTTTATTTCTTTATCCACACCTGTTTATACATACATATAACAATCAGTGGATTGTCTGTCAGAATTACAATAAAAAGTGGCATGTCAGGCATGAGGAAGATGACAATACCCAGTGGTATCTCTTCCGTGGCATGTTTTAATTCAAAAGATTATAGAAGATCTCTCATCCATGACCTTTTCAGTCTTCTCCTGATGTTGTTAGGCATATTGGTTGTTGCCATTTGTTCTATGAGAGGGTTGTAATGTCCTAGTAATTTGTTGTGAAATCGAGAGTAGTGAGTTCGTATGTATTCGCTGACGGTAGGCATGTGTAAGTCTGTATGTAAAGTTGTGTTTGAAACATACCAAGGTGCTTGCGTAATTCGTCTAAGTATTTTTGACTGAAAAGTTTGAAGTCTTTGTATATGAGTCTTTTTTGCAGCTCCGAAAATTTGAGAGGCGTATGACCATATTGGTTTTAGTAAGTATGTGTAGGTGGCAAGTTTCTGTCTTAATTTTAGTTTTGATTGTCGTCTGAGTAGTGTGTGCAGCAGTCTACTTCTTTGGTTTAGTGTCTTTCGTTTTTTCTTAATGTGCGGGCCCCAAGTCATTCTCCTGTCAAAAGTTAGTCCAAGGTAGTTGACACTGTCTGTTTGTGGTATTGGTATATTATCGATGTACACTGGTGGGCAGGTTTCACGTCTTAGTGTAAATGTCATATGTTGGCATTTGTCATAGTTTAGTCTTGTTTTCCACAGCTTGCACCAATCCTGTACTTTTTGTAAGTGATGTTGTACAGTCAGTGAGGCTTGAGTGTGATCTTCATGTTTTGATAAGATTGCAGTGTCGTCTGCGTATATTGCCGTCAGGATGTTTGAACTGTCTGGTATGTCGTGCGAGTATAATATATATAGCAGTGGTGCAAGTATTGAACCTTGCGGCACACCTGCCAGCACTGGTCTTATTGAAGAAGTTTCTGTACCTTGTCGAACGGAGAAAAATCTGTCAGAGAGAAATGATTGAATAATAAGAAAGTATGTGTGTGGTAGTATCTTTTTGAGTTTAAACAGGAGACCCTGGTGCCAGACTCTGTCAAATGCTTGAGCTACGTCCAGGAATACACCTGTTGCATATAATTTTTGCTCAAGCGCAGTTGAAATGAAATCAGTCACTCTGTGTAGTTGATGTGTGGTGGAGTGGAATTTTCTAAATCCAAATTGATGATCGGGTATTATTTGATTATCACCTAGTATGTCTATTAATCTTTTGTATAATAATTTTTCAAATATTTTGGAGCAAATAGAAAGCAAACTAATTGGGCGGTAGGAAGAGGGGTTGTTTTTGTCCTTGTTTGGTTTATTAATCATGGAAATGTAAGAGTATTTCCATTGAATTGGAAATTTTGTAGTCCTAAGTATTGCATTATAAATAGTCGTGAGAAACACTAGAGCCTTTCTTGGCATTTGCTGTAGTGCTACAGCATTTACAAGGTCGTGGCCAGGAGCTTTCTTTTTTTGTAAGTCTTTAATGTGTTCTGCGACCTGTGATGGAGTGAAGGAAGGAGGAGGCAATGAGAGCTGTAGTGGAATGTCTAAGGTTTTGAGTACAAATTCGTCGTGTTCTTTATTAGTGTCGTCAGTATGTGGTGTGAAAACAGATGAAAGATGGTCAGCAAAGAGTTCAGATTTTTCTTCATCCGACACGGCCCAGGAACCGTCTTCTCTCCTTAAAGGAGCCGGCACCGTGCGATGCTTTAAGACGTTTTTTGTGTGTCTCCATAAGCTTCCATCATCAGTTCCTAAATTTTCAATGTAAGATTCATAAGTAGTTCTGTTGAATTTTTGTATCTTTCGTTTCAGTTCATTGTTAAGTTTGTTAAATGTCCGTTTGTCTGATGGTAATCTGTTTGTTTGCCACACTTTACGAGCTCTTCTCTTTGCTCTGATCAGGTCCCTTATGTATTGTGGGTAGCAAGGTAAGTTCGTTGCATGTTTGTTGCTGGGTTGAGATGAAGACCACGCTGCATTTTGTACAGACTTGGTGAAGACATCAACTGCCGTCTCAAGTTCTTCCTCTGTTTTCAGCGATAAAGGAATTGAAATAAGAGATTCTAAGTACACTCTGTAGAAATCCCAGTCCATATTTTCTGAGTGAGTGATGGTCTTTTATTTACTTCTGAGGGTTCATCATGAAGAATCAGGTGTACTAAGGAGTGATCAGAGCAAAGATCGAAGCCAGTTTTAACAGTGTGAGGTACAGTTCAAAGTCCTTTAGTTATAAAAAAGTCAAGTAAGTCAGGAGTTTTGTGTAGAGAATTTGGCCAGTATGTAGGGGTATTTGGGGAGATTGTGTCCAATGAAAGATTTTGGAGGACACTTAACAGATTTCCTCCTCGTGTGGTGCAGAGCCGGAAACCCCAGTTGTAGTGTTTGGCGTTAAAATCGCCTCCAGCGATAAAGCATCTCCCTAATAGTTTAAAAAAGTCAGAAAACATTGTTGGTGTCAAAACGTACCTTGGCGGACAGTACACAGCTGCAAGAGTGATAGTGTGGTGCTGAGTGTAAAGTGTGATGCCTGTTGATTGTATTATCGGTGAGATGGGTAGTTCTACAGAGTTATGTTTAAGAACTGCTCTAATCAGTATAGCCGTTCCACCATGTGCTGTCTTGTCAGGGTGGTCTGTTCTGTACATAATGTAACCTGGAATGTAAAATTTTGAACGTGGTGTTAAGTGAGTTTCAGTTATTAGTGCTACGTCTGTCCTATTTTCGTGCAAATATAAGTCAAGCTCAGTTCTATGTTGGTTAAGTCCGTTAGCGTTCCAAAGGAGTATTGACAAGGTACCCACTGTTAAGTGACTAGGGTCCATATGATGTGCACCACACTTGTGAAATCTGTGATAAATGTTGGAGAATACTGAAAAGGGGATGGATAAGATTATTAAGTTCTCTGATTATGTCTACCATTTGGGGAGAACTACTTACAGTTGGAGGTACCTGCTGGGTAATGCCTTTTCCCATACCTGACAGTATTGGTTGCTGTTGAGGTCCAGAGCTAAATCTCGGTTGTGCTGGCAGAGGGTGCTTCTGAGGTCCAGTGCTGGTTTCAGGTTGTGCTGGCACATGATTTTGCGGAGTTGGAGGATACTGAAGAGGTAAAGAGTACTGAGGAGGCGGTGCATACTGAAGGGGCGAAGGTTGCTGCGGCGGTGGAGGGTAGTGGGATGGCTGACTGAGGGTCGGGAAGTCTTCTGAGCGAGGAGGCATCTGCGCTGGTTGAATGTGTGTTGGTCGTTGGAACTGTCTTCTGGCATTTCTAAGGTCCCTTAAAGTTTGACAGCCCTTATAGTTTGCTGGGTGTTCTCCACCACAGTTAGCACACTTAGCTGGGGTGTCTCTCGGCTTGGTGCAGGTAGTGCTGACATGATTAAGACCACATCTAACACACCTCGGTGGATGGTTACAGTATGATCTTGTGTGACCGTACTGCTGGCACCTTAAGCACTGTGGGATGGTTCTCTTTTTTCGAGGTTCTTCAATTTTTATTCGACAGTAATAAATATACTCGATTTAAAATATTTTTTCGTTAAATGATGACTTTGTGATGTCCACAAAGAACATCGGTAATGGTGTTTTAAATCGAGATATTACATTTGTTACGTTCGTAACTTCGTATCCCAATTCCTTGAATTCGTTTTTTAATATTTCTTTGTCAATGGTGTGATGAAGACCCTTGATCACAACTCTTGGGGTACGATCCTCTAATAGTTGATATGAGTGAAAATCTGCACCATTTTGTCTTAGTGCACTAGTGAGTTTTCGGTATGTTGTCGGGGTGTCTGTGTATACAGTTATACCTTTCAGGGTTGATTTTATTTTAAACTTTTGATGGCCTGCTTCTTTTTCTAAAAATGACACAAAATGTGAGTAGTTTTGAACACCATTGATAAAAATAGGTGGTACCTTTTCATTTTTGTTTGTCGTTTGTTCAGAGAAATTTGTTGGTTCAGTAGTTTGTGAGAGTACTTCAAAGCTGTTGCTGGTAGGAATAACCTGACTTGGTCGTTTTTGATGTGGTGTGTCTTTATCACTATTGAGAGGCCTTTTTCTTCCTATCACTAGCTCCCATGCATTATTTTCTTCACTGTTAGTTAGAGTGTCCATTTCACTAACCGAAAGCGCGGGCGCTGACGGCTCCCCCATCAATGGGGTGGAATTTTTGTTTATTAGCACTTCTACTAAAACCAATCGAGCCTAATAATTAGTAATTTAGTGATTGGAAACACTGCATTAAACTGTAAAACTAAGAAATTAATTGAGTTCAAAGAATATTAACAAAAATTTGTAACCTGTATCTGTCATTTTCCGTAAGCTTGACAAATATAAGTTATTATAAACTACCGGAAAAGTTAACAAACTTTTAGAAAAACGTTTTTGAACACTAAAACGCACTTTAAAACATGGTTTTATTCAAAATAAAGCGGCACTAGAAAGAGTAACCTCATTCCTGTTTGGCGTCCAAAATGGCGTCATCATATTATAGAAAATGAATTGAAAAAACTAGGGTTAAGCTTAGTATCGCCTATGCATTTTCTCAGGCCCGGGCACCAAGACCCACGGTTGGCTCATGTCCTAAGCTTCCGAAGACAGGTCTACATTCCACCTGAAGACCTCACCAAACTGCCATCCTCCTTGCTAATTAAACATGAAAATTTACCTTACCGAATATTTTTCGGTGAAGACAGTCACCTGTTTTATTTGTAAGCAGCCAGGGCATACCTCTACTGACTGTCCAGAATGTGAAAATGAAATTGATATTCCTGAACCCCAAAATTATGACAAGGATGCTACTTTAATAAATTTTAATTCAGAACTAAGCATCAATAACGAAACAAATACCGATCGCTCGCTGTTAGACACATCAAATCATATTATGCCCAACATTAATAGTATAATAGAACCGACGCTACCCAGTAGCCATGACAACGCTAGCACGTTATCAGTGGCTAAGGCTGCCAGAGGCGGTCCAGGAGAGCTGTTGTCTGGTAGTCATGACAACGAGCTAACTAGCGGCGTCGCCTTAGATAACCCTACTCAATCCACAGATGTGAATAATAGCAATAATTTAATATTGTTACCAACCCTTGTGTCCGACATCAAACGATGCCATTCTAGCTCTACCCCTTCTTCTGTATCAACCAACGAACTGAACCTGACCATAGATTCCCAAGAAGACCAGGACAATATTATTAATTTTGACAACTTCCCATTGATGAACTCGCCACAATCCATAGGTAAAAAATCGAAGAAACTGAAAAAAAGTGAAATAACTGATTCAAAAATTAATTTCGAAAGTGCTAGGCAGACTATTGAAGAAAATAGGGAAAAATACCCTATAACATTTGAAGAGATGGTAACGTTAATAGAAATATCTCCAAATACTAAAAACATTAGTGAATTTGTTAAGGAATTCACTAATAATATAGAGGGCCTAAGGGACATGCTAAAAGACACAAAAGCACTGATAACCGACCGGCGATCAAAATTAAAAATTACTAAACTTCTAAAAAAACAGTGGGAAGCAACGGACTGTATTATTAACTCAGACGATAGCACAGACAATTAATAGATAACGACAGCTGATCTCTACGAAAATATTTACATTTATTTTTTTACTGGAGCATATCATCCTGCACTGCGAGGTCTACAACGGTGCAAGAAGAGAATTCGACATGGGCAACAAAATTGAAATAGTTCTGAGTGATTGTAAGATGAGTGTGCAAAAGCTAATAAAGTTTTTAAAGAAGTGTAAACTCTACAATTTGATATAGTTAATTATACATTTGGACCTAATGTTTATAATCCAGCTTTGTGATATAATGTTAACAATTATGATCTTAAAAACAAAAATAAGTATGTATAATGCTAATGACCCTATAAGGGTAGATGCATTTGTATAAATAAATAAATAAATTATTTCTCACCAAAAATTCAGAATTCCATTACTCATAAAACATTTTCAATCATTTTTCTACAAAATGCTTGGATTAAACCTATGCTCTTCAAAACGCGCGCCAGTAACGTCATCTTTTTAGCTACTATCAATCATTTCTTATAATTCAAGTATTCTCTATGGATTTCTTCACAAAGGATGTATTTTCGGTTAGAAAAATAGTTGTCTACGCATTTTTCGATAATCTAAAAACTATAAGTTTCTTAAAAAGTAATATGTCGGGAAAAACAGACAGTTTTTTTTTTTTTCCATATTGTTCCACCACTTCAAAAAATTCTGCAGTACAGAGGAGCATAAAAAACACTTTCTTAAACGAATAACCGGTTTTTATTAGATGAATGAAAATCAAAATATATATTTTTTAAACCTTTTTTAAAGGTGTCAATCACCGAATTTTTTCTGAAAGTGTGTTTTATGCTCCTCTGTACTGTAAATAAGCGCAAGAATTTGTAGAATTAAATTTATAAAAAATGGCTTTTTTAATAAAATTTAGAGATGTTGTTTTTTGACTTGTAGGATCCTCAAGGTAGATGCGAGACCCCGAAACGATGAATATTGATGTTAATATAAAATAAAAATATTTTGGAAGAAATATAAGAATACCAGTCCTAAGCTTACTATCTCAAGTATTTATTTTTGAATATGGGAAAATAAAAGTTAACCGATAATTATATTTATATGTATATAATTATATATAAATATATAAATATAATTATATATTATAGTATATTATGTATATATGTATATGTATAATATATATATGTATATGTATATATGTATATGTATATATGTATGTATATGTACTTTATAGTATAATATGTATATATATATATATATATATATATATATATATATATATAATATACGAGTATATATGAGTGTGTGAGTGTGTGTGTGTGTAAACATGAAATTACTCATCTTTACGATCGAATCACTCTTTATAGTAACAATAACAATAGTTATGTTTTTTATAATGTTTAATGTTTTTCCACAATATAATACACCACTAAATACCTAGATTAACCTCACAATATAAAACAAATGATTGTTAAAGTAATAATTATTATTAAGAATCAATAATAACTATTAAAACCATTGATAATATTAATTGATGATAATTCAAACATAAACATAAACACAGCAACACAATAGTGAAGAGCAGATGGCTGTTATATTTCTTCTTCTGTTATACTCGGCGGTCCCAACTTTACCCGATCGAGCCTCAGAGAATGACAGCCAGCTCCACTCAGGACCTACAAAAATCTGTGTGTGGTGCGCCAAAAGAAGTTTACACTTCAAAAAAAAAAAAAAATTACTCCCTTATTCTCAAAGTTTGAGGGCTTCAAGATATGTGGAACCCGAATAATGAATAAAAAAAAATCAATTTGTCCTATTTTTTTAAATAAATAAATACCAACAATTTATCAACTGCTGTTAGTATTATTCGATAGTATTTTTAATCATATGATTGTATAATAACTCAACGATCATCATTTGATTAAGTAATAACTTTCCAACTATAGCAAACTTTCCACTTTTTTAAAGGGACTCCTGGAAAGCGTTAGTCCTTAACATTTTGTAGGGTAATGTCAACTTTTACCTAAAAAAATGGCATTAAAATCTATGAGACACATTTGGTTTCCTCTTCTTAACAGTTAAGTTTGCAAACTGATATAGCAGAAATATCTTGGCAGAGATGTTGAGTTTTTATGCCAGATAAGCAAGAAAGAGGTGTAGGTGACGCACTGTAATGAAAGGTCGATGCACCCGGTCGTGAGTGACGGAGGCCAGTGCAGCCTATGCAGGTGCAGCTGCCGGTCCTCATTGCAGCCGCTGCAGCATCCATCTTCGGTGAAGGGCTTCTCGTTGTCAACTCCGGATGTCAGGGCATCTCTCCCATAATTGTAGGCTCGTACCTTAAGCTAGAAGGCAAAGGTTAAGGCCGACTCACGTCTGGATTTAATTGGTTCCTCTCACAGAATATCCTTTAATTCTGACCCAATTATGACGATTCTGATTTCTTTGATTTAAAATTATCCTGGTGCGCGCAAAACACGACTTCCACTAACCTCCACTGTTTACATCAACTAAAGAACTTTTAAATAAAGTTTGAGCTGAAAAAACGTTATAGAATTACATTGCCTTTCCTCTCTGCTAGATTTTTTAAATTTATTGAATGTACACTGGAGATATTATAATATAAAGTCGTCCAAACATTGGCTTTGTTAAACTTACAAATTTAACATCTAATCCGAATAAATTTATATTGATCATGAAAAGAAAAACACCCACATTTTGGACAAAATTAAAAGAAAACTTAAATTAATTAATATGAATTAATAGTGTTACATGATTTAAAATTAAATTAAAAGAACACGAGCTCAAATTAATAAATATATAAGGTTCCATGTTACAACAAACTAAAAGCGGTTTATAGATTAGAAAAGTCTATAACATTTTTTCTCTATCTTATAAAATAAGTGAGTTATTAAATTAAATCATTTTTAATCGGCGGCCATTTAAAAACCAATTTGCAAATATTAACGTTCAGGGGTTAAAGATCATTGTCGGATTCCCTGGTATTTGTTTCCCAAATTTCAAAAAAATAGGTCCAGTAGCTTCGTAGAAAAGTGATTGAGTAAAGAAAAATGGATTGTTTTTATTCGTTACTCTGGTTCTATTGGGTTGTGTCACATGAAATGTTCGTGTTCAAGGTAAAGGATTTTTATTAAAAATACGATATGAAAACAAGATAATTTTATTCGATGTTACCTTCTTTTTCTACACATTTTTATGTAGTCTTGCTGCCGCTCAGTGAGATCATGTACCAATGTATCGAGCTTTTTAACTTTCTCAATACACTTTAAATTTCTGGAAACGGTAGATGCACTTGCATTTAGTTGTGTTGAGAGTCCTTTATCTGTTTGGTAGGGGTTTGCTTCTACTGAATATTTGAGGACATCGTTGTCTATTACGGACGGAGGTCTTCCTCGAGGCAAGTTTTCCAAGTCGGTATCCCTAGCTGAAAACTTGGCAAACCAACGGCGAATGGTCCGTTCATTAACACTCCCTTCCCCAAACGCCTTGCAAATATTTCTAGCGGCCTCAGCAGCTGAATGGCAGAGTTTAAACTCGTACAAAAATATTACTCGAGAATCGCGTGTTTCCATGCTCATATTTGGAGGTATACTAAAAAGTGGGCAATTGATTGGGAAGCTAATGTTTATAATACAAAGGTAGAGGATTAGTAACTGTTTACTTTAAATATGTAAACATTCGGAAGAAAACAACAGACATCTGCAAAATCCTTTATGTATTTCAGAAACTATAGAAACGGACATTTCATGTGAAACAACCCAATACATATCTTGAAACGTAACCCCTCAAATTTTGAGGGAGGTCATATTTTTTATTATTTTGTTCGTTTACTAGGTTCATCATCGAAAATAAACCAAAATTATAATAAAGTAATATAATAAGGTGTAGATTCTTTAATTTTATCTATAAAATAGAGTGTTCGGATTGTAATAGAATAGATAATAAAGCCTTAATTTTCATTGTACTAACAAAACAAACTTTAAATAGTAGAATCACTTAGCACAGTAGGTAATCTGCACATTTTTAAATTTAATTTATTCATCAATTATAAGTCATAGTTATCAATTAAATTTTAATCATTTTAATTGAATTTCAATAATGGATGAGCATAGTACATTAACTGATTCCTTTTTTAAGTTATTTCTATAAAAAAAAAAAAAAAAAAAAAAAAAAAAAAAAAAAAAAAAAAAAAAAAAAAAAAAAAAAAAACCTGTACCACTACAACCCATGAAGGGTCTTGGGCTCAGTACATATAGAGATTCGTACTGTTTCTAGGCCAACGGCAGTGCAATGAGGTGATTAGGTCTTAATCACGCTCAGCCGCCAGGTTTTTCCCCAATTAATTTGGGTACCCACTTTATAGAGGCTGGGTCTGCCCCAGGAGGGTCTCCATACCCTAGGGTCGCCCCCCCTCCTCCCCCCCGACTGAATTAACAGAATAAATAATATTTCTGCCACAGCCGGGATTCGAACCCAGGACCCGGAGCGCAGCAGACTAGTGCTCTATCCACTAGGCCACGCCGCTCATTTTATTTACATTTTATTTCTATAGTGAGATTATTTTCATTGTTCTTCTTTTTTTCATGTTTTATTTGTAAATTTTTAAATTGTTGTGATAGACTTATAGGAATTTAACGTTAATCTTTTAGATTATTAGCAATATTAACTGCATAAATTATTTTTTATTATATATTTTTGTTTTGTTATATAATTTTCATGATAAAATTGTTAGATGGATTATTTTTTATTGTGACGACATTTTGTAATCGCAGATAAATTTGTTCCATTGCACCTGAAGATGGCATTTTAATAGAAACGTCGGGCATTTATTTGTAATAAAACAGTGGTGAAGTATAAATCAGCCTCCAATTTTATTAACGTAATAAAGTAATGTTATGGCAAAACAAAAGAAATCATATTAAGATGTAGGTTTGTCAGTAATGTTAGACCATAAGTCCATTGAAACGAACAGTATAATTTATTAATTCCTGTATCGCCCCCGGGGAGGAGTGTATTCTGGATTGGAATCTCAGGTCAAAGGGCAAGGTCTATCTTTCACCCACCCTAGTCAGTCTTCTCTATTTTTCTCCATCATTATATTTTATTTTTTTTTACATATTTATTCATTATCATTTCTTATACTTTTAAAATGTATTTATTGAAATTTACATTCTTATTATATCAATACAACAAGTAAAGCTGGAGTAAAATTGTAATAAATAAAAAGTTATTGAGAAATTATTTATGACTAAATAGGCATGGCTATTCACTAACTTTGGGTAATCAGTTAACGAGCACATACGAGTTTTTATGGGCTTGGAGTTTTAAAATAAAATTCGTGCAAGCATTGAAACAAATGGGATTTTGAAGTCTTTATAAATTATTTTCTTCTATCCAAGATAAGTGGTATTGAGGATTTCTCTCAGGATTTTAGATTGTAAAGATTCAATGGCTAAGCCATAGCATCGAACTAGATTATCAACCATTGTTTTGTTTTAAATTAAGTATTTGTATAAATGGATTCTTTCCTTATTCCTCAGAAATTTAATAATACAATTACCTAGTTTTGCATAAATACTGTTACAAAACTTAAACATGGTTTTCATCCTTGGGTATTATTCAGATAATCCTCACCTCTATCAGATTATTTTCTTTACTCGTCAGGGTAAACAATCCCAATTAATTGGTATTTTTCTTTTGCTCAGTTAACATGGAGTAGGATGATGAAGAAAACCGAATAGGTATGGTCGCCTTACACAAAGTTGAATAATGTAGGTTAGAGATTTTTAACACTTTGAAACCTTTGGACATCAGCCGTAGGCTCGTGTTTAACACTATAAATAGATATAATGAGATCTGTATGTGACAGACCTCGACCGGGTCGTCCCCGCACTGTGAGAGTGGCAAATCCAGTGACAGAAGCGACAGCTCGAATAATATTTTGGAATATCTTATCAAGCCTCTAAATGATTCTATGTTGTCATTGTGAAGTCATTGGATTTTTCAGCAGAATTTCACTCTAGCCAGCAAGGCCAGGTCAACTCAGCAGTCGCCGCAAAAGAACATTCCAGCGTTCATCTCTGGCTCTGATAGGCCCTCAGAAACCCACATCTCAACCCACTACATTACCGGCTTTGGTCCGAACTGGAGAGGATGGCATGCCACAGAGCACACCCTAAGAAAAGCCGCAAACAACCTCCGGTCAGAGCAGTTGAACGCTTTCCTCATGAAGTTGATGACTGGCCACAGAGATTAAATGCCTGTGTTAAAGCAAAAGGCGGACATTTCTTTTTTGTTCCCATGTACATACATAGATACACATTTTATTTTCTAATAATGTTTATAAAAAAGTCAATTTTTTTGTTGAAATTTGTAAACATTCCCTTATATTTATGGCACGACTACGTATAAAGCCAATACTGCAGTAAGCAACAAAAAAAAAAATTTCCGAAATTAAAAACATTTATTTATTTAACTAGTTAATTTAATAAATTTAAAAAAATAAAATCTTATAAAATTATAATCTATGATTCAACTGAACTTAAAGCTCTTGTGTTCTGAGAGCATTTTAAAAAATGGATTTATTAAAGAAATTATAATTGTTCCTTTTCAGACAAAAATTGTTTGGCAACTGAAGATGGCGTATTAGGCGAAACGTTTAGCATTTTCAAATCATTCATATATATTTTTCTTTTTATTAAATTTCAAATTAAATAACTGTTATTGTATGTTTTTTAAATATTTTAATTTTAGGCTAAATTTTATTAATTTAATATCAATTACTATTATAGAAGAGTAATTTAAGTTATGAATATATTATTCGGAACATTCTCTTCTAATTTTTTTATATATTTATTTATCATAACATAACAAACATGATTACTACATTACGTTTCGAGGTACCTTATGCCTCATCTTCAGATTTTCAAATATTATATTTATTTCCATATTGTATCTTAATATAGGTCAATCATGTATACATGTATGTAAACTATCATGTATACTGATAGTAGCAAGTGCACAGCAACAAAAGGTTGAGACAATGAATATGTGATAATGAAAAGATAAATATTAACAGAATTATTCATATCTATGAGCTTAATATGAATAATACTATAATAGTAATTGACCTATATTGAGATACAATATGGAAATAAATATAATATTTGAAAATCTGAAGATGAGGCATATGGCACCTCGAAACGTAATGTAGTAATCATGTTTGTTATGTTATGATAAATAAATATATAAACAAATTAGAAGCGAATGTTCCGAATAATATATTCATAATTTATTAATTTCATTTTCACCTTCATTTTTTTACAAAAACTATATTGAAACTGATATATATATATATATATATATATATATATATATATATATATATATATATATTTAGGTAAGCATAGTGTCTGAGAATTAATGAATTATGTAATGATATCAGTCGCATGTTAATTTATTCTAAAAATCTATTCCATAAACTGATTGGAAGAATAATAACCATACATTACACAGGTAGGTAAGGTGTTTAAGGGCGATAAATTTATAGATTATTACGCCCGTACATTACACAATTAACATTTCTAACGTAAGACAGAAAACAGCTAATTTCTCTATATTAGTGCAAGAAAAAAGTCTTATTTGTCCCTTATAAAAATCATACTTCGGCCCTTACGAATGAAGTAGAGGGTAAATTAAAAAAATATATACATATAAATGGAAGTTACACACTTTCCGTTCAACTTTTCCGACAAGTTACTTAATGCGCGACCTTCTGTTAACAATGTGCGTGGTTGAATTTGCAATTCATAAATCAGGAGGTTGTTAGGAGAGGATTTATCGCTGCTGTTCCGATGGTACAGGTGAGATTGCCCTCTAACGTCTTAACTGGAGGATAGCATTCGGCAAATATTTACATTGGAAATTATTACTTCATGTGATGTGATTGACAAGAAGGCGACCGTTGCAGTAGTGAATACAAAATACAAGTGCTACATTAAGCCGAATAATTAAGTCCTTGCATAAGATGACTTGGCAAATAAAGTAGTTAAGAATGTCGAACCAATCAGATTGAACGATTAATATGCAAGCAGTTTTTTGAGCTGAGTTGGTATCAAGCTTCGGGCTATGTAAAAACAATGATTACGATCAGTTAAATATTTAATTTTCTGAGTAGGTAAATTATTTATGTTCCAGACTTTTAAGATTAAGTCTTACTTCCCTGTATAAATTAAGTATACTATCTCATAAAAAGAGAAGAAAAGGACTAATTTGCATTTATGTTTAACTGTAGCTTTTGATATAATCAAATTAGATGATTATAATATGACTTAAGTGCTGTTTTGCCGAATAAATTCAAATTAAACCAAATCAGTAATCAAGGTACTTTCAATAAATACTCAGCATGACTCTGGATGCAGTATTAAATTAAATAACACAAAACAGAAAAATAAATAAAAAAAAAAGTTAATAAAGAAGAAGTTTAAACTCAAACGAAAGTATCTGAAAATTCATTGGAGATAGGGTAGGGATTTCCAACTCATAGTTGTGAATATATTTCTGTTATAATACAAGAAAATACTGTAACTTCTAGGAGCTCTATAATTTTTACTAGACCTTTCAATTTTTTTTTTTTTTTTTTTTTTTTTTTAATAACTTCTTTATTTAAATCAAAATACAGTCATTTTTACAGTGCATGTAGAAGTCACTATCCCACTAAGGCAAGCCCGTGTGTGGGAAAGGAGTTCAAGCAATTCAATAAAAATACTATAACAAACAGTAACACAGTACACAGTTTAGAAACAATACAATACTTAAATTATATTAAAAAATATGAGTCTTTTTTTTTTTTTTTTTTTTTTTTTAAAAGAAACAGTAATACAGTACGCAGTAAGAAACAAGATAATACTTAAAGAATATAAAAATACGACCAAAAAGAAACAGTAACCCAGCACACAGTAAGAAACAGTAATTAACTAAGCCGAAAAGCTTTAAGGAATACATATACTTGTATAATAGATATAAAATTAAAGCATGTAAATACAAAATTGAATTATATAATACCCAAAAAATATTTATAAAAAAACAAAAACAATTATTAGAAACAGTAAAACAGTACACAATAAGATAAAGTAATTGTCTAAAATTGATACTTGAGGCATCCTATAAGCTCCATAGTACTTAAGTACATCAGTATCAATAATTATGTTAGAATCCTTTTCTGCATTTTTGGAAGCTCTTTGTCTTAAGCCGGCTAATAAGAGAACTTGTGGTAGGCAAGTGAATTTCTTTTAATGTTAAATATATTAAAGCCCTGATAGAAGAATAGGCAACCTAAATCGGAAGACTGGGCTAAAGGAACCCAAAACTGAGAAATTATAAAGAAAGAAGAGCAACTCGATCAAATGATGTATTAAATCAAAAGGAGTCAGCCACCAAACTGATTAATTATCTAAAAGACACATGAATATTTTCCAAAATTTAAAAAAAAAAAAAGTTCCTGTTTTTTATTTTTAATATTATATATATATATATATATATATATATATATATATATATATATATATATATATATATATATAATTATTATTATTATTATTTATTTATTTTTAAATTCTTTTCTTATATGTAGCTATCTTATATAATTGTTTGTATTTATGTATTTTTTAGTGTATTATGTATTTTATTTTATTATGTATTATGTATTTTGTGATTAGTATATTTGTATGTATTATTTTCGTATTGTATGTATTATTTCGTATAATATGTATAATGTTTGTATTGTATTTTATTATTTATCATGTATGTATTATTATTAGTATATATGTATGTATTATTATTAGTATATATGTATGTATTATTACTTTTATTATATTGTATCTGCATTATTAGTTTAGGGCTAAAATAACCTCTTTGGTTGAAAAGCCTTTATGTTACAAATAAATAAATAAATCAAAAGGGTATTGGAAAACTGTGAAGTGTCATTCAAACTTTGTTGAGATTAATTACTTGTTTGACTTATTATTTTTTAAGTCAGATAAATTCAATAGGAATAAATAAAAACAAAAAGCATATCTGGTTTTATATTAAAAGGAAAAAGATAGATACCTGAAAAAGTCGTTCTTAAAATTCATAAAACAAGTGCAATGAACGAGATAGTTGAAAAGTTTTTAAAACAATCATGAATATTTTAAAACAATTTAGATGTTTAAGAACTTGAAGGAAGTCTGGTTTGATTTTCAAAACATTCGTGCCGTAGTGCTGCTAAATGCTGAACGTTATACAACTCGATTTTGGTACCGTGATCTTACTCCTTAACCATCATAGGTTCATTCCGCTAAACCTACTTTAAAGCGGATCTAAGTGCTTGGAAACCCATCACAGCAAACCATGCCTAACAGAATGCGTTTGCGGTTCAGTTTCTCTGGGCATTGTGTCCTGGCAAACTATCAGGAACTTGCCAGCTTTCCTCACGAAGTAAGAGTAGGCAAGGCGTTGAATGCACCATTCAATTAAAATTATAGCGAATCATACCAAGTGAAAGTATCGGTTAAATAGGCAAAGCAACGGGTATTAAAGGACCTCTTCTGATGTACCATAAAACCTAACATCACATTTAAGCAAAAAGTAACGAGTTAGAAATTTGTTTATAAAACATGTAATAAAAATGTTTGAAAAACTTTTTTTTTTTCGTAGCCCTTTTTGTTAGCTCTTCTTAAAACCTTAGTTTTTGAATTTTCTCCTTTTTCTGCATTTATGCATTTTAAGGATGTCAGAAATCTCTATAATACCTATAATATATTGTTACGGGCTACGGGGTGTGAGAAATGAACTACTCCAGTTTACAAATTACAGATGTTTATTAAATACAGAAAACACAAATACAAAGGGATTACTAACCACTATATTAACAATAATAATGGAATTACTAGCTTAACTACTAAACAGTACACATATAAAATGAGGTATTCCTAACGAATAAACTACTTACAATCTGCTAGACTTATTCTAAGATTTACAACTATAAATTATATATAAACTACAGTCTTCTAAGTTCCCAACGACCGATTATCACAATATTGACACACAGTTTCACTACACTGTCACACTGTCACGAGTTGTTCACTGTCACTGTTCACTGATACATTCACTTGAGCAAGATCAAGACTGACTCACCCAGGCTCAGGGGACCGCTATTTGTACCACCGCCGAATCTTCTAGACCCGGGCGCAGGTAAGGCGGTGGGCCTTTCCAGGCACTTCGAGGACTGTCCAGGTCCAGACGTCTCTAGCCTCATCTAGGCCCCTCCAGGCGTGGTCCACCCGTCATTGTCTTGACCGTAGCACTACCCCCTCCTTAGACGTGCTCTGCCCCAGAGCACAGATTGCAGAAGCTGAGCGATGCTGATCTTCCTCCGATGTAGGTGTTTTGTCTTTCCAGGGGTTGAACGTGCATACCATTATGATGACTCCAGAGTTGGCGAACGTCTCTTCTACAATGTTCCTGACAATCCTCCACTCCAGGCCATCGTATCCACAACCCAACTTCGGGATGGCGAGCTTGGTGACACGCAGTTCCAGAAGCTTTCTCCGCAGGTCGCCAAGACTCCGGCGCAGTGTGTCGTATGTCGGCTTCTGCTCTGATGAACTCTTGGTAACCAAGTAAAACAGGTGCCGGCCTTCATGCTCTTGATGGAGAGTCTTCCCAACTCTTGGTCCCTGGCGTTCCAGCTCTTCAATTCCAGCGAACTTCTTCCTGAAGACCGTCGCAATCCCCCGGGAATCCCTCAGATGTTCGGCGACACAATGTGCTAGAGCATAGTCTACCGGTAACGAGAATATGTCTCTGTAAACTGTCTGCGTTACCCTACGGGAGTCTGGCGCCTTAGGATGGGGAGTTAGGTCCTTGTCGGTGAGGTTCCTCACTTGCTGTTCCTCTGTAGGGCCATGGTTTCCCTTGTATGGAGCCAATCGGTTGAAATGGACTACCTTGGGTTTTCCTTTGGGCTGCTTCCTGATCCTATAGATGACATCATTGATCCTCTTGATGACCTCATACGGTCCGTCCCAGGAGTTTTGAAGTTTCGGTGAGTAGCCTTGCCTTCTTCGAGGATCGTGTAGCCAGACCAAGTCTCCAGGTTGGAAGCCACCTTTCTCTGCCTTGATGTCGTAACGCTCCTTCATTCTGTCACTTGCTCCCTGGATGTTTGTGCGAACCTTCTCGTGAATAGTGTTCATTCGCTTCCGTAGGTTCGTGACGTAGTCTTCTCCGGCGACCTCCTCATCAGGCTTGAAACCGAATTTCAGATCGCAAGGCAAGCGTAGTTCTCTGCCGAACACGACATTGGCGGGGGTCTGCCCTGTCGTTTCATTAACTGAACTACGATAGGCTAGCAGGAACAGATGAAGATATTGGTCCCAGTCTCGCTGATGGTCAGAAACTACCTTGGCCAAATATCGACCCATTGTCCTGTTCATGCGCTCTACCATGCCATCGGACTGAGGGTGAAGAGGCGTCGTCCTGGTCTTTCGTATTCCTAGAGCCTCGCACATCCTGGTGAAGACTGCCGACTCAAAGTTTCTTCCTTGGTCAGCGTGAAGTTCTATGGGCACCCCAAACCGACTGACGAGCTGCTTCACGAGAACATCTGCAACCGTGGCGGCCTCCTGATTCGGTAGGGCGTAAGCTTCCACCCACTTTGAAAAATAATCCATGGCCACGAGAATATATCGGTTGCCATTATCTGTCACAGGAAAAGGGCCAGCGATGTCTACCGCTATTCTCTCGAATGGTGCTCCTACGTTGTATTTCTTCATAGGTGCCTTCTTTTTCCTTATCGGTCCATTAGAGGCGGCACAAGTTGCACACCGCCGGCACCAATCTAACACATCGTCCTTGAGGTTTGCCCAGTAAAAGCGTTCACGAACCTTTTCTAATGTCCGGTGAACTCCAAGGTGGCCACCAGATGCTCCATCATGTAATTCCCTCAGTACTTCGGGCACTTTAATCTTTGGTACGATGAGCTGTAGTCTCCGCCTGATCTCCCTCTGTGTTCTCCAATGCTCGTTTCAGCAGACCTTTGTCCAGTAGAATGGAGTCCCATTGAGCCCAATAGGTTTTTATATGTTTTGACATTGGAGCAACATCCTGCCAGCTTGGTCTCCTTTGGCCTGATAGCTTCCATTCCCTTATTTGTTTTAAGTCCGGGTCCTCGTCCTGTTCCTTTGCCAGTTGTGTGTCCTGCCAACCGTCGGTAACGACCGCAGTCCGCAACACTGTTGCTTGCTTTTCTTCTTGTCGAGAACAATGCTTGCATTCTCCGTCACAGGGTCTCCTTGAGAGCGCATCCGCATTCCGGTGACTCGTTCCAGAACGATGAGCAGATTCGAAGTCATATTCCCTCCGGTGACTTGAATCGCAGCAGCCACATTAGAGCTGCGTGGTCCGTTCTCAGTAGAAATCTTCTTCCATACAGGTATTTATGAAAGTGCTCTATGGACTTAACCACTGCCAGAAGCTCTTTCCTTGTGACACAGTAGTTGCGTTCTGGAGCTGACAGTGCTTTGCTGAAGTACCCAATAACCTTTTCTTCCCCGTCTTGGAGTTGGGAAAGGACGCTTCCAATAGCAGTGTTGCTGGCATCTGTGTCAAGAATGAACTTGCCCTCGGGACGTGGATAGCTTAGAATAGGCGCACTACTCAATTTCTTCTTTAACTCCTCAAATGAAGCCTGACACTCGCGATCCCAAAGGAAAGTCCGTTTTTCCTCAGTGAGCCTGGTAAGAGGTTTTGCGATGTTGGCGAATCCTTTCACGTACCTCCTGTAGTAGGTGCAGAGCCCGAGGAAACTTCTCACTTGGTGCTTATCTCGAAGGATTTTCCCAGTACAATGATGTCGTCCAAGTAAACCAGGCATATCTCCCAAGAAAGGCCTCTTAAGACGCTTTCCATCAGCCTCTCGAACGTTGCAGGTGCATTGCAAAGCCCGAATGGCATTACCGTAAATTGCCAGAGGCCAGTGCCGATTGAAAATGCTGTCTTCTCCTTATCTTCCGGTGCCAATCCAACCTGCCAATATCCACTGCGGAGATCCAAGGTAGAAAATAGTTTGCAACCCTCTAGTGTGTCCAGCGTGTCGTCAATCCTTGGGAGTGGGTAACTGTCCTTCTTCGTGGCGTTGTTCAAAAGACGGTAATCTACGCAGAATCTTGTCGTCCCATCTTTCTTTTTCACCAGTACGACAGGAGACATCCATGGGCTACTCGAGGGCTCGATGACACCATCATTCGCCATATCCTTAAGAATCTCCTCGGCATCCTTTCGTTTAGCTAGCGGCAGCCTCCTCGGGATCTGTCGAATGGGCTGTGTATCCCCGGTGTCAATTTTGTGCTGGACGATGTTCGTTCTACCCCGTGGTCCTGAGCTGATCTCGAAAATGTCCTGCCATCGGGTAATCAATCTCTTCACGATTTCGCTCTGTTCAGGCGAAAGTTCTCTGCATGATTCCTCCACGAATCCTTTTAATTCTTCGGGTAGTCCTCGTTGCTCGGAGGGGTTGCGTTGTAGCTGTCGGACTACTGAGGTTGCGGCCGTACATTCTCCGACTGGTGTTCCTCTCTTTAGTGTCACCGGGAAGCCGTTCAGATTCATCAGTCGGATTGGGGTGGTATGTCCGACCTTGATGAGAGACCTTGCAACCAGAACACCGCGTCCGACTTCCTGCTCCTCGTGCTTCCCAGGTTCAAGTAGAAGACATTGACCCTCCGGTAGTCGTCCATTGATCGTCCCATGCGTCAGAATTTGACTCCGTGCAGGTAAAGTGGTGTCTTCTAGTAGGAGTACTCGTGCATATTGTTATAATATATAATATATTGTTACGGGCTACGGGGTGTGAGAAATGAACTACTCCAGTTTACAAATTACAGATGTTTATTAAATACAGAAAACACAAATACAAAGGGATTACTAACCACTATATTAACAATAATAATGGAATTACTAGCTTAACTACTAAACAGTATACATATAAAATGAGGTATTCCTAACGAATAAACTACTTACAATCTGCTAGACTTATTCTAAGATTTACAACTATAAATTATATAAAAAACTACAGTCTTCTAAGTTCCCAACGACCGATTATCACAATATTGACACACAGTTTCACTACACTGTCACACTGTCACGAGTTGTTCACTGTCACTGTTCACTGATACATTCACTTGAGCAAGATCAAGACTGACTCACCCAGGCTCAGGGGACCGCTATTTGTACCACCGCCGAATCTTCTAGACCCGGGCGCAGGTAAGGCGGTGGGCCTTTCCAGGCACTTCGAGGACTGTCCAGGTCCAGGTCTCCTAGCCTCATCAGGCCCCTCCAGGCGTGGTCCACCCTCATTGTCTTGACCGTACATATTATCTTCATCTTAGAGTGCTTGCAGGGCACAATTTGGTAAGCTAGCGACCTGACTTCTCCTAATTAAGTTTTATCTTTCCAGGGTTGAGGTAACCTGATGATGCTCCAGGTTTGGAATCGTCTTTAAATGTTTGACACGTTCATCAGCTTTTCCACAACCCAACTCGGAATGGCGAGTTTAATTGCAGTTCAGAAGCTTTTCCGCAGTCGCAAGTCGGCGCTTTTCATATGTCGGCTTCGCTTTGGGAACTTGTAAAACAGTTTTGGCGCTTGCATGCCCAAGATGGAGTTTCACCAACTAAGTTGGCGTTCATATGGCATTTAATTACAGCATTCGAAGCGGAATCAGACGTAAGTAATATCAGGACCCTCTAATGTTCGCTGCAATCGCTGTGCTAATTTTACCGTACAAATATGTCATGCGGAAAGCTGTCTGCGTCCGTACGGAAATTTTGCGCCTTACGAGTTTTGAGGTAGTCACTTGTCGTGAGGTCCCCTGAGTTCTACCAAGGCCATGGTTTCCTTGTGGTGGATCGGTTCGAGGATACGAGGTTTCCTATGGAACTGCATTTATCCTATAATGCATAATTGACACTTAGCCGACGTCGTACATACTGTTTCACAAGATTAGTTACGAGAGACTTTTACCATTGCATTTCACTTGTTTGCCAGACCGATTATTCTTTGAATAGTTCACCTTTCTCTTTAATGCTATCGCAAATTCTTTCTTGCATTTCTCCCTTGATGTTTGAATGACCTTTCGTTGAACAGGTTCATTGTCCTAAGGTCGTGACGTAGTCTTTCCTGTTCGATCCATAGATTGAACCGAAATTTCAATTGAGGAAGCGTTAATTTAAACTGCGAAACAATTGGTAGAATCTGACCGATGTAATTAACTAACACAGGCGTGAATCGATAAGAATGGTCCCAAGCTTCGATGTAAACTACTTGCCAATATACACGCATTGTTAGTACATCGCTCTTATGCCCATCGTGGGGTAAGGCTTCTGATCGCGTTACGTACTTTCTCAGGACTTGCACCGTGTATTTGAGACTAGTTCTTCATTCGGTCTAGCTAAGTTCTATGGCACCCCAAACCCCTGACGAAACTCTTAGAAACATCGCAACCGTGTCAAGCATTGATATTGGGGATAAGTTCCACCTCGAAATTAAGTCTTGTGCCACGATTATAATGGTTCAAATTTCTGTCTATATGCAAAAGCAACTTCACTTCCAACCAAGTTATTTTATGGTTCTACGTTTTTTTTCATTTGTTGGACTCTATTTCGCGTTATCGGTCCAAGAGGCGGCACAAGTTTGACACCGCTGGAAATCAAACACTCCTGAGTAAATTACCACTAAAATTCAACACGATTGACCAGCACCTTTCTAAACTTCACGTGAACTCAAGGTTGCCACCAATCTGAAATTCCACGGTAAATTATTGCCCAATTTCAAATGTTAATTCGTGCAACTTAATTAAGTTTTGACTAAATATTTAATTCAAATATATCTCCTCTTTTTCAGTCGTATAATAGCAAACGATCTTTCAGAGATATTGGATCCATTTGAGTCCCAATGGTTTTATAGTTTAGAATGTGAATAATATCTGCCATTGCGTTATTAGCCTTGATACTTCCATTCTTAAGTGTTTGAAAGGGTTCCTGTTGTTCCTTTGCCAATTGTGTCCTGCAACGTTTAAAGACCAGTTTCAAACTTTAGAAAAAAAATTTCTACATAGTCAAAAATGTTCTTCTCCGGCGGGATCTTTTATTACGGAACTATAATTCCGGTGACTGTCAGAATCATAAAGTTTCTAATCTTTTCCCTTACTTTTTATCAAGAAAGACTATGTGGTCCGTTCTCAGTATGAATTTTTTTCATCAGGTATTTGAAAGGTGCTTATGGAGAAATTTGCTGCTCTCTTACCGTTGTGACACTAGTAAGTCTGTTACGAAGTACAGTGCCTTTTTGAGTACCAATAACATTTTTGAACCAGGAGTCTGTTGAGTACGCTTCCAATAAGTGTTGCTCAATCTTCAAAATGAGCTTTCGGGCGTGGTAGCTTGATAGGGACCACCAATTAAGCTTCTTTACTCTCAATTGAGCCTACATGGTGATCCCAGAGGAAGTCCGTAAGGTTGTTGCCTGTAAGGTTTTGCGTGTTGGCGTTTTCTACTACTAGCCTGAGTAAGGTCAAGCCTTCCACGAATTTTTTGTCTCTCAATATTCGAACCGACTTTGAAAGTGCGATCATAGATGCTGCTCAGTTGATATTTATGGACCAGGAATATTCCCTATTTTAAAGCCAAAACCAATTAGACAAATTACAGATTGACTCTCGAGTTGAGAGTCAATCATTTCTAAGCAGCGAAAAGCTACAAAAGTAAATGCATAGCCTTGCAGATTAATAAGAGTTCTTTCCTTCAATGAATCCAACCTAAACTGCTAATATTATGAGGTGTAAAAATAAATTGTATTTTGGAAAATCCATAATTATAATCTGAAAGTATTCCTAATTTCGGAATACAAAACACAAACTGTTATGTATTCGATGCTGAAAAAATCCAAGGTATTCTTCGTTGCGATTTTCAAAAACAACTAAAATCTTGTAGTCACATACTTTCTTTTCACAGTACACAGTATTCCATAAATCATGGGTCCTTTGACCATCATTCGCCATTTAGATTACTTAGACTCCTTGTTGAAAAAAATATTTAATAGTACGCACTCCTCGAATTTGTAATGGTTGTGTTGCAGCTAGTCAATTTTGTTCTTGAAGGATAATTGTACAACCCGTTATGACGCTATCTCGAAGTCGCCATCGGCAATCAAGCCAATTTCACTTTCATCAAACTAGAAGTTTACTATTATCAACGGGTCCTTTAATTTTCGAAGTATTCTCGATTGCTCGAGGCCTTGCATTTAACTTGTGACTACTGAGGTTGCCGTTTCTCCGACGGTCCAACCTTTGTACAGAAGCGTCGATTCACAGTTTGGAGTTGGTTGATCAGTTTGCCAACTTGAGAACTCACCATTCTACCTTCTAGCGTACACGAGTCCGTACTTCCTCTCCTTCTTCCCGTATCAATACAGTTATCTCTGGAGTCGTCCATATCGTCCCTGGCTCAAATTTATCGCCAGTCAAGTAAAATGGACCTGCTTTATAGAGTCTCGTACTATGTTATAAGAGTATCTATCTTTATGCTTGCAGGTTGAAATATGAAAACTCCAGTTTAGCAAGTACGAGTAAATACAGAAAATCAAGTGAAATGATGTTAAACCACTATTAAAAAATGGAATTATATTAGACGATCAATAAAGTATTAAATGAGTATTTATTCAATAAAATTTCAAACTTATATTATAAAAGATTTAAACTATAAATTAAATATGAGCTCTCTAAGTTCGAATAAACATTAATAAATTATTATCAAACTAGTTTCACTACACTGTATCCTGTCACAATTTTACATGTACGTTAATGATACATCCTTGAGCAAGATCAAGACTGACTCACCCAGGCTCAGGGGACCGCTATTTGTACCACCGCCGAATCTTCTAGACCCGGGCGCAGGTAAGGCGGTGGGCCTTTCCAGGCACTTCGAGGACTGTCCAGGTCCAGACGTCTCTAGCCTCATCTAGGCCCCTCCAGGCGTGGTCCACCCGTCATTGTCTTGACCGTAGCAATATAATTATCTTCTATGAATCTATAATGAGGTGATGGGGCTCACCTTTTGGTTTAAGTAGAACCTTAACCTAATCCTAAAATCTAAATCTTAATATTCTGCCATCTTTGAGGTAATCCTGAAGGTGTAAGCTTACTATATATCGGATTGTTAATAAGTTTGACGGTTTCATTAAACTTTTTATTCCTCGTAGTAATGAACTCAGAAAGTTTGTCAATTTTTAATTGCTCATGAATTCTTGAAGTTTTGGATCTTTGTAATGACGTTCCTTTTACAATTTTCCGCAGTACGCCATTTTGGAACGATTGTAAACGTTTTTTGGTCGACTTAGCGATATGCGAAAAGAGTGGAGCACCATATAACAAAGTTGGACGTATAATGGCATTATATATTGATATATTCAGTCGAAGGGACATACTTAAAGAATTAATTAAGTGATTAAGCTGCCTTAAATTTTTGCCTCACTGTCTTAATTTTTTACTTTCACTTACTATATATAGTAAGGGGAAGTATTGCGATCGTGGAAATTTTCGAATTCCAGTTTTCAACGGAAATACACGTTTTAGGGTCCCCTGAGTTCAAATAACCAAGTCCCGAAAAAAGGTCTGTGTGTGTGTGTGTGGTAACTCCCGGACGGAAACAGAAAGTCCTATGAAACTGAAATTTCATATTTAAGACAACTATACGCCCGAGACGTGACAAAACTTTTTTCATCAAGATGAGCTTACCAGAAGAGGCACTTTATACCATGCATTTCGCACCTTTTTTCGATTTTCTCGATTTAATTCTTTAATAGTTTCACGTATTTTTTAACTCTAACTCTATTTGAAAATTCTTTCATTGATTTTTCAAATTGATGTAAGTGAAAGTCGTGTGTTGCCCGCACCAGATTTTTTACCAAAGCGGACCGAAAACTTTAAATGTTCTATCAAAGATGACTCCGAGATATCTTGTATTTTTGGATAGTTTAATTTAAAAAATGTGTGGAAAAATAATTTTAAAATACTGAACCGAGTGAATACATTAAACAGGCGGTTGATTATGCGAATGAAGGAGTAAACCGAAAGTTCGAATTGTCATACATCTTTAACAAGCTTGTTTAGAATAAATCATGTCTTTTTATAGTCACCTCTTTCCCCTTGATTATCTGATCCGCGTACAGTGCTTTTCTCCGGAACTATTGGACCGATTTTTTTTAGATTTGCCTCGTCAACATCGCAGGTCTACTACTCAGTCATACTCTGAACTCGGCAGGGAAAACAGTTAATATCGCTGATACAGTTTAAAAAACAATTAGATATATGTGGAGAATCCTGAGTCATTCACATCGTTTAGCTTTGTGTATTTCGTTTACTAATGATTAAATTTTCTATTATATCCAAACAAACCTCACATCTTCAAAACCAAGTTATTTTTTTATGTATATATTTTTTTATATTTGTTTGGATGCACGCGCGTATGTTTTCAACACGAAAATATTGTAACAGTTCTGAGAATGGAAGAAATACCAGAAACACCCACGTCAATATTACCACTTGAAATTCAAGCACGATTTGACCCAGCGCTACACTTGCAAGAACTCTCAACGTATTCAACTTCTCAATACATATGAAAAATAATTCCACGGTAAATATGATTAGCTAAAATTATTAAAAATGATTCCAAGTTGGTAAGCTATGAAAGTTAATTAAAAGATTTTGACTAAATATATATTCATTAATATGAAAAATATATATAGTGCACTTTTTTTGTGTGAGTAAAGTAAAATTGATCTTTTCAAGAGTTTTTTTTCATTTTGATTAAGTTCATAACGAATCATAAAAAGTAGTAATAATATTGTTTTTGACTTATTGCGTATAAATTATTAAAATATTTCTGAGATAAGCGGTGAGAAAAAGGTTATCTGCTAAGATTTACAATATTAAAAACAAGCCAATGGAATTTTATTAAAAGGAAGATTTACAACTTTAAAAAAAAAAAAAATCAAAATAGCCTCTAAAATTATCTGTCAACGGGTTGGAAACTTTTTCATTCTATCGGAATATAATTCCATAGGTTTACAAATGATAAACTCCAAAAACCCGTTTTCTAATTCCTTTGTCCTTTAATTTTTCGTAAAGAAAGTATTTGTCCATGTGTCTAGAAAAATTATGATTTTTTTTCTGTAATTGATGAGCTAGGGGCTTTGAAGAAATTTGCTGCTTCTCCTTAGTCGAGCATCTATCTAGAACGTCTACTGTTATCAAGTAAGTACCCACTTTTTATCACAAGTAACGATTTTGAACAGAGAGGTCGTTTTTGTATTGCTAAAGATATGTAGCACAATCTTCATAACACTGGGTTTTTGGCGGGCGTTTGGTGCGTGTGGAACCGACATTCAAGCTTTTTTACCTTTCCATTCTACTTATGGTGATCATCGACGGTCGCTTAGTAAAGGTTGTTTTCCAGCAAGTTCTCGAACAGTTGTCCTGGGGTTTTCTACTACTTAAGCCCGCAGGACACGGTCATTCCAAGTCCTTCCACGATTTTTTTTGTCTCCTCCCAAAATATATTGAACCACCGTTGAAAAGTGCGATCATTAATGCTGCCCTAGCCTCAGATTTGATATTTATGGACGTCTGGGAATCATTCCGGCTGATTTTAAACTCAAAAACCAAATTGTACAAATAACAGATTGACGTCTCAGTAAAAGACTGAATCATTTCTAAGCAGCGAAATGCTACAAAAGTAAACAAACATTATCCTTTGAAGAGGATTAATAAGAGTTGACATTCATTCAAATGAATAATCCAGTAAACTTAAACAGCTTATTTTATAGAAGGGTGTTAAAAAAATAAAATTCTGCTATTTTTCTTGGACAATCCAATAAAATATATAATCATTGAAAACGTATTCAGTAATATTATTCGGAAAAAAAACAAGCAACAAAACTGTTATGTATTCCGAATGCATGAAAAAAAAAAAATACCCAAGGTATAGATTTCGTTAAATTTTAATCAAACACACATGATAAAATCCTTAAATGCAAACAAAAACTCTATCTACAAACATTATTCTAAAAATTAACAATATTTCCCCTTTATTCAGTATTGGAGTTTATGATTACTATTAAAAGAAACTCCATTGTTTGTAAAAAAAAAATTAATTTAATATCGTAAACTAACTCTCAAATATTTTTTAAAGTATTTGAATTGTGAGCTAGTCAATTGTCTGTTCTTGCAAAAGGGAATAATGACAACCATTATAATGACGTCTCAATTCGTCCACGATGACATATGAGCACTAAAAGCACATTTCAATTTCGTAATCAAATGTACTAGAATTACAAATATTTAAATTATTTTACGGATACGTAAGAATTTAAAATGTAATATTTAAATATTAATTAGCCTAAAATTTAACTTGATTCCTTAATTGCTGTTGACCGAAACCGCAAAAACTGGAAATAGCAAATGATTGCAAGTTGGAAGTTACTTTGATCCAGTTTGGCAACTTGATGCACCACATTCACCATCTCTTACCTTCTTTTAGCGTTCACGAAGTCTCGTGTTACTTTCATCCTTTCCCTTATATCTTCATTCCAGTTATTCTTTGGACTCATCACGTTCCTCCAAGGTCTTCACACTTACTATCGCCAAAACAATAAATCATAACCTGCAATTTGAATAGTCTCAGTTTCACTAATGTCATAAGGGTCATCCTATCTCGTTTATCCTTTGCAAGAATATATTTTGTGAAACCGTCCTATATGTGCAAGCTGATAAACTTGAAGATTTCGTAGGTGAAATGAATTTGTTGCCCATTCACTAAAATGACGAAATGATATGAAATGGATCGATTTAAATAAAGTATTCATAGACATTTTATTCCAATAAAAGGATAAAACTCATATTCAATAAAGATTAAAATAATGAGAACTATGGACTGCCAAAAGAATATTGAATAAAACTTAAATTAACATTATTATCAATAACTTAGCAAAGTTCCTAATTTCCTTTTCAAAATACAAAGAATAGAGTTAAGCCGTGAGTTTTGTACATTTTTCAATGATAGTAGTTATAAAATACTTTGTAGGAGCTTTTTTTTTTTTCTTTTCTTTTAGTTTAACTCCTTTTCTACTACTCCAATTATTGTTGATTACATATTCTAAACAGAGTGTGAAACCAAACGGGAATAAGGCAACAATATCCTCCAGATCATTGTTGGGACAAGTAAAAATAATAATAATAAACGGTGAAAAAAAAAAATGATAATAAGGAATTCGGATAACATTTGGGATTAGAAACTTTTTTTACTTCCAAGCACGTTCTTAATTTATCTGTGTATAGCCAGTGTTTAAAAAATAAATACACACACAACACACACACATACACACACACACATACACACATATCACACATACTTATATATATATAAATCTCGTGTCACGAAACTCTGAAATTACTGAACTTAATTTAAAATATAGGATAGTTTTTATCTATTATTATTACTATTCTAAATGGTTAAAAAATATATTTTTCTTAATGTATAACAAAATTTGTTAAACTGTGGCAACTCTGGTTCCCAGTAACCTTCCCATATATTTACATAGGTAATTATTAATTCAAAGATAAGTGTATGTTGATAGTTTCTATGCGTTCTTATTTATAAAATAGATATTCACTCTATAGTTTCCAGTTATAATAAAGTACATATTAGTTGACGAAGAGGATGAGATAAAACATACATTCACTCCATAGTTTCCATTATAATAAAATGCATATTACTATACGTTTCCAGATAAATCATAAGTACCCCGTTTGAATGACAATTAAATTTCTTACCATCTAGAAGCAAAATCATCTTAATTAAATTTGAGCATACAAGCATTTTTTATGTGAAGGTTCCCGCAGACACTAATAAGTTGTTAGTCAGTCTAATAAGGTGCCATTTTATTCTGTTAAATACATTAGCGATCCAGAGAATTAGGCATACACAAATCACTCAATATATTTTAGCTGTAACGTAATCTTGGAATATAGTCACGTTTGCAACAAAATGTGATTGATTTCATTGATCCAATGAATGGCAATATTTTCACTTGAAAACAACTTTGATAAATGTAATAGTTAAAAATATAATAGTTATATTTCTTGAAAAAGTATAATTCTTATAATATTGGAGTAGTTTTAGACCGTTTTGACTATATGGTAAAGAAGTTGGTTGAGGGCCCATCCACCAAGAAAACACACCCGTAAGAAAAAAATAAAATAAGTGTGTTTTATTGGTAGTTTCTTTGTTACCACATCCCCAAACAACTGCTCCATCATATGCGTTTTATAGTTACTACTCATAAACGCATTTATGCAAATTTAAATAAAGACAATATATATATATATATATATATATATATATATATATATATATATATATATATATATATACATATATACATATACATCAGCAAACAACTATAAAAAAAATGTAACCAATTTACTTCTCATATAGGTTCTGCAAAAACACAAAAATGAATCAATTAAAACTGTCCCAGACCTCATGAGGGGGAAAGAGCATTCCTAACATCAAATGATATATATATATATATATATATATATATATAAATATATATATATATATATTATTATTGATATATATTTATATTCAACCTTTAACAAAGAATCAGCAAATTACCTTGGTTTAATGTCCTTTATTTAATGGCTAGAGATTATTATCCTTTAATTAATAATTGCCCATTGCTTCACCATTAATAAATATCCAATACATTACACCACTAAAACATGAGAGCATAATAATAAAATATTACTTAAATCATAGGTTCTGAATATATCAATTTGGAGTGAATTTGTCACTTTTTTTTATAATTGTTGGCTGATAAAGTGCCATACAGGGACCAACTACCTACTTATTACTTTCTTTCTGTTCACATTAAAGCAGTTGTAATTCCTAAACCATGATCTTCCTGATTCTTTCCATCATTGGTCCATCACATAAGTGCTAAGTACTTTCAAATATTTTTATCTAACTCTTCCTCTTGCTGAGTTATTATATAAGTTTTCCAATATTCCAAAAGCTCTTGATAGGATTTGTGCAAAGAGAACTCTATAATAAAGGTTAAAATCTAATACTGTGGTTAGTGTTTTAAGTCTCCATGACCTCTAAGATCCAATAAAAAAAGTCAATTTACTTTTCTTTTACAAATTTACTTTTAGCTACTTTGTCAAAAAACTTCTTCTTCTTTGACTTCCTCTTAATGCCATAACTAGCTTCGAGGAGCCTTTATCCAATGCAACCATGTCTCTCAGTCCCTACCAAGCCACTTCATTTCTTGTAGTGTTTTTCCTCTCTTCTCTCCAATTCGCTGAATATATTCCTGATAGGAAATTCTGGAACGGCATCTTGGCCTCCTCCCAGTGGCTCGAGCTTTCAGAACTTTTCATGGATCTCTTAAAAACCTTAAATCTCTTAAACAAACATGGCCAAACCACTTCAATTGTCGGTTCTCCAACAATATCTTTAGTTCCGGCACTTCTATATCTTCTCTAATGCGTTCATTCCTGACATGGTCCCTTCTGGTCTTTCAAAGTTATTCTATCACTCCTGAAATAAATGGTATTATGGCTAATAGTTACCAATGGATGTGGCAAAATAAAAATGGAAAAAAGAATTAACCAAAAATGGAACTAAGTCACAATCCTTAAATAAGACAGTTAGAACTTATGAGGTATTTATTAGTAAGCTAGCAATATACTGTATTGTATACTCTTACCAAAATTAGGCATAAAATTTGATTTTTTTTATTTTTTTTATTAGATCTAACATTTCTATTTATTCAATCAAAAAAAATTATTAATAAGAATTAGTTATGCTTTAATATTTTTATAAAGTATAAGTTTACATTTTTGACTTCCATTAGCAAAAGTCAAGCTCCTGATGCTGGATTTGAATCAGCACTGATTGTGCCTTGAATGATGCTTTAAGAAATAAACTCTAATGCTCAGAATGTTAGTATTTATAACAATATTTTATGCTCCAAACAAATGACTGAGAATCATTACTTTCCTTGTAGAAATCACCAACATTCCTGATCTGCTCAATTCGTTTCTGGATTAAAAATATTTATATCAGATAAATGGTGATTAACTGTTGTACTACTGGTGTCATTTTGACAAAGAATCTTATTTCATAATTTCAATTTTTATGTTTATACATAGCACACTTATTTTGGGTGAGTTGTAGCTTGCTGAATTTCTTTGTTCCCTTGTTCTCTCAGATCAATTTGTTCCCATATTGATGCTTATTCCTACTTCTTGTTTATCTCCTCTAAGTGTATATTTAATGCTCTAAAAGCACATTTAAGGTAACACAAATCGTATCAGAAGTTGGTTGTGGCTGTTGTTTCTTCAATGACTACACTTTCAACCAACTTCCATAATATGAAATATAGTATTTTTTTTTTTATTTTATATTTTTTTATTATATAAATTTAACATTAATGCCTTATTATATATCTACAATATTAATTTTTTTTTTTATTATTGCATTGCTCAATATAATTTTACTTTGTTATTTCTGGTGCTACAGCCCTGTAAGATCCTAGACTATAGATCCGATTGAGAATCAATGTCAGCAGCTCCCTTCTGATGGCTATAAAAGAATTCATTACTATAAGCTCTATGATTTTTTTGTACAGTATGATCTCAGTCTCCTGAAACATGACTCTATAATTTAGTATTTTTCAAATTAGCATATATTTCCAGTTATCATCCATGTTGGATCTCAATACTTAAAGATTTTGATAGCTTTCAGAATGTCATTCATTTCCAGTTTGAACAAATAAATCAACTCATCATAGTTTCCTTGAAGTGACTAAGTAAACCATTTTCTCTTTATTTTCTGTTTTATTCATCAGTTTACCTCTCACTATTTAAAGCATGTCCCAAAATTATGTAGCACTTGGAGACATCTCTAATTATATCCCATTATTTAAACATTATGATTGATTACAGTTGTCAATTCAACTCACAAAATGTGTGTCAACATGTCAATAAATAAATATTTATAGTAGAATTTCATTTTAAAGTAATCGCTGTACAACTTTGATTATGCTATATATCTTAATTTTATCAAATTTTCCTGTCAGACTGTACTTTCCAATAAAATGCACTTATCTTTAGAATTTACCATTGTTTGGTTATTTAAATTAATACTTTGGAATAAATCCCATGAACATTCTTTTAGTTTAAAGGAAATATATTTAAATATGAAGGATTAATAATAAAAATATTAAGTTTATGGTTCTGTGGCAGATGCTTCACACGCTCGTTCACAGATAGTGCTAGCAATGGCAACATAGGCTACCATCCATATAAGAAGACGTTATATTCAATAATATTATATATTGTAACTCATTCATACTATTGTTAATATTTTGTTTGTTTTTACCGGAGGGAAAAGTTGACATCTGTTGATATGCCAATAAATCAACAATCCTGTTCTTTTCTTATCAATTTTTGAATTTTATTTTTAATTTGTTTTTGAGGAAATTTTTAAGTTGAAATCCAAACATATGGAATTCTTCAATCTCTGCTTATAAATAATCTTGGAGATCCGGTTACCTGAGAGGATTTCTAACTAAGAGCTCTGGATTAATACACCTCACCTTTCTATTCACCTTGAAATATGAAAAAAGAAATGGAAATGGATAGGTAACACTATAAGGAAAACAGATTGTGTCATAGAAAAAGAAGCACTGGAATGGGATCCCCAAGGACAACAAGAAGAGGAAGACCAAAAGAGTCATGGCACATACTACAATAAAAAGTTCTGATTTGGAACAGTAAGACATGGGACGAAGAAGAAATAATTCAGCAGAATAAGAATAGAATGCACAAGCAGATGCTATGGGCTTTACTTGGAATGGTGATAATAAATAAATATGCTGTTTTGCAATCTATTTGATTAAATAATATATTTTTTTAAAGCCAAAGAAAGAGCAGATCTATCTGTTTTTTTGTTGGTTATTTTAATATAATAAAATTATATGGTACATTATATTTATTCAAGTAAAATCATTGAATTTAACATATTATACCGTTATGTCTTTATTTCATGGTTTTAACCGATCGATCTCCAAACTAATGCAATTTTTCTAAAGATGGAAAGGCCTTAGCTGACGACATTATGGATACTTCTTACAGTTATATTTTTTTACCAAAACAATTTCTTTTTAATTTAATAGTTAAACATATCAATAACAAATTTAAAGAAAAATATGAACCTCCATGGTTGCTGATCTTTAAAAAATTCTGTCCACACTAAGCTAGTGAAATGAATATCAGCGTGCATCGCTGCTCCACTAGGCGGTGGCCTAATGCTCTATCCACTAGACCAGGCCGCTCCCTTTCCTATTTTTCTAGGCACTGAAAATATGAAAACTGTGTTTAAAAAAAAAAAAATCTAAATGTGTTTTTAAATTTTTGGTAAATGACATGAAACTAATGTCCGTTTTTGGCTGCTTTAATGCTTATTAGACGAATGCACTATCCTTCCACCTAATGAATTGCTTATTTATTATTGTTTATATAATACAATCTGGATATGTGGAGTAGAGCTTTGTGGTGCTACTAAACCATCAAATTATTCTTGTATCTAATCCTTACAATCAAAAACACTTCCTGAAATCCTCAAAGCTCCATCCTTTTGTCATGCGAAAACTCATTCTTTATAGCCTAATATGTTCCATATGTTGTTGT
The DNA here is from genome assembly GCA_023052935.1 of Piezodorus guildinii. NCBI lineage: Eukaryota > Metazoa > Arthropoda > Insecta > Hemiptera > Pentatomidae > Piezodorus > Piezodorus guildinii. Next base: position 159,101,283 of record CM041292.1, read on the forward strand.
TTTAGCGCGAAGCAGGTATCATACCTTTTATAATATTTACATATTCACTTTAACCCCCTAGTTTCTTTCCTTTATCCGTCTTCGATTCCTGATAATCCTTCAAAAAGTTTAAAAAGATTTGTATTTTTTGAAAAAATGTGAAATTTAGACTATGCGAAACGTGATTCGTAGATGGTCTGAACGAAAATAAAATAGGATACTTAATTCTTTATGAACCTTCATCATACTATAAAGTTGTAAAATATTTTAAAATAGTGAGAGGTTTAGAGAGTACTTTAGTGCTTACTTTGCCGGGATTGGTGGTTATGAGTTAGGTATGGAAACGTTCATTTAATTTTACTTGAACAGAAAAGTATATGTTTCGCAAGTTAAAGCCCAGTAATATTTTATAGCATTTGAGTAGGCATTAAAAAATTGCACATTTCAATAATTTCCTGGTGCACACCAACATATACTCTAAAATTGAAATATTGTCAGCCTTATCACCCTTGTGTATGGTTTTTAGCATAGAAACAGTACATGTAATCTCTGCATGGATTGTAGAGGTACAGTTTTTTTTATAGTTTTTTTTATTTCACTAAATAATTTTTGATTATTTATACAATGTCTTTTGTTTTCTTAAATTACACAATAGAAAGGAAAATGTTATTCCTAGATGGAAAGAGTGATTGTAGCACTTTTATCAGTGTCAGATGAAATGCATTTAATATTATAATAAAGCATGGAAAGGTGATTTCAATACTTAGTTTTTACTCTATGTGGAGACCATAAAATAGAAGAACATCTAAACATTCTTGGCAACAAAATTAATAATTTATTTAAAAAAAATGGTAAAAAAATATGAATAGAAAGTATTTTATGCTTTTCAATAATATCACAAAAAAATATAGATCTGATTACACACCTATATTCTTATCACTTTAAATTAGTATAATAAAAACAAAAATGTAGGTGTTTATTTACTTTTCATACTAAATTAATGAGGTGTTTTTAAATGGGATTTAATAATCAGTAAAACGTAGCTAGGCATGAATACCTAGTTTTCATAAATTATTCATCAGTTTTGTAAATAGTGTGGTTGGAATGTGTATCATCTTGTTCTCACAAGATGGATTTGAGTATGTAACATAGCATTAGCCATTACATTTTAAATGAATGTAAATGTTCAATTTTGAATTTTTACTTTAACATTTCACAACACACCTCTAACATAATGACTGATACAGACAACCTTGTTTTATATTTCTTTTGCAACTACAAGGTAAATGAAAATATTATATTAAATAAAAAACAGATAGTTTTGATTAGAGACTAAATCTCTTACTTGATTTGATATCATGGTGTTAGGGAGAGGGCAAGTGGGTTTGCACAGTCTATATACTTAAATGGGCAAATTAAAGTACCTATTCGGAACTAATAACTGTCAATATTCACAGTTATTATCATAATAGTTTATAATTATTTTGTTTTTTTTATATTATCTGGCCTAACAATTTTTAGGGGAGCTGTGTCCATTAGTTCATGGTTTCTTTTTTTATAACATATCTAATAAATATATTGCAGTATATTCAGAAGAGTAAGTAATTTGGGGAGCCCGTGGCTGAGTGGCTAGCGCGCTAGTCTCTCATGCTACAGATTCTAAGTTCGAATCTCAGTCCCGGCGGGACTTTTATAAGGATGTAAAAAAATGTGGATTTACTCACAACCTCTCCCCCGGGTATGTGAGACCCGTCAGCCAAAGGGTGGCCACTCACAAAATTACTCATAGGGAGTGAGGACCCTACACTAAAAATTGCATCGTGAAACGTGAGTGTAAACTCGCAGGAGTTTACACCGCGAGGCCCAGGGCCTACACGGCCTGTCGCGCCACTGGAAGAAGTAATTTTAAGCCATCGGTAAAAAAGGGTATTAATTAACAGTCATCTTTTAATTAACCATTACATGTGTATACCAAGTCCTGTCATAAATATTGTTTCATGGATATAGGTTCAGATTTTAACAGAAAAATTAACTTTTTCAAAAAATAAAATGAATATCTAGAGACTAAAAAAAAAAAAAAAAAAACGAAAAGAAATTATTCAAAATGCCTAATCTTTTTTAGTATTTTTCACTAAAATGGAGCTTTATGGTGCTATCAAAGTGAATTTCTGACCAAACCATCAGAGAAAGGGATGATGATATCTTTCCAATTTCTTAATGACTTCCTGGACTTCTTTAGAGCTGTGTGAGAACATACAATCATATTAGCAATAAAATTTTTCTTGGATTGTAAAACTGTTCTCATCACTAAATAATATTTCAATGAAGACCATTGGTATAACGGCCAAGGAGCACTTTTCATCTATCCAGTCTTATTGGTTTTAGGGAAGTGGTTAGCCTTTGTCATATCATTCTTCAAAATGTTCCCATCCTAAGGTCACTTTTTATTGTGTAAGACAGTGATCTGAGATTTACATTTGCCAAGGCATAATTTTTTGTTTTCGTACGTGATTTCTTCTGATTTGAACAGCCACTGCTCTCACTATATTTGCCATTCTTGGAGTGCTTGGTCATCTCGCTACAGGTCTGTCACACAAAGATAAGGTCTCATTTTATCCATTTGTACTGTGTTACACAAACGTACGGCTGATAACCAATGGTTTCAAAGTGTTGAATATCTCTAACCTATGATTTTCAACTTTGGGTAAGGTGACCACAGCAATTCGGTTTTATTTACCACCCTACTCAACTTTAACTAAGTGAAAAGAAAATACAAACTAATTGGGATTATTACTCTGACATGTAAAGAAAATAATCTGATAGAGGTAAGGATCTAAATAATAGCCAAGGATGTAAAGAAAGTTCAACTTTTGTAACAGTATTAATGGCAGAATTAGGTAATTACTAACTTGGGAATATTTAAAGGATTTTTTTTTTTTTAGATGCTTGGTGCACTTTTCAAAGAATAAAAAATCTGTAGCATGCAACACATTTCTATCACTTACTTACCTCTGTTGTTAAAATCGATATAGTAACTTTTAAATAAATGTAGAGATAAAAAAAGTAATTACATTTAGAGTTTCAATAGAAACATGTGTTTCATTAAATGATCTATTATATTATTATCTGAAACAATCCCTTAGTTTTATCAGCTTTTTGTTACTCTCTATTAACTTTTATAACTTTGTGTGTAAGATCTTTAGCTTTCCAATGGTATATTATACGTCTGTGTATATTACTGTTCTTATTATTAAAACACAAAAAATATTGATTGTGATGGTTGCATGATGTCGAGGAAGATCTAAAGTTGCTTGGAATAAGGAGATTGAAGATACAAGGAAAAGACAAGAATGACAGACATTTTTATTTTTTTATTTTAGGTGGCATTTTAAAGTACTGCGACCAAACAGATCCATTGTGCACCATATTTTAAAAGTTATACATTTAGTACATGAGTTTTGTTGCAATTGCAAACTTTAAGAGGCTGTTATCTACATAGTCTACACAGAGGAGAGCTTGTAAGTCCAAGCTTAAACATGTGACAGTTGAGTTTACTGTGTTTCATGTAGATGGCAGTAATTGTTTTTAAAGCAGTCCTACTCATACTTAGTAGGCACTTGCTTCTATTAATACCGGAACCATCTAAAAGGCCAAGTGAGAGTATTTGTCTTTTGTGTAACCAAAGTTGTTCAAATTCCATTTTGTAGGTTTGTTTAACAGTCCTAAAGGCAGAGGTTAAACTGATACCACATTCATGGCCTTTCATGGCCAGTAAGTCCACTTTTTCATTGCCGCTGACTCTGGTATGTCCAGGTACCAATTGGATGCTCACTCTATTGTTACAAGCAAAATTATTCAGGGTTTTATTGCATTCTTTAACAACCTTTGAGGTTGTTGTATGATTATTTAGTGCATTAAGTGCCGCTTGGCTGTTAGTATAGATGGTTATTATTCCACCAATAACTTTGTCAGCACTCAGATCAGAAGCACAATGGAGTAGTTCAGCTTGGAAATTGTTGGGTGTTTGTCTAGTGGTATAGTAGCTTCATCGTTCGGTTTTTCTTTCCTCCAGACCCCTACACCCGAGCCACTAGCCATTACTTATCCATCAGTGTAGCAATTTAGGCCATGATTAGGTCTGTGATTTCTGGATTCATCAATGATTACATTATACCCAGTACTGATAAATTTACAGATTTGAATATCTGAAGGCATCACCAGGGTGTTATTTTCCTCCAGATTGTCATTGTAGGACATAGCACCTAACAGTAAGTAAGTAAGTGTATATTTAGCTGCTCTTTATCAATGCTAATAAGGTGATATGGTAATTTTTATTTTAATCGACAGAATCAAAGGTACTTTAAAGAAAGAAAATACAAAAATCCGACATTTAAGCCCTGTCAGACTATTTTAATCAAAATGAAACCTACATGATATTAAATCCCATTAAATTTTACAATATAGTGAGTTGATATGAAATTTAAGTTTCATACAACTTTCTGTTCCATGCTGGACTTAACTCACACACAGATATTTTTGTACACCTTGCTTATTTAGACTGCTTACTGGATGATGGTAAAAAATGTTTTTCTATTGAAAACTAGAATTAAAAAAATGTTTATGATCTCAATACTTTCACTTACTATATATTTCATATATGGGTAAGCGAAAGTAAATATTGTATGGGAAATAAAATTTATTATATATTTCATGAATGTGATATGATTTGTCATTGGAATAGAGACTAATGTTGGCCTTACATAAATCCAGTTTACACTTGGCTAGTGGTTCAGGGGTTTCATGAGATGACATTATTGGGAAATATTTTTAAATTATCTTGTAAATAATAAGAATGACACATACTCTACACAGATTAATTCAACATTCCAAGTTAAATAATTGCTAGTTATACAGACCACTCCACTATCACAACCTTAAAATTGGTTATTTTCATTGATTTCCAAAATAATGAGCTTATAAGACAGATAATCTTGGCATAAAATAATGTAAAATGTTTGTTGTTTTAAATGATTATCTAAATAAATACATTTCTTGTATTTGTTTTAAATTTTATTAATTTAATGTTACTCTGATCAAAGTAAACTCTTAGATAATGGTTCTTTTTTCTTAATTGCTGCTTCACCTATTTGGTTATTTCAGGCATACAGAGTTTTGGTAGCAGTAGTATTTTGGATGAAATGAACGTCATATGGTGTAGCCCACTAAAAATTTAAATATATATGTGATATTTAGATTTTTAGGATTAGGAGGATCCTTATCATTGAAATGATTGTATGAAGGGGTCTGCAATTTTTTTTTGTTGGGAACTACTGCACCAGTCCATAAGTTCAGTGGAGAAGTTTTCTTTTCCATGTTATAAACTTCCTTTCTGATGTCTTCACCAGAAATCACCAAGGTTTCAGAACCAAAGATAACGTTAGGTCTTAATATTATTTTGTACAGCTTGGTGTAAATCCTGTGAAACTGCTGCATAATTTAATACCTTTCACATTGCAATGATGTATCGATCCTTACTTTCAGTTCTGCCAAAATTTCATTATTATCTTTCAAATACGTCAAATGTCAAATAGTAGTTTTTTTTACTACTTTTGTAGCTATTACAAGTATACCTTCCTTGTATTCTATGTAGCACATATACCTAGACCATCAATACCTAATGCCTGCCTGAGGATTGACCTGATAGAAGACATGGTAGGAGAAAACCATGTCTAGAGTGGCTTAAAGAGTCTGATAAAGCTCTTATGGAAATAGCAATCAGAAGATGGTGGTTGCTTGTCACAAAAAGGATAGAGCGGAGGAAGATAATAAGAGAGGCCCAGGTTCTATCAGACTGCGGCAACAGCAAAAAAAAAAAAAAAAATTCAGAGAGCAATTATACTGGTTTTCTTCTTCCAGGCGTGACAGGACGGGAAGGCCCTTGGCCTCGCAGTGTAGTCTCCTAGAAGATTACAATGACATTTCTAGATGTATTTTATAGTGTAGGGTCATCATTTCCTATGCCTATTTTTGTGAGTGACCTCCATTCGGCTGATGGGTCTCACATACCCGAGGGAGAGGCTGTGATTGAATCCCCATTAATTGAATGCTTGAAAAAGTCCCGCCGGGACTGGGACTTGAACTCACAACCTTTAGCTTGAGAGACTAACGCTCTAGCCACTCAGCCATGGGCTCCCATCTGGTTTGTTTTTACTTTTAATGGTCTACATGTGAAACAAGGAAAAGTATTTCTATTACGAACATTTTGAAGTTTTCGAAAAAATACACATGTTAAGGTTACGTGATTTTAGTTTTGGTAAGTCAAGCTCAAAAACCATCACTGCATTAAAACTGGAATTTTATATTTAAGTTAGGTTGGAATATGCCACTATATTACTGCAATATTTTTCCAAAATCAACTAACTGTAATGCCATTTTTTATTATGCACATAAAATCTTTTTTCCATTTTATCATAAATGGATCTGAGGATTTTTATTAAACTTGTTACATCAGTGTATGATTAAATTAAACAGTGTCTTAAACAGGTGTTAAATGATAAATTTTCATAATTTCTTATGCTAAAATACCTTTTTGCTGATTTAAAATCTGTTTATTTATTTATTTTTATTTTTTAAACATTTTATTGATATTTACAGCTGTACTTATAATAAATACAATAAGTAAATAGGCTAACACTTATGGGCTTGAAAATGTCTTGTGAAGAACTACCCAGTGGTAGCAACTTCAATGTCAATTTTATTTAGTAGGTCTCGAGGCCATCGTCTTTTAAATCGTCTCGGAGGGTTGTCAGGAATAGATTGGAATGATAAGTTATGTAGAAGAGGAATCCTGTGGGTCGGAAATTCGGAATTAAAAGAGGCATATCTGTTTCGGTATAGTTCTGCCAAAAATGGGATATTTAGGTCATTATGAATGATTTTATTCATAAAGAATTAAGGAGCATTTAGAATTTTTCAAAGGATTTTGGATTGAAAGAGGGAATAAATGGTTTAGTAGAGCTTCAAATCTCGATTCCATTTGTCCAGATGGGTCGGATAATGAGCTTTTTGTAATAAATTCGAAGTTTTGAACGTTTGTCGAGTAAGTGTTGTCGTAATCTATATAAAAACCTGTTTATTGAAATAAATGAATCTTTTTATAATTATTTAATAATACATCACACAATGTGTTAAAATGATATTTATTTAGAGGAGGTTTAATAGTATGTCAGACATGTGATTAAGTATGATCTGCCAAAAATTTATAGTAATTACAATTTTACATTTTCTTTGATAGGAAATTAGACATGGAGGTATTGTATTTTGTTTTGTTCATATTATAACACTGTTGAATGTTCAGTTGAGTTTCATTTGGCAAAACGTGGTTCAAAAGAGTTTTCACTGAAATATTTTTTTTTTAAACTTTTTTTTATGTCAATAGGAAGTGCTACTATATATTATTCTATATCTAAATGCTTATCGGAATTTTCATTGGTTGGATAATTTTATTTCAGTACCAAATAAAACAACAATAAACTAATATAGACCTGTATTTTTTAATAAGTACATATTTATATATTTATATGGCAATCAATTGAAATTAATGGCAGGTATTGCCCTCATTAACACTATTGTTAATGGCTTAAGGACAATTTTCAAACAAAATAAATATAAAATGTTACATACAGATGTTTTTGTTATAAGAATCTGACTCTTATTTAATTAATACAAAATAATGATTTCACTATGAAATGTAACAATAAAAAGTTTATATTTTTAATACTGATATTACTTTAGAAAGGAAATAAAGTAGTGATAACAAGATACAAATGAAGGGATAAACCTATTTACAATAGTTATTTACATTTCATAAGGTACTCAAAGCTTTTGAGATTAACTAGATTTCAGAAACATAGGGTAACACATGAGTATAATTAGAATCATACTCATTGCCAGAATCATGTTTATCATTCGGACTATTTCTATCTTTTGATATATCAAAATAATTTTATATTATTTGATTAAAGATTTTCCAAGAAAGTTGTAATTTCTTATATTTTACCTTTAAATGGATGAAAATAGTCCGAATAATAATTTTTCATTTGAGCCTTGAATTCATAAAATTTTTTATCCCGATTATTGACTTTGTGCTTGGTCGTATTGTTGCTGTTGTTGAAATTCATGTTGAAATTGCTGTTGTGGAACTTGTTGCATTTGCTGTTGTTGAAATTCATGTTGAAGTTGCTGTTGTGGAACTTGTTGTATTGGGCTGTTGTGGGACCTCTGGGATTTGTTGCTGGTGTACCTGTACTTGCTGCTGTGGTTCCTTTGCACTTGCTGAACATCTTGTTTCTGGTAATAGTAGTACTTCATGTCAGAAGTGGCTTTTTTGGGGTATCCACCTTTTGTTGGCACCTTGTAAGTTTGAGCGAATTTCGGGTGATAGTAACGTGGCTTGTATTTTCCTTTGAGTACCTTAGCTCCATAGCTGTAGTCATAAACTTGATCGAAGGCATCAACATTATCTTTATGCAGGTACGGATATGGGTTCCTAATTGTCATAGGTACCTGAAAGTATAAACAAATATGTATTAGGAAGAGATAAAAGACAACGTAATTATATGGTCAGAAATGTTGTCATTATATCAATGTATATCTCCTGAAAGGAATTAGTCCTGGCGGCAGTCAGTAAATGAAACAATTAAATAGTTTCAACTATTTATTGCTAGCCAATGTTTAGACATCATCATCATCAGGGCTAAAAAGATTAAAAAAATACAATTTCAATACAATATTTTATAAACTATTGAGCTAGAGAACGTCGGTATTAAAACATAAATAAGAAGAAATATATATATATATATATATATATATATATATATATATATATATATATATATAAAATATATATATAAAAGAAAGCAATTAATTAAATTACAATGGCTATAGTATTATAATGAAAGGGCTATACTGAACGAATTATGGCTAAAGAGAATGTACAAAGATATCAATATTCACATGAAATAGGAAATATTAAATTATGGAGTAGAGTGGAGATACATACCGTATTGTAGACGAAAGAAAACTAGATACTGTTTGGTAGAATGGGGGTAGGTAGGATTGTAAATACCTTATGAAACTATTTAGTTGTTTAATTTACTGGCCACCACCCGGACTAATTCCTTCCAGTAATTCTCAACTAATTATATCTACTATAATAATATCTCCTGTTCAACTGTACCAATACAGATCAATAATTTGACTATTTTATTTAAATAAAAATCGATAACTAGATTTTTAGCTCTTTTAAAAATGAATAGTCAGTAAAACTATTTATTTTTTATGTTAAACATTATATTAAAGTTTAGCCAACTAAATGAAAATGGCTCAAAAGTAGTAGTTAAAAGGATACTTTTCACAATCCATGCAAGTTTTAGTATGAAATTTTAAATGAGAAAAAAGTTGACGATGAAAAGTGGATATTTAACGGTAAGAGTAGACGTCTGGAAAGTGACTCAACAAAAAAGAAGCACTAAAACATTTTCCGAATCCCTCAACTCAAGAAAAAGAAGATGATGGTTACTGTTTGGTTTGATAAACTACAGCTTCTTAAACCAGTAATGCCGAAACGTATTGTAACCAAATTAATGCAATGCATCAGAAATTGGCAATAATGAAGACACCTAGGCCACTATGACTTACATGATAAAAAATTTAATGAACAAAGATCTCCTCAATTCTTTAGTCAGCAAATTCTATTCGGGGCAAAAGTTGCCAACACTTCTTTTTTGTTTTTCTTAATTTTCAACTGACTGGTGTGTCTAATATTTATATCATAATACTCCTAATATCATTATAAAAATTATTCCAAGCCATATACTCGTAAGTTAAATAAAGTTTAGATGGCGGACAGAGTAAATAGCGCGCCCGGACATGTGACTGAAATTAAGGCGCCCGGTCTAGGGTTAAAGAAAAGCTAAATTGCAATTTATTTTACTGATAAACCTTTAGGAAAGAATGCCCTAAATGATGTTGAAAACTTTACCCAGATCCGGGTGTGGTTTAAAAGGAGTTTGCGAACAAAATCGCGTTATCTTATATCTAAAGAGATACTAACATATCTGATAGAGTTTGCGGAGAGCACGTTGAGGTACTTGACCGGTACGTAGGCCCAGCTGGGGTCGAGAGGCTCTGGCTCGGGGTTGTCCAGGGAGTACTCTACGACGGGAGCCGGGTTGCTCGTCGGTGGTCTGTAAGTCGGCCTCGGTGTCACCTTCGCTGGGGTGATGGGTGTCTCCTTTCCGGTCGGCACGGAGATGCTTGTCGCCTCACCTGCGAACTGTAACAAAAAAACAAGGGCTGTTAGCTTGAGGAAAAAAAAAATGCGATATTTTATTACAGTAAAACTTTATAAAAAGTAAACATAAACAATATGAATTATTTTGGCAATATTCTTTCTTTTGGCGGTTTTCTTTTTATTTAGTTTTCGTGGATCGGTTAGAACATTATACTGGGGTGTCTCATAATTATCATGGTAATATTGTGGGATGAGATACACTACCTTAAGAGGAACAAAAAAAAATCATACAATCTATTGTTCGATTCTCAACCTAAAGGTAGGAAACCAAATTTTGAGGTTTTCACTATTTTCCTTTGATGTACACGCACAGAAAAATAAGAGGAACCCCATAAAATAAGAGAAAATTTTCCAGAAGACTAAGAAGTCAGACCCTCAAAATAAGGTATGTGTCGCACGTCATGCAGAAAATTACATTTTAATATTCTAAGCTATTTTCTTTTATCCTTAGGTTTTGAATTTCCCTAAAAAAAAAAAAAAAAAATTAATTTAATTGGCTTTTAAATGCAGCACAACATCCTACATTCGTTGGCCAATCAAGAATGCGAGGAGGCAAGAATAAGTTAAAAAAATACTAAAAACAACTTTTTTCTTAAAATGAGTCTCATAAATGTCTAGTCAAATTGTGGGAACAAATACTATACTTCAAGAGAAACAAAAAAGTTCATATATCCCATAGTCCGATTGTCAATGGTTAGGAAGAAAACGTTTTTTGTGCTATCCATAGGTTTCAAATTTAAAATAGTTTTTCTATATATTAACAAGTTTTGATTTACTTCGCTTTAGATGGAAATTTTTTAGTATGGTTTAAATTAAATTAGTATCTTTTCGAAAGAACTGCAATTTTCAGACCTGTTTTTTACTGAACGATTAGAGTACTAATATGTTTAAAAACCAATGTCGTAAAAATGTCCATAGTGCCTTTTTTAGATCATTGTCTCAATTTTCTCAATCCCTATATATTACAAAATATAGTGTTAAAACCGTTGTTTACGGACCATCCAACAACAAAAATCTATAAAAGAAATGTATTATTTTCCTTAATCACAGGAAATATTTCAGAATCAGTTATTTAAATTGTTATGGAAGTGATACTATCCTGACTAAGTATCTTTTTCTTGTAATTAAAATTTTTCACGTTTATTCTTTCAATAATAGTAAAATCGCTCCTTGTTTAATTTTTATTTTACCCAAAATATTGTAGTATGATGTTTTATTCTTTGAGTTCATAAGGTATTTAAGTATAGTTGGTAAAAATGCCTACTAATTAACTATTCTATCTATCTCTAACATTTATTGTTTTACTTAATTAACAATAATTTAACTAATTGTTGATAATTTAAGTTGAATATCTAATTTTGTAAATGGAATGTGGATCTTTTGCACCTTGAAGATGGCTTTTAGCCGAAACGTTTTGCTTTGTTTAATATAAGTAGTGAAGTGGTATCAGAGCTTCCATTTTAATATATTAATTCTTAATTTAATATTTCCATTTGTACAATACATTTATAGTAAATATTCCTAATTTAAAGGACATCATAAATTTTTCGCCTTCGAGGTCAAGTTTGTAAGCCAGCAAAACTAGAGAATAGTGCTGGTCTAGTATAGCTTCTCCGCCGGTCTACTAGCTTAATGATCCCTATATTTTTATATTTATTAAAATAAATATATTATCAAACATTAAATTTAATATTGTATTATTGATAATAGAATTATAAAAAAGAATAAATAATTTTCATTTGTAACCTGGGTACTAAATTTACATCAGCCAAGAAATATTGAATGCTAATATTTAAAAATCAATGTTTTAAGTATACAAAGATAATCAATAAATATTATGTTTAACACTATTGCCATTTAAATTATATCAAAACAAAAAAACAAACATTTTTTCATATAAACAACGAACAATTACAAAAGATGTGATGGGTAAATAATTGATGTTTGGGATCCAAATTATATAAGAATTAATAATAATTACTGTAAATATAAAAATAAAACTATGTTTAGAAGAAAATTATTTAAAAAAATAACAAACATAATTAAAAAAGTTTGATCTCTATATTTTATATAATAAAGATTGAACAAAAAGAAAACTTGAATTGGAAAATAATTTTATTTTGAATTATCTTTTCTACAAACCATACTTTAAATAACAACGAAACATTCATTACCTTTGTATAAATTATTCAATGAAAAATAAAATACTCATTTATTCGAGAAATTTAATCTACTAGTAATGAAAAATAGTTGGGGTACTATAATACTTAAGGTTTTTTTAATTTAAATTATGAATATTTAGCAAAATATGTTTTTGAAAATAAATTAAAAAAAAATACCAAGCGAAACATGCTTAAAATGTACCGAGCAACGAGAAAAGGAAAATATCCTACTTTATTCAATCTTGACTAAAATCGAGTTATATAAGAATGTATTAATACTGCAATTATAAATATAATGATTTTTTCAGAAAAAGTTTTATTATAAAAAAATAACTAACTTAATTAAGAACGTTGGATCTATATATTTTATATACTGCTCAAACCACAAAATAAGGAATGTATAAATAAAAATAAAAAATTGAATTGAACATTAATTGATTTTGAATTATCTTTTCTACAAACCATACTTTAAAAAATAACACGAAACATTACCGTTTAATAAAGAATACAACTTAAAATAAAATAATTATTTTGAAAATTTGTATCTACTGGTATTATTATGGTTAAGAATTTTTGTTTAAATTATGAATATTTTGCAAAATATGATTGTGATTGATTCTAAAAATGACTTGAAAAAAAAAAAAAAAAAAGAAGCGAAACATACTTAAATGTACCAAGCTGCTAGAAAAGGAAAATATTTATTTATTTAATCTTGACTAATCAAATAAAAAATAAAGTAAAAAAAAGGATACAATATATCTTTATAGTATTTATCAGAACAGTTAATCTAAAAAAAAATATTATGCATTTGAGAAAGAAAATCAAATATATCCCTAATGTGAACTCCTTTGTAATATAAATCCACTTGCCTGGTTTCTAACAACCGCATTAAATATAATTGGCATTGTCATAATACACTTTTAATAACTAAAAATATAAAAAATAATTTATTCAATTATATACGGAGATCTAGTATACTGATTAAGACTATAAAAATTTCTGCATCCGCGTACATTCCACAGTCGTCATAATATTAGTAAAGAGTGATTATCCTGTTGAGTTAGTGGATAACGTCAAGCTCCGCTAGGATATTTGAATAAATTAAATGTTGCAATGAAAAGGCCGCTAGAATGCTAATTTCTCAGATGGATATTTACATAGAGAAGTGGGCCCGTTGATTAGACGCCTTACTAGGTAGTGACAACAGTTCTGCTCCTAGATAAGGTATGCAGCTGTAACACCTGGATACTCTAGATACCTGGATACCGAGATAAACGCAGGGGATCATCTGGTTCGCTGTGAGGCCTTGATCTTGGCGAGACCCTGGTCGACCTTCCTCTTCAAGGTCTTTCGCAAGCTGTCCAACCATCCTTGTCGTCTTTCCTCCAGAAAATTTAACTTCTTCCTATGTTTTGTCTATAGCTGCATTTAATATATATATTGTTTTTTTTTGGGGAGTCTTTTTTTACATTAAGGGTGCCTTTTACTTTTTATCATCAAATGATTACTTTAAAAGTGATCACTTTAATTAGCATATGAATAGGTAAACAAATAAATAATGAATAGGTAAATAAATAATGAAATATTTATTTTAATTTAATACAAATACAAATACAAAAAAAAAAAATATATATATATATATCAACTTATACTGAAAAAAAAAGGAGACATACATTCAATTATTTGTTGAAATAAATGTTTTTTACTGTTCCTTTGTCTCCATGAATAATAATAATAGGCTTATCGAACACGAAGGTTCGATGCCGATACCACCAAATTCCGCTTACACGAGTTCGTCCAATGATCACCGTTCAAGCTCAGGCTTAACGCAATCCTCCCATCAACGCTTCCGTCTACCTTTAGGACGCCTACCAGTCGGTTCAGCGTATAAAGATTTTCTCAGAATCCGTTCCTCACCGAGCCCGACAACTTTACTCGCCCATTTGAGTCTCCTCGATGCTATTAACTCAATTATATTCAGAGGGTATAAGCTCCGCAATTCCACGTTGTGCAACCTTCTAAATTCCCCAGTGGCCTCATCCCTCTTTGGACCAAATATTTTACGCAGTACCTTATTTTCGAAAACCTTAAGCCGCTGTTCATCCTTCAAAGTAAGCGGTCACGTTTCACATCCGTAAAGGTTCGTCGGAAGAATAACAGTTTTATAAATTCTAACCTATATGTTTTTAGACAGAAGCCGCGAGCCAAGTAATTTAGCAACTGAATAATAACACGAATTTCCCGCCTTTAACCGGGACTTTATTTCCTCCTGGATATCATTTTTTCTTGTTATCAATAAACCTCCATGAAAACTCGCGTAAATACCAAGAGATCCCTCCTTGTGCCAAACTATTTTGTGTAAATAAATAGTGTACAATAAACATTGTTATTTCTGACTAACCTCGTAAATAAGATTAATGCCTTCTCACATATAAATAACGTTAAGGTAATCTAGTGTTTAATCGTAGGAGAACTGTAAAGAACCGATTTCATTCAATTACAATGAATCTAGCATGATAAATGTGGAGTGACAATAGAAGCACTATATTAGAGCTGAGAATGGGAGGCACCTTGGCACTAGAGAAAGGACTATAAATATAGTACCTGTCGATAATTACACGCCGACATGTTCGCGCGAGGTGGTACTTATAAAACTTGCATGATTACATACGCAATTACAAAGCAAGCCATCATAATGTATGCACATCTGCGCCGCTCTATTAGGATTCTCGTGTATGCAACAGTCCTAGGCGAGTTGGCGGGGCTTATTTCAACAAGGCTACTCATCTCTTCTTGCTCAATGCAAAAATATAAAGATTGTAGCCTTGAATGAACGGTACAAAGAAATGATTAGCTGAAATAACTGTAAAAGAAGTGGACAGCATCGCATAAAGCTAAAAGCATGTCCTTATCTGAAGATATACTGTCACTCGACTCTTAATGATCCCTACTATACTCTCCGAGAGTCTTATTTATGGTGTAAATCAGGTATCTTACATTGATTAAAACTTTACTGATTCACTAAAACATGAGTAATTTATTGACGATATATGTTAATGAATTCCTTCATACGACTTTATTTATTATTAACTCATTGCTTGAGGAGAAAAAACCTATTTAGCATGTATTTTTCAAAAATGCATACAATAGAAATGTTAACAACATATTTTTCACAGAACATGCACATAGATTTGAGCGTGCACAAAGAGGTTTAGGGTGGGAACCATGTTCACCCTTCCTCTTCTTCGCTAAAGATTATTTAAACAAAAAAAGATAAAGAATGTTTAGCTTATTTATCTACCAATAAAAATCCTCGGTACGCTCTTAAATCTGTGGAACACGTTACTGCAATTTAGTAATTTCGTAACAATAATTAATTAGCTCAATAGTTTTTTGAAGTTCCTTAAGCGTACAGAACATATCCAAGACAGGGATATCTAAACGTTTCTCTCATTGATTCTTCTACAAAGTTCAATAGGAGAGACAGATAATTCACAAAAAAATCCATGCAATTCCAGAAATAAATGTGGATAAAACTAGATTCATGAATAGGGACACCAAAGAAATTGAAACAAGAATAGATAAAGCATAGAAGAAGTTCTCGAGCCTCAAAAGTATTTTCTAAGTTCGGCAAGAAATGATTAATAAAGCAATTGACTTTAACAGGTTTATCATTCTTGTAACAAAATATGAGTGCCAGACTTGGTCGTTGACCAAGAATTAGAAACATTGGAGAGAAAGATATATGCCTGTCAAAGAAGAATGGAAAGAAATATGCTGGGGATCTCTCTAAGGATCAAAGTCAACTCAACCCGAATGAGGGAGCTAGACCAGGGATTTCGACACTATACGTTGTATAAAAAACAATAAAATGGACTTGGACAGGCCATGTCATAGGAAAATCTAAAACAGCGGGCAAGGAGAGCTGCTGGGTAGATCCCGCTGGACAAGATGAGACCAGAAGTCGACAACGCAACTGATGGGTCGGTGACTAACCAAACGGTTCTTTACGGATGAGATTCGCAAAACACAGAAAACTATGAAAAACTAGCTACTGTAGTTTTAAGTTTCGGCTAGTCTCCGTTCAAAAGATTCTAATCCTCTTTTAGGGGTAGTCTGTATGTAAATATTAATTTTTTTTTCCGTCAAACTTAAGGAAGATTATTGTGTTTTTTGATATTTTGATATAAATTAAGACTGTTATCGTTATTAAGAAACTGACGAGTGTTTGTAATAGATTTATGAACAAGGTATCGAATACTTGAAGAACGCGGTGTTTTCCCTTTTTCAAAATACAGATCAATAACAAGGCATAAAAGTGTAATTTAGTTGATTTATCACTAAATTAAATGTTTGAAAGGTTTTTCTATTAAGTGTGGAAGCACGTTGGATCTACCATAATTTATTAGTTTAATATTCCCTAAGTAGGTAGCCTAGATGAAATTATTGGTAAAATAATAATAGAATACTAATAGAAGATGAATGTATTCGATTTCACTTACACCTTAAAAGGAAACCTTACGAAACCAACATTATTTATGTTTGTATTAAATTCTTAGAATTAATGAACGAAAAAAAATGATGGATAGAATTATATGCTCTCAAGTACCCTGTGTTCGAGAAATCGTGACCGCTGTGTCCGAAATCTGATTCCTTCGTAATATGTAACTAATTAATTAGAGAGTCGAACTGTAACTGCTCTTTACCAAGGGTCATCTTCCATATCTCGCTCCAACAAACGGGTTTCGAAACAACAAGCGATCTTTATACCTCGTGAGTTGATGGACTCCAATCAATTTTTTTGTTTATCGCTGATCCGATACTTCTGTGTCGTAAATCTTTGCCGTTGCGAAAATTATCCATCGATATTGACTATCAGCACTTTACGATGCTAAGATTTTTTTATTTTTTTTTATTTCATTAGTGTTGATAAACGACTCAAACCTATCCAGTAGATAGTATAGACCCGATCGGAATATTACTTTCTCGAGAGGACGATGAGTGTCCTTTTGCTAGGGGTCTTGGGAAACGGGAAGGCAGATTATCTTGCGTAAGTCAACTCCATTTTCAATCATGTTTGCAAAAGCGCTCACCGAAATGAGAACTTAGAGGCTAACTGTAATTTTATCGAATTTAGTATTTTTGCCCCGTTGTAATTGAATTAAGGAAAGGACAACATTCCTTCTATATTAGACTTTACGATCTTAATTTCCATTTATACAACCATCAAGATTACACTTACCTACCTGTGTATGTATATGTACATAAAAGAAGTACATATATCTTTATTTTTATTGCTTTGATGTGTAGAAAATTAAGTCTTTCAAATAAACGAAAATCATAAACATTGCTCTAAATAAAAAATAATTGTTTCTGTCTTTTACATTTTGGTGCCGCGTACAACATTTCATTTGTTTATTTTATGCTACTGTGGCTAATCGGACGATGCTATAGTGGGAATCCTAAATTTTGCCTATCCAGGTTTTATTAGGATAGGGAGCTATAATGAGTTCATTGACATCGCACAGGCTCAGAACCGCCTTTTTACGTCCTCTTCGAAGGACAACATAACCTAGGAATTCTTCACACCCTTTTGAAAATTCAAGGATCATCTGCCCGGTTTGGATCTGGACAATTTAACCGTAATCATAAGGAATGAATTTATGAATGCATTTGAATGAGCTACACTATCAGAGTTAAGTTAACTGTGAGAGTTGATAAACACTATCATGAGCACACACCTTAGCCAAGTCTCTTGGAATTAAGATATTAAAACAAGGAACAAAATCTTGTGACAGAATGAATACTAATGCATTCCTCCAAATTCTATATCAATGGATTTATTTATCGATGTATGGTAATTTTCTAAAAGTATTCTGCACTTATCTCCCAATATTTTTTTCTTTATTTTGAAATTCTTATTCAAGTTTAATATTAAGTTCATGGGACGCGTGTTTATGAGATTAATACTATGTTAGGCGCGATATTTATATGGAAAACTACAAAATCCATTTTCATTTTTTTTTTTTTTTTTTTTACTTTTAACTATTGATCGAGGTGAATATATATTGAAACCGATTTTCTTTCAAAAGCGTTGAAATATTGAAATTATCTTTATGGTATACCTATCTCTACGGATATATTATTAAAAAGCCTGGCGGCTAAGCGTGATCAAAGTCTGTTAGGCATTCGATTTATCGGATCGTTTAAAAACGCTTCCACATAATTTAGCTGATTTTTTTTTTTTAATTCGATCATATTATAATTTAACAAAAATATTAATGAGATTTTCATTTAACAGATGTCACACTCCCGTGTTACTTTTGCTTCATGGGATCCTGCAATTATTGCAATGCCTTGTCGCAAATACTTGAAACTTCCCATCAGAATTAACATACAAAGTCACCCTGACTTGTCGTAGGAAGTATGAAGAAATTAATAGAGAGCTAGATGGGTGATCATTTCTGTTTCGTCCCTAACCGGAGTAGATACAATAGTCGAGTGGGACGCTGACACCAGGACCATTCATTAAGCTGATCTATATCATCATGAGGCGCTCTCCTCTATTAGCTAGTGTGAGAAATTTCAAAGAGGAATTAGTATAATTGGATTTTCAATTGATGTGTTGAATGTTAAAGTTACCTTGGTAATCAATGGGTGCATTAAATTAGAAGACATCTTTCACTAAACATTACGTTTAAAACATGGACCATTACGTTTTATTTTTATAGGATATAAAAAAATTTTAGAGGCGGAGAGGCATGGTCTAGTAGATAGAGGGTTCGAATCCGGCTATAACGATTTAGTCTTTATTTCAGCCTGGAGAGAGCACGCCGATATTGAGGTAAATGGTCTAGCGGATAACGTTGCTAAAGAAGCCTGTACCTTCTTTCCAGTTCCTCGACTATCCATTATCTTGCCCCACTTTAAATAAAAAAAAAAAAAAAAAAGAAATTAAGGAAGCTTGGAACCGGAATAGGCAGGAAGTTGATCAAGACAACTTACTCAAGTAATAACTTAATAAAGGAACCTCGTCTCAGACCAAAAAAGAGAGCAATGAGTTAGTGTTCACAAGACTGAGGATAGGACACACAAAGGCTTAAAGACAGATATTTAATGGAAGGCACAACTCCACTAATATGTAACACTGCAAGAAACAAGCCACTACAAAACACATAATGGTGGAGTTCAACAAATAACTACGAGAAAGAAGAAAGAATGGAATCGATGGGCTAGACCTGGTACAGCTACTAGGGAATGACAAAAATTCCACAACAACATTATCAAAAATTCATAAACGATGCTAAATTATTCAAACAATTGTAATTAATTAAACGAAAGGTGCCTCTAACTTAACGTTATGGTACACGTCACCAAAATGTAAAATAAATATTTATTTTTCTTTTATATTTTCAATTAATTCTTAATACCTCTGAAAATAACAATACAGAATACAGTATTGCATCTGTAAAACTAATATGCATACATATATAATAGCACAGGCTCAGTTTATCCTCGTTGACATAAATTATCAGTGAAATCATACCTGTTTGCAAGTGTTGCGAAAAAACTTAATACATTTTCTTATTCTTAAACTATAATGCCGATAAACCTCCTTTCGAAGGTCACAAAGCAATAACCTAATCATTTATTTCTAGAGGCTAGACACATGTCCTAGATGCGATGAAGTATTGCCTACAGCGGTATAATTTTCTGCAAAAACCTAATCAGATATAAAGCACTAACAATAAGCCCAGAGCCTAGGAAATTGAGATTTATTTCTCGCCTATAAGAAATCGACTGCAACGGCTTAAACTTTGGTTAATTGTTGCAATAAGGTATTTACATAATTGATTATATGCACCAGCAAAACATTTATCGGTGGGTTGGTTTCACGGATCAATTAACACTCACCGAGAGGGTTAATTAATCTTCCCAACAAGCAAATTTCAATTTTTTACTTCCAATTTATATTAACAATAAAGTAAGGGAAAGAATTTCCAAATTCCTTATTTCACCAGAAATACCGGTTTTAGGATCCTGATTCAAAATGACCAAGACTCGCAAAATTGACTGTGGACGTCATAAGTGTAGCTGGAAAACGACAGGTTGTAGAAAACTGAAATTTCATATTTTGAAACGTATATGCCAGGGATGTACGAATAAATTTTCACCAAAATCGGCCCACCATAGCCACTTTATACCATGCATTTTGAACCTCTTTATTTTTTTATCAAAAACGGCTTAAAGGTTTTGATTAAACTCGCTATTCACTCTCATATATAATAAGCTTTAATATCATGTAAAGCAATCGAATCTGACAGGACTTAAATGCCGATATTTTAAATTTTCTTCCTCTATAGTACCTTTATTTTTTTAGATAAAAAAACAAATAACCATATCATCTTGTCAACAATAATAAGTTGGACGAAGTTGATAACTAAATTAAAGGAGAAAAGAGGACTTTTTTTTTTTAGCAAAATAATAGTAATATAGATGCATAATATACCCTGAAAGACAAATATTTTAGAAAATATATTATCTTGTATAAAAAGATAATACAGAGGGTTAGAAGTGGAAAATGCTAAGTCATTTTTGTACATAAAAGTTTAATATTGTATTATTTTATCTGAAACATGTTTCAGCGAAAACGAAATATAATTTTTTAATCTTTTTGAACTCAACCTTCATTTGATAGTTCTTAAATTGATTTTTATTATTTTTAAAAATTTAAGTCGTGTGTTGACGTCCCATTATCAAATCCTTATATACATTATCGGATTTCGAGCAAATTAAAATAATATCAGTAAGCTAAATTAGAATATGAAAATTGATGTATTTATAAATATGCACAATTATTCTTCGATTAGAGTTTTGATGAAGGTAAATATATGAGAATAAAAAACCTATACCATACGATCATACAAGCGTATACAAAAAAACCAAACAAAAAAAAAAAAAAAAAAAACACATAGTCTTGTGGAAGTGAAAGCACGGGTTATACTGAACAAACGAGTCTACCGGGAGACAGGTGCTAAATGAAATTCCTGGGAAGAAGATCTGTTCGAAAAACAAGAGGGTCGTGTATGGAATGAAAGGATTAGAGAGAAGCTGCAGATAATAGAGGAAAAAACCTCGCTTCAAAACACGCAGTTAAACCGATTCGGTCACGTTCGTTGAATGAACGATGAGGGAGGAAGATCAACGAAAGCTCAAACCACTAGGAGGAGAACGTCCAGGAATTTCTCACCAGGATAGAATGGCTGAGACGCCAAACCCTCCAAGAAATGACACAGAACTGGATTTTGGTTCCTCGACGATGTTATACTTGAGATTATCAGTCAGTAGAACTTAAACAAAAATATTTAAAATTAAGCAAAATGTTTTTTCAGAAGAGTTTTGAACTGATCGCAAAGACCTAAATTTGGAATAAATATTTTTTTAAAAATCAGTTACACTTTGATCCACAAGGCCTTGTCCATATTGCAAGTCATAACCTAAAAAAAATTGGGAGCTAGTAAAGAGGTTTGTTACATTTAAAATTTCTTTGCAGTTCGATTTTGACAAACATTTAACAGAAATTATTATGGAGTAAAAATTAATGACTTTTGTTAGATGATAACTAAATGAAAAAGTGGTTACCTAGTGTAGTGGTGTAGTGGATAGCATACCAGCCTTCTATGCCTATGCGGGTTCAAACCCAAGATATCACGATACGATTTTTAAAGGGTGTAACCTTATACCGTTCTTTGAAGGGAACGTAAGGAGGTGGACACGAACCTTAAATTGTACCAATGTTGAGGTATACTTTAAGGATCCCTATCCTAATTAAGTCTGGGAAGACAAAATCGATCTGTATAATCGCTTCACCTATACCTATCTACTCTTCTACGTAATCGCTTCTGGTACAAACAATACCTTAAAGATTTGGCGTTAAATTTCATATTAAAAAGTACCAACGTTTTTACCTGGCAATGAAGATTCAATGACTATAAGATATTATTGTTCCAACATTCATTCTTGACTCACTGGACTCCTGCCGATAATCGCCGATAAGGGGATAAGTGAGTCATGGGTATATTTTGCTGATATCATTTTAAATAAATTTAAATACCACAGACACCATGGGATTACTTTCTGGATGAGAAGTTCCTGAGTAAACCATATACCACTTCCGACAATTAATTTCATGGAAAAATAAGAGAGAATAATGGATCCTTTGAGTAGCCGACGGATCGAACTGTAACTAACTGCGGCCTCGAGGTCCTTTCATCGGCTTGTCCTCGTTCGTTTGTCTCGGCTCGGTCAGAGTCATCCTGCAAAGACTCCACTTCCTGCCTCCTCCGCTGGCCTACTCACGGCTCCTTCCGTATCCTCTACCAACCAACTATATAATACAAATATATAATGTATTATACAGCTTCCAGGAAAAAATGTCTTTTTAGTATTTCTTTCTCACTTTTAAAAAACAATAGATCATAGATATATCTATCTGTAATTGACTGCTTTTCCCATTCAGGGAAATTGTGTTTGCAAACGCTCGTCCGGATTGAAGAATATTAAAGGATTGAATTTATAAAACCTTAAGTTTAAGTTCTCCGATAGTTCTACAGAAGTAACCTCAAGTCAAGACGAACAGGGCTTTATGAAAATGAAGTTATAACTAAAATTTTGGTCCAAAAATGGATAAGGTCACTCGAGAATTTAAAAGGTTATACACCGCGGAGTTAAGGAGCTTGTGCCCTCTAGCATATAGTTGTCGAATCCTGGCGACTCAAATAGACATCTAAAGTAGTTAGATTAGGTGTAGTACGTAGGATTGGGTTAAGTATGTTTAAGGAGGAATGCGCTCGGGCAGTAGTTGTATTAAGTCGTCCAAGAAATTATTAGTGATATTGGCATTGAATTTTAGGGTTCCCTAAAAATAATGATTATTACAACTCGCAGAAAAGTTAATGAAGAATCTGAATTATAGAGGCTTGAAAAAAGAAACAGATGATAATTAATGAGCATGGACCTTTTATTTTTTCAAAGAATTATAAGGCCTAAAGCTAGTTATCCGTCCGTATATCGTCAAAAGAGGATAAAATGACAACTTTTAAAGCAAAAGACTTGCGATGACTCATAAAATATGTATGTCAGATGACGAATGGGGAAACGTGCTATCGTACGATGTCATCCTGAGAGATGCCTAAGATAGTGTAGTTGTCTTTTGTACCAACTGGTTTTGCAACGGAGTTATGCACGTGTGAAAGGTTAGAATACAGCATTTCCTTATAAAGTAATGTTCTCGCTGGTAATGTACATATTTTTTTGTAATAAAGAGAAAAAATTATATTAAAATAAATAGAATAAACATTTTTACAGTCAGGCTAGATCATATCAATTTCGACGTTTTTTTAAAAATAAATTATTTTGTCTTGTTCAGTAAGCACATGCAAACAAAAAATGATCATATATATTTTGCAACTGCTGGGAAATATTTATTTCTGTATTCATCCTTCCATTACGTATTCGAGGAACAAACCTTTTGATAATTTATATTCGGAACAATTCGATAGATCCTGGTTAGCAAACGCTTTCTATTTCGGGAACCGCTGCAGGCGTCGAATTTTTCAAACGTCAAAATCTTCGTTTTCATAAATAAATATTCATACGGTCGGTACCCTAAAACTACAGATGGTAGCCTCGTATCTGCTATACAGATCTGAAATCGTTTATTCTAATCCGAGTTGAGCACACGAACCTAATGCAAAAATACCGCAGCCATTTGCAGTTCCAAGGGTAAGAATTCGGTGTGGGTCAGGCCAGTCCTGATGCGGGATCAACAAGGAGCAGGGTCAGATATTATCCACTTACAGACAGCTCTTTCTGATCTGATTCTGCGATAACTTCAATCTCTGCACCCATTTCTTTCACCGATTTCACTTAAACACGAAGTTATACTTCCTAGATCAGAGAAGATCATCAATCAAGATATTGTACATGAAAACATAGACTTTAATAACACTACTATCGGTTATATTCAAGAGCATACAATCTGATAATATGATAAATGTATGATGCGATGAATGAATGATGATCAAAAGCGACGAATTGAAAACATCCATGCAGCCTTCTCTACTTCTCCAATTAAAATTAAATTATTTATAACGTACAATAAATAATTGGTTCTTAATTCGTCCCAAAAAGTATATTTTACAACTATAATTGTTACGAGTCTACGTTTCAGAAGTTTTCCCCACCTTCAGGACTCACTACATCATATTAAAAAGAAAAATATTATTACAAAAAACATTTTTTTTTTCACTTTATTTATTGATTCGTACCTCTAAGGATTTTAGTGACAACCGGCAAATGGGATAAAATTTTTTTTAAAAAACGAACAAAGTAATAGCACGCATGAGTAAGGATAGTACTTTTTTTTTTTATGGTCCAGCATTTAAAATTCAATAATAGAACAAACAACAATGTTACATAATAGTCTATTTACCTGAAAGTAATCTATCAGTTATGTAGGTATCGACTATCTCAAATTTTGTCAATAATAAAATAAATAAAAAAGAGATAACATATTCTTTGGCCCCTAATGGATAGTTCAAACGTACACACTAACGTGTTATTATTATTAAGTTAGAAATGAAATGTTTATAATAATGGGTATCTACATAACTGACACTTTGCCGTCAGGTAAATAAACTTTTATGTAACATTGTTGTTTATTCTCGTATTGAATTTTAAACTGGTATATAATTTTTCGTAATAATATATGTTATTTATTTTAATATATAGTAGAGAGCCATAAAGATAACGAAAACCCTCGAAACGTAGATCCAAAATAATTATTGGTGCAAAATCAACGTTTTGGAAAGAATTGAGAACCAATTATTTATCATTAATATATGTTTCTTTCTTAATTTTTATTATAAATTGTTTAATTTATCAATCATCGTTTTTTTTAATGGCGCGACAGGCCGTGTTGGCCCATGTCCTCGCGGTGTAATCTGCTGGAAGAATACACTCACGTTTTGCGATGTATTATATAGTCTTCATTCCTTACGCCTATTTTTGTGAGTGGCCACCATTTGGCTGAAGGGTCTCAAATACCCGGGGGAGAGGCTGTCCGCCGTACGAATTTATAATTACCAAAAATACACGCTATAATATGACCAGACAAAAATATGACGAGACACCCTGTATAAAAATTTTAGTATTTAGTTAACTTACCGAGCTTGCACTTAATTCGATATATTAATTGTAGATATATTTATTACCTATTAAATTAATGTTTTCTCATGTTTTCCTTTATTCGCTTTGTATTATACAATATAAATTTTTAAACTAAATGTATGTATGAAACTCTCTGTATGTTTGAAATTGTATTTAAATGGATGTTAGGATCGTGAATAGTTTTACTTAAAGTGTACGGCAGCCTTGATACTTTCTAACAGTTCATATTTTCACAATAAAAGGATCGAAGTGTACCGTTGTTAACTAGAACGATCGCAAGAGCAGATCCGCCGGCGCGTTTAATGTATTTTTAATATCTTATGAAATTATTCCTGGGCCATTGTCTCTTAGTAAGGAAATTCCTTGAGCTACCGAGATAAATTTGCCTCACTTAAAAGTAGTGATTTATATTTTCGTTTGTGGTATCTTACCAAGAATGCATAAAGGTAGAAACATACTTTCTTAAATCCATGACCTGAAGAGACATTTTATTTTGCATCTTTTAAAGATTTTCAAAAAATTGATCTGGCAATCTTTCAAAAAATTTGAAGATTAATATAAACGTATAATATATTTTTGAAAGCACAAGATTTTAGAAAAGTTTTTAAGCAATAAAATAAGCTATGAAAACAGATTTTTACTTTTAAGCAATAAAATAAGCTATGGAAGCAGATTTTCACTTTTAAGTAAATAGAATTTTATGTAAACTAAATTTAACTTTATATATGTATTTTGTTTGTTTTTTTATTTAACGTCACTTTATGCTACTGGGGCTAATCGGAGGATACTAGAGTAGGAGCCCTAAATTTTGCCTATCCAGGTTGAATTAGGATAGGGGTCTTTAATGAGTATCTGACATTGCGGAGGCTCGGGACCACCTTTTTCGTCAACAGCGAAGGACGGCATAACTAAGGATGTTTCTTACCCATTAACAAAGCCTACTATTGAACTATATGTTGAAAAAAAAAGATTAAAACAAGGCTTCATTTACTATTTAATATTCCTAAAGTAGTCTGGCACCCAGGATTGCTTTACAAGCTCCGCAAATTCCTCCCTCCTACATACTTCCTTATCATCCAGTCCTACCTCACTAGCAGATCCTTCAAAGTAAATCATAATAATTCCTATTCATCCATTTTTAGTCAGTTTGCTGGTGTTCCTCAAGGCAGTATCCTAGGACCCATCCTTTACACAGTTTATACAGCTGATATCCCATCCCATCCTAACACTTTCCTTTCTACCTATGCTGATGACACATGTGTGTTATCAGTCAATGCTGATCCAACTATTGTCTCTCAAACTCTCCAATCCCACATCAGAGACCTTGAAGTATGGTGTCAGAACTGAAGAATTAAAATAAATGCCAACAAATCCAGCCAAATTACCTTTACCCTTCGCCGTAAACCAATGACATCCTACCCTACTGTCTCCTTCAATAATACTCCTCTTGTCCCGGTTGAACAGATCCGATATCTAGGACTACACCTTGACAAACGCCTTACATGGAACCCTCATACAAGACTGAAACGACAAGAAACTGCACGACGTTTTCGACTACTTCAACACTTACTAGACAAACGTTCCAATCTTCCACTTAACTACAAAAGGCTCATCTACATGACTATCATACGGCCTATATGGACTTACGGAGTAGAGCTTTGGGGCTCTACTAAACCATCAAATTCTTCCCGTATCCAATCCCTACAATCCAAAATCCTGCGTAAAATCCTCAATGCTCCTTATTTTGTAACTAATAAACTGATCCACAAAGACCTTAATATTCCGTATGTTGCTGATTTGGCCCGATCTAGATACCATTCCTTTCATGACAAACTCCATTCCCACCCTAATCCTCTAGTTTCAATCCTTTCTTCCTCTTCAATTCCCGACAATCCTCCGAGGCGTCTGAAAAGGAGATGGCCATGAGACCTTCTAGTTTAAAATAGTTACAGGAGTGCTACCATTGGGTAGTTCTTCTACAAGTCTCTTCCATGTCATTTTTCTAATATCATATTTACTTGATGTATTTTTTTGAGTACAGTTGTAAATTTCAATAAATTATGTATAAAAAAAAAAAAAAAAAAAAAAAAAAAAAGAAATATTCCTAAAGTGAGTGAATTCCTAGATAAAAGAAGACATAACTTTTATAATTCCTTAGAAGTTCTTCCAAACCCGGTTTTTAGTAGGCTTTAGATTCCGCCAGCTCCTCAGAGGTGGCAACATAGTGTAAGCTAGAGTTTAAGATTAGCCTAAGACTGGAAGTGTCAAGATTGAAGTGATCCCCATCACCAAGAGGAATAGCAAATCAGTGATAGCACAAAAACATAATCTCTAACAGAAATATCCTTAAAATGTATCTAGATACAGTAAAAGGAAATTATTCAGAAAATAATTTAGCAAAACATGCAACTGAATTGGGGTTAAGAAAAAAAAAAAAAAAACAATTATTGGAACCATTGTTCATTCTGTTTTTCTTTTCTATGAACGTAGTGTAACCTCACAGGTGTAAGAAGGTATGATTTTTTCGTTATATTAATTTATCAATTTGATTCTTTGAAATGTTACCTATGAAAGTTAGTATTCAATATTCCTGCTCTTAAGCCTCCTATGCTCTTACGCGATCCTTGGTAAGATAAACGTTAAACTGAGATAAACTTTAAATAAGTAAAAACGTGTATTTTAAAACATAAATGACACTGAGCTTTAATAATTTTGGAAAATAACAGTAATAAACTGATAGGTCAGTATGAAGTGGCTTGATCTTACCATTTGTTTGGCTTTGTAACCATCTTAATAATTGAAAACTTCCATAAAATTATTCATATATTAATACAATGTTTATTTCATATTTTCAAGTTCTCCGTACCGCTCAGATTTTAAAGTGTAGAGTTTTGTTCTATACCTCTCAACCCCTTGACAAGGAACAGAGTAATTAAACTCCTTTAATTAAAGGAAGGGGTTTATTGCAGTCATCATCTTTGATTGTACTTAATAATGGGCATTAATAAGAAGAGCAGGGAATCATAATCGATTAAGAAATCAAAGATCAAGGACATAATACATCTTTCATTAAATGCTTTAAACAGTTAATTATTGTTATGCCTTCGACATCTTCTATGTTTTACTTATAAGCTTTGTTTTCATGAAAATTAAAGAGTCTGCCGATGACGTACCATAAAGTCACGTAAGATGCTTTCTTTTACATGCGTTAAAAACCCATATTGATTCCTGGTATATGGCATTCACATTTCAAACTTTATTTTTGATTTATTATTGTTTTTCCAAGGGAGTCATAATAACAGAACAAAAAACGTCTTGGCTTTAATATATGCAGATCCTATTAAATGAAAATTATTACAGAATAGTTTAATTATATTAGGGTATAATCAATTTGTGAGTCAATTAACTTATACGTACAGTGATTAATTAATCAAAGAGGTTAAGAAAGACGAACCAACAACACTATCAATTTATATTCAAGAAAATGGCTGATCACCACTCCTAGGTTCAAAATGCTATATCTCTGCTATTTCTGAACCAAATTATATGATTTTTATTTTTATTTTCTAGGGAATTTGATTCCCTAAATCATAAATTCATAGCGATAAATTATTAATAAAAAATGGCAAAACACCAATGCTAAATTCAAAACTCTTATTTCTCTGCTGTTTCTTAACCGATTTCAATGATTTTTTGTTAGTTTTGTAGGAAATTTAATAATCAATCGATTAGCATTGCGATTATCGGATTGCCTTTAATTCGTTACTCTAGTTCTACGTATCTTAAAACGTAAGACCTCAAAATTTGAGAGAATAAGAAGAGGTAGTAAATATTTCTTTTTCTTTTGTCGAATGCAAAAATTCATTAATAAAAATAGTAAATCAAAAGCATTTATTCTAGACCTCTTTACTTTACTTTCAATTTTCTACGAAATAATTAAAATAAAAGTTCTTGATTCCTGAACACTTTTCATAATTTATTTTACTTTAAAAAGAGCTCTGTTAAGGCGGAATTATATTTCATGGAAGTTGGTCCTTGAACATACATAAAGTTAGTTTAATGATGATTTTATGAAATAATAATAAAAAAAAAAAAAAAAAAAACTCGTCTTTAAATATTGACCTATATTAATATTAAATATGGAAGCTCTTATCAATTTTTGAAAATGAAGTAATGTTCTTATTTTAAAACGTCGAAACTTCGAAAACTGTTAGGATATGTTATAATTCGAAAAAATAAAAATATTTTAAAGAAGAGCAAAGTATAACATTTATCTATATAAAAAAACAACTTATATTTGAGGTAAATTTTTGTATTAATGTTGATATATCAATATGTCTAAACGACAATATCTCTAAAAAATGGGTTTGAGTACTTCTGTAATCAGAATTTTCGATAGTTGGTAAAATGTAAGTTGTTTTTTTCATAACAATATCTTTTTTTGCATATTAATTTTAAATTTAAATACATTTTTGGAAGTAAAACTAATCTCTCACTGCACATTTTATTCTAATACTTTATTTTAGTGTTTCTTACGAATTGAAAACATCCTTGCAGCCTTCTATACTTCTCCAATTAAAATTAAATTATTTATAATGTACAATAAATAATTGGTTCTTAATTCGTCCCAAAAAGTATATTTTACAACTATAATTGTTACGAGTCTACGTTTCAGAAGTTTTCCCCACCTTCAGGACTCACTACATCATATTAAAAAGAAAAATATTATTACAAAAAACATTTTTTTTTTCACTTTATTTATTGATTCGTACCTCTAAGGATTTTGGTGACAACCGGCAAATGGGATAAAAATTTTTTTAAAAAACGAACAAAGTAATAGCACGCATGAGTAAGGATAGTACTTTTTTTTTTATGGTCCAGCATTTAAAATTCAATAATAGAACAAACAACAATGTTACATAATAGTCTATTTACCTGAAAGTAATCTATCAGTTATGTAGATATCGACTATCTCAAATTTTGTCAATAATAAAAAAGAGATAACATATTCTTTGGCCCTTAATGGATGGTTCAAACGTACACACTAACGTGTTATTAATATTATGTTAGAAATGAAATGTTTATAATAATGGGTATCTACATAACTGACACTTTTACCGTCAGGTAAATAAACTTTTATGTAACATTGTTGTTTATTCTCGTATTAAATTTTAAACTGGTATATAATTTTTCGTAATAATATATGTTATTTATTTTAATATACAGTAGAGAGCCATGAAGATAACGAAAACCCTCGAAACGTAGATCCAAAATAATTATTGGTGCAAAATAAACTTTTTGGAAAGAATTGAGAACCAATTATTTATCATTAGTATATGTTTCTTTCTTATTTTTTATTTTAAATTGTTTACTTTATCAATCATCATTTTTTTTTTTTTTTTAATGCCGCGACAGACCGTGTAGGTCCATTTCCTCGTGGTGTAATCTGGTGGGAGAATACACTCACGTTTCTCGATGTATTATATATCGTAGGGTCTTCACTCCCTACGCCTATTTTTGTGAGTGGCCACCATTTAGAAGACGGGTCTCACATACCCGAGGGAGAGGCTGTCCGCCGTACGAATTTATAATTACCAAAAATACACGCTATAATATGACCAGACAAAAATATGACGAGACACCCTGTATAAAAATTTTAGTATTTAGTTAACTTACCGAGCTCGCACTTAATTCGATATATTAATTGTAGATATATTTATTACCTATTAAATTAACGTTTTCTCATGTTTTCCTTTATTCGCTTTGTATTATACAATATAAATTTTTAAACTAAATGTATGGATGAAACTCTCTGTATCTTTGAAATTGTATGTAAATGGATGTTAGGATCGTGAATAGTTATACTTAAAGTGTACGGCAGCCTTGATACTTTCTAACAGTTCATATTTTCACAATAAAAGGATCGAAGTGTACCGTTGTTAACTAGAACGATCGCAAGAGCAGATCCGCCGGCGCGTTTAATGTATTTTTAATATCTTATGAAATTATTCCTGGGCCATTGTCTCTTAGTAAGGAAATTCCTTGAGCTACCGAGATAAATTTGCCTCACTTCAAAGTAGTGATTTATATTTTTTGTATGCGGTATCTTACCAAGAATGCATGAAGGCAGAAACATACTTTCTTAAGTCCATAACCTGGAGAGCCATTTTATTTTGCATCTTTTAAATATTTTCAAAAATTGATCTGGCAATCTTTCCAAAAATATGAAGATTAATATAAACGTATAATATATTTTTGAAAGCACAAGATTTTAGAAATGTTTTTAAGCAATAAAATAAGCTATGAAAACAGATTTGCACTTTAAGTAAATAGAATTTTATGTAAACTAAATTTAACTTTCTATATGTATTTTTTTTTTTTTTTTTTTTTTATTTAACGTCACTTTATGCTACTGGGGCTAATCGGAGGATACTAGAGTAGGAGCCCTAAATTTTGCCTATCCAGGTTTAATTAGGATAGGGGTCTTTAATGAGTATCTGACATTGCGGAGGCTCGGGACCACCTTTTTCGTCAACTCAGAAGGACAGCATAACTAAGGATGTTTCTTACCCATTAATAAAGCCTACTATTGAACTATATGTTGAAAAAAAAAAGATTAAAACAAGGCTGCATTTACTATTTAATATTCCTAAAGTGAGTGAATTCCTAGATAAAAGAAGATATAACTTTTATAATTCCTTAGAAGTTCTTCCATACCCGGTTTTTAGTAGGCTTTAGATTCCGCCAGCTCCTCAGAGGTGGCAACATAGTGTAAGCTAGAGTTTAATTAAGATTAGCCTAAGACTGGAAGTGTCAAGATTGAAGTGATCCCCATCACCAAGAGGAAAAGCAAATCAGTGATAGCACAAAAACATAATCTCTAACAGAAATATCCTTAAAATGTATCTAGATACAGTAAAAGGAAATTATCCAGAAAATAATTTAGCAAAACATGCAACTAAATTGGGGTTAAGAAAAAAACAAAAAAAAAACAATTATTGGAACCATTGTTCATTCTGTTTTTCTTTTCCATGAACGTAGTATAACCTCACAGGTGTGAGAAGGTATGATTTTTTCGTTATATTAATTTATCAATTTGATTCTTTGAAATGTTACCTATGAAAGTTAGTATTCAATATTCCTGCTCTTAAGCCTCCTATTCTCTTCTCTATCTATATATAAAATCATCACGCGATCCTTGCTAAGATAAACGTTAAACTGAGATAAACTTTAGATAAGTAAAAAAGTTTATTTTAAAATATAAATGACACCGAGCTTTAATGATTTTGGAAAATAACAGTAATAAACTGATTGGTCAGTATGAAGTGGCTTGATCTTACCATTTGTTTGGCTTTGTAACCATCTTAATAATTGAAAACTTCCATAAAATTATTCATATATTAATACAATGTTTATTTCATATTTTCAAGTTCTCCGTACCGCTCAGATTTTAAAGTGTAGAGTTTTGTTCTATACCTCTCAACCCCTTGACAAGGAACAGAGTAATTAAACTCCTTTAATTAAAGGAAGGGGTTTATTGCAGTCATCATCTCTGATTGTACTTAATAATGGGCATTAATAAGAAGAGCAGGGATGATAATCGATTAAGAAATCAAAGATCAAGGACATAATACATCTTTCAAACTTTATTTTTGATTTATTATTGTTTTTCCAAGGGAGTCATAATAACAGAACAAAAAACGTCTTGGCTTTAATATATGCAGATCCTATTAAATGCAAATTATTACAGAATAGTTTAATTATATTAGGGTATATCAATTTGTGATTCAATTAACTTATACGTACAGTGATTAATTAATCAAAGAGGTTAAGAAAGACGAACCAACAACACTATCAATTTATATTCAAGAAAATGGCTGATCACCACTCCTAGGTTCAAAATGCTATATCTCTGCTATTTATGAACCAAATTATATGATTTTTTATTTTTATTTTCTAGGGAATTCAATTCCCTAAATCATAAATTCATAGCGATAAATTATTAATGAAAAATGGCAAAACACCAATGCTAAATTCAAAACTCTTATTTCCCTGCTGTTTCTTAACCGATTTCAATGATTTTTTGTTAGTTTTTTAGGAAATTTAATAATCAATCGATTAGCATTGCGATTATCGGATTTCCTTTAATTCGTTACTCTAGTTCTACGTATCTTAAAACGTAAGACCTCAAAATTTGAGAGAATAGGAAGAGGTAGTAAATATTTCTTTTTCTTTTGTCGAATGCAAAAATTCATTAATAAAAATAGTAAATCAAAAGCATTTATTCTTGACCTCTTTACTTTCCTTTCAATTTTCTACGAAATAACCTGAACACTTTTCATAATTTATTTTACTTTAAAAAGAGCTCTGTTAAGGCGGAATTATATTTCATGGAAGTTGGTCCTTGAACATACAATAAAGTTAGTTTAATGATGATTTTATGAAATAATAATAAAAAAAAAAAAAAAAACTCGTTTTTAAATATTGATAATTGATAATAAATTTTTGGAAGTAAAACTAATCTCTTACTGCACATTTTATTCTAATACTTTATTTTAGTGTTTCTTCTTTTATTTAAAAATTGTTATTTGCCTTCCATACCTACGCCTATCCCAGACCTCTGAGAGACCTTAACAAGAATCCAGAAATTAACGGGTTTTGGTTTTATTGTTTTGTTTTTTTTTTTTATGGAAAATTATTGGACGTTTTGGAGATGTAAATTCTAGCTCTCAAACTAGACAAATTAGCGAAAGGCTAAACCAGGCGGTTGCAGTTCCGACCCTTTGCCGCTCTCCTAATACTCCACCTCCTGACCACTTCATGGACTACTGGGAGGAGAATTATTTCTTTTTCATACGGTCACACGATACTCTTCCCGGGCAGTGCAGCTCAACATTACTCTGGCCTTGGAGCCAGGCCCCACCTTTTCGGCAGCTATCGGGCCCATAATCTTACACCGCGCCCTAAAAATAAAACCTCAATTTATTCCATTTTTCTAAAGTTTCCTGATATTCATTCGATATGTTAATCGTATTCGACATTTATCTTTTTTGGCCGGCCTTTGATTAATGGCTTTGTTTCACATGATATATATTCTTCATATTCAAATTATTATTAATTTTCATGTTCTATTGCGAAAAGTTTGCATTCTATGTTATGCTTTTGGTCATTTCCTAAATTTTATTCAATAAGTCATTCAATAAAATCCAATTCGCACAACACGACTTTCAATTACCTTTGTTGCTAAAATTAATTTAAGAACTTTGAAATAAATTTGGAGTTAAAAAAAAAGATTAAATCACACTGATTTTCTATGGAAACATGTATTTCGGATTAAATTGAACAATAGAAATTATTAACTGCAACAGTCACTTACAAGTAGAGGATACCACATATGTCTCGCCCGTTTTGATGACATTTTTTAATGTGTTTTTATTGAGTTTTCTCTCAGTTTTCATAAAAACTGTAGTCATATAAAGAACTCCTTACTCCTTAACACAGTTCATGACAATTTTTTATTAAAATAAAAATGTTTGCTAAGAAATCACTCCTAGAATATGTGCACTGTTTTTGAAAAACATTGAGAAAAATGCTATCTTGATGAGTTTTTTAAAAATATATTTAGATTTACCTATTTACCAAGCATAAAACATAAATATTTATAACGTTTTTTTTTTTTTTTAAATTGTTTCGCTTAGAAATAGAGTAATTTTGACGCCAAAAATATTATTTTATACCTTCAGCAGAACCAAAGAGATTAAATAAAACATGTTCTGAGCACGCAAACTTCCCATTTTTTAATGCGAATTTTTCCCAAGCTGGGAAGCGTTGGTCTCGGTTAGCTTAAACTTTTGAAGAGTCAAATAGTCAAGTTTTACCTGAAAAATAAAATCGGTGAGACACATTTGAGATCCTTTCCTTTTCATTATTAATATATATATATATATATATATATATATATATATATAATGAAAATTTTTACGGTCGTAATACTTTCTCTTACTATATATTTCATATATAATTAGCTAAAGTAAAAAAAGAAAACCGCTAAAATAAATAATATCCAAAAATAGTATATCATATTATATTTATTTCTTAAAATCGATTTAGTATTTTTTTATATTCTCATGTTCTCAAACAATTCGTAATCACTGAATATTTTGTTAAATTTTACAGATCCCTAAAATGCTATTATAAAGGAGACAAGAAAAAAACAAAACAACCTGCATTACCAAAGGAATTTTTATAAAATGATTGAAAATACTAAACAACCTTCTATACGCTTTGTATCTTGGCCATAATACATCCAAAAAAAATATTTTACAGAATACATTTTTTTTTTTAAATCTGGCTTAAAAAAAATCGTTAATAATGTTTTGCGTTTTAGTAATTATCTATTGCCTACGACACGTGTCTATAATCTAGTTTATACATTCTTAATTTTTTTTATACGCATACTCAACCGTTAGCTGATTATAACATTCCTAACCTCTTGTTCACCGGGTAATCAGGTCTTCACAGGCATTTAAGTACCCTAGAAAAAAAAAAAAATTATGGCTCGTTTCAGGAAGAGTGAAAAAAGGTGTTGTTTACTTCACCTTTGTTTCTTCCAAGGCTCGAGGCACAATGGGCCATTGAAGAAGTTATTTGTCCTACGTTGTGAAGAAATAGGTTTCTTGTACGGAGCTAGGATAGCCGTGGGGTTTTATTGATGAGTACTATATATTTTTGGACCTGTTGCTATTTTTGTATTAGAATTGTAGAATTGTAATTGTATTAGAAGGTATGTTTTACTTTCACTTAACAATATATGAAATATTTAGTAAGGGAAAGTATCGCGGTCATGAAAAGTTTCGAATTCCGGTTTTCAACGGAAACACACGCTTCAGGGTCTCTAGAGTCCAAATAACGAAGTGCGCGACAAAGTCTCTTTGTGTGTGAGTGATAAGTCTTGCACAAAAAAGATGTTACAGGAACTTTTTTTTCAAATTCAACGAACCAGAAGAGCTACTTTAAACCAAGCAATTTGAACCTTTTCACGATTTTTTCAGAGATTTTAGAAAAAAATATTATCCAATACAGTATCAAAAATTTTTAACATGTAACGGAGAGTGATGAAAAACGGATAAAACTAACTGATTGTTGTAGATAATAATAAATCGCCAGATTATTTAATAAAATACATGTTTCAATTGAAGCTTAATGTTATATGTGCTTTAAAATTTTTTATTCATCTCTAACTGTCTTCTTCTCGAATTGATAAAAAAATTCTATAATTGATTTTAACAACGAAAGTAAATGAAATTCGTGTGTATTTTTATGCTTATGATTTTTATTTGAAAAAAAAACCGCTTAAACATTTTACAAATAATTGAGACGTTGATTTCCAAAAGGTACTATATCCATTCTGGGGAATTTTACAGAAATCGCGAAAATTTCTCATTACTAAATTATTAAACCAGCTAATTTGATTCTTTTCGCATTAAAATCTAGAATTATTTCTTTACTATATTAATAAAACCATATTAAAGTTATGAAATGAAATGTTCTGTTATGATTTGGATTGAAACTAAATGTGTAATAAGTATCTTAAGAAATTAGTAGTATTTCTAAATCACGTTATTAAAGGACATGAGTGTTCATTAGATACAATCAAATTTAACATTCAGATAAAACTAAAGAAGAGAATATAATTATGTAAAAATATCAATTTTGTAAAAAATGTCCTTTAGTACCTTTTGGAAATCAACGTCTCAATTATTGAAACCCATTTGGACTTGAGCCTCACAGATAAATAGGCCGCCAAAAACGGGACAAGCAAACTTAAAATTCAAATTTTCAAATCCAAAACTATCAGAACTATAACAAATTCTCCATAGTAAGTTAGTAATATTACTCTGCTAACAGACCTTAACATGTCAACAGTCAACGAGCAGATTCAGACCTTCTACAAACGTTTTCACAACTTAAGCGGATATACCAACCCATTAATACATAGCATTGCTACCAACATACCTCAAAACAAGAGGACTAAAAGAAGTTGGATGAGGGAGCTCCTGATATAAATAGAAAGCACGCCAATTATAGGTTGTACTCTCTTTATCACACCACGAAATAAGAACCTTAGCTCATATTCAATGATTATCTACAGGTGTAATAAAAAAATATTATGATAGAGAAAATAAATTTACTGCAAAAAAATAAGCTACTTGAATAATATGCAATATTTATAATGCAACCAGGCATCAATGCATTAAATTTACCGAATGATATCTAAAAATGTCTAGATATTTAAAAAAATATATACATAATAAGAACTAATAACTTATCAACACCATGTTTAGTTGAGAAATAGTAATCAATAATCTTTTTAAATTCATTATACCCAAGAATAGCTCGCGAGTGAATAAATATTATTACTGCTAGACATAATTTAGGATTAACTTCTATAAAAATACACATACATAATTAACATATGATGTATAGAAAGATACTGAATTCTGCCTAACATAGACATAAAATATGAAAAAAAAAGTATAATTAGAGGATAAAAATAAAATAATAACAGCTGAGATAATAAAAATCATGGACAAATAGAATAAAAGAAAATTATACTTTCATTTATGTTAATGTAATAAACTCAATCGTAGGATTTATCGAGTTTTTACTTTATTTGGTTTTATGAACAGTATAATTGCAGTGAATGGCTGTGTAAGTATCATTAATACAGCCTAGAATATTATATAAATAATAATAATAATGATAATAAAATGGTTCTTGTTTGTTTATTTACGTCCACTTTATGCAACTGAAGCGAATCAGAAATGCTACAGTGGGAGTCCTAAATTTTGCCTATCCAGGTTTAATTAGGATAGGGATTAACGAGTACCTGATATCGCAAAGGATCGGGACCACCTTTTTACATTCCCTCCGAAGGACGGCATAACTGAGAATTTTTTACTCCTATTAAAAAATCCTAGGGCCTCCAGGATGTTTGAATCGTGACCTATAGAGCATAGAAAAGATGTTCAAGGATGTAGGTTCTTTAAAAATGGTTTTACAACAGTGTCTCAGATACTCTTGAAATTAATATTATCAAGAAATAAATCTACGGCCATAGTGAAAAAGTTCTTCTTCTACTATTGGCTCAAAAGATACATGAAGCTGTTCTTAGCCTGCTCAAAAGTCGCAAACCATTTTTTTTTCGATCTACAGCTCTTCTCAGGGAGATCCCGAGTTGCCTTAGATCCTTCCCTGCACCATCCCTCCATCGGTCCTTCGGCCTACCACGCTGGCGCTGGCCGTCCGCAACATTATTTTACACCCTCTTTGCCTATTTCTATCACGGTTCATCCTCAGAGTGAAAAAGTTGGCAGTCGAAAATCTTTCCTCTTGGGTTGTTTTTTAAATAAAATCAGGACCCAGTGGCAGATCCTTGTATGGGAAATACATATAAAATCTGTCTCCCTTTACTCCTAATGAAATACTATATATAATAAATATCTGTTAGAACGAATACTAATAATATTTATTTATTATTATATATCCTTATAGTATTTTTTTGTAAGTCTCTAAAATATACTAAACCTGTGAGGCTTAATTAAAGTTCGTAAATACTTAAATAAGTTCCCTTCTTTGTTTCTCTAAAATAAAAAGTCCTTTCACCTCCTAAAAAAACATTTCTCGATATTCCAATTAGTGGATAATATTTACAGAGTCCACGGAAGAAAGGGGGAGTGTCATTTGTAGTGCTTTCCGATAAAACCGAGTTTTTAGGTTTGGATCCTTAATCACTTAAGTATGTTTTCAATATTGTTATATGTTCTTTTCCTTTTTGTTTTGCGTGTATTTTCACCATCATATTCAACTCAACTTGACGAAAAATTATATATTTATAAAATATATATAGATATATAGATAGCTACAATTCGAGGAAAAAAATCGACTCCTCTCCCTTTCTTCCGTGGATTCTCCATTTTAATTTAATTATCTCTCGAAACCTCTGCAAAAAGTGAGGAAAGTGGAAACTTAGGATTTTTTTTCCGTTTTTAGTAAATATTTGGAACTACGATTTATAAAATTCTTACAGAGAATAGAAGAGATAGAAGATAATCCTATTAAACTTAACTCATAGATATCATTTTACATAATTAACATTCCAAACTGTGTCCTGAGATCATAGAAACATTTGTTCTTCTATGTAATTTATTAAGCTGTGGCTTTGCGAATATTAAGTGAATTTATGATTAATAACAATGTATAAGCAATCATATACACAAATGAAATAAAATTAATAACTGACACCAGGAAAAGTTAATTTTAATTGCTCGACGTTTCACCATAAAAGGTTTCCTACTATTTACTACTACAAGGGCGATACTTAGTTTAATAGACTGGATATTCCCCTTATTTGATGTGCCCTTGCTTGGGAAATCGCAATCAGTGTCTTCCTTAAGAGCTTCTTCATTCCTCTCCATTCTTAGAAGGACAGTTCAAGAAGATGACCAGGGAAAAAAAAAATATAAAAAGACCTTCGAGAGTGGAAGGTGGCCTGAGGTGAGAGGTGAGGTAGGAGAGGATGGTCTCACGGCTAGATCCTTCGAACGTTTTGAATTTATTATGAAGATGAGACGCATAATCATATTTCGCTCTAGGCAGATCGCGGGACCTTATGTAATATGAATGTTATGG
Organism: Piezodorus guildinii; assembly: GCA_023052935.1. Lineage (NCBI taxonomy): Eukaryota > Metazoa > Arthropoda > Insecta > Hemiptera > Pentatomidae > Piezodorus > Piezodorus guildinii. The sequence goes on from CM041292.1 coordinate 159,141,699, forward strand.
CTGCTTGTTACATTGTACAGGGTTCCGTGTCAGTGGGACTTTCTTGGACGCCTTGTGTAGTACCAACGTTGATTGTTGGACGTAATTACACGCTATCTAATCACGATAGCTCTGTAGCGAAATAATTGCTTTGAAGCAGTTTTCATAATCTAATGTAAGTAAACATAATACATACTCTTAATATATAATTGCTTTTGCTATCATAATCATATCTATAATTTATGAAAACTACAACGTCTTATTATGTTTATATAAGTTCGTCCGACAACGTTTTCCAGACTTTTTAGAAACAAAAAAGAAAATAACGAATAAGAAACGTAGGTTAAATGGTAGAGGGCAGGGATAAAGAAAACATAGTTATTAATTAGAACAAGGTTAAATCAAATGCTACTTTTACACAATATTAAATAATTCTGAACATTGATACCTATTGATTTTTGTGATTGAATTTAGTTTTATAAATCCATAAAACAATATTTTATGAAGATAATAAATTTGGAGAGTCGTTGACAACTATTACATTATTGTCAGCTAGGATAATATTTTAATACTTTAGGGAATGGAATGATATTTTTCATTTTGTAAAGGTTAACCACTGGAGTCTTTTACGAAAGATAATATTTTATACAATAAAATTAATGGAAATCTGATCCTTCTTTCAGCGTGGTATCATATGTTTTTTTTAATTTGGAAATAATTGTGATTAATCATAAAACTATGATATAATCTGAATATTTTAAACTTTTTTATTAGCATTATTCAAAAATCTGGTGAGCGCATAACTCGACTTTCACTCACCTCTGTTATTAAAATCAATTTTAGAACTTTTATATAAAATGTTAATGAATAATTTACACATTTTACAATTCTATTTAATTAATATAATACGGTTAATTTTTTGAAGGAGGAAATTCCAATTTGGATCTGCTGCTCAACTTCGCTGAGTTGCTACAGTACACAGCATACGCATCAATCCGAAGACAATCTTAAGAATAAAAATAGAGAGAGATTCTGCCAATAGGAAATACATATATTTTAATTATATTAAATTTTTCTCGAACAAAATTAAAGGTGGTTGATGGGAAGAAAATTTAAAACATAGGCATATAATCCCTGTCAGAATATTACGATCGGAATGAAACGAAAATGAAATCGAAGACCATTGAATTATACTTCGGTATAGTGTGTTTAATCAAAATTGTTAGAGCCGTTTTCGGTAAAATCGAAAAGAGGTGCAAAATGTATAGTACAAAGTAGCACTTCTAGACAGCCGACTTATATAGAAAAAGATGGTGCAATATCTCGGGTATTAGTTGTCTTAAATATCAAATTCCAGTTTAGAACTTTTCGTTTTTGTGCACACACACACAAAGACCTTTTGACTTAGTCTTTTGGACTCAGGGGATTCAAAAACTTGTGTTTCAGTTTAGATAATTTAACAAGACATCTACTACAATGACTTTGGTCTATCCGATTTGCATCACTCTCAATTACTTAGATAATTTTGTATATAATGTATATATATGAAATAACATTTTTTTAAAAACCTTTAGCTTTCCAACGATAGATTATACATCTCAATTTACTATGATAGAAAAAAATATATGTTTGTTCTTTTCTACTTTGATTTGTTTTCAATTTCGTCCATCTTTTTTATTCATCTGTTTTTTATCAACGCGAACTAGAAAAAATTTGTTGTTTTTTCAAGCCTTCAACGAAGTTGAAGTAACAATGTCGGTATTTAAGTCCTGTCTATATTAATCAAAATGAAAGGCATGGACAATCAAAGCATTGTAGATTGAAAAAAAAACTTTTTATTCATCTCAGTTTCTAAGTGATCCAAAGAGTTTTGCTTTTATTTTCTAAATTATATTTTTCTTTACTTAGCTATAATTTTACTTTTTTTTCTATCAATATATTTTCAAAGCACTATTACCGTTTCCTTATCTAAAGAGGTCACTGAATAAAATTAGTTTTTATATAAAATTTATAGTGGAAACTTTTTAAATATTTTTTAAAAACATTTTAATATTTTCAATTTGGCCTGTACCAGGTATCACAACTTCCATAAAAAAACTCCACCCGCATTCTAATCCATTTGTTTCAATCATTGCTTCCTCTTCAATTCCTGATAATCCTCCGAGGCGTCTGAAAAGAAGATGGCCTCGAGACCTTCTTGTTTAGAATACCTACTAATGAGTACTGCCTGCTAATGGGCAGTTTCTCTTCATGTTTATTTTATGTGTTTTACCAGTTCAGCATATTTACTTGTTGTATTTTATACAGTTGTAAATTTCAATAAATATATATATATATTTATTGTTTTTATTCTTTTATTAAATACATAAACTATTTTTGTATTTATCTTTTTTTACTTTCACTTACTATATATAGTAAGGGGAAGTATTGCGATCGTGAAAATTTTCGAATTCAGTTTTCAACGGAAATACACGTTTTAGGGTCCCCTGAGTCCAAATAACCAAGTCCCGCAAAAAGGTGTGTGTGTGGTAATTCCCGGGTGGAAACGGTCAGTCCTATGAAACTGAAATTTCATATTTAAGACAACTATACGCCCGAGACGTGACAAAACCTTTTTCATCAAAATGAGCTTACCAATAGAGGCACTTTATACTATGCATTTTGCACCTTTTTTCGATTTTATCAAAAACGGTTCCGATGATTTTGTTAAACTCGCTATATCGATGTAAAATTTAATGGGCTTTAATATCATGTAGGTTTTATTCTGATTAAAATGGTCTGACAGGGCTTAAATGCCGATATTTTAAATTTTCTTCCTCTAAAGTACCTTTAATTTTGTAGATTCAATAAAAATAACTATATTACCTTGTTAACGCTGATGAAAAACAGGTAAATATGTAAATTGAATAAATTCGATACCCAACAAAAGGAAAAAATATTTTTTTAATGCAATTTTTTGTTTTTGAACATAAGAGCAGTAATATACATGTATGATATACCGTTGGAAAGCTAAAGATTTTAGAAAAAATATTACCTCATACATAAGCTTTTAAAAGCTAATAGAAAGTGATGAAATGAACATTAAACTAACTGATTATTTTAGATGAAAATATAATAGATTTTTTAATAAAACACATGTTTCTATATAAATTGAATTTAATTAATTCCTTAATAGTTTCACGTATTTTTATCTCTAACTGTTTTTGAAAATGATTTTAAAAATGGAGGTAAGTGAAAGTCGTGTGTTGCCCGCACCAGATTTTTTCTAATATCATATCATTTTACTTCGTGTCATCTTATAACGAAGGAGAGTGGTGTTACATTGCAACAGCAATAAATGCAATCATTAAAGCAGAGGGAATGAATAGTATATAAAAAATGTGATGAGTGATGCAACCAATTAAATAATAGTAATATATACCTGAGGCAAGAGGAATAGTAGAAGCATCCCCCAAGGACGCTTGCTACGTCTTATTTTTTCTTCTTTTAATTAGTGTCATTATTCTTTTTCCTTAGGGGATATAATAGCTCATCGATGCCATATGCGGCGTATGGAGCATTTTCATCTTGCAAGCTCTCTAATACATTTTTCTTACTTCACCAATAATTGATGTTGGAAAATTCCATGATTTTTTTTCTTTGTTAAATGCATTATCAACGGTATTTTAACCGTGAATGAGAGAGGTACGATGTAGAGAGGTACATTTGCACATTGTACTACCGTGATTGAAAACTGTCACCACTGTAGCCCATAAAGTAGGTAACACTATAAGAATAATTTCAATAATTGAATTTATCTGAATAATTGGAACTAGAACTAGATTTTAATGCGAAAATAATCAAATTTCTCTGGTTTAATAACATATTAATGAGAGATTTTCGTGTTTCCTGTAAAATATCCTTGAATGGATATAGAACCTTTTGGAGCACAACTTATCAATTGTGACGTTGATTTCCAAAAGGTCCTAAAGGACATTTTTTACTAAATTATTATTATGACATATTTGTATTCTAATCATTTTTTTTACCTAAATCTTTAATTCGATTTTATTTATTGAACATTCAAGTTCTCTGAAAACCCGATTTAGTAATGCAATTAGTTTCTAAATGTACTAATTACGCACTTATTCGTTACAAAATGATACTAAAACATTTCATTTCATAATTTTAATATGGTGTGATTAATGTAATAAAAATACAATTCTAGAGTTTAATGCACCAATAATGAAATAAGTTGGTTTAGTAATTTAGTAATGAGCGATTACCGCGCTTAGTGTCAAGGTTTCTAAGGGAGCGGCGTAGTCTGGTAGATAGAGCACTAATCTACTGTTCTTCGAGTCCTGGGTTCGAATCCAGGCTATCCAGACTACCTTTTGGTAATCAATATCTCAATTGTTAAAAAAAGAGTGGATTTAGTAAGTTTCGGATAGAACATTCACAATATTGGTACCAATGGGCAAAATACAGTTTTTTTATGTCAGTAATAGTTGTTATTAATTAAACCGGACATTTAATTTTTTTTATTTTTAATGAAAAACAATAATTTTTTTTTACTTTTTAGCAATTCCAAATTTACTTAAAAGGTTTAAAATTTATTTTAAAATCGAAGGTAAGTAAAAGTCGTGTGTTGCGGATAATAGATTTTTATCCAAATGATTTTTTTCATAATTAGTTTTACTATTTATTATTAAACATCTTTTAATTACTTTTATATATTTTACATGTTTAATTTTCTACTAATAAATAAGTGACTCCTTAGAATTTTTATCATCAGAAATGCCCTTCCTCAAGAATTCATTCCGCTTCAAAATGTCAAGGCGGTTGGTAAAGTGTAAACATTTGTAATGAATGTAAGTTGGATGAAATGCTAAAGCAGCAATAAAACAAGGTTTGACTTCATGAAATACGTCCTTACTCTTAAACGCCTATCGGACCTCTTAATCTGGAGATCTAACATGTTCCGTGGATTTTTGAAACAGCTAAAGATCCATAAATCTTCAATTTGAGACACGGAGTAGGAAGAAAGGTGGAAGGGTCTCTTTCACCATTAGCCTGGCCATGACGTAAGGGAAAGGGGCGGCATTGTCTCCCATCTAGATAGGGCTACCAACTTGTAGCTACCTTAGGCGGTGGCAGCTCTGCATCCGCTACATTAGTTATCTCCTTCCTCGTGTCGATCTACTCCTTAGGTACGTAAGCTCCTCATTGAAAAAAAAAAGATCCAATATTTTCGGAGGAAACTCGCGAAGGGCATACGACATATAAGAGATAGCCGACTTACAGATTTAATAATTTATTCGATATTTGATTTAAACGTATTATGAATCGTCAAACAATAAATTTAGAGCAGTGGTTATTTTCATTATTATTTTTTTTCTCAGAGGGTTAAAATGATTGTGCTATATCTTATCTATTTAAAAATCTCGTGCGGGTAACACACGACTTTCACTCACCTCAGGTGTTAAAATCAATTTAAGAACTATAAAACAATGATAAACAAAAAAAACATTTTTTTTTCTTCTCTATTTTTCCTCTGCCCTAGAGGATCATTGACATGATATGAAAATTACACTCTATTGAAATAGTTTGCTTCTTTGAGGTAATTGAACAATTTAACTGGTGTGTTTTCTTCATCTTGTAAAATAACTGCTAAAGTTCCCGATATATTTAATTTTCGCCGAGTTGGTGCAAATTGAAGACACTCTATTAGTACATGATTGACTATTTTTAAGTTCACAAGTTGAAGCCTCTAGCCATGGCTGAATTGACAGTGTCCTATTCCAAGTCGGCCTAATGAATTTTACATCGGTTTAGTGAGTTTAATAAAAAATTCTCCGTTTTTGAGAAAAGGTGTAAAATGCATGGTTTAAAGTGGCTCTTCTGATTCGCCGATTTTGATGAAAAAATGGGTTTGTTCTTTTGGATTCAGGATATCCTATAACGAATATTTTCGTTAAAAAAATGTTATTTCATGTATATGCACGTAATAATTATTGCATACCATGATGCCAAGAGTAATTATTGATGATAATAAAAAAATATATTTAGTTTAATTTGCTTACTTGTTATTTTTAAAGCCAAATGGACAGGAACTACGACGTTCAGATGGTTATGGTGTCAAATATCTTTTAAAAAATAAGCAAAAGCTTAGGATATTAATAATATGAATTCAATAAGATAATTATCATTTGAATATGACGCCCGGAAGCTTAATTATATCGATAAATTAAAACAGAATGTTCAGTGTATTGAGCCTTTATGCATTAAAAGGAAAGTTTTAATTTTTATAGCTCGATTTAAATATTTTAATTTATTTATTTTTTTAAGTTAAAGTGGCCATTATTTTGTAATGAATTATAGCCAATAGATAACTATAATACGATTCAATTTAGAAAATAATCTCCATTATTAAATCGATTCCCTTTTAAAAAGGATATGATTCGAAATAGTTTTAGTTTTAGCTAGAATTATTGGACTGAAAAGGACAATTTTTAATTATCAAACCATCCTGCTAATGCTAGATCGGTACGGAATAGTATAATGCTAACTGTCTATATTAACGATGTTTATTTTTTTATTTTATAAGCTTAAGTCGCCATTATTGCTAAGAGAATTTACTCAAATTTTAAGTTTTTTAGAACGAAAAATTATATATTTTTAATACTAATGTCATAATTCATTTAATATTAAATATTGATAAATAATTTAATAGGTCGCATAACGAGAGAACAGTTCCTTGAGCATGAAGAGGATCTGATTAGCTAATGAACGACTTTCTCCAATTAACATAAAATTAGCAAGAGATGGCAAGGACAGATGTGCTTCGCAATTAATAAAGTTGGGCCAAACAACTTAGCCATAGATCTTGCCTTGCCTCCTCACCCCGAATAGGTGAAGGCCGATATCCTAAATCTCTCTTATAATTACAACTATGTCAAATATCTTTGTAATATTTATGCGCCTTGGAAGCTATACCCTTCAGGAAAAAAGGATTCAAATTACTTAATAAAATTTATTTGCCCCCTTAATGTCCGTTCCAGATTTATAACTTGTGAACTTTATTCATGTTATATACGGGTTAATGTGTTTTTTAGTGTTGTAAAGAATTATCGTCTAGATGTAAAGTAGATTGATGGATATCATTGATTTATTATTATAACGCGTAAATAGATAAGGTAATAGCTCCAATAAAGTTTTATTCCATTCTCTTATAAGTCATTTACTTTAATACAGACTATATTCCGTTAAAAAAAAAAGCGTTTTGAAATATTAAAAAATCTGGTGCACGCAACACACGGCTTTCACCTCCTTCCGTTGTTAAAATCAATACAAGAACTTGTTAAAATCAATAACATTAGAGTTGAAAAAAATGATCGATAATTTAAATAAAAATCTAGTACAGAAAACACATGACTTTCACTTACCTCGTTATTAAAAAGGTTTAATGAAATGGAAAAATATGTTTTAGATTAAATAATATTACAATATAAATTTGTTATATACAATAATCAGTTAGTTTTATCTGCTTTTCATCACTCTCCATTAAATTTTACAAACTTGTACATAACTTTATATTTTCTCTAAAATCTTTAGCTTACCAGGGTACTATTACTCATATCGCTGTTCTTAGATTCGAAAAACCAAAAATTGAATTAAAAAAAATATTTATCCACTTTTCTCCTTTAGTTGATTAACTAATTAGTTCGACTTGAATATTTAGGCGTTTTTTTGTAATCAACCCTAACAAGATGAAATTGTTGGTTTAAGAATTACACTGTGTTTCGATGGAAACATATGTTTCATCAAATTATCTATTATATTATTATGTATAACAATATCTTAGTTTTATACACTTTTCTCCACTCGTCATTACCTTACACAACTTTGAGTATAGCATTTTATTTATTTATTTTTTCCTTTAAACGATATATTATACATCTGTATTAGAATTATTATGTTAAAAAATCTCTCTTTTTCTTCTTTGACTAGATATCAAATTCGTTCAACTTCTTTATTTAAGCGTTTTTTATCAATCTTAACAAGATAAAATGGTTACTTTTTTCAAATCTACAAAATTAAAGGTACATTAGAACCAAAAAATTAAAATATGAGCATTTCAGCCTTGTCAGACTATTTTAATCAAAAGGAATATACTATACTCTATATTATAAGCCCATTAAATTTTATATCGATTAAGCGAGTTTAATTTAAATCGTTAGAGCCGTTTTTGAGATAATCGTTAAAAGGCGCAAAATGCATGGCATAAAGAGACTACTGATTCGCCGATTTTGACGAAACAGTTGCTGTAACATCTCAGGCTTATATTTTTCAAAATATGAAATTTTAGGTTTATACACCTTAAACTGGACTCCAAACGTGCATTCTGGTGAAAACTCGAATTCGAAAATTTTCACGATCGCAATAGTTTCTCTTATTATATTTTTTATATACAGGTAAGTAAAAGTAAAAAAAAACAAAACAATCCTTCTGTAACGTATTCGATTCCATACAATACCTATTTTAATAACTACGCATCCATCAAAAGTTAACGACATCGTTACAACTCTTAAGTTATGTCACACTACTATATGTATGTTTGCATATAAGAAATGTTTATAACCCCTTACATAATACTCAATCAAGCACAATATGAAACTAGTACCAAGTTCGTAAAATAATAGTCCAGCCCAAAATGTTTATAATTGAAGAGACCCTTAAAATTATTATATTAATTAAGAAACAATTATCACAAGACTCTACTTATAGAAATATAATAATTCTGATCAAATCAATCAAAAGTACATTAGCAACACAGGTCCATAATGCATTCATATTAACAATATTCTATAGTATTAAATATTTAATAATTTTCTTTATCATGGAAACAATTAGAAACGTAAACAATAATTTAGGAGGCTAAATCTTAATATGTTTTCCAAACCATATGTAACCGAAATCACAAAAGAAATTCAGTGTCGATAAATATAATCATTTAATTTTTTTTTAATTAATTTTAAGATGGGAAAAAACACACATAGATTGACATATTAGAAGAATATAATTTTTTAGTACATCTTTGCATAGAAATAAATTATTTCACTTTCTAGATTAAAAAAAACAACAATAAAAAAATGAAATTCCATGGACAATTATTTTTTTTAATACATATGATTTTGTTTTTTACTAACGTTAATATTGTTTCAATATGTGTATTTAAAATCTAATTTGCTTAACCCAATACATGCTTTGTTTATAAATTTCTAATTATTGGCAATTTTTGAAATGATGTAAAAAATGTATATATTCATCAATAAATAAGAAAATATACTGAAATCCACATATTAACCCAATGTTATGGAAGGGAAAAATAATTTCGAAATTACCATTCTCTCTATACATTTTTTTTTTTTAATTTTTACTATTTATTAATAGTTTCTTTTTATTTTAACAATGTGTATTTAGAGAAAATATATACATAATTGCTTCTAATATGTATATAATTATGCTATAAAACCTTTAATCTAAAACATATCTCTTGCCCACAGGTCTTCTTCAATAATATCCCCATACTAGTTTCCGGCCCAGTACATTATTTAGGGCTTCAACAAGAAAAACGTCTGACATGGGCTCCATACCACCTCAAGTATAAAAGAAAATAATCGAATCAAATATATTGACTTATTTATAAATTACTTGATAAAGATTCATAATTTTCAGGGAAAAATAAAATTACTATTTACTAAGTACTAATAAAGCTGGACAAATCTGGACATACGAAAATAATTTTGGAGAACCAGAAAAAAGTCAAATATTAAAATTGTCTAATATTTTTAATCGAACTTACCTTAGGGACAAGTAAATGGAAAATCTTATGATTATCAAAAACATGTTAAATTCTTATAAATATGAAATATTCTGTATTAATGCATTGATAAATTCCGTCTCATAACAACGAATGAAGAGTTAAACGAGTAGAAGATATGATCAGCAACGCGTTTAACCGACAATTATTTTAATCACAATGACTGCTGCAATTATTATTTTTAAAAAGTTTGATGCCTCAGATATCAGGAACACGTTAGTCACATGATTAGAATTCATAATAAAAAAAAAGAATAATAACACTCAACGTACAATTCATTGAAAGTTGATGCTATCGGAGGTGGAAATAGGTTAGACCTTGCCAACCTGGAATCAATGGATTCGCTAAGGATTTGGATCGACTTCAAGGCTAGTTAAATAACACTATGGAGAATATTTACATAAAATGGACATTATGTATTCTTATAAATTAAACAATGATAAATTGTAATTGCTTTAATTGTTATCTGGCGGGGAGGAATTTTTTTGTAAATTTTTCATTAAATTAAAAATATATATTTTTGATAATATAATCAGTTAAGTATTAATTAATTTATTTGGAGCATGAAATTCTTGTAAGTATTTCACCATTATAATAGGATGTTTATTAAAATTTACAATTGTATTTACATTAATACTCTAGAAAATGTCTAGAGAAGCTAGCAATGGGTAGTACTCCATAAAATGTTTTTAGACGCCTCAGAAGATCTTCAGAAATTGAGTGAGCCAGCATAGATACTAGTTGGTTAGAGTGGGAACGGACTTTATCATAAAACGAATTGTCAAAGTGGAGGGCGTAGACGATTTTGGTTTATAAGGGTTGGATTAGATTCGAGAAAAAATCGTAAGTTTATTAGAGCCCCTAAGCTACAGATTGGATAAAAATCATGTAGATAAGACGTTTGTAGTTTAGTAAAAGGTTTGATCGTTTGTGCCGTAATTGTTGCTTCTGAAAACGGCGAACGGATTCTCATTTTTTTTCTTTCTTTTATTTTGCAGATTTCTCCCTTAATGGGTTGCCTATTTAATCAGACCTTCACAACTTTTGTTTCTTTTCTTTTCTTAAATGAAGTTTTTTTATTTCATTGGGTTGAATTTATATCTTTTCTATATGTATTTAGTTGGTTAAATAAAAATATTGTGATTCGTCGTTCACTTTAATTCAAATCTATACAGTCTACTCAATCACTTTAATTAAACCACCCTGAATTGGAATTATCACTTGGAAGTAATGATCTTTTACGGATAGCTCAGCGCCATCCAGTGGTATTTTTGTGGTTTAAAGAAAAATTAGAATGTTCGATTGACTTTAGACATAATTTTTTTTCTCACTTAATTTAGTAATTCGCACCTGTCAGCAGTATTGTGCCAACCAGCAAATGGGCTAAAATATATTTTTTTAAATAACATGTTTGGTATGAGAAAGGATGACACTCATTATCCGAATAAAAGCTTCAGGACTTTTATGTACTTTCAGGACTTCAGGTTTTTTATGTATGTTTTTACAGCATTTTTTACGTGATTGAAGTCTTTTATGTTGTGTCAGACTGTTAAAAAGGCTATCGTTATTTGATTAGGGAGCATTTAGAGTGTTCATAACTTGAGTTAACTGAGCGAGAAATTGGAAAGGCTCAGCTGAGCACCTGAAGAGGAGTGCTTAAGAATTTCCCCCTTCACACCCTAGCCTGTTGGTTCGTTGTGGGGAGATGAAAAAGAGTAGCTTGGTCCAATCTGGAGGGCTGATGATTCCCGTGGATGGATAGGTGGTCCCCATAGCTGGGAGTTGTGGTTCCAGTGGCTGGAGTGTTCGTCCCTGTTGTCGAGTCGAAGCTTTTAGCAGCTGAACTTACAACTCTATCTATGTAGCATTATTGTGAGCTGGTGGCTGGATTGTTGACGAAGATTCCTCGAAATTTAGTAATGGATGATGAGGTCGTTCAGAGTGGTATATTTGTGAGTACTTCCGTACTTGGCACCCACGATAGTTGGCTGGATGTCCTCCCTGAATGTTGGCGCATGTCGCTGGTGTTTCCTTCATTTGTACAAGTGGCGCTGTCGTGGCTAAAACCGCATGTTACACAACGTGGGGAGGGGAAAGTGGTGGTTAAAATACGACTTCGTGTGCCCGTACTGCTGGTGTCTGACACACTGAGGTTTTTTTTTTGTTTTTTTTCTGGATTCTTGTACATTTATTTTTGTATAAAATGACACGAGCTAAAAGTAACTAGCATAGGGAAAAGTTATTCATATCAACTCCATATTTTGAAGGTAAATGAGTGAGGCTTTCAATAAAAGCGTTACCCTGGGAAGAGACAAGGCGCGTAGCCGACAAGATAATGGTATAATGGATGATGTAAGATAGTGTTGGCCATAGGGCCCTTTCGTCCACCGGCTGAGATTACTATTAGCATAGAGATACCTCGGTACCTCGGGGAATGCCTTTTAGAGTGCCCAGTACCAAGCCCCTTTCGCCGGCTTTCCAATTGCTGGTTCCTCAACAATGGCTGGGCTAATAACCCGGAGAAAGGTCGGTCCCATGCTCGTATTGATTCCGCCGCTCTGCTTCTGATCTTCAATCACATTCTTAACTATCCTGATACACTTTCCTTCATCTCAGCCATTGTTTACTGGAACTAGAGTTCAGAAACTGGGTCTCAGATCCAGTCGTAGAGATATGGACTGTGGTACCACTCTCTCATAAAATTTCATGAAATTAAAGTTGTACCTCCCTATTTTTTTTTTTTCATTTATTATGTTTAAAGGACACATTTACTTAAAATTTAAATTTTCCAATGAAAAAATTTCAGGTCAATCACTGTAGCTTCTTGGCAGGTTAACAGTATTACTTACTGTACATACAGACCTTCACATACTAACAGTCAACGTATAGATCAGGACCATCTACATAAATTTTCACAACATAGACGGACATACCAACACATCAATGCAAGACATTGCTACTACCAACATGCCTCAAAACACATAGGGTTGAAAAGAAGTTGGATGAGGAGGATGGACCCTCCTGATATAAATGGAAAGCACGCCACAAAGAGGTGTCGCTGGACTCTCTTTATCACGCTACGATATAGAACCTTAGCTCATATTCAATGATTGTCCAATGCATGACAGGTGTGAATAAAAAAAATAATATGTTAAATTTACGGCAAAAAATACTCTATATGAATATTATTCAATATTTATGATGCAACCAGGCACCAATGCATACAATTTGATACCAATGATATCAAGAATGTTTACATATTATTCTAAAAACAATATTCACAAAAAGAATTAGTAATTCATCAACCTGTACATATAGAGATTTGTACTGTTTCTAGGTCAACGGCCGTGCAATGAGGTGATTTGGCCGAGATCACACTCAGCCGCCAGGTTTTTCCCCAATTTGGGTACCCACTTTATTGAGGCTGGGTCTGCCCCAGGAGGGTCTCCATACCCTAGGTTCGCCCCCCGACTGAAATAACAGAATAAATAATATTCCGCCACAGCCGGGATTCGAACCCAGGACCCGGAGCACAGTAGACTGGTGCTCTATCCACTAGACCAAGCCGCTCCCTAGTAATTCATCAACACCATGTTTAATTGAAAAATAGCAATAAATAATCTTTTTTAATTTATTATCCTAAAGAATAGTTCGTGGAGAATATTTTCTGTCATATACCATTTGTCATCAGGACCTACCGCGTAGTAGCTGTATTGATTACACTCGAAAAACGTACAATGTATGATTAAAAATAAATTTTGTTAGTAGATCATTTCTTTAGCAATCGGATTGCATTATCTCTTGTTTTCTCAAGTCAGGGAGAGAAAAAAAGGCACATTTATTCGTGCATTATGCAATTTATAATCTTGGCATAAGAGAACAAATTAAGAATAACTGTTATAGTGTAATTATAAGTCAAGAAATTGTCCTGTTCAATTTTGTGTATTATGAACTCTCCACATGTCATTTGAAAAAGTGAATGCAGATTCAAAACATACTAAGTTATTTGAGAAAATATAGATAGTTGATTACTTTGATAACTTATATCGAAGATAACTCTGACAATTTCTTTCTTTATTTTTGGAATATTAATGAAATAATATATATATATATATATATATCGATTCATTTAAAAAAAGTGCAATCAATCAAAATTGAATATATATATATATATATATATATATATATATATATATATATATATATAATATATATATATCTTTTAATAGAATTTTACACGTTACAATAAGAGCATAATCATAAAAAAAAAAAAAAAAAAAAAAAAAAAAACTATTCTTGGACACCTATTATTTTTTAACTTGAGTTGATCATTTTATAAATGATATTCTAATAGAATTTGTGTTAACGAGATCGAAACGATTGATTAATCATTTTTACATGCATAAATTAACATACGAAGAATACATTTGAATTAAAAAAAAGGATCCAATACGCTTTTCCTAAATGGGTTTGTTAACTGTTTGTTGAAGTCATGAAAAATGAGATTAGGATTGGTAGAGCAATCCTTTAGATTTGGAAATCAATAAACAATCCTATACCGAGATCAGGACAGGTCCCTATAGCGCTATACAACGATGAATTATTCAACGGCTACCGAATATTATTCAACGACTCCCGGAATTATTCACCAACATCAGTCTCTGGTGAAACGTTTTGTATCGAGGCTCACAGCTGATTAGTCATCTGGGCCAATCATTTGTCTTATTAACATCTGCCGGAATCCTAAACAATACTTAGTACTTAAGTATATTGCATCATGGCCAAAACACCAATTATGTACTTCATTCTGTTTAGGGTTTCGTCATGCGGCTGCATATTACTGCATATGCCTATATTCCACACAGTTAAAAAGTAATAAGTGCTAAATAGTAATTATAAGTGTAAAATACTTGTGAAGAAACTACCCACGTTAATATTTATTTAAGTTAGTAGGCCTAGAGGCCATATTTTCTTTAATCGTTTTGGAGGATTATCAGGAATATGTGAGAATGATAGGTTGCGGACAATAGAACTTGTGTGAGCAGAAAATTTGGAACTAAAAAAGGTATAAAAGGGGTACTCATGACGTTTGCTATAGCAAGCTTTTTGTGCTATTTTGCTAAACCCGTCGAGTTTCTACAAAAGCATGCAATGGGCTGTGCTATAGTGCTATTGGCCGCCATTTTATCTATGGCTTTGATTTATAAAAACCTAAACCTCGCAACACGTATCTGTGTTTTTAATGATTTTCTCATTTCCTCAAATTCACCAAGATGTTAACAAAGCAGAATAAGGACTAAACATAAGATAAATAGTTCAAATGAAGACATTCAACTTTTGTTGCAAGAAAATGATAGAAAACGGAGACAAAATTGAGGTTAGTAACTTTTTACTTGAAGTCAATAAGCATTTTATATGGAAATTAATTGATTATCTTGCACTACATGAGTTATTTTAAACTAAATTAGGATAGTAAACTCTGATAATGTGAGATAAGGAGACATTTTTTTTCTTATTTCGTTATACCTTGTGTATTTGTCGTTTTTATAATTAGTATACCAACATCCCTTTTTTACTTATGAGTTTATGAGAAAAACTGACGTATCAATGATAATATTTCCTCTTTAGAATAGGAATACAAAAATTATTAATATGTAATTTAAAAACTTTATTAATTAATTCAATCTATCCAGATAAATTTATCTGTAGTGCAAGGTAAACTCAAATTATAATTTCTGTCAGTAATCGAACTAATTTTATGTTTTTTATAGTTCTAGAAACCTTCAGAGCAAATTTTTTGTAGAAAACTGGTAGAAGAGAAACCCATCCTCATGGAATTGTAACTTAAAAAGGTTTAAACTAGAAAAACGAAATAAAAAATATAAATTGTCTATAAAATACAACCTTAATAATTGAGCAATATTTTTATTTTGTATTCTTGTAATATTTACGTATTTATTTACTATCAAGGTTTGATTACCTTTCTGTATTTTTATTTCATAATACTATTTCAAAGTTTTTAGTAAATACAATGATAATTATTAAGGTAGAAAAGAAATTCTCTCAACTACTGAAAGTTTCTTTTAAAATAAATAGTTTTTTCTTCTTTAAGAGGCTGATAGAGAACAATGATGTATTATTTTGTGAATTTTATCGACATCTTCATAGGGAGGGGTTGTTAAATATCGATTGTATATGTAAAGATAGTTGTGGCACTGAACTTCCACCTAGGTGTACGGCAGCCCAACAACAAGTACAGTCCAGTTGGTAGCGTCCCCTGCGCCATGTTGTTTGTGTATATAGCAGTAATAAACAAGCTGTCTAGTAGAAGGTTCATTTATTCCACTGCCTAATACTCTATAACTTTAATAGGTTATGGGCCCAGAGTATTGTTGTGCAGAGCATAGTATTTGTGTATAGTGTCAACGCGTAGTCGCGAAGTGATATTATTTTATTAGTGAATTTTGTTTACCGGTACTATGGCGTCAGTTACTACTTCAGGAGTTCCAGTACTCGTCGGAACAAGTTTTAACAGCTGGTTTTTCAGAATGTCATCTATTTTGGAAAGAGAACAGGTAAAAGATGTGTTGGAAGCAGATCCTCCTACCTCTAGTGCTGAGAAAAGGGAATTTCTCATTAAAGACTCGAAGGCAAAGTCCATCATTATCCAAGGCATTTCAGATAAACATCTGGAAATAATCATGGATTGCCAAACTTCCAAGGAAATGATAAATGCTTTAAAGAAGGTTTTTGTCAGATCTACCTCTTTTTCAAAATTGACTTGGTACAGAAAGTTGATGGGCCTGAAATATTCTCTTCAAGGAAATATGGAAGAACATTTTTTGGCATTTGATACCATTATCCGAAACCTTCAAGAACAAGGCACAGTTCTAGGAGAGTCAGACAAGGTATGTCACCTTTTGATGTCTTTACCAGATGAATTTAACACAGTTGTGACAGCTCTAGAAACTAATTTAGAAGTCCAAATGGATTTTGTGCGAGCCAGACTTCTAGATACAGATACAAAGTTAAAGTCAAAGTCATCAGCTAGTGCATCATCATCAGAAGTATCATTTAAAGCACAGAGTGGTTGCTTTATATGTGGGGATAAAAGACATTTCAAGGCACAGTGTCCCAAAAATAAGCAGAACCGTGGAAGTAAATCCTTTAATAGAAGCTTTCGTGGGAAAAGAAGAGGAACAATCCAGGGTAATTCAGCAGATGTAGATGAAGAAGTTGTAATGGTGGCCCTAAATTGTGGTAATATTAAACTATCATCTAACAATGTGTTTTTAGTCGATTCAGGTGTGAGTAACCATCTTTTTAAGGCAGAATTGGAACCCCTTTTGTCAAATGTTTCGAATCTTGATCATGATGTTGCCATACATATAGCTACTGGTGATAAGATGTTTACTAGAAAAGAAGGTACCCTAAGAGTAACCTCTCAAGGTAGGATTGTAAACATTAAAGGTTTGATAGTTCCGGGGTTAAAACATAATTTATTATCAGTGAGTGCAGTTACCTCAAAAGGCTTAAAAGTGATTACAGATTCTAAGGAGATGAAAATCTGCGGAAGAAATTTTAAGCTGAGTTGTCCACGAGTGAATGGATTGTACATATTTACGTTTGATGAACCCAGTGATAATCAAGTCAAGTGCAACATTACAAGTGCTACGGATGGAGATTTATGGCATAAACGGCTAGGACATTTGAATCGGCATGGACTCAAAAGTTTAGGATTACCCTATAGTGACAAGAAGTGTTCGGCATGCATTGAAGGTAAGGCTACTAGACAGCCCTTTTCAAATAATAGGAAACGCACATCAAAGGTTGGTGAATTAATTCACTCTGATATATGTGGTCCTTTCAATCCTGAATCAGTTGAAGGCCATAGGTATATGCAGGTGATTTTGGATGACTTCACTCATTTTGTGTATGTTAAACTTCTCCATATGAAGAGCGAAGCTGAAACAAACCTGATGGATTATATAGCGGAACTAGAAAGGCAGCAGGGTGTCCCAGTGAAAAGGCTACGTTTAGATAATGGAGGTGAATTTACGTCTAAATTTTTTCAAAAATATTGTTCAGATAAAGGTATAAAATTAGAATATTCTTTGCCATGTAGCCCTCAAATGAACGGAAAGAGCGAAAGAATGAATAGGACACTATTAGATATGATGCGTACTAAGGTATCAGATTCCGGCATCCCCAAGTTCTTGTGGGGGGAAGCAGCTCGATGTTCTGCTTATGAACTGAATAGGTC
Source organism: Piezodorus guildinii (assembly GCA_023052935.1). NCBI lineage: Eukaryota > Metazoa > Arthropoda > Insecta > Hemiptera > Pentatomidae > Piezodorus > Piezodorus guildinii. Next base: position 159,159,803 of record CM041292.1, read on the forward strand.
ACCTACTTCAGCCTTAAATAAAGATGAAACTCCCTCATTAATATGGAATGGCAGAAATGATCTGTCTAAACTTCGTATATTTGGTTGCCGAGCATGGCCTACCATTCTTCCTAAAGGTTCCAAATTGGATCCCAGAAGCAAGGAGGGGGTGATGGTTGGTTATTGTGGTGGTGGGTATAGGATTTGGTTGCCAGATGAGCAGAAAGTTATTAGATCTAGAGATGTGATATTTGAGGAGAGCCAAATGCCCTATAAAGAAGTTAAAAATGTACCTATTGTCTATCATAATAGTGGTGGAAGCTATGAAGAGGGAAGGAAAAATGGTGAAGAGAATAACAATAATATTTCAGAGCAGCCAGAAGAAACTTCTAGACCTCAGAATGATTGTAATCCAGAGCAGTCAGAAAACCCTTCAAGACTTCAGAATGAAGAATCCAATCCAGAGCATTCAGAAGAAACTTCTAGACCTCAGAGAAACCGGTCAAAACCTCATTTCCTAAATGATTATGAGTGCATAATGCATACTGTATGGTAAGCCGATCAGATGGAGTTCCATTATCTTATGAGGATGCTAATAAAAAGGAGGAATGGCAGGAAGCCATTATTAAAGAACTAAAAGCTCATGAGAAGATGAACACTTGGTCTGAAGAGGAAGCACCGAATGGAAGTGTCCCAATCACAACTAAATGGGTTTTCACAGTGAAGGAAGATGGAATCAAAAAGGCCAGATTGGTAGCAAGAGGGTTTGAAGAACAAACATCACAGGAAATTGTGAGTTTAAGTGGTATAATTAGTGAGTTTAGTGGTGAAACATTAAGTGGAAAACTGTTGGTGGATAACACTAGTGCTATAGCTTTTATAAAGAATTGTGAAAACTCTAAACGAGCTAAACACATTGATATAAAATTCCATTTTGTTAAAGATCTTATTTCCAAAGAAATAATATCTGTGGAACACATCAATTCTGACCGCAATGTGGCAGATTTGTTCACAAAACCACTTGCCTTTGATAAGTTTCAAATGTTTCGGAAGGCTTTAATTAATTAATATATTGATGTCATTTATATATATTGTGCTAAAATTGTTGTATAGAATTTTGTAATAGTATAATATTTTTACTTGTTTTGTTGTGTAGAATTTTGTAATAGAATAATATTTTTACTTGTTTTGTATGTGAGATACAATTGAATATTTACTTGTGTATGTATATATTTGAAAACATTCAATTGAGGGGGTGTGTTAAATATCGATTGTATATGTAAAGATAGTTGTGGCACTGAACTTCCACCTAGGTGTACGGCAGCCCAACAACAAGTACAGTCCAGTTGGTAGCGTCCCCTGCGCCATGTTGTTTGTGTATATAGCAGTAATAAACAAGCTGTCTAGTAGAAGGTTCATTTATTCCACTGCCTAATACTCTATAACTTTAATAGGGGTGGTTTATAATTATTTCAACGAGAATAACATCTTTTAAACGAGAATGATTAAAAAAAAAAGAGTCTAATATGTGAAAATAACGATTGCATAAGTTAGAAATGTGGTGGCCAATAGCACAATAGCACTCTTCTGTAGCATAGGCTGAGGTCTGCTACTCAGAATTGCTATTGCTATTGTTGTGCCAGTGCCCCATCAAACTAAAATTCTTTCATTTAACTGGAAACTCCTCTAGATGGAAAATTCCAGCGGTGTGCTGCTGACGTGTCAATTAAGTGAACTAAGCTACCTACAAAACCTCCAACTTTTAAGGAAGGTTTTGCTAGGTTGCGATCCTATTTAGGTATTAGTTTCTTTAAGTTAAGTTGTTTATGAGTGTCTGGTGTTTTAAACAATTTAAAAACAAGTGAAATCAAGGTAGGTAAGATTTATGATTCGATATTTATCATAAAGATGAAGATTTTTAATAAGTGAGTCACAATTACCAGAGCAAATAGTTAAGTCCTTTTCAAATTATTGTACACCTTAAGTTATAGTGGTTCTGTTTGCTACAATCTTCTGATAAGAATAATGGGTTAATTTTCATTTTAAAAAAGCAACTCTATTAATAGTCGACATAATCATACTCCACTCTTTCATATTTAACCTTTCAGAGATAAACATAAACAATAATTATCAAAGCTTTAATTTTTCCTATTTTAATTTCTGGTAAAGGAAGAGACACATTAAGTTATAAAATTATATGCCTTATCACTTTTGTCTATTCTTTCCTTGGTCACAAGAAAAGATGCATATTTCTCATAATATAAGATACAAAACAACAAAGAGATGAACATAAACTTCGGTGTAAGCTGCAAAGATTGATATACTAGAAGTATAAGGATGAACTAGTACTCCAATGGGACAGGGGAAAAAAGGATTTGTTTTTTAAAGAGCATTTAACGAGGAAGGAACGATCCCTTTGTTTAGTGAATAAAACAAAATTAATATTAATAACTTATTATAACCAGTTTGGCCTAAACCCATCACAGTTCTTTATTTCAATAGTTCTGTTGTTTATGATTATAAAATTAATATGAATTTACTTATTTTATATCATATATGTATTGACCTAAATATTTAGTAGTAACTGGTAACTCAAAAATATATACTCTGACTGTCCATAAGAAACAATTGCAGTAAATTTATTTATTATTTATTAAAAACAAGAAATTTGACTTAAAATTTAATTTGCCATCTGCATTTCCTTTGCAATAAGGAAATTTGTGGACTGCTGAAGCAGCGGCTTAGCATTCAGTAAAATTAAAATTAATAATTGAACAGAATTTGCAAGTCCTTTTTCATTTTACATTTCATCTTGTATAGTGATTCACTTATTTAAAACCAACTACTTTATGTTAAATGTAAAATGATAAGTCTTACCTTATTTAGAATATATTCAATAAAACACAAGTTCGGACTCCGTTACTACTCTATGTGTTCAACATGATGTAATATTAGTATACAATAGTGTGAAGTTATCTTTAATACTGTTTAAATTATTATTTTATATAAATAAAGAAGTTTTAATCCTGTGTTTGTGTTTAATTTCCTAGTTCTATCAATTTACCCTATATTAATAGTTATAAAACTAGTTTGGTACAAATTAAAAAAAAAAAAATATGAGGCTATCACTTCGTTATCATTGTCTTGTATTAAGATTTACACATGAATACAGCAAATCTCTCTTCTTGAAGTTATTTATTTGTGTCACAAATGTAAATAACTTAAACATCATCAAATATATGTCTTATGCTGGATAAATTAGGTCAAGAACCGATTAAATTAAAAAAAAAAAAGAAGGTATTTATTTATTATTACATAACTTTATTAAGAGTTTGCAAATGCATCTAAAATAATTATAGTTATTGCCAGTATTAACAGGTCTAAGATTTCATAAACTTCCAATCCGTACAAGGTTTTAAGTATTCTTCATTATTTAACTGAGTGAATTCTGCACTGAATCACTTGTATAATATAAAATAATAACAATATAATTGCAACTTTTTTCATTTTAACTACATTTTGTTCTAAATTATAATTTCCTATCAAAACTTAATTATAAGATTTATAACAAACCTACATGTTATAGTAAATTATAGAATTTAAATAGTGCCTAGAATTAAACTCTAATTTAACTTTTTTTTTTTATGGAGCATTGGCATACGATAGTAAATAAAGGAAATACTTTTTAAAAAAAAGTTTATTAACAAAAATAAATAAAATTAATTAAATATATTATATCAAAAGTACATGTATAATCTGTATAAGGAAGTGTTGCTGATCTAACTTTGCGTTATATATCTATACACACAGAACAGAAATGAAAATGCAAGTAACAATAATTTACTTTTATTAATTATAAATTGAATGTTTAAAGAGTAATAAATATTTATTTGTTAAATTAAAATTTATATTTTAATGGGTATTAAAAGTTGTAATTACAGGGCCAATTTAATCTGTTGGTTTGGAAAGATAACAAAAACAAAAAGGGTCTCCTATTTCTTCATGTTTACATTCACTTTCACTAAGCCAAAAAGGATATTTACTTTTTTTCTTTCATAATTGCTTAAAATACACGTCTAATGTCTTTACTAATTGTGTCTCCATCAATAACATCAAACAATTGGCAATTTTAGAATGAACACTTGGTCGTCTTCAATATATTATTAAATGGTGAAAGAAATTCACTTGTAAGAGTGCTTTAAACAAAATGTCATCTAAATTTGGTAAAACTGAATTTTACATATCTTTAAATTTTAATATAGAGCCAATTCGAAAGGTAAAGAAGACCTAAAGCATAATATTCTCTACACAGTCTTCTATAATCTCATTCTTTACTTCTACCAAATCACAATCTAAAAGTTCTACTCAGCAATCATATGCCAAAAGTTCAATAATCTTTTTTCTTGACAACTTTTAGACATAATAAGTGAAATAAACTATTGAAAAATAAGCAAATAGAAGGTTAACACTACTTTATAAGTTATCAACCAACAGATTACAAACAAACGAGGTTACAAAATAAAATGTCTTCCGACTGCGCATGCCCAGCAGTGGAAATATACTAGTTATATTTCTTGTACAATTAAATTACTAGGTATATTTGTATATACTTTATACAAACGTATAAAGTTGCCAAATACCATCTGTAGGTAACGGGCTTGTCTCTTTAGCAATATACAATAGTCTTATAATAGGGTTATCGTGAACGATGGAACTTGGCTTTCATGCTACAAAAAATCGCAATAGCAAACGTAGTGAGTACCCCTAGAAAATAAGTTGTAGAAACTCGACGGGTTTAGCAAAATAGCACAAAAAGCTTGCTATAGCAAACGTCGTGAGTACCCCTAATGTAAAATAAATGAGTATTTTGTGTTAGAGTGGAAGTTTTGGACAGTTATGGAATACGTTTTGTAGTATCTACGAGTAGATTTTGTCGTTATTCCAAGTCTCATATTCCAAGTAAGATATTTGTCAAGATGAAGTTCTAGGTATCGGATTTAATCAACAAGAATGCGTTAGACAGTCTGGCAGGAAGCAATAGCTTTAAGACGAAGTGTAATGGTAATTTGGTGGAGTTTGATGGGATTTACTTTGATCCTCCAGTTTTGAATCTAATCTTCAATGGTTGTAATGTGGGACTGAAGGGTTTGGGATTCAGCAGTTGAACATACATGAAAGTATAGAGGACGGTGCTCGGATGGACTGAAATATCAGTTGTATAAATCGTCTAAAAGGTGGGGTTAAGATACTCCCTTGAGGTACACCGGCGTATAAGAAAATATAGAAGAGTAGCGAAAGTTACGGTTCACTCTCAAGTTTCTACCAGTGAATAAAAATAAAATTAAAGTAGAAAATGTAATAAAAAATTAAATATTTTTTTAAAATTTTGATGGAAATAGTTCTTTCGAACCTAATAATACACCAATAGAAATTACCATGTGCACAGTTATCTAAATTTATTCAGTTTTTGCTAATCAGGTTATGAATTTTAAAATATAAAATTAGTAGGAAAAAGAAACTTGATTTTTTTATTATTGGGCAGAATCTATATTAAATAATGCTGTTAAGAGAGCAAAAGTCACGAAAGGAATCAGCAAGTTAAATGACACTATCCATTGTAGATACTAACCCACACAATCTCTAGGAATTTCATTAAAATCGAATTAGAGATTGTAGGTGCTATGCGCTTAAAGTGGATTCAACATCAAACATACCTTGATCCCCTTTTATTCCTGCATGCTTCACAGAGATGTTTTATCTTTATTTTGTTTACTTATTTTTTAATGTAATAAACTCAAAAGGCACGGATTGGTAGTTGTTATTATACATAATATTTTTTTTTAACGATTTCATAAGATAATTGTTATTAATGCCTTTTGAAAAAAACGTTCGTTGAAAGAGCGATTGGAAAAGTTCAAGGATCAGATGAAATATTCAATTTATTAATATATTAATTTTCACATCATAAAAAATAAGATCAAGGAAGTAGAGAATTTACATCGAGGAAGTTCAGGGGCTATCACTGACAGATAATTAATTTCAACTTTAACATTTTGAACTTAGACTAAGACTTTTTATCTTGAGTAAAACTTTGTTAAATTGCAAAATTTTTGTATCACATAATGTCCATGTAGAGATCATCAATTGATCTGCATAAAAAAAAAAAAAAAATCTGTTTCGCTACCACTCATATACACATCTGTAGGTGATATTTGACTTATTTTTTTCTATGCATTTTGTAGCTTTTAAGTCAATTTTGATATGGTAAGATTAAAAGAGTAAAATTTCTTCAGTTAATAGTAGTGAAAAGAATACATATCATCCGATGGATATCATACGGTTAGTTAAATAGGAAGACAAATTAGTAAATAAGGTTATTTAAAATCCGGTGAACCTCATCACAAGAAGAATACTGTTTTGATAAACAAATAAATAAGAAATCCTTTCCCGCCTCCTCATCCCTCACTTAAAATATAACCTGTACAGAAGAAGTGATTCCCTACAATCCTACAAATCCTGGGAATTTCAAACCCACACCTCAAGAGGCTTTGAAAAAAAACAAAAAAAGTTATTTTTCGATTGTTATGTATTTGTTTGTAATGTAAAAATAACGAAGTTTGGAAAAAATATAGTAATAACAAGTTTACCAACGATTTTTAAAAATGAGAGATGAAAGGATGTGAATAACACCTGACAAGGTGAAATATTATTAAATACTGTAATTATTTAGACTGAAAGACGTTGTTCAGTGAATAGAATACTATATGATTTAGTCCCGAGTTAGAACCTCAGTTTGGCGGAATAAATAATAAATCTGTAAATTTAGCCGAGATCATACCTGGTATGGAGATCCTCCTGAGGAACACACTCTATAAAGTGGATACCTAAAAATGAGGGGAAAAAACCTTGAGGCTTAGCGAAATCTCGAGATAAGTACCTCCTTGCTCGTTCGTTGGCCTAGCAATCATAAATACGATGAGCCCAGAGGCAGAAAGGGTGTGGGTAGTTTATTGGGTAGGGCACTGTAATAAGTTCAAGGTTTCGAGTTCAAGTTCGATTCCTGCTATAGCAACATAATTTTGTATTTTTATTGCCTGAAAATAAAAATAATCAGGGGTTTACTCAGTCTCTGTAAAGAGATTCATGCGCGATTTGGGCCTTATCAACTTATTGTTAGGCAGGCTACAGTACGGTTCTTACCAATAATAAGTACTGAACCTCCTTCGGTTTAAGGAGGACATAGATTGCAGACTTGCAGTTTTTTAAAAATATTTATCTCAGGTAAATTTATAGACATTTGAGAAATATTTCTTACAGACAAGACCGCTATGCATCTTTTCCCTAAATACATACAGTGCATCTTTCTTCTAAATAATATTGTTAATGTGCCTGGTGGTCTATGGCACCTCGGGCCACTTAAGTATTCAAATTTGACCTTTGGCGAGGCAGGGGTGGGGTTCTTGTGATATTTCAAACTGGGCCGAAAACAATCATTAGCATGGTTTCTCTGACGTTAAAAAATTCGTTGGCCCGACATAAGAATTAATGTCAGCATTTTTATAAAATTCAAAGTACAACCTTACAGTATCAATGTCAATACTATATTAACACACTATAGTATCTTTTGTGTTCCTATATTATGCCTTAATAGAAGCATGAATACAGTTACCTATTCCATACTAATAGATTATTTAAAATATCCATAAAACTCAAATCAAATAGGAGTAAAAAAAAAAAAAAAAAACCCTATAGATTTGAGCAGTTACTGATCATTTCTGCATCTAGATCATTTTATATTTAAAAACGCTGCAAATAATTAAATAATGGATTATTATTTCCAAATAATTATTTTATGGCATAACTAAAGAGTATAATAGTTTACAGGCAATTAACAATAAATTAATCAATGAAAAAAATCCAATCACCACTGATGAGTTTATAACCCAATATCTACGCTCGTTCGGGGTTGTGATATTTCGAACTAGGCCGAAAACAATCATTAGCATAGTTTCTCCGACGTTAAAAAATTCGTTGGCCTGACATAAGAATTAATGTAAGCATTTTTATAAAGTATGTATATTCAACGTACAACCTTACAATCCGTGAAGTTTAAATCAAATCGATAATTAAATTTGATCGTGTAGTGAACCTTGGCTAGGCAAGTATCAACTTACTATAATATTTTTTATGTTCCTATATTATGCTTTAATTGAAGCATGAATTCATCTAATTCATGAAAATGAAGTCACCTATTCTATACTAATAGATTATTTAAAATATCTATAAAACTCAAATAAAAGACCAGAGAAATAAAAATATATAGACATAAGCCGTTACAGAGTATTTCTACATTCAGATCATTTTATATTAAAAAATACTGTAACTTATGACATAATTGATTATTATTTTCAAATAATTATATTATTAATAAGTATAAGAATTTATGTAGCTGTTTACGGGCAATAAACTATTATGTATAGCGATAAATTAGTCAATGGAAAATGGTCAATCACCAATGCTGAGTCCAAAATACTATATCTATGTTGTTTCAGGGTTGAAATTGCTATGTATCGAGAATATTGGGAGGAAAAGAAATAATTTTGAATATAATATAATAAAACACTCTACGGGCTACAAGCAGGAAAGTTTCTTATAAGGCAGAAAACACACCCCTCCACTCTTAGAGTAGGGATAACCCTCTATTTGGTCTTTGATCTTAAATGATAGATAGCGGAAGTCCAGCCACGGACGGAGTCAAGCCAAGGAAGAATTAACCAGTTATTTCTGAAGGTACCTTATTCAAGCTACATTATGTGGTAAAGATGAACAAACCTCAGTATTCTCGGTAGTGAACAACGCCTCGCTGTACCATGTTTTTATGTGTAATAGTAGTACTATTTTATAAATAAATGTGTATTTTAAGTTAATTACTTTATTCCCCTTTATGCCACCTGATCCCAGTAATGTATTGATTAACATGATACCTTAGGAAAAGAAATTCAGTAGTTTTATAAAATAGTAACCGAAAATTTATATATTAATTAATACAATTTCGGAGTCACCGCTGCCTTAGAAAAGTTGCTGGCGACACATAGTGATATTTCAAACTAGAATAAGAACTAAAAAAATTCATTATCTCGACCAGAGAAATCATGTTAGCGTTTTCATAAAATTCTAAGTACATCCTTACATTACGCCAGGTTCAAATCAAATCAAACAGCTCAGCGATAATAACTGTAAAATTTGATCGCGTGATGAACCTCATACAGCCAGATATCAACATACCTAAATCACATTTACCTTCTTATATTACGTGATGAAAACTATATTGTTTTATCTTCTAAATTTCATCATTCAAATTGAAGAGTCCTATTACCATATGTAAGTGGCTACCTCGGCAATAAAAGAGCTATTTCTCTCTAATGGACCCTCAATTCGAGATGGGTGTATATCATATTCCTTTTTTATGAGCGATAAGGATCAGCATTCTTTATCTGCAACGATCACTCAATGGAATAAGCGTCCCATTTATTGAATAGCAGCCATCGTACATTAATCACTTTTAAAGGTTCCTTCGTAACGAGCGATATCCATCTCTTAAATCTAACCGAATATCTTTGAAATGCATCTGTAATATCTTAAGGACAATCTCGACCAGTATTAAAAATTTAACTTCGGTATTGCTTTAAATAACAATTTCCAACATTAAAAGATACGTTTCTTTATTATCTATTTAACATCACTTTATGCTACTGTCGGACGATGTTACAGTGCTGGTCCTACATTGCCTGGCCAGGTTAACTAAGGATAAGAATCTTTTACTAATACCTGCCATGGGACAGGATCGGGAAAACCGGTTTACATCACCTTTGAAGGATTTTTTACGTCCTTTAAAAAATCTTAGATCTATCTGCCGGGTTCGAACCAGCGACATTGGGTATACAAAGATCTTATGCTAACAGGTGACAAATTGTTCATTTAGTTATCATCTGACAGGAGTCATGAATTTTCTTCTACTCGATAATAATCCTGTTAAATATTTTTCAAACTCGTGATGGTTATCAAAGAAATTTAAATATTGATACACCAAAATTTAACCAATACCTTTTAAGTGGTAACTACTCTCAATTTTCTAAGCTATTCGCTTGCAGTATAAAATAAAAACCTTTAATAGGATTTAATATGTCTTTTAATGTAAATAAACCACGATTTTATCTTTACTTATTCTGGGCCTCTCCAATTTCTAGACTAGGATCCCTAGCTATTTTGGATGATTTAGAAGATTGATTAGTTGTTAATTAAATGATTAGTAATAAATGAAAAAAACAACTGATAATTCATAGTTCAAGTAAGGTTTAACCCTAAGACAGCCCTATTAAATTTTTTCTTTATTAATAGAACTTCCTTCGTTTCGTTATGCCCTATTTAAAGCTTGAATGCAGTCTACATGTTGCGTGACAATAGATTATTAAAAATAGCCATAAAGCTCAAATATCAGAAAAAAAAACTATAGACTTGAACTTGATAACTTATTCATTGATTTTTTTTTTTTTTTATATATCCACACCTGTCGCTCAGCCCGTGACAATAAGTGTATTTCATGAGTGTAGTCAATACCAATTGGCATCGGCTCCTAACTTGATTTTTCAGAAAAATACCTTTCGGTATTTTTATATTGGCAAGAGTGGTTTAAAAAATGGAAAACAAGGCGCTCCAGTCTACAAAAATTTTTCTTTTTCTAATTTTATAAAATGTCACACAACAGTTATAAATTAGGTATATATGTAGGTTAAAAAAACCTGGTAACAGACCAGACAGACCACTTACACTTATCCCAGTTAAAATCAATTTAAGATTTTTTTAAATACGGTTAGAGATGAAAATAAATTTGAAAGAATTAATTACATTGAGTTTAAATATAAAAATGTGCTTTATAAAATAATCTATTATATTATTTATTATCTATGAAAATCAGTTATTTTTATCGGATTTTTACTTTTACAATTGTATTTTAAAAAAAAAAAATCTTTAGCTTTTTAACTGTATATTATACGTCCATATTACTGTTATGTTAAGATAAAACTTAAATCAAAAAAATTTTCTTCTTTAGTTGGTTATCAAATTCGCTCAACTTTTTAATTTATCCGCTTTTTTGCAATACTAATAAGAAGATTTGGTTCTTTTTACAGGATCTGCAAAATTAGGGTACTTTACAGGAAGAAAATTTAAGGCATTTAAGCTCTCTCGTACTATTTCAATCAGAATAAAACCTACATGATATTAAAGACCATTAAATTTTACATGGATATGACTGTTTTAATCAAAATCGTTATAGCCGTTTTTGGAAAAAAACCGTAAAATGGTGCAAAATGCATGGTGTAAAGTAGCTCTTTCGGTCAGCCGCTTTTAGTTGAAAAATTACTGTTATACCTAGAGCTTAGGTTATCTTAAAAACGAAACTTCAGTTTTTCACACCCACAAACACAAGGACGCCCACACCCGCAGACACACAGACCTTTTTTCGGACTTAGTTATTTCGACTCAGGGGACCCTAAAACGTGTATTTCCGTTGAAAACTGGAATTCGAAAATTTTCACGATTGTAGTACTTTCTCTTACTAGGTATATATATTTTATATATATTATATATATATATAATATATATATATATATATATATATATATATATATATATATATATATATAGTAAGCGAAAGTAAAACTTTGCTTTATTATAACTAGATGATTTTCATTACTAGAAGAAGTAAGAAATTACTTATACTTTTTTGTTTCATCTTAAGAAAGGACTTTCCGATCTTGGTATTGGAATAATGTTTTATTTTTTCTAAATCTTGTAATAACAACCTGTAGGTAAAAATAAACACGAAGGCTTATTATAGCTACAGTAATCACATCTATTACACCCGAGTCTAATGCTAGGTTGTAGATAATTGTGCGGTGAAATCAAGAACCACCAATTAATTACTTTCGTGATTTTATACTATGCTTGATTTTTATCTCTTAATTGATACTTTTTAAATTTTTCTTTTATGCAACAGCTTTTATTTGACACAAACTAGTTGAAAGTTATAATTCCAAAAGATACATCTCACGTTTCCGTTCATAACCCTTCATGTAGAAAATAATTAAAAAAATATACACTAAGTTTACTTTCATCACTATCGTTAAACATAAAAGGAAAAAATTTCGGAGATTATGCTTCTTTTTTTTTTAATTCAAATGTATGCAATATTTAATGAAAATGCAAATGGGTAGTTTCTACATAGGAGTTTTATATGTTTTAACTCTATATTTTTCTCATTTATCTATATTGAATCAATACAGTTATAAATGTCTTTAAAGTAAAAAACAATTAAATGGTCCATATTTAACGCTACTGGATTATTTCTCGCATTTAAGTCGGTCTTCTTTACATTGATAGCATATATGCCTGTCAAAGTAGAAAAATATCTTTGCTTTCATTATATCAGGAAGAATAAGAATCTTTAAATGCCTTAGGAAACAGGCATTTCACTCAACTATTGATCAAAAGCAAACATGTTGACATATTATGATTAAAGACGCTTAAATTCATATATCAACTCTGTTTATTTTCATTTATTGTGATGTGAAAAAAAAATACGATAGGTAACTGATAAAGAAAAATATAAAATTTTCCATATTTCAATTTATTTAGTAGTTTTAGTTTTTATTGAGGGAGCTGCGTGGTCAAGTGAATAGAGCACTAGTGCACTATTCTCTGGGTGCTGGGTTCGGATCCCAGATGTGGCTAAATATTATTTATTATGTTATTTCGGCCGGGGAGGAGGGAGGGGGGCTAGAGTATGAAGACCCCCCTCCCGGGACAGACCCAGCCTAGAGAAAGTGGGTAACTAAATTAATGCGGAAAAACCTGGTGGCTGAGTGTTATCTCGGTCTAATCACCTCATTGTACAGCCGTTGGCCTAGAAACAACAAGAATTTCTATATGTACTGAGCCCAAGACCCTTGATGGATGGTAGTGGTTCAGGTTTTTTATTTTATTTAAATAGTACTTTTTTTACACCCAAATTATCCCGTATTTTTCATTTATTTATAAAAAAAACTTACAACGTCGATTAAAATTGCTGTACATTTTATAAAACAGTGCTGTCAGAATTATTTTATTAAATAAAACCAGCACATATTTAACAACAAATTAAATAAAAGATTATTCTGAGTCAAGGAAGCCTTTGCAAACTGATAAGAAGATAAAAAAACATACTCCTAGTTCCACTCAATATTTTCATTAATGTAAATTATAACAATATATTTGGAATCATTTATTTTATAGATTCTAGCAAGAATTGATTTGATTTAGAAAATTAATAATAAATCCTTAACTAGTAATTGGTATAAGGTAGATGTTGACCCCTGCCGATATTCTGCCCGGTCTGGAATCCAGTATGGAATTTCCGTTCTTGCAAAAAAATAGTCACGATAAATAGTGGAGCTAAATCGGAATTTCCCACGGAATCTCCTAAAGCAAGTCTCTTGTGCAAAGTTAATTTATCGACTTAGATCGGTTAATAGTATCCGTTTCCAAACGGAGTTACTAAACATCTAAGCAACACCATTATTTCCCTGTGATGTACTATCCGATGCTTGTCAGTTGGATAACAACTTCTTCTCTCGGACGTAACTCTAATAAAGCGATCCTTGATGGCATCCACAACTGCATCTTAGGATTTTAAGGCCGGTTTATGGCGTTAGAAAGGATGCCAGCTGAATCTTAAAATCAAATGCAGCACTCGAAGACTCTCTTAGGCAGCTATAAAATATGATGCTATAAAAAAAAAGAAAGATAAATACATAGTAGGTTCCATTGTTAAACTAAATGTTATACATAGAAATAATCAATAAATAAAATACTACACCGAATTGCAACCACCCGTTAGTTTCTTCACAAGACTTTTTCACGCCTATAATTATAATTCAGTACTTTTACTGGTTGTATTTATTATATATATATAGTTGTAAAAACCAATAAAATACATTACAAATATAAATGCTAATCTAATTAAAAATATATAACATCGTTGTTTGTCGCTGTTTTGATGTATCACCTCTTCTTGACAAGAATAAAAAGACTAATTTAAATTATTACTACATACAACTAATATATACTAGTAATAATAATCGTTAGTTGCTGTAATAAATTTCTAATTATTAGTTATGAGAGATATCGACATATTATCAACTTGCGAGATATGATGTAAAATCCTTTAAAAAAAGTATAACTATTATTCCACCTCCAAAAGAAAATAAAACATTTATTTCTGATTCTGTCCCACTTTTGAAATTCGTCTGATGTTATATCTTTTTTTTTTAATTATAAAATTTAAATATAAAAATATTTAAATAATTAAACAAACGATCATGGTTTTGCAATAACGAACTTAAATATTTACAAAATTATGTAATGTTATTTTAAATAAATAAAATCACTGCTAAGGAAAGGGTTGGCGTAATCTCGATCGGTGGAGATTTTTGTTGTTTCTTTAATTGTTTTGTCCATAAATTAAGGTAACAAAATTAAAAAAAAAAGAAACAGGAATAATTTGTGAATATATATCTACCCATTACGAAATATATTACTTAAAATACTGTAATATTAGATTTTTTTGGAAGGGAAGAAAAAGGTTAAGCAATCAAGCCTGTCCATCAAAAAAAAAAAAAAAAAAAAAAAAAAATTAGTAAAAAACATTCTGTAGAATATAAATTACTGATAGAACAAGCAATTACTCGAGTTTTCATAGCTTAGTAAAAAATATTGTATAATATAATTACTGAATACATGTTGATTAACGAAGTTATGATGATATCGCTTTAGTTATAGTTAAATACGATATTCTTGCTTCTGTAATACCTCTTTTTTTTATGTAAAATAATACCAGATGCAGCGTTCAAGGGCAATGGGTATTGGAGATGTTAGCATTCATTCATACTATTTATATAAAATAAAAAAGGAGTAAATTAAATAACAATAGTAAAAATTTAAGTAATTAATATATATATATATATATATATATATATATATATATATATATATATATATATAATATTACAATGGTTAGGAGAAAATGTTTAGTTAGTTAAAAAAAATGAAATAAATTATCTTGAAAAATATTAAAAATAAATACGTATATATTGTAGAATAGAGTTAGAGAAAAAAAGTTTAGTTAGTAAAGAATGATAAAATATATCAGCTTGAAAACAGATTATAAATAAATACATATATACAATATTTACAGTGGGATCAATCAAATCCCAAACAAGCTTGCCTTCACTCTGGGATGGCAATATTATTTGTTACCAAAATAATAAAAGTTGCCATCTCAAAACGCATGCGTTATATGTAATCCATGCAAATCGTATATACAACTTAAAGAAGGAACATACAGATACAAATATGATAAAAAAGACAAAGTAAAATAATTTCGAAGGAATGTTTCTAATAAGTACAGATAAAAAATTCTGATAAGCATTTTAATTAAATTAATACATTAATACATGCAAAATTAGTTACAATGACCTGGAGAAAACAAATAAAACTAAAGTTAAGTCGTTGATGCATATATTCGATATTTACATTCCGATTAGTTAATCACATTTTTGTATCGGTGCTTCTTAATTCACTGTAAGACAGCTATTAAAGATAATGAAAGCCAATGGGGGTTGTGTAGTGTTTTTTTTTTTTTCAATATAATATAAGGTGTGATAAAATCCATTCAAATAAGTAAAAAAGGTAGATAATAGAAAATAATAGATATAAAAAATACCTAAACAAAACAAGCCAAGTAAAATATTTTTTTTAAAATGAATAAATTATAAGTAAAATAAATAGTGCCTCCAACCTTAAGTTATTGTACGTAGCACACACTTGTAAAATTAATAGTTTCAATAATTAATTAATTAAAATAAAAAAAAAAAAATTATATAAGTTTAAATGAAATAAAAAATTTAAACAAAATAGAAAAATTACTTCTCGCATTTATTTAATATATCTGTTCTTCCTGTTGCTTAAGGTAATTAAAGCCCTTCTTCAGTAATACAAGATATATGTTCATTAATTATTAATTTTAATTGACAAAAATAAATTGAAATATCTCTACTAATAAGATTTTTTTCGTAAATCAAACCTATGCCCATTTAGGAAAATGTTTCCTTAACACGCGATTTTGACCGCGAGTGTAGAAGATTAAGATGTTTCTAATTTATGGTAGAAGAAGAAAAATCTAAACACTTCTTGCATTCCTTCGTTTATTTATCTAGCTTCATAGGCCCGTAATAGAAATTTATCTCGTACTCTATGTTAACATTAGAAGTATAATTTTCATATCAAAGAAGAAAAACGTAAGTAATGCAAACATAGTGAAACACCTGCGGGCTCTTACTGCTTCATCTGTTTTTTCGTCCTTTGCGGTAATCCGAGCAAACCCAGATCTTCAGCACCCTTGTCGGAGTAAATTATCAGAATTGCCTTTTCCGTGCTAAGATCCCATAAAAAGTGCGACGGTATAAATATAAGAGGTTTTGCAAATAAGAGTTCATTTATTTCGCAAGGTAGCGGTGGGATTAAATCGTCAAAACACGTTTCTCAGTTATAAATCTCCGGAGGCCTTGCAAGTTGAGTTATGACCAGGAATGAGGGGGCCAATTTCACTCCTCGGCTCATTCTATTATCTTCTCCTCTCCGGCCAACTTATAGATTAATCGCTTTATCATTAGAATAACCTCGTGAAATGGCTCAGTTTTATTGTTATGTGTAGGCCCATTTGATGCAACGACTCGCCAAAGGAATCATCAGTACAAAAAAAAAAAAAAAAATCACAATTTATAAATACTATTTCTGTCGAAAAATTCCTGTTTTCAATCTAAATACTGGAAAACAGACTAATTTGGGCTAATTTTTATTCGAAAACAGAATACGAATAATCACTGATGTGAATACGATACGGGCGTATTCCACAGGTGTGAAAACGAATACGGTTTTGTTAAATCTTGAATTATGTCATAAAATTTAATACTTACCGATTTTTTTTTCAAATATTGTTGTTCTATTCTCTATGATGAAATATTTTTACAGTTCTTTTTCAAAATTGATTGATTTTCTGAAATTAAAAAACTAATGGTACTAATCTATATTTATAAAAGAAAGTACCATTTTACTCGATTTTCTAGCCACCGCAGTATCTAAAAAATTACTATGGTTGTGAAGTTGAAATATTTTATGGAGCTTCGTCTTACTGTCTAGATGTGAAATAAGGCTGGGTTTGGAAAAATTCATCCTTTAAGTGGGTCAAAAACAAATAAATTTCTAAAATGTAAAACAAAATTGGCTTTCGAAAAACACAAAATCTATGCGTCTTCTGAAAAATTACTAGTACTTATTTGAAACTTAATCAAATTTCTAACCACGTAAAAGGAAAATCGTATTATTGGCACTAGTACATATATAAATCATATCTTTAGAAATTAAAATATATTGTTCATTCATATATTATTGATCTAAAAATGTTTGTTGAAAGTACTCTTCGAACTCTCATACAGCTCTATTCCCTATAATGAAATATTTTAACAATTTTTTTTTTTTTTTCAAAATTGATTAATTTTTATGAAAATAAAAAAAACTATGGGTACTAATACGTATAAACCATAAATTATACCTTTAGAAATTATAATATATTAATAATTTGGTAGTATATTATTAAGCTTAAAATCTCTGTTGAAAGTAAAATTAAACTATTAAAAAAAAAATAAATAAATAAAAAAAAAAAAAAAAAAAAAAAAAAAAGAAGACTAATGCCTATATATTCGTATTCAAAAATGCGAGTACATATATTATATAATCGCTGATGTAAATACGAAAACAGGCTATGATTCCCTATGAATTTTATTTTTTAATGTTCTTTTTATTTTCAGATAGTTTTAAATGTTAAAAAAATTTCAAAATATTTATTGGATTTTACTTTCAATATATATTTTAAGCTCAAGAAAAATATATCAAGTGGATAATATATTTCAATTTCTAAAAATATAATTATATACGCTTTAGTACTATTAGTTTTTTATTTTTATAAAATTAATCTATTTTCAAAAACATTACCTTAAAATAGCTCTTATTGTAAATAAAGCCAGAAGGTAAGAAAAAAAAAACACAACGAAAAATTCGCATTTTCGAATATGAATATATTGACATTCGTATCCACGAAAACCGTTATTCCGGAATGCATTTGTATTCGTATTTTCGAATACAAATTTGACCATCTCTGCTCTACAAATTTAAAAATATAAGTACCGTTTAGAACATATTTTTAAATAATTGGATAATACAATTATGTTGATACAACCCGTGATTTTAAATGCCTGATTTTACGTAATGATTATTTTTAAATCCAATTTCTTCATTCTATTGACAGAAATAGAAATTCTTCCTCTTTAGCAAACTGTCACAATGAAACTATTAATTGCTACAGTGGTGCCGTACTACAGCTAAAGAAGATGAATTTTCATTTCTTATTTTTATAGCCTAGTTTTCTTGAGTTACTACTTATCTAGTACGTGAAACTATTTACCTGCAAAGTAAATAAATAGGTAAAGGAGATGGTAAATACGTTAAGATAGATAACCTTCCACCATGAACTATTGAAACAAGCACTCACTAGAGCTAGAGGAAGGGATAATGCCTCGTTTATTTTTGATTATTAAATAGTTAGGAAATTAGAACTCGTGCAGATTTTTACTTAAAAGCATTACCTTTGAGATTGACCTTTCTATCTTAGAAGGGTACCATGTAGCTATTACATTCTAAGGTTGAAGTAAATTGCTGATACAGTTCAGCTTTTCTGATACCTATAGGTTTTCTTCTGATTAAGAAGACTACCTTCAATAGTTTAAATAATTTATGTTTTATTGCAAGAAACTCTGTGTAGGCATCATGAATTTTACTTTTTTTTTTTTTTTTAAACGAATTGATTACTTGGATCACGCAACAACTATATTTTTATCATTTTATTATTGATTTTAAAACTTCTTTAGGCGCTTTATGCGATTTTTGGCAGGGGTAAAATATTTGATTTCGTAACCATGGTAACGTTACCAACATGCTTTAGACTGGCGCATGCGCTCTGTGTAAGCCTTTCTATTAGAGTTAGGATAACGATATCAATTTCTGTGAACGTTATCTATACCGAACAGTATTTAATTAAACTGAAATCAGTTGCAAATTAATGAGTAAAGACATAGTAGATAAACTATGTCTTAGAACTTACCTCTTACTGTACATAAAGTTAATATAATAAATATATTAATTCTCTTGACTCTAAAATATCGATATTTGTAAATATTATCAAAAAAATACTTTATATCTATAGTGTACCTAATCATGATTTTATATTTTAAGGTAATTAGCTTGGTCTATAAAAAAAAAAAAAAAAAAAAAAAAAAAAAAAAAACTATTTCAGATTCATTTTTATATAAGGCCAATTTTAAGCTAACATGTGTTGGCACCACTGACGACTAAACTAATATTAAAAAATACAAAATAAAGATTAAAAATCCCATAAAATTACTGTTAACAATATGAATTGATGATCTAAACAAGGAAAGCTATAAGCTTTGAGTATAAATATAAAACAGTAACCATAACTTTTCATAACTTACAAGGTTGATGCTCTCTCTATGGAGACTCACATAACAATAACCATTAAAAGAAACACGTGCCCTACAGTTTATATCGATATAAACAGAATTACACAAACATCCATAGAACGGTCCCTTACTTGGATAGAAAGATGACTTGGTGACGTATAAAAATAAATCGAAACGGTACTAACTAACAATTTTAACTAAAATACTTTCCTTTTAGAAAATTGTCAAAAACGTAAAGGACACATAAACTAAATTAGTACATAAACATACTGAAATATATATTTATTCCTCTGTATGTCCCTCATAAACATATGCTTTCCGTTTTCAAGAAACATTTCTATTTCGAAAGATAATTAATTTAAAGAAATTTTATAATATCTGTGGATATAAAATTTTGGGGATCGATTAGTTATCAGATGTTATCAACAACTAGTGGATAGTGGAACTTGAAGGACAGCGACTTCATAAGAATCTTAATAACTATCTTCACCTTCGATTTTAGACCATGAAGCTAAACCAAATCAATCTACAACGCCTGATAGAAAATTGGACCTATAAAATACATTTTATATAAGGATAAAAGTCACTTAAATCATTTATATTTACCAATAGTTTTTAAAACCTAAAGCGGTGTACACGTAGAAATTAGCATTCAAACTTATCCTAAATAAGATACTTATAATTTCAATGGTATCATTAATTTTAGATTAATTAATGCATTAATAGAAGTAATTACCTACAGCGATAATTATAACTTCTTGTTAATTGCAGTCTATTACCTTTTACAGTAATAATATCCTTGACTATGCTTTTTATCAAAATTATTTCTCTTTTAAAAATATTGTTTTCTTAATTTTTATTATTTCGATAATTCCTTAATAGTTAATATTAGTATACTTATATAACTACTAACAACGATAAATGGTCAATTATTTTAAAAATTAAGGTACTATTATTATAATTTTTGTTGAAATTTATTGTATTTTGTATTCAAACCTTGCCAAACTACTTCAATAAGCATAAAAATACAAAATATCAAACATCATTTAAATTAGAAATTGGTATAATAATTAAAAAAAACAACGTAATTTTAGTTTCCTGTTACCTATTGCTATGACATTTTGGACTCAGGAGACCCTAAAACGTTTATTTTTGTTGCACACTTTTTCTAATCTAATTAAATGTGATTTAGTGGAAGAGATTTTGAAAGTATGGCATTTTAGCCCTGTGACATTGTTTCGGTCAGACTAAAACCTCTATAATATTAAAGCCCATTTTATTTTATATCGATATAGTGAGTCTAATCAAAATCCTTGGAGCCACTTTTTGAGAAAATCTTAAAAAGTTGCAATATTTATGGTATACAGTGGCACTTCTGGCTCGTCGATTTTTGTGAAAATGTTGCTATAAAATTGCATGTAGAAAGTTGTCTTACATATAAAATTTAGTTTCATATGACTTTTTGTTTTCGTGCCAGACTTCCTATACACACTCACACAGACCTTTTTGCAGAACTATGTCATTTTGGACTCAGGAGACCCTACCGTTGCACACTTTTTTTAATCTAATAAAATGTAATTTAGTGAAAAATATTTCATTTAAGCCCTGTGACGCTATTTCAGTCGGACCAAAACGTCTATTAAATTAAAGTTCATTTTATTTTATATCGATATAGTGAGTTTAATCAACATCCTTGGAGCATTACTAAGAAAATCGTAAAAAGTTATGGTACTATAAGGTATAGTATAATATAATATTTATGGTACTATAAGGTATACAGTGGTACTTCTGATTCGTCGCTTTTTGTGAAAAAGTTGCCATAACATCCCATGTATAAAGTTGTCTTCAATATAAAATTTAGATTCAGATGACTTTTTGTTGCTAGACTTCCTGAAACGCACACATCCAGAAAAAATCACAGTCATACGGAGCCTAAAACGTGTATTTCCATTTAAAACTTTCAATACGTTTACTTACTATATATATGTCATGTATAAGTGAAAGTAATAAATATATACAATGAGTAAAAGGAAAAATATTATTTATATCCTTTTAGCAAACCATTATTATTGATTATCAAATTATTGATTCATGTGCCGGCCTTGGAAAGAATAACAATAAATTAGCAGAGACGATAAAGCTATCCTCAGGCTGAAACAGTGACGGGATTCAACGCCAGGCAATCTCCAAGAGGTATCAGATTTCGGCTACGTGCCATACTCAACGGTCCCCGAAATTAACTGTGATTTAAAAAGACCTTCTTAGCCTGCCCTTTTCGATAATAACACCGCGGTCCTCCATCCAAGAGATTTATTCAGCACTCAAGATCCGAACTGGAAGTCATTCTCAGCAGATTTAGTTACCGTTTACACCCATAAATCAGTCATAAAGAGAGTTTTCAAAATATATAATTTCGGATCTTGCGTTTAATTTAATTATCTACGGATTTTATTGGAGGCATATACACGTATATTAAGAGGAAAGGTCAGTAAGGGAAAGGTGGATGAGATTAAAGTTTAAGTTATTATTCTGAAACATAGATTGGTAGTTAGTGTTGTAAACAACCATCGATCTTATTATATATATATATAATATTAATATATATAATTATTATTATTTTTTTTTTTTTGTGGCTGTAAAGAAGCAACTTTATGACAATTTCATACCAAAAATACAGTTCTCTACTCCATCTAAAGAACTTCCCAAGCTTAAAACCTAGGAAGAATTAAAGGAGATGAGAGTTTAGGGACAAGTGGGTTAGAGTAGACAGGTAGTTTGGTAATCCTGTACCTCTACAACCCCTGAGAAGTCTGAGGTTCAGTATTGTTTCACCCACCTCCCGAATCGACCGTGAAAGGAGATGATTTACGCTCGGCCACCAGGTTTTTCCCCGTTTACCCACTTTATAGAGGCTGGGTGTACCCCAGGAGGATCTCCATACCGGAATAAATCATTTTGCCTCTGCCGAGATCCGAACCTGGAACCCGAAACAGTAACCTAATGTTCTATCTACTATCGCTCTCTAGGTCGTTTGGAATAAAAGGAGGATCTATTTTGAGCTCCAACTAGTCTCCAAAAAATAAGATGTTCAGATCTTGATGAATATTTTTTTTTTTGGTCACAAAGTAAGAATCATTAAGGCTCTTCAAGGGGATTTTGATGGTGTAGTCGATCTCCATACTTTAATCCTATATGTCTATATAGACCTAATGATGGTAATATATTTTTTTTTTTTTTTTTTTTTTTTTTTTTTTTTTTTTTTTTTTTTTTTTTTTTTAGTATGTGAGAAGCTAAGAGGCAGTAATCTTATAGAACATAAAAGTATTCTTAAGTTAATTACATCTATTAAAATGGTGGTGGTTGAGGAATGTACTTTTAAAAGACCAATAAACGATATCAAGTACAATTATAACCAATGGAAGATATAATTTTTAGTGATCAGCCATTTATATATATATTTTTTTTTTTTACATGAAAATACTTGATCTTTATAGTAGTATGAAGAAGAAGAATGTATTCAACTTGTCAGTAAATACATAATAACTTAAGTAATTAATGTACTCTTTTTGTTTATGATTTTCTGTAATAAAATTTACGCTTTATATTCCTAGCTTTAATAGCTCTAACTTTTTATATTTTTTCTCTCTAGTCTTAAGATATTTCATTTTCAACTTGTATTGGATTCATTAGTAAAATGGAATATTTATAAAACTCTTCTTACGATCACATAACTTCGAAAGTTAAATTCTAAACGACTATGTCACTATAAGAAACATTGTTTATTGCATCGAGATGACACGTTTAATACGGACTTTTAAATACTTTCCAAGCCGCTCAAGTCCATCAAGTACATCGATGCTTAATGAAGTTAGATGATACTTGAAGCATCCTCTTAATTATATAGCATTATCCAGCAGAGAAACCTTTCTATTCCTTGATGAGAAATACTTAAGAAACCGTTACAAAGGCTCTCGGTTACCTTAAACATATTTTAATTATTGTAATGAAATATGTCCGCGTAAGTGTAATGATATCTTATAAGGGCAGAATTGGATTGTTCACTAACGCTTAGTTCATGTTGAATGTGCGCCGACCTTTAGGGGTAGTAAATAAGTTGACCTATGAAGTGTTGATAATAAGGAGAAATATTAACATAAACATATGTACATTAGCGGTACGACTTATAAGCGTAAATAATTCATAATAAGATAACACATGTGTTGACTTTTATTCTCCTATTCATTTTATATCAATTAAAGAGCATGGATTTATAACCGCGAGATTAAAAGGTAAGAAGATATAAAAAAAAAATTAAATGGATTTTATAACATGCATGGCTTAGTGCGAGAGAATAAACAGTCTATAACTTTGTTAAAGCGGCGTGGTCTTGTGGATAGAGCGCTAGTCTACCATTCTCTCGCTCCTGAGTTCGAATCCCGGCTATGAGAGATTATTATTTATTCTATTAATTCAGTCGGGGGGCGATCCAAAGGTATGGAGACCCAGCCTCTTTAAAGTGTATTGGGGAAAAAAACCTGGCGGCTGAGCGTGATCAAGGCCTAATCACCTCATTGGACGGCCGTTGGCCTAGAAACAGTACGAATCTCTACATTTACTGAGCCCAAGACCCTTCACGGGTTGTAAAGGTACAGGTTTTATTTTTATGGCTTAGTACAGAACATTTTTCACAGATAAAATTATTTTCACGAACGAGATTCATAATGAACAAATAACCATTAAGTTCACTAACATTCCATCAATTACTATAATATTTTTAATGAAATAAGTAAAAACGGATTTATTATATACATAAATAAATTAATGTCTGACACAAATTCTTATAATTTAATAAGCTTTAATTTTTTAAATATATAAATTCATTTTCCAGGTCGAAAATTATGAGTAGTCAATTTTTATTGATATGCGTGTTTAAACTGAAAAAATTTATATGAATTTTATTTCATGATTTTTTATATATCATTATTGATTATATCATAAATAAATATGTCAATAATTAAAAGACCTGTAGCTCTACAGACCATGAAGGGTCTTGGGTTCAGTATTTAGAGAGATTCGTCGCCAGGTTTTTCCTTAATTTTATGATATCCACTTTATAGAGCCTGGGTATGCTCCTGGATATCCTGGGTATCCTCCATACCCGTCCAGAATTCAGGATCCAGGCTGACATAACAGAATAAATCAATCTGCCTCAGCTGGGATTCGAACCTGGAACCTGGATAGCCGTAACCTGATGCTCTATCCACTAAGCCACGCCGCTCCCTATGTCAATATTTAGATGTGGATTAATAAATCGAGTTTGTTGTTAATGATTTGAGTTTGCTTAGCAGAAAATTATCAAATAATTTAACATCTAAAATTTTCATGAAGTTGAGCTTTCGAGTTGTCTAATAACAATACAAAAGCAATAGCAGTACGTGCAATTTACGAATAAATACTTCAAAATTAGAAACGCTATAAATTTGTTAATACTACTGTCATTTTAATGAACCTTGTGTTTATATGTAAGGTATCAAACTACGAATCAATATTCATAGAAACAGATCAACGTTTTTTTTTTTTTTTCTATTTTTAAAGTAATATTAGGATTATAAGTGTGTTAAAATGCATAACCTCAAATTTTGGTTGATTCGGCCGAGATCCCGCTCATTTACCAGTTTTTTCCCTATTTTTGGGTACCCACTTTATAGAAACTAGGTGTTCCCCAAGAGAGTCTCCGTACCCAAGGATCGCCCCACGGCTGAAATAACAGAATAAATAATATTCTGTCACAACCTGGATTCGAACTCGAGACCCGAAGTACAATAGACTAGCACTCTATCTACTAGACCACGCCGCTCCCTTATTTAATGTAAATACTCATGTAAAAAATCAATAAAATATATTTTTTTTAAATATATAAATCTTAACATAACTGAATAAATTATAATATAAGTCGTGAAAAAATAATAACGTTTTAAAAAATAAAATCATCCTATCATACCAACCATTTTAATAAAAAAAAAATTTCAGATCGATTTTAGTTTGTTTATCATTAACATAATATTAAATAAAATAGTGATAATTTCGAAGTATAAGATAGAGGTAGCGTTAGTATCATGGAAGAATAAAATATATGCACTACTTCCTTAAACAGTGAAAACGAGCCATGTCGATGAGGCGAATCGAGACGAAATGATTTTCGCTGCACCGAGTTCGTTAACAGTCATTGTGTCAGTTAGAATCTCATCTGTATTCACCTTGTTATGTGATCACCGTGTCACTAATCTTCTATTGATAATTGATCTTTGATTTTAATGAGCTCTTTCGAAAGTGTATCTGTCAAGGGAGATTGCTCTCTGACAGTACATCTGCCTTGACACATTTGGATTTTGAAGAAAAGGTAATTAAATTTGGCGAGGCTTCAATTGTCTGATTTGAAAGCACTGTCATTTGTGTTTCTAGGCACAGACCAATCTGTTGAATGATTTGAATATTAAGGAATATATGCGAATTTTTTTGATGATATTCCAACTTTTTTTCTCACTTATTATCATACTTAGAAGTATCATATAACTAAATTTTAACAAATGGAACTTCTCTCCTTTCAATATTTTATATATGTATATATATATATATATATATATATATCAACTCAAATATATTATCATATAATTTAAAAACGTTTCGAGTCTGCCTCATTATCAGGTATATCCTATATCAATTTTTAATGAAATATAATTGAACGACTTTATACTTTCACCTACCTATACATAAAATATATAGTAAGGGGAAGATTGTGATCGTGACAATTTTGGAATTCCAGTTTTCAACGGAAATGCACGTTTTAAGGTTTCCTAAGACCGAATAACCAAGCCCCACAAAAAGGTCTGGGAGTGTGTTCGTGTGTGGTAAGTCAAGCACTTTTGAAAAGATCTTTTGAAACCGCAATTGAATATTTAACACAACTAAATGACCGAGACATTACTGAGACTTTCTTACTAAAATCTACAATAAAAATACTTTATATTGTACAATGTACCTTTTTAATATTTACTCAAAAACGGCTCTATAGATTTTAATTAAACTCGCTATACGAATGTAAAATTTTATGGGTTATAATGCCATGTAACTTTTATTCTGATTGATATAGCTGACATAGCTTAAATTCCGATATGTTAATTTTTCCTCTATAGTCTCTTTAATTTTATAGATTCAGAATTTAAACTTAAACCATTTTTTTTTAAATATAAATCCATGACATTGTCTTGACATAAATATTGCACTACTTCTACTAAGTGTGAAAGCAGTGGGAAGAGGTGCAATCTTAGATGCACTTCAGCCTTAAAAATTTTCTATAATTTTGTCAAATGCGCAAGTTGTTTTAAAACCTTGAGAACCTTTTCTCCTTCAGTTTCACAAAACGCAACTACAATTTCCTCAATTGTATACCCTCATCCGATATTAGCTGAAAATTACTAGCATGTTTCGAAATGTTTTTTCAAGAAAAAAAAAACTGCTTAACCTCAGAAAATTTTAGTGATTATTTTAATGGTAGGTGGTTGTGTATAGAATTGCTAAATTATCTTATAAATAACTTTTTAGTTAAAAAATCTGAAGTTTTCAAGGTTTTGTTCAACCTGTTTGTTTATTAATGGCATCACAATTATAAGTGTTTTTATTAGCTGTTTAAGTGTTATTATATTTAATATATTGCATATTTAAAATACATATATTAACTTTTATTTGGCTTTGATAAATTTTAGGAGTCAGAGCCCTGGCCCTCACTCTGTTTTATCCTGCCATAGTATTTGCTAGTTTAGCGTTGGACTGTTTTTATATTATAGTATTTATATAAAATATGTTTAGGAATTTGGTAAAGTTTTAATTAGATTTGAAATTAACCTTTTTTAATTGGAGACGGCGTGGTCTAGTGGATAAAGTACTACGGCTTTCCAGGTCCTAGCTACGAATCTCGGCTGTGACAGAATATTATTTATTCGGTTATTTCAGCGATGGTAGCGACCCTGAGCTATGGAGACCCTCCTGAAGTTCACTCACTCAGCCTCTATAAATTGGGGGTGGCCTCTATAAAAATGAGAAAAAAACGCTGCTGTCGTCTGTGTGTGATATCGACCTAATTACCTCATTGTACCACCGTTGGCCAGAAAACAGTACGATTCTCTATATGTACTAAGACCTTTCATAAGTTGTACAGATTTTTTTTTGGGGGGGGTTACCTAGAATATTTATAAATGTATTATAAAAAAAAAAATTTTTACGTGCTTTAGAAAAAAATGTTACCTAAGAATGATATTTAAGCCGAAACGTCATAGTATAAAATTTTAATAAAGTAATAGAATACATTAGGAGCCTAATTTTGTTTATCTAACAGAACTATGATTTTCTTTACTAGTATTTTTCACGCCCATAATCCTAAGCACTTTTGCTAGTTGTATTTATCGTATAAAAAATTTAAAAAATTGAAAAAAATGTTCCTCTACAACCCACGAAAGGTCTTGGCTCAGTGCATATAAAGATCAGTACTGTTCCTAGGCCAACGGACGTGCAATGAGGTAATTAGGCAGAGATCATACTCAGCCTCGAGGTTTTTTCCCCAGTTGTTTTGGATACCCACATTATAAAGGCTGCCCAAGAGGGTCTCCATACCCTAGAGTCTTCCCCAGGCTTAAATAACAGAATAAATAATATTCTGTTATAGCCGGGATTCGAACGCAGGACCCGTAGACTTGTGCTCTACCAACCACACCACGCTGCTACCTTATTTATTGTACATAAAATTGTAAAAAATCAATAAAATATATTTTTTTAAAAAACTATTAAATAACTACTGTATTGAGGTTGCAATACTCCAATTACAGAGTGAGATTGTGTATATGTATGTATATAAAATATATATATATATATATATATATATATATATATATATATATATATATATATGATATATAATTTTTTTTTGTGTTTTATTCCATATTTTCTAGATATTTTATTCTCGTAATGAGAAGATTCCGTGAGGAGAAACCATCTCCTCCACTTTGTGTGGCGGAAAAAAAGTATGTTTCGCAATGGACAGGCCATTATGTCATCTCATTATTGCACTGAATAATTCATGTAGAGAAGAAGGCTGGCTGGGAGCCGAAAGGACCACTAGGAATCCAGCTCCTCCGCTTCCATTTAGGCCTTCCTCATCCTCACTTATTCCCTTCTAAGTTACTACTTTACAAAAACTCTTTCAAGAACTATGTGCATCGTCTTCATTCCATTTGAGGTTGATGCCTTTCTCTCCGAACCGTTTTTTTTTTTTTTTTTTTTTAATTCAGACTGAACTCGTTGTTGGAAGAACATGATCGGAATGATTTCTCAACCCAGAACAGTCGGAAATACTTTTTAATAGCTGAAGATATGGACAAGAACTTACATAAAGACTTGATAATTCCATACGTGCAATGTTCCATAAAAGGCTTACATAAGCCATTTCATGACAGATTCAACCCAATTCATCAATCCAAGGACAATCACACTGGACTTAACTGACTCTAGACGACGTTTTCGAAGAAGCTTTAAATGAAAAAATATCATTGCGTACCTTTATATTGTGTTTCTTGGTAACTAAAGTTTTAAAGAAATATTTTTAAATATCAAGTAATATTTAAAGAAATAAGTAATTTTTATATCATTGTATATTTCCTTTTCTATACTTAACTATAAAATATCTTTTTACTTAAGTTTTGTATTGTTTTGTTTTGAAAAAAAAAATGTAAAGTGAATGAATAAAATTTCAACTAAAATAAAAAATATTTATCATTTGATCGATCAGTACGATGTGTAAGGTAGAAAACCAATACAATTTTTGTTTAGTATTATCGATGCATTGTTAAGGTAGCGGAATGGTCTAGTGGATAAACGAGCTCTTGTCTACTGTTCTCCGGGCCCTGGGTTTGAATCCCGTCTGTAGCAGTATATTATTTTTTCTATTAATTCATTCGGGGGGCGACCCTAGGGTATAGAGACCCTCCTGGGGTAGGCTCTATGAGGAGGGTAACCAAAATAACTGGGAAAAAAACCGGCAACTGAACGTGATCAAGGCCTAATCACCTCATTGCTCGGCCGTTAGCCTAGAAACAGTACTGATCTCTATATGTACTGAGCCCAACAGCCTTTATGGCTTATAGAGGTACAGGTGTTTTTTTTTTAATTTATTTATATTTTTTTATTATTAATAGAATAAAGCATTTCTCCTCAGAGATAATAATAAATAGATAAAAAAAAAAACGTGTTTTTTAACTTTCATATCATTTCAAATAAATGAAAAACAAATTTTTTTAATTATTCATTGTGTCCCCTTAGAATAACTAAAAGTGTTCTAATTCATGTTAGGTTAGGTTATTTAATTTTCCAGGGCGACCAGTAGCAAGGTCCTATCTCCCCGAAAAATTAATAAATAAGCCAAGGTCAATGCAGTAAAAAAACATATTTTTGAAGTTTATTGCCTTTGATTAGAACGATGGAATTTGAAAGGTACGTGGTTCAACACTTTAGCTGACGATATAATTTGTCCGTTTTTTGTAAAATTATCTAAAATATTTCCGAGCACTTTTCTTTTCTCTTTTAAAAATGTGTAATAACGCTGAAATGCTAAGGTGAAATATATGAAGTATACATTATTGTTTCCTTCTTAATTAATTTCGGATACTAGCAAAGGTTATTAACAGTTATGGGTTGCAAATGAACCAAAAATACCTATATATCAAAATTTTAGAGTGAATTCACGTACTCGAAAATCTATTTAGTTTGAAACCTTCTAACGTTATAAGTACCAGGCTGTATAAATAACGGTTAGGTACTATTTTTATAAAATACAAGGCTGAATTATAAGACATTAATATTTCGGTTATTGCTAAATAGGTCAAACCACAATTATTGTGTCAATCCATGAATAAAATGGATAAATGTAGGTCATGAAAAATTGAAAGGAGGTATACAGAAGAGAATGTTGTTTCTAAATATACAAGAGGAGAAGAAATGACAAACCAGAATGTTGCCAAAATTTCAGTAGCGTGTAATATGAGGCAGGTATGTGGGCAGCGTTACGATATAGCGCAACTACAGAAGAAGCACTTATCATGCACGTCTGCGCCAGGATTACGTAGCACAGATAAAACTGTCAACATTCCCATGAATCATGACATAACTAACGGTGACAGGATCTGGCCCTCGTATCAACGTATACGAGCAAGGTCAGCTTTAAGTCCCTGGATTGGGATTACTAATAGTGTAGATCATGTAATGTATGGTAAACATACCAATACCGTTTGGACTTGGCAACTACTTTGCTTCGTTATATTTATATTTATAAGATATTATTTCTTTATTCAATAACCTCTCCTGTCTTTAGGTAATACAGTATTCGCAGCTGTGCAAAGTAGCGTTTATAAGAAGGTTTATAAGATATTTGTAATAAAAAATAAAATCACAACTATATTTGCGAAATATCATTTATAAGATCCACTAATTGTTCCCAGGAAATCAATCGACCATCTCACCCTGTTTAAAATTTGGTAATTTGAAGAATAACCCATTCTAATTGAGAATAGAAAGAATACTTTATCTTAAAAAATAATACTTGTTATATTCATTTTGGGCAGCTTTGTCAGTATTATTGTAATCAACTTTTTATTCGTAATATATATCAACTTCCAAAATTTTTATTTTATT
Organism: Piezodorus guildinii; assembly: GCA_023052935.1. Classification (NCBI taxonomy): domain Eukaryota; kingdom Metazoa; phylum Arthropoda; class Insecta; order Hemiptera; family Pentatomidae; genus Piezodorus; species Piezodorus guildinii. Next base: position 159,191,209 of record CM041292.1, read on the forward strand.
TATTATTACAACTGTATGACAAAAAAATACGTGAGAAGAAACTACCCAGTGGTAGCACTTCAAAGTTTATTCAGATAAGTAGGTCTCGAGGCCATCGTCTTTTCAGGCGTCTCGGAGGATGATCAGGAATAGAAGGCGGTGAGAAGTTGTGGACAAGTGGGTTTGGGTGGGCTGGTAATTTGGAGTGAAAGGAAGTATATCTAATTCGGGCTATGTCTGCAACTAATAGGATATTCAGATCTTTATGGATTATTTTATTGGTGACAAAGTAAGGTGCATTTAGGATCATTCGGAGGATTTTTTATTATGGCAAGGATTGGATACGAGAGGACTTCGATGGCTTGGCGGATCCTCACAGTTCAATTCCAATGACCAAATAGGCCTAAGTATGGTAATATAAATTATTTTTTTGTAGTAGATGAGAAGTTTTGAACGTTTGTCAAGTAAATTTTGTAATAAACTATATCTGCGAGCTGTTTCTGGTCGTTTCAGTCTAGTGTGAGGAATTTAAGTAAGTCGTCTGTCAAGATGCAGTCCAAGGTACTGGATCTGTTCAACTGAGCTGAGTGGAATATTGCCAAAGGATATAGTGGGGCAGGAATATATAGATTTGCGGCGAAGGGTAAAGGTAATTTGGTGGGATTTTGTGAGTTTTATTTTGATCCTCTAATTTTGACACCATTCTTCAATGGAAGGGAATTGAGACTGAGGGGTTTGGGAAGCAATAGTTGGGTCATTTTTTTACAAATAACACACATGTGACATTGGCGTATGTAGTGAGGACAGTGCAAACTTCCAAAATTAAATTGTTTTCCTATTAATATATTTGAAAGAAGGAAAGGGGCGGGAGAGGGAGAGACAGAAGTTGCTGATTTCGCAAGGCTTTATCATATATTTTAATACTAAGGATACTTTTATTAACTGTTTAAAATAATTTGACCTCTCAGTTAATATTAAAAGAGAAGAGCGAATTTTCATACTAAAGAATCTTTTTTTTTTTTTTTTTTTAATTTTTCAGAGTTTACATTACTCTCCTTCTCTAATAACGCCAAGCAGGACGGCTGATTCTATCGTTTCAACTTATTCAAACCGAAATGAGAAGGTGGAGATTCGTTTCGCTGGACTTTAATGGAACCTTAGTATGACTTCTAGGCTGGTATGACGATGATATTTTAGCGATAATAATTTATTTCCTTTATAGATTAATTAATTTATTGGTCCTTTGTAGTAAAATATATTAATGAATTTAAATAATTGTAGTTGTTTTAAACCCACTATGAGCTAGTATCTACATCTGAGCTTAGGATGTATGCGAAATTTTCACACGGAAGCAAATACTATTTATGAAATTACTTCTGCAATGCATTACTATATAGCGTTGTACAGAAAATATTAAATAATAAGAAGAGACCTTATTATAAAGAATCATAGTACATTCGTTATAGAAGCGTATCATACCTAAACCCTAGATAACAGTTGGCTAGACCATGCAGATGGTTTAGGTTCGCCTGGAATCCAGGGGTGTTGGAAGGCCTAGACTTCGAGGTCAGAGGGTCCAGTGCCATCCTCTTGGACACGTCTCCTTTATGGTAAGAAGACCTGCAAGTTGCTGCAACCTCCTAATGAATGACGGCTGAATGCGAGGCCTTTCCAAAAGCAGAAGTACACCTTGGCTAACTCCATGTTTACCGGCTGCCTTGTGGTCAGTCTGCGTCTCAGATTCCATAATAATCGTCACCTGAGGTCACATACTCGCATTCAGATGCAGGCGACTCCGCTAAATAATGTCTCCGGTATTTTTAAATTACCTTTAAATGTCACAGCATCTACCCATTTTATATCTTTTCATTTTTTAGCCTTTTTACGTCTTCCTAAGAATTTTTAAATTTAATCGTAGTAAAATTGAATTTTATAAATTTATGTGTTAGAAGCCATATTTTAGCTAACAGTTATAAATGTTATCATGAACATTTATTTTGGTGAAGATAATTTTTTTCGGAAACAAATTATTGAATATTAATTTTTGTATAGATAGATGAATGGGAGCGGCGTGGTAAACTGGATTGAGCACTAGTCTACTGTTCTTCATGTCCTGGGCTCGTATCCCTACTGGAGTAGAATATTGTTTATTCTGCCATTTCAGCTGAGGTCTATAGATACCAACCCTCTTAAGGCACACCCAGCCTATCTAATGCGGGCAACCAAAAACGGGCTAAAACATGGCGACTGAGTGTCACATCGGCCTGATCACCCCAATTCACGGCCGTTGGCCAAGAAAATATACGGAATTCTATATGTAGTGAGCCTTATCAACATCTAGAACACAGTGCATATGTAAAATACTTGAATCTCGAGCCAGACCTGTCCCCTACATGTGGAGAAACTAAGGTTGCGTTTATATTGCACGCGTTTTGAGGGTTTGAGCGTTAGCGGTGCCTAGAATTATATAGACACCGCCACCACTTCAGGCCACAAAACGCGTGCAATATAAACGCTCGCTAAGACTATGACTCCAAAGATCCCAACGCTTCTATATCAACCACATCGCTGGTATTGATAGCCAGCCTAGGCCGCGTCTTAGGCCTTAGTAGATTTTATGTAGTTATGAAATTAGATGATTGGCTCAGTTCTTGTAAATTATAACATGACTTATTATTGTATTCTTATTCTAAAAAAATATAAGCATATTTATATATATTTTTTTATATCCAATTGTCAACAAGGCTAAAGTTAAGTTTCGTATAAAAAGAGAAGAATTGCTATAGTCATTAATGTTTATTATGTTCACCACTCACTTTCTCTCCCTTACTAGTCCCTAGGTCACTTATATATTCAGAAATAAACGTGCGTGTTTATAAGAATCAAATATCTTTTGTAACTATCCTATTAAGATGGAATGAAGGTGCTTACCTATTGACGCAATACTGTCACTTCCAATTTCAGACACTTCTATTTATTTGTTTAATAAAATAAAGTAATAATAATAAATAATAATAGGCTTAGCGAACCCGAAGGTTCGATGCCGATACCACCAAATTCCGCCTACACAGACTCGTCCAATGCTCACCATTCAAGCCCAAGCACCCGAGATCAGCCTTAACGCAATCCTCCCATCTCCGCTTTGGCCTACCTTTCGGACGCCTACCAGTCGGATCAGCAAACACCAGCTTTCTCGGAATCCGCTCGTCATCGAGCCCAACAACTTTACTCGCCCATTTGAGTCTCCGCGATGCAATTAGCTCAATTATATTCACAGGATACAAGTTCCGCAATTCCGCGTTATGCAACCTTCTAAACTCCCCAGTGGCCTCATCTCTCTTTGGACCAAATATTTTACGCAATACCTTATTTTCGAAAACCTTAAGCCGCTGTTCATCCTTTAAAGTAAGCGGCCACGTTTCACATCCGTAAAGAACCGTTGGAAGAATAATAGTTTTATAAATTCTAATCTTTAAGTTTTTAGATAATAGCCGCGAACTAAGTAACTTAGCAACTGAATAATAACACGCATTTCCCACCTTTAACCGGGACTTTATTTCTTCCTGGATTTCATTTTTTCTAGTTATAATTGAACCTAAATACTTGAATTTCTCTACGTGTTCAAAAGTATGCCCTGATACATCAATATCACCAAGATCGACACCGTTTCTGCTACTGATCATATACTTCGTCTTATCGGTATTTAATTCGAGTCCTATTTCTTTACCGGTAAAATAAAGTAAAGACGTTTTTAATATTCATTTACAGATTATATTGTTTTTAACTACCCTTTTCGTCGATTTCCTTGCTAATCTTTATTGCTTATAGGCTATTCTGATTTAATGCCTAGTGAAGCTGATTTGTTAAGAATAGATCGATGTTTTCTTCATTTACTGGGTCCTGACCGACATGTGATCCAAGTTATGCAAACCAAACAAATGACCTTCTTAGCTACCACAACACAATAGATTCTGTAACCACAGAAAAAAACGCGGAATAATCTTGCTGATTGAAATCAATTAGCGAATCCATCATCTATTTTTTTTCTTATACAAATATGTTACACTTTCTTTTGTTTAGGGATTTAATGTCAAATTGGTGTCACGTCGGTTTTTATTTTTTTACTAAGGTTTAGTACTACAAAATCACAAGTTTCGAAGCAAATAATAGGTTATTACTCTAACTCAAAACGCATTTATTATCTGCGTGTTATTGAATTTTCTTTAAGCGTTACTGGTACCTTATTAAAAAATATCAGCTGAAACATAATCCTTTTACCATTAATAAAAATTTCTTAGTAGCATTACCAAAGCAAATGAAATTCACTATCAGATATGAAAAGGTGTCTTTCTGCCAACCCTATCTTATGGTCCTAAGAGTTGGGTGATACTGGACCGACGTATTAGGAGAAAGATCGCCATAGAAAGTACTTGCTAAGAGAGGCGGGCAAGACATGAAGAGACAAAAGAAAACCAAAATAACGAAACCAGAAGGGAATAGCTAGTCATAACATCATTGAAGACCACTTAACATAGGCGTTAATTGAGATGGACTGACAACGGTGGGTAAAGGTTCTTTTACGCTGGAAGGTTTTGAGAGGAAAAGAAAGAAGAAGAAACTAATTCCTTAAAAATAAAGAATTTGGTTACTTATAAGTTAAAATATTATAAGTTTGTGGCTGTTGCGCCCAAACTCAGCCTCCACTGGCTCACACCAGTGATGCGGCTGAGAGAGAGGCGCTGGGATCTCTTGGATTCCGCTTTTCCCTCTACAAGTGGAGCATAGTCTGGGATCCCTTTATCAGATTGTGAATATTGTATACAGTTATCATTGTTTGTATGATGTTTATATATTTCTCAACTTTGTATTTAGTTCAATTATAGGTTGTTGTTTTGCTTTTTTTTTTTATTTATTATTAATTTTTGTATATATATATATAATATATATATATATATATATATATATATATATATATATATATATATATATATATATATATGAATTTATTTATTTTCTATTTTATGTAATTTGACTTTGTCATTATTTTTTGTATTTATTGTATGAATGTGGTCTCACATCACTTTTACTACTGTTCATTTTGAAACAAATTGTAATATATCTCAATAAAATATTATAAACAGCCAAAAATAAAAATTAAGTAGAGCCAGAATAAAGACAATCATTAAAATCACTTAAGAAACAACAGAGATATGGCGTATTGAACTTAGCATTGGTGATTGGCCAGTTTTCATTGATTTATTTATCGCTATGAATTTACGATTCAGGAAACTAAACTACCTAGAAAAAAAAATTAATCATTGAAATCGGTTCAGTAATAGTAGAGATATAGCATTTTGAAATTAGCAGTACTGATTGGCCATTTTCATTGAATATAAATTAATAATATTGCTAGTTTGTCTTTCTTAAGCTCCTCGATAAATTAATCCCTGTTCGTATAAGTTAATGGCCTCACAAATTGATAATAATGTTAAAAATAATGTTTTATGTGTCACGTAAGTTCTTTAAGTTTTTTGAATGATGAATTAAATTATTTTTCTAGGTTCTTTTTAAATAAAATGGTCCATTTTCACTCAACACTTCTTTATATCTTTTTCCCTACGTTTCGGCCTATCCATTTTCAAGGGTTCTTTAATCATTCCTTTATATTGCGCATATATAGCATTTCCAAGTCAAATTCAACCTTTTCCAAGTCAAATTCAACCTTTTCCAAGTCAAATTCAACCTTTTCCAAGTCAAATTCAACCTTTTCCAAGTCAAATTCAACCTTTTTCAAGTCAAATTCAACCTTTTCCATTTCAAATTCAACCTTTTTCGATTTCAATAAAATAATAAAAATCAAATTAACATTATTTTATGTTTTAATAATAATATTAAAAAATATTATCAATAGAGGTTTATTTTAACTTTTTCGTATTTATTGGATACAAGGCTCAGTAGCTGCGTTCCCAAAGGTTCGTTACCGACTACACTATTAATTTTAACCGCGCTCGCTCAAATATGGGTTTATTATGACTTTTTCGTATTTATTGGATGCAAGGCTCAGTTGCTGCGTTACGGAGGGTTCTTTCCCGACCATTCTATTAATTATTCGTGCGCTCGCTCAAATATGGGTTTATTATAACTTTTTCGTATTTATTGGATACTAGGCTCAGTAGCTGCGTTTCCAAAGGTTCGTTACCGATTACACTATTAATTGTTATCGCGCTCGCTCAATTATGGGTTTATTATAAATTCGTGTTTCTTTTCTATGCTAATTTCTGTATTTGTGTTTCGGGAGTTTTTTTAGTGAATGTGTTAATGTTTTTTTAGTGAGTTGGTCTAATGTATGTTTATTTCGTGTTTTTTGTAACTTTTCTAGTATTGGGTTTTTTTTTGGATAGTGTGTTATCTTTTTGGTTAATATTTTGGATTTTGATAATAATCAGCTAAACAGAACGATTTTATAAGTACATACTTATTTGATAAACCTCTACTTGAGTTAGCGCAATTAAAATTAATAGTGTAATCGGTAACGAACCTTTGGGAACGCAGCTACTGAGCCTAGTATCCAATAAATACGAAAAAGTTATAATACAACCCATATTTGAGGGAGCGCGATTAAAATTAATAGTGTAATCGGTAACGAACCTTTGGGAACGCAGCTACTGAGCCTAGTATCCAATAAATACGAAAAAGTTATAATAAACCCATATTTGAGCGAGCGCTATTGAAATTAATAGTGTAGTCGGTAACGAACCTTTGGGAACGCAGCTACTGAGCCTTGTATCCAATAAATACGAAAAAGTTATAATAAACCCATATTTGAGCGAGCGCTATTAAAATTAATAGTATAATCGGTAACGAACCTTTGGAACGCATCTACTGAGCCTACTATCCAATAAATACGAAAAAGTTAAAATAAACCTCTATTGATAATATTTTCGCCCGCGATTATAAAACTAAAATAAAACGAATCCCGCTAATCCGACTACCGGACCTTGTATCGCAAATGTCTTACAATTAATGTATCGGTTATACTTATTATTATAATCGTGACTAATTATATGTAAAAAGGCCCCTGGGAACATTTAACAAGCCACAAGGGTTAAAAACACAAGGTGTAATTAAAATAACCATTAAAACATAAAATCATGTTAATTTGATTTTTATTATTTTATTGAAATCGAAAAAGGTTGAATTTGAAATGGAAAAGGTTGAATTTGACTTGGAAAAGGTTGAATTTGACCTGGAAAAGGTTGAATTTGACTTGGAAAATGTTGAATTTGACTTGGAAAAGGTTGAATTTGACTTGGAAAAGGTTGAATTTGACTTGGAAAAGGTTGAATTTGACTTGGAAAAGGTTGAATTTGACTTGGAAAAGTTAATATTAATATAATAATAATTTTGTCACATTTAAAGTATTTACTGTATTTTTTCACTGTAGGCAGTAGATAATAAGAAGCTGACAAGGCTAGTTCAGCCTTTAATAGACTTTTTTAAATGAGACAAAATGTATTTTATATATGTGCAATATAAAATAATGACTAAAGAACCATTGATAATGGCAAAGGCCGAAACGTAGGGAGAAAGAAAAAAAATATAGAAGTGTTTATTTAAAAAGAACATAGCAATAGATTTATTCACTCAAACAAATTGCAATTATAATAAAACTTATTAAATAATTTTCATACAAAGACATTTGCTGATTCAGGTTGTAGGTACCTTCATTAGATTGCTGTAAAACGATTGGCATTTCGCGAGATGACCGAGAATCGAAAACCATAAACAGAAACCAGAAAATTATTAAAAGGCTCTCCAGTACAAACCTCGATATTGCCACTTTTACTGGATAATTACGACTAGGCCATAGGCTATTGCCTCTGCCAAGGATATGTGAAAGGAAGAGCCTTTCAGAAGATCCTTATTTGCCTGAGTTTCATAAGGGTCTGCGTCTGGAATCATTTATATTGGATGGAGTTCTCCAAGGAGTATAATTAATGTCAAGTTTATACGACTTAACCACTGGGAGCAAGGTCAGGTACGCGTGTTACTGTTCAGTTATTTCTTTATTATAATATTATATTATTAACATGCTGGGATTAAAGTTTCATGATATTTCCTCAACCCTGGACAATATAATTTGTTTACACAAAGTCGTTGTTAAGTAATCCTCAGGATTATCCTGTTTGTGTTTCAAGTCATGAATATGCATATTTAATTTCACTTTTTATTTTATTTGAATCTAATGTTAAATGATCAAATGTAGAATATAGAAGTTTTCGGATGAACATTTACCATATTATTTTATATGCGATATAAATTTATCATGTGTAAAAAAATATGGTGCGGGAAACACACGACTTTTACTTACCTCCGTTTTTAAAATCAATTAAAGAATTTTCAAATACAGTTAGAGAAAATCTGGTAAGCGCAACACACAACTTTCACTTGCATCCGTTGTTAATATGAATTCAAGAATTTTTAAATACATCTAAAGATAGAGATAAATTGTTAAAGGATTAATTGTTTTAAATTTCAATAGAAATATGTGTTTTATTAAATAATCTATTATATTTTTATCTACAACAATCAGTTAGTTTTATCGGCTTTTCATCACTCTCCATTAACCTTTAAAATTCCGCGTATTGGATAATATTTACTGTTAACGGTATATTATACATCTATATTACTATTCTTTTGTTTAAAAACAATAAATTACATTAAAAAATGTTTTTTTTTCAGTTATCTCCTTTAGTTGGCTATAGAATTGGTTCAACTTATATTAATAGGTTATTTTTTATAGAATCCAAAAAATTAAAGATACTTTAGAGGAAGAAAATGTTAAATATCGGCATTTAAGTCCTGTCACACTATTTGGATCAGAATGAAAACTACATGATGTTAAAGCACATTACATTTTACATCGATATAGCGATTTTAATAAAATCATTAGAGATGTTTTTTAGGAAATCGTAAAGAGGTGCAAAATGCATGGTATAAAGTGGTTCTTCTGGTTAACTGATTTTGATGAAAAATTGTTGTAACATCTCGGACGTATAGTTGTCTTATATTTGAAATTTCAGTTTCATAGGACTTTTTGTTTACTGCGCTGGCTTTACCACACACTCACAGTTTTTTGCGGGACTTGATCATTTGGACTCATGGGACCCTAAAACGTTTATTTCCGTTGAAAGCTGGAATTTGTAAATGTTTACGATCGCAATGCTTTCCCTTACTTTATATTTCATAAATAGGTAAGTGAAAGTAAGAAATTGTAATTATTACTTAGCTACTGTATCCTTGAGCTTTCTTTAATTGGAATTTTTTTATCGTAATTTAAGCGCTCATTTTATGACTCAAGAATATTCAAATATTTTGATAATAGCTAATATAGTGGTAATAAATATAGACCAATGGCATTTGAAGCAATTCCGACGAAAGGTAAAGCACCACCTTCAAACAATTGCTCTGTAAAAACCGAAGTTTAAAGTGACACACCGTAACATCACAAATTTTACGATAGGAACAATATATTTTACATTGCAATATTCTACATCTGCTGAAGTTTCTGACAAAATATGTAAATTATTACGTAATTGTTATTTAAGAAGGTCGATGTTATTTTTTCATCTTTTTTTTCCAATGTCATTTCGAAGGTGGTTTAGGATATATTGTAAGCTTTACATAAATTACGTCATGAATTCACGATCCGTGATTTTATTCGAAATTATATTATTTTTTTCACTTCTAGCAGAATTAAAAGAAAATGGATTAATATTCATCAAACACAGAAATAATTTATGTGTTTGCTGTAACTTGAGGCCTAAGAGGGTTATTATTTTTTTTTAAATGTTCTTTGTGTAATTTAGCGTTCCTAATACCGGAACTGTTTCAAATAAAGCTTGAAAATTGACTTTAAACCGTAATAATTGAATACTAAATTTTCCACGTGCGAAACTCATCAGAAGCAAAATAAATAAAAATTCCTCCAAAAGAAGTTAGCCTTGCAGCCTAAATAGGCTCTTCTGTCAGCCTTCGAATTGTAATTACCTCTATCCTCTTTTTAGTGTAATAGAGGTGTGTTAAGTATCAAAATAAATTACATCGCATATAAAATTAAACACCAAACAAGAAAGGTCATATTAACAACGTGAGACGACGGGCAACTCCGAAGGTTTAGTATGAAATGTATTTTATTATTTAATTACATTTTTAGAGCATGGTGGGAGCCATAATCCTGAATTTGCAATAGCACTTATATTAGGGCTAGGCTGGTTTCTTTAATTCTAAACCAAGTTTGATTGCTTGTTTATTAATTTAACTCCATCCTATGCCGCTATGGCTAATCGGACGATGCTAGCGCGTAATAAATTCTGCGTATCCAAATTATTACAAATTAAATTATTACAAAAGAGATCTTTAACGAGTTCCAGACATTGCACAAGCTCGGAACACCTTTTTACATCCTATCCTGAGAACGGCAAAATTAAGGATTTTTTACACCAATTAAAAAATCATAGGGCCACCTATTTTAACCCGCGGCCTTGAAAATAGTAGGCTGTTATGTTAGCCACTACACCTCAGGTGTCCCCTGGCAAAGTTCAATATTTTCGATGGGAATTTGTACTTTTTATCCTGCTTTATTTCTCTTTTTTTTTTTCTTTAGATTGTCTTATATTTTTTTTTTCACTCTCCTGTTTGTTCGTTGTAATTCGGCGGGGTAAACAGCCGGATTAGGATTAAATATGAATACATCAAATATATAAATTCGTTTGAAATTAATCAAACAAACCTATTTAATTAATTAACAATTTAATTTTAATTTAACGCCAAACATTAAATTAATAGAATTTTAAACCAATACAAGATAGATAATATTCATAATAAAATCAAATATTTCCGATTATCCCATGTCAATTTAAATCCGTCCTTTAAGCTCATTTTAAACATGTTAGTTGATGACTAATTTTATTGTATATAGTTATGATGTTCATATATTAGTTAACATTGTATTTAATTCTATTGCAGGTTTTTTTGTACATATGTGGTATATGAATTTATTTACTTTAAATTTTCTATCATGAAGAGTATAATTATATTATTTTATTAATTAGAACCATCTCTTCTTATATTTATTTATTATCACATTAATAAATCATTTCTTCGATGTCCAATTAGAATACCATATAAGAAAGCCAAGAAGGACTTAAATTTTAGAACCAACAATAAACAATTTTAATTTTAATGATTAGTTTCTGAAGATGAGGAAGGCCTAGAAACGTTATGTGCTATTAATGAAATGAGCTATTGATGTGATAATTAAATTATAAGATGAGATGGTTCTAATATAATTATTTAATATTCTTCATAATATAAAATTGAAATTTAATTAATCTAAATATGGAATTAGAACACCATATAAGAAATGCAAGGCTTTGATTTTAGAACTAGCAACAATTTTAATTTTAATGAATTGTTTCGAAGGCAGTATGAGCCTCTAAACGTTATGTGCTATTAATGAAAATATTTATTAATGAGATAATAAATAAACATAAGAAGAGATGGTTCTAATTAATAAAATAATATAATTATGTGATTTGACTTTATAATTTTTTTATTCAATTTTTATCATATCACTATTACTATTGTTCATATCGAAACAAATTGTAATATATCTCAATAAATATTAAAAAAAAAAGAATAATTTAATGATTTAGGGTTAATTAGGGAGTCCGTGGCTGAGTGGCTGGCGCGCTAGTCTTTCCCGCTAAACGTTGTGAGTTCGAATCCCAGCCTCGGACTTTATTTAGCATTTGATTAATGGGGATTCACATACATTCTCTCCCCCGGGTATGTGAGACCCGTCAGCCAAATATTGGCCACTCACAGAAACAGGTGTTGAGAGTGATGACCCTACATTATAAAATACATCGAGAAACGCGATTGTAATCTCCCACGAGAATACACCGTGAGGCCAAAGACCTACAAGGCCTGTCGCGCCACTGAAGAAAATAAAACATTTAATGATTGTTATTATACATTATCAGTCACTTTTCAATGATCACAAGCAATTAAACCACTTGGAATGTTAACTTTGTCCGAATACTTTATGTTATAATCAAAAGTCAATTTAAAATATTTTCCTAATGATATCTCTGGGAGCCTCTAGACATCGTCTGACCACTAGCTGGAAACCACAGATTTGGAGTTTTAAAGTAAAATATAATTGACTAATTAATAATTGGCATCAAACTTATCCAATCGAACACTACTTTGGAACCTAATGGCTGATATATATATTTTTTTTCACGACCCACCAGAAGGTTCATTATAATAAACAGAAATCTAACAAGTTATGATTATTCGCAAAACAAAGGTTACTTATTGCATATTATACTGTCTAGTCAGTGATTCAACATTGAACTAAATACTAAGCAGCTATGACCGACCAAGAACAAGGCTTGGAGTGATTTGTCAGTACTCCGGCTCTGAAGGAGCATTGAGAGATTTGAATATGAAGAAAGGTCTCATATTTGCATATAAAACTGGATAGAATTTTGGATGTCTACTGAATTATTCATAAGACAGTGGTAGGACTGTCTGATATGAACGTTCTCCTTCTGGTCTTAACTCAAGAAGTATGTCTATATTTGGAATTCATTAAACTTTAAAGGAAAAGTAAGCATCATCTCTATATAGTTCCTGGAACATCAAGAACAATCCTCATTCATTTTTTATTTTTTTAAATATTACATTAATAATTAATTAAAATATCAAACCAGCTTATAGCATTTTAATTCTACTCAGAGTGAAACGAAATATATTGTCATTATTTTTATAGAATACAAATTATCTTCTTAATTTATATTTATCATACGCCGTCTATCAACTATGTTTCGAGGTATTGCATACATAATAATTAAATTAGGATTGGCAATGGCAGATACAGAATAATTATTTATTTTGTTATTTTAGCCGTGGGGTGACTATAGAGTAGCGAGACGTTTCCAGATATTGCTGAGTGATCTCGGCCTAATTACCTCCTTGCAGGGACGTTGGCCCAGAAACAGCATGAATTTTAATGTTAAATGAATCTAAGACCTTTCCTAAGATTTAGATGTACAAGTTTTATTTTTGGGATTTTTACTGTCCCAAACACAATTTTCCACAAGGCTTGTATAATCCTCACGTACTTCAATAGTTAGCAAGAGTTTTGAACAAGAAATTAAAATATATCCACAGGTTTACCTAATTTTATGGCATTTAATATATGATATAATACAACCGTATTGGAATTCACGCCTGCAAATGAGTATATATTGACTTGTACAGAAATGGGATACCGTATTCGTTTTTACATCCTACCACCGTATTTTTTTATACCTGCGAAATACGAGTGTATATCCATATCAGTTTTTTTATTCGTAGTGGTATTTTTTATTTTATTTTTTTTTTGGAAAAACCAACGCATTCTTATTATTTTTTTAAATGCGAATGCATTCGTATTCGTATTTACAAATCCCGATATTCCCAATGCATCCGTATTCGTATTTTTGAATGCGACTTTTCTCATATCTCTGGGCCACTCCCACGTATAAGGAGGGTTATTAGGAGCGATGTTTGGAGCTGGATAGGGATTGGGCATAGGGAGTAGGAATCTAACTTATTTTAATACACGTGGCTATTCGACACTTTAAAAACATAACACATACACTGAAATAATAATAAAATCTAAATCTTGTAGTTAGGTTATTTTTTTTAATAAAATCTAATCATAATTTTCTATTGAATTCTAATTACACTAGGAGGAAATAATGATTTTTGTTTTTTTTAGATATAAATTTCCTTTAAAAACATTCGGGTTTTTTTTAAAACAGTTAATACGGCATGGAAAGGTAGTAATAAGTTTAAAAACATTTGGTTTGTGCGAATGATCGAGCCATAGACAAAAGTTGCTAACAGTGTACTTGTATCTGTTATTGCTAACAGATAACAGTGGTATCTAAAAACCTGTATTTGCCCAGATATTAAGTTGGAACTGAATAGACTAAATATTCAAATTAAAATTTACTTTCTACTTAAAAAAAAAAAAGGCATTGCAACTACGTGCAAGTAAGTAATTTGTTTGTTTATTTATTTAAAAACACTTTATGCTGCTATATTTTACCTATCCAAGTTTAGTTAGGATAGGGATCTTTAACTAGTACCTGACATCGCACAGTATCGGACCACCATGAAGGATGTGGTTATTGACTTACAAATAACACTGTAAAACGTTTTATAATTATTGTCAAGACGTTTGACGTATTTACAGAGATTCGTATAGCTTCGATAAAAAATGTTTCCTGGACAGAAAATTTAATTTCACTCGCTATCGGGCGTCAATTAATCCATACTCAGACATCTAGCTGCTTATTGGATCCATTACTCCATCTCCTTTAACGATGGCATTGCATCTTGATAGCCACCACAGAGCTTCTAAGAACACATTTGCTTCAGGAGTCTTATCAGCAAGAGACCCATGTGTCGTAAACCTCGTTTCGCTCACTGCACCATTTCTTACCTAACTCGTTAAGTAACCCGATCAGATTTTTCTGATCATAATAAGATGATCGTCAAGCAATTCGTTAGGGGCAGATATCTTTCTGATGACTTGGCGGTTGTGACACTCGCTTCTTCCTGGCGAAAATTACCCGCAATTAGAAAGAACGCAGGATCTCCTAATATGCTCTAAGCATTCAAGATCGAAACGAGGGATGTTTGGCAAATACCTATTAGGTGGTGAAACTTGTGAGATGCGTTTTGAGAAGGTTCTTATAAGGCATGGAAATAACCGGAAGGAATTCATAAGAACATGTGAAAAAAAAAAATGCTAAACTGAAATGAATGTTGGATAGAAATGTCTACATGATTGTGCTAAAGACAAATTTATAAAAAAATCAAGTGCACGCAACAGATGACTTTCACTTAACTCCGTTGTTAAAATCAATTTAACAAATTTTAAATACCGTTAGAGATTAAATAAGTTTAAAGAATTAATTTTTTTTTCGATCTGTTTATTAAATAATCTATTATATTATTACCTAAAACAGCAGGTTAGTTTTGTCGGCCTTTAATCACTCTGCGTTAATTTTTACAAGTTTGGGTATAAGATAATATTTTTCTAAAATCATAAGCTTTCCAACGGTATATTGTACATAAAAAAAAAAAGAAATAAGATAAAATTTCAGCATGTGAAAAGAAAATTATATAAATTAATATTGTCATGAAGTAAAAAGAAAGTGATTAACACTAATCAGTGAAAATGAAAGAAAAAACAACACTAAATAAGCAGAATAATATTTTGAAAACTATAAAAATTATTGCAGTTATTTATTATTTCCAAACAATTATTTTAGGGTATAAAAGTTTATATATTGTAGTTCTTTACAGGCAATCAACTTATTTGCATATCGATAAATTTATCAAAGAAAAATGACCAGAAAACATTTTTTGTTTATTAATTTAACGTCACACAATGCTGCTGTAGCTAATCGAACGATGCAAGTGCGTAATAAATTTTGCGTATCCTGGTTAAATAAGGACGGGGATTTTTAACAAGTAATTGACATCGCACTGACTTGGTACCGCCTTTAACGTCCCCTCCGAAGCACAGCATAAATATAGATTTTTTTTAGCTCCATTAACCTTGCCATTTTTTTTTTTAGGGGAAACTGCGACATTTGATGTGCATAGAAGGCTGTTAAGCGTACACTACAGCACAGGTGATCTACCAATCATCACTGCTAAGTTTAAAATAATTTATAATTATACTATTTATAATCTTGGCAACAGAGAACAAATTAAGAATAACTGTTATAGTGTAATTATAAGTCAAGAAATTGTCCTGTTCAATTGTGTGTATTATGAACTCTCCACATGTCATTTGAAAAAGTGAATGCAGATTCAAAACATACTAAGTTATTTGAGAAAATATAGATAATTGATTACTTTGATAACCTATATCGAAGATAACTCTGACAATTTCTTTCTTTCTTTATTTTTTTTTTTGGAATACTAATGAAATAATATATATATATATATATATATATATATATATATATATATATATATATATATATATATATATGCTATTCCAATAATATCATTATATATATATATATATATATATATATATATATATATATATTTTATAATTAAATCTCTATCGATTAGCACTAACGAG
This sequence comes from Piezodorus guildinii, assembly GCA_023052935.1. Lineage (NCBI taxonomy): Eukaryota > Metazoa > Arthropoda > Insecta > Hemiptera > Pentatomidae > Piezodorus > Piezodorus guildinii. The sequence goes on from CM041292.1 coordinate 159,207,413, forward strand.
AAAATAACTGAGTTGTGGGCGTATATATAGATAAAATTTTAATTTTCTTTCTTTCTTTTTTTATTATTACTCGAAATGTTGCCTGTAGATACACACCCATGACTCAGTTATTTTCCCAGATTAAATTGTACGCCATCCACGACTTTTCTCCGAATCTACTGGACCATTTTAAATGAATACCCCACTCTCGTAGGTACTTTTCGATAGATAATTAAATTCCATTCAAGACAAACAAGAATCCTTGACGGTTTGCAAATATCAGAAAATTGAATAAAATAGTTATCAAAACAAAATGTATTTAGCTTTTTTTATGGAAACGTAGGTAAAAAAATGGTTAACTTTTCACTGACAATGAGTATTGTTCTTCTCTTTTTTAGTTTCATGACAATATTCAGTCAGATATGTCTCTATTAGCTTTTAGATTTAGATCTTGTTTCTATATAATATCTGATAAAGAGCTCATAATAAATAATTTGTAATATTTTTAAAGATAATATAAGTACCGCCACCAAACTGTTTCATTCTTCATTGCATACATAAATGGCAAAATATTCAGAATTGCATAAAAGAATAATAAACGATTTTTTGACTTCTTTGAAAATTATGTATCAAATAAAATACAATATATCAGTATAGTGCTCCGCCATCATCGAAACAGTGGACAAGACGTGAAGCAATCGAAAGTAGGTTCGTTAAATGTCACCTGTAGCGTGGAGTATTCTACTGACCCTTCTGCCTCAGTGCTATCTCAATTATTTCGTATTACGCGACTTCTGCTGCCTAGATTGCATAGATATTCCTACTTTATATTTAACCACAGCTTTTTAAATAGAGGTGATGGTTTAATAGACGTTTTGTGCGGTCGTGACAAAGGTTTGTGCTCCTGTCCTTGGTTCTTCCCCATCATATATTTCTTCATTATCCTGGATTCTATTTATATTTTTTACGTTTCATTCTATATTCGTGGAATAATATATATAAAGGAAAACTATTATTGTATAATTTTCCTCAAAATTTCCTTGAACGATTACGATATCTAAACTTTTTTTATCTTAAGAGTAAAGACTTATACTTTTTTCTTTGAAGTCCTTAAGCAGTACATCCTAACAAACTATTATAATTGTATTGGGATGTAAAATAAGTTTGTCCTATGCGTATGAAGTAATGTTTACTAGGTCAATAATGTTTACATATCCTAAAAAAGAATTAGTTTTAACCGCGATTCCTTATCTATAAATTGTATTTTGCTTGTAGAGAAGAGAAAAAAATTATTTTCGTAAGTTATTAATTTTTTTTTTATCTCAGAAAAAGAAAATCCACTGCAAAGACGTTTAACAAAATTGTCAGTGTTATCGCGATGATGCCTTAGGAGAAAGCCGCGTCCGTAAGTGGTTTGCTCGGCTTAGAACCAAAAATTTTGACTTGGAAGAAGCAAAGCGCTCGGTCTGGCTCTGAGAAGTTCTGGGAGGACGGAATTTAAAATTTAGCTAAAATATAGCAACATGTTTTCGGTCATATACAATTGATTAAAAATATTTACAAGAATCTGAAGTTTTTATTGAAATCACGAATAAAATATATTTTTTTCTTTTATTTCTAATCGTATATCTTATTGGAAGAAAAGCACTTGTAATGTAAAACTGACTCCTCCTCAAAAAATGATTTCTTACATTGCTTCGTATCTAACAAGATTAGAGATGTCTCTCTGACTTACTCCGATACGGAAATAAACCACATCGATGCAAACCTCAGAAAGTACAAACCACTGCTAAAGACTGTAAACCACTGCTAAACGACACTGTGATGGAACCCTTACCATTCGCATATTTTTCAAGAATGCCCTTATTACTCATCACACCTGAATAAAATTGGACTAAGCCCGAATATTTCAGCGGTGTTGGGTGATAGAGAGGAAACCATTGAATTAGTTTTTGATTTTATTAAGGAGCAGTCATTATTATCGAAATTATAAACACCATTCATAGTCAGTTTTTAATCAATACTTTAAGTATTACTATTATAATCTTTTTAAACTATTGTTACATAATAATCATTTTTTTTCTCTCAAATACTCATTACCTAATAGTTCTTTCTTATAAAGGTTGAATATGCATATAGTGTCTAGGCGTTGATGACCTTAGGGTTTTAATTTAAAGTATCTGAAATATCAAATAGAATCATGAAGGCAAATGCAATCTACTATTAGATATGCAATACTGTATTAGGGAAGCGAGAGGTGGGTAGAGGTGTTAAGCTCTATATCTTCAAGTCAGTATATTAGCCTATACTACTATATGGAGCTGAAAGCTGGATGTTGACGGACCGGCAAGAGAGCAGAGTCACAGCTGCTGAAATGAAGTACCTGCGAAGAATAGTGGGAAAGACGAGAAGAGATCGTGTAAGGAATGAGCGGATACGCCAGGAACTGGAGGTTGCGCCGTTAAAGGAAATTCTGCAAACCCGCCAGCTGAAGTGGTTCGGCCACGTTATAAAATGGAGGATCACAGAGATCCTCTAAAAACCATGGACTACGTGCCAGATAGGAGAAGGCCTCGGGGCCGACCAAGGATGTCCTACCTGGAGTACATCGACAGGCTTTGCAGAGGAAGAGGGAAAGATCTCCGCCAGGCCAGGAACCTAGCTGAGAATAGAGAGGATTGGAGCCGGTGGCTGAACGCTCCCCTACGCTGATACAGCACTACAGGGAGAAGCAAAAGAAGAAGAAGTTTACATAATAATCTTTTTTTTTCTCTTAATTACTCATTACCTAATATTTCTTATAAAGGTTGAATATGCTTATAGTGTCTAGGCGTTGATGACCTTAGGGTTTTACGCCTTAAAACCAAAACAAAGAAACAAATAAAACAAACTGTTAAAGACTAGTGAAATTTTATAAAATTTTATTCGCGTATGATAAATATTTTAAAGTATTTCAATAGTTCAATTGAAAAATAAAATAATAATTGACCGGAAAAAAATTGGAACTTTTTTTTTTTTTAAATATCATAACCTTACTGGTAAGACTTTATTTGTTTTTATATTATTTTACCTAATTTATTATTTTAAATTTAATGTTATCCATGAATATTATTATTGAATATTCCTGCTCTAAAGTATCTTTTTCTCTTATCTAGCGATAAGCTCTGAATCGTTCAAACAATGCATTTTCAAACATAAATTAAACTAAATTCAAATTGAGCGAAGCAGGGGCCACTCACTAGTAATCAGATAATTAATAATTTACGGGTCTTAAATGTTTTATTGATAGATAGATAGATAGAAAAAAAACTTCACTCTTGGACCTATATCGAATTCATGGATTAAAACTCCATACTATGTAGTTAGATTCCTGATGATGGGTAACACCCCAAAAAGTTCATAAACGTTACTATTTAAACTCAAGAGAAGAACCCTCTTCTCAATCTTGAACTTCACAATCTGGTAAGATTAGGCTGGTAAACTGCAGGATAACCCGTTGTTTGCTAAATTTGAAGAATGGAAGGATTTTAGTAAATAAATATTTACTGAATCATGATTAATTTGGGAGTTATCTAAGTTTTGTTTAATATTTTCGAAATCAAAACACTTTTTTTAGAATTGCAAATTTTTTTTTTTTTTTTTTTTGGTAAAATGTAAAAATAAAATTGGTAAAAGGTTCCGTGTGACTTCAGAAACATACTAACAATTTGCCACTCTGTTCATCTGATATCACAAAATATGTTATCATAAGAGTGATGAAATGCCGCGTGACATTTCCAAATTAATTATTTTGTAAATTAAGACATTCATGCCGAGACTTAAATCACTTTTTTATCTTTATTTACATTCTTATGTGGTTCCTTTACAAAAAACCGAACTTATTTAGCGGAATAGGTTTATAAAGGACAACAGTGCTAAATCATATTTACTATCAGAAGATGAGAAAAGGTCAGATAGACGGGCTAAGATAAACGATAAGCCATTGCCTTGTTTGGGCCGGTACGGTAAACAAGTAGATATAACCAAGGCAGAAGGGGTCTTCCAAGTGGTCTTCCAGTATAGGTCATCTTCTTGCGCAATCTTCTGTATCTTCTTCCTTTTCTCTCTTGGAGAGTCTTCTTAAGGAAGTTACATCCCCAATGACTATTTTTATCGCCGTGTATAAAATTGATTTCGCAACTCAAATCAATCTCTATATTTTCTACTTTTTTTTTTTGTATTCAAAACAAGTGATCAAACTTCTTATTCGTTTGTTATTATGAATGTTTAGTAAGAATTTCACGACTTTAAAGTCTATTCAAGTAATGTATTTCTTGTCAAATGTTATGCGTAATAATATTGCTGTTCATTTGTTTGTTTATATTTAACGTCACTTTATGCAACTGTGGCTAATCGGAAGATGCTACAGTGGAAGTCTTAAATCTTGCCTGTCCAGGTTTTATTAAGATAGGGATCTTTAACGGGTTCATGGCATCGCACAGGCTCGGGACCACCTGTTGACGTCCCCTCCGAAGGACGGTATAACTAAGGATTATTTACACCCATTAAAAAATCCTAAGACCGCCTGCGGGTTTGAACCCGTGACCTTTGGCATAGGAGGCTGTTATACTAGCCACCCAGCTACAAGTGATCGCTGTTCGTTCTTCCTAGCTTTTGCAAAATTTGATACGTTCCTCAAGAGCTTTAACTACAATGCAATGTTGTTTTTTGCATATTTACTAAGCGAAAGAGATATATAGAATCCCGATAATCCGACAAAATTAACTAATTCCTGAAAAAAACATCCTTCAATGTAATCAGAAACATTCATTTAGGTCCTCGCAATTATCTAAATAAAGTTTGGGACAAATCAACCATTTTTTAATATTTCTAAAATAAAAAAAACATCAAACTCAAAAACATTCAAAATAGTATGATGAATAAATCAGACAAGATATATACCACTAATTATCTTAAATTACTGTAAAATGCCCCAGAACTATTAAATACACAACATACACAGTACGTTTCAGTATAGTAAAAAAACTAACGAATAGCAAAACAAGCTATTTATATATATACATTTGTATAATAAAAAAGAAACAAAATAAGAATATAACTTTGAGAAATACATTGGTAAATATTATAAGAAATGTAAGTTATAAACAGATACCGGATTTTCGTGCAGTAAATAACCGGAAAATATGCAGTAAAAATCTAGAGACGTGCAAAATCGTCCAGTAAAAACCTTCAATCAGCAAAATAGTGCAGCAAAACCTCAAAATATAAAATTGAATGTATATAAACCTTGGGGGGGGAGGGCCGTGGCTAGCGCGCTAGTCTCTCATGCTAGAGTTCGAATCCCAGTCCGGCGGGGCTTTTTTAAGGATTCAATTAAATGGAGATTCACTCACAGCCTCTCCCCCGGGTATGTGAGACCCGTCAACCAAATGGTGGCCACTCACAAAAATAGACGTAAGGAGTGATGACCTACCCTAAACTTTCATCGTCAATCGTGAGTGTATTCTCCCAGGAGATTACACCACGAGGCCAAGGGCCTACACGGCCTGTCGCAAAAAAAATTAAATAAAATAAAACTTTCATATACAAAAAAACATTGATACCGTAATATTTATAAGTCGATACCTATAAATACATATGTTTTTAAAACGACAATCGATGAATTAAAATTAACCTGTTTCGTGTAGCAACACTTTTATTCTATATATTTTAAATAACATGAATATAGAAATGTAAATGGAACCCATATGGAAGGGGAACTTGACCTATAAAAGTTTTTTTCATAGGAAATTACTTACCTATAGTTAAAAATATTTTTTAAAAAATGTTGCAAATTATTACAAATTATTTGCTCTTTCTGTTCATCGTGCTTTACTGATTCTAAAAATCAATATTTACAGTATTTTTGTGGCGAATTAAAAAAAAATGGTCCGGTAGTTCCGGAGAAATGCTGGCGACGGCGGACAAACTGATTTTGTTTATATACGTTATTCGGATTCTGCGTATCTTGAAGCGTAAGCCCTCAATTGTTTTGAGGGGAGGGGGGGCATAATTTATTTTGGTCGATTAAAAAGGTTTATTTGATATATATTGAGTAAAACATCTGTACGACTTAGTTCTTTAACTACACAAAATTGTCTAAATCATTTAATTTATTCAAATAATCGATGATCAATTATAATGGTGCAAAAAAAAAAAAAAAAAAAAAAAAAATAAGAAGAAGAAGAAATAAAAATAAATATAAATAGTTCAAACTAATTTTCTCCTTTTTTTTTTTTTTTTTTTTTTTATCTTTTTGCTGAAATTTGAGTTGCATTTAAAAAATGTATCTTTTTTTATGTAATAACATAATTAAAAAGTAGTCAATTAATTAGTAGCCGTTCATAAGTTACGATATTTTCCTGTTAAAAAAGGAACCATTGAAAATAAAATAGATTGGATCTTAAATACAGCTACCGGTCTCCCAGACTTCCTATTGGTCTGAGGAGAGCGGGAAGTGTAGCGGTCTAAGAGGTAACTAGCTGCATCCATTTATGTTAACGTCATCTTGATTGATGCGGAGATAATAAGATGTAAGAACGGCTTAAGCTAATACAACTAGTTCTGTTATTGCTTATACACTCTGGAATGTGCATATATTTAAAAGAAACCAGTTATAAGCTTCGTAGCGGCTCTTTAAAACTGAAGATCGGTCTCTTCAAAACCGCTAATACAAATACAATTATTTTTCCGTTTTACCTCTTGTCTAATGATTTAAACCGGATTTACTTCATGTTTATTTTGTTTCCATAACTTGTATGTGCGTTTTCTTTTATTTCCATTCCTAGAAACCAAGAAAAAATCTCATTTAATGACTCCTACACATATATTAAATCATATTGGTCATTGCGGGACTTATCTTGCCTCCGATTTTTGAAAGACACAAATAATTATTTTTCATTCTCTTTTTATTGAAAGTCTCGATTTTAGATTATTGGTTTATAAATAAGTTCGTTTCTGTAAGAGACGGATCTTGGTGCTGTAAATGCCTGAAAAACGTGCTGTAAAAACCTCCAAATAAGTGTTTATTTATGATTTTCTTTCTCACCCGATTGAAGTTTACAAGTAATACAAATCTAGAACATGGCATTAGATATCTAAATTATAATCTTCGATGAAAAGCTTGTTCAGACATTCGGTATTATTTAAATATTTATAAATAACTTTTTTTCAAAAATAACCAATACAAAGCCTAAGGGATTCAGTATAACAACGAGGGCGATTAATGTCTTCGAATTTTTTTTTTATTATTATTTATTACGAGATAATACAATCTGCCACCTTCTGGGGCAATGAGTATTAAAGATATAAGAAATCATTGATTCCATATGTACATTGGAAATAAAATAAATATAAATAATTAATAAAGATCAAACAAAGAAGAAAGAAAAAAAATATATATACATAAAATTAAATAAATACTATAAAGAAAATAATAATAACAATCTTGTTCACATTCATACGTATTTACAATATTTACAAACTGTCCCTGGGATCACCGAATCAAACCTCGAGATCCACTAGTGGATGTCGAGGCACAATGCCAGAAGATCCCAGCGCCTCTCATTCAACCGCGTCACTGGTCTTGAGAGCGGAGGCTGATCGAGGGCGCTAGAGCCACATACACTCAGGGCATGAGTGGAGAAGCTGGTCATTGCCAGCACTCCAATGACATATTTACAAGAGATCTCTGGGCCACTGCCGCTTCAACCTACGAGGAGGGTTATATGGATGTTTGGAACTGGATAGGGAGTGTGCCAAGGGATTAGGAAGGTGAGTAAGCAATGACTTCTAATTAGCCACTGCGGTGTGATGTTGGATGAATAAAAGCACTAAAGCAATAAAACGACTTATGTTAGAGGAATGTGTTTTCTTACTGAAAACTACTTAATTCCAAAATATCCGTTCAATTTTTCTTTACTTAACTAATATTTTAATTCTAGATTTAATCTAATCAAAAGAGAAGGCTGATAAAATATATATATATTTTTTTTTTTGCAGCACACAAAATATTAGGCATTATTACTTTTTTAATTGTTTTTATCATTTATTAAAAATGTCCAAATTTAAGCTTTGTTGTCAGATTTGTATTCCAAAAATTAATAATAAGTAATTAGTTAAAATTATTTTCAATATTATTTTTAAAAAAATTATATATAGCAAAGCGCTTTTTTAGCTAAAATATTTCAATTGATAAATGTATGAAAAGTTAAAATAAAAATAAAACACGGCTCACCTAAAATAAATATATGCAAAATGTAAATTTTTTAACATTTATTAGTAAATCTATGTATTTTTATTACCGAAAATTTGATTCTATCAGTTGTGATATTAAAATTTAACCCATAAGTACAAAAACAAAAAATGCAATAAACATAAAAAACGTGAAACATAAAATTGTAATATATTATTCCGTAGTTAATGAATCGGATAGTTGTCCGGGCTCAGAGTTAACACACCCAAGCAAATAAAACGTGCCAAGTTATGGAAATCCGGTCTCAAGTTATTACTATTTGGCGTTTATTTTTTTTCCAAGCTAGGAAGAATAAACAACGACTTCAACCTTTGAACTAGCGATATTAAGCCGGAGGGGGCCAAAAAATCTGGCTAATATAACTTAAAATTCTGTTTATAAGAAGGCGTTACGTTCCGTTGCCACACAAACACACACACATACAGAGTGATCACGAAGAGAACAAATGCGAGCGTCACGATCGGTTGGCGGCGAGGGGATGTTGATGTTGGCAAACGCCTAATAGCCACCGTTGTCCGGAGTCCTTCAAGCTCCCGCAACATCCTATCCTGCCAGTCCACAGGCGGATATTTGACTAAAAGCCTGCCTCTCACTTCATGCACCTGCACCTAGATATGGGCCTAATCTCCTTTCCCGAGTAAATCTTTCACCATTGCAACAAGCATGAAATGAGATTACTTTGCATATATCTACACCATGTTGCTTAAGCGGTCAATATAAATAGTATTAAGAATGGTTTTTAATTATTTCTTTACCCATTTGGGATTGTAAAATAAGTATTTATAAAATCCTGTTTAATTGGTCAATAATCTATAGATATTCTAAAATAAAGGATTAGTTAATCAGCTTTTATGCATCAGCTTCAACCGAGATTTCTTATCTTTAAATGGCATTTTGCTGGCTCAAATGAAAGAGAAGAAAAATCATTTTCGGTATTTAATGACTTTTTATTTCCGAAAAGGAAAATCCGCTGCACAGACGGTTAACGAAATGTGTGGCGATGATGCCTCAGCAGAAAGCACCTTCAACTGTTGATGATGAACAAATTCAACCAAAATGATCATGTAATAGACCAAAGTGGATGATAGATAATTGGTTAAACATACTTACAAATCATCTGAAGTTTTTATAAAAGTAGCCATTAATAAACATTCTTGCCATATTGTTATTCTGTTAGTTCCCCCAAAAACACACAAAAAATTTTTTTAGATGAGGAAGATGGTTGGGGGTGCGGTCATAAATTAAAAACACACATTTAAAATAAGTGTTATTTTAATTATGTAACGACGTTTCGGCCTACAATGTGGGCCTTCATCAGGGGTGACTTGACTTGGCGTGAAGGCCTACAGGAGTGTACACATTGTAGGCCGAAACGTCGGCACATAATTAAAATAACACTTATTTTAAATGTGTGTTTTTAATTTATAACTGCACCCCCAACCATCTTCCTCATCTAATTTCTCAACGGTCAACAAAACTCCATCATTAAAAAAAATTTTTAGTTTTTTTTTTACTATTTACATTTTATACAACGTTTATAAAATATATATATATATATATATATATATATATATATATATATATATATATATATATATATATATATAGGCATACGACTACATTCGAATATGTATAAATTACATAAAAGTAATTTTAAAAATAAAATACTCTTGTAAACAATACTTGAAAAGCTGAACAAAATCATTTATTTAACTGTTTAATTTTTTTCTTTTTTAATTTAAATAGAACAAAACGGTTTTTGTGTTTTTTAAATACTTATAATAGACTTCCGTGATATATATTATATATTAGGATACATTTCTATGCTATATTACATTATATATCAGAAATAATTAACGTATTTTTGTTTTAATGGAATAATAAAATCTAAATAGCGATATTAATTTCAATGCAAGGCATATTGAAGATTAAATAATTCACCAGATGATAATATGTTAGATGTGATGATTCGAGTGGTGGTAATAATAAAAAAAAATAATAAAATAAAAAATATTTATTAATCAACTATTCGACCACGTTGTAGTTCTTCATCAGGGCTGCTCCGTTGAAGTATGACCCAAAAGGTTGTTTCATTTTTTTTTCACTTATAACTCTTTATTTGTTACATGATATTTTTTCTATTGATAAATTTTAATAATAATATTAACTAGACGTTCAAGTATTTCAATCAAGAAAATTAAGGTCATTTAGAGGAGGAAATTTTGATAGATGACCAAAAAGCCAATTTCCAACTGTAAACAAAAGCAACCGCCGTATTTAAAATCATTTTGCCCTTTTTTTAAGTAAAATACTTGCTATGAAGTTGCATTTCCCTAAAAATGATTTTACTGATATATATATTTAGGTATACGACTACATTCGAATATGTACGTATTTTCCTTTGCTTACTTCGGATGGCGCGACAGATCGTGTTAGCATTTGGTCGAGTGTTAAAGTGTGCTGTGATTCTCTATTGACTGCAGTGTCATCACTACGTATGCCTATTTTTGTGAGTTGTTACTGGTTGGCTCACACGCTTATCATACTCATCTGTCATAAGACAAGGACTGTGAATGAATCCGCATTCAACTATACGCTCACGGGACTGGGATTGAACCCACAACCTTTGGCCCCGTGGACTATCGAGCTAGCCACACAGTTACAGGATCATTTGCTCAAAACATTTAATGTTGAGCTAGATTTATCGCGTAAATACATATCCCCATAGACACACCAGTTTATAAATTTTTGGAACTCTTCAATATCTTCTATGACTTTTTTTCTTATTTGCTGATTGTAATTTTTTTACAGGTGTAAATAAAATATTAAGGGGAAAAAAAGCAAAAAACTTTTTTTCTTAGATAATATTTTTTTTTCGAGCTCATGCTTCAGAGCAAAATATATTATAACATATATTTCTAGAAATTTGTTTCCAACGCAGAAAAATTTTTCCCATTATTTCCTCTTTTAATTAATAATCAAATTGTTTTATATAATATATTTATACATTTATACTACTAATTAAAATGCGAAATGGTCAGTTAGTTCAAATGAACAACATTTTTCTGATTTAGTTTTTTTGAGGATTCGGTGTGTATAGGAATTAAATTAATCAAATATTTCATTGGGGATGTGGTCTTTCTCGAACTAAAGAGTATTTAAATATTATCTGATATAACGATATTAATCAAAGTCTTTTGAGCAATTTTCAAAAAATTGTTCAATTATAAAAAGCTATACAAATTGGCACATAGTATATTTTGGTGCAAAAGGTGCAGTAAAATATTTTCCATATAATTTTGCTAATTATTTTGAAATTTGAGTTACAATCGGCAATGAAATAGAGTTATATACATTCTCTCGAAAACACGGAAATGCCTCAATCAAAATACTTTTCGTTACATAAACGTTATTGAAAGAGGTTCAACTGAGTTATGAACTTTTTAATATTCGAATTACAACACTGATCAGAAAGCTAATAGGATCTGATCTGTCGGAACACGCAATGAAATATGGACTCCGGCAGACTGACAGGGATAAACAGATGAAGATCTGTCGAAGGCCACATGGAAAAGAGTGGCATTAGAAAGGGAAGACGAGTTGAAGTTCACTCTATAGGTTCATTGCAGTAAATGTAAATCTAAAACCCGACCCGGGATCTAATGTAATAGCGCTTTCAACATATCTCAATAAAAATACTCGAGATGTTGTGTTCACGTTTTTTCTATTAATGCAAATAATACTCCTGGATTCATTCTTTGTAATCTAGTATTTTTCGTTATTTACAGATAATTTTAAACAGTTAAATCAAAACAAATTGATGGGTATCCTTCAAAAAATTTTGCCAATGGCGCGTGCTGTAGGCCCTCAGCCGTAATGTAATCGCCAGGAGAATACACTCCATGATAAGATATTGTTGAGGGTCATCACTCCCTATTTATAGCTTTCTTAGTCAAATTCATAATTTTTTCAATCAAATTCGTAATTTTTTCAATCAAATTCGTAGTTTTTTCAACCAAATTCATAATTTTTCAGTCAATTTCATAATTTATTGTACCCATTTGATACACTTAATTTAATGAGGTTTTGCTATCAAGAACTTAACATTTTTATTAAATCTTGTTGTTGTTTATCCATTTAACGTCACTTTATGTTACTGTGCTTAATGAGAGCCTTAAGTTTTGCAGGATGCCAGTTGGATCTTTCTTTTTTTTATGTTTTCAACTAAATTCATAATTTATCACATCTCTCTTAAAGGACGAAATAACCAAGGATTTTTACTCTCTAAGAACAAACATATGGCCATCTGCTGGTTTTGAACTTGTGACCTTAAGCATAGAAGGCTGTTATGCTAGCCACTACTCCACAGGTGATCCTCGATGCATTCAAAAAGGTGTTTGAATCTGCCGGGTTTAAACCCGTTATCTAGGGCATATCCTTAACACCTTTTTGAAGGAATCCAGGGTCACCAGTGGAGAAGTGGCTAGCATAACAGCCTCTTTCAAAGGACGAAATAACCTAAGATTTTCACTCCCTAAAAGCAAATATAGGGCCATCTGCTGGTTTTGAACTTGCGACCTTAAGCATAGAAAGCTGTTATGCTAGCCACTACTCCACAGGTGACTCAGAACAGAGGAAGAGGGTGTGAGCTTCAAAAAGTCCTCCTAGGAATAGGTTTCAAACTCACAACCTTTGGCGTGGTATACTAGCGTGCTGGCCACACCGATTGTAAACTACATAAAAGTAATTTTAAAAATGAAATACTCTTGTAAACAATACTTGAAAATCTGAACAAAATCATTTATTTAACTGTTTAATTTTTTTTTAAATTTAAATAGAACAAAACGGTTTTTGTGTTTTTAAATACTTATAATAGACTTCCGTGATATATATTATATATTAGGATACATTTCTATGCTATATTACATTATATATCAGAAATAATTAACGTATTTTTGTTTTAATGGAATAATAAAAATCTAAATAGCAATATTAATTTCAATGCAAGGAATATTGAAGATTAAATAATTCACCGGATGATAATATGTTTGATGTGATGATTCAAGTGGTGGTAATAATAAAAAAAAAAATATTTATTAATCAACTATTCGACCATGTTGCAGTTCTTCATCAGGGCTGCTCCGTTGAAGTATGACCCAAAAGGTTGTTTCATTTTTTTTTTTTCACTTGTAACTCTGTATTTGTTACATGATATTTTTTCTATTGATAAATTTTAATAATAATATTAACTAGACGTTCAAGTATTTCAATCAAGAAAATTAAGGTCATTTAGAGGAGGAAATTTTGATAGATGACCAAAAAGCCAATTTCCAACTGTAAACAAAAGCAACCGTCGTATTTAAAATCATTTTGCCCTTTTTTTAAAGTAAAATACTTGCTATAAAGTTGCATTTCCCTAAAAATGATTTTACTGATATATATATAAATCTCTTAGGGGACAAAGACTATGTAGGCTGTAATAGTTGAATTTTATATGGAAAATTATTAGTGACTTTTTTTAAAATTTATATTTAACAAAATTTTGATAAAATGGACACCAACATGAATGTATGATATTAGAAACCATCATTGCTTGCTGTCCGGTGAAAGACTTTTATGTAAAAATGTTGAATGTTCTAAAATTAAATGTTTTTTAAATAGTGTTTAAAATAATAACTATTATTATTGGTAATGATAATTTTTATTTATATTTATCAGTCGGAATTTAATGTGCTACATTGGCTAATATCAATATTAAAGCTCTATCTCTCTCTCTTAGGTGCATACAATTTTAAAACTCAGTGATAGCCGACTCCAAAAAATATGCTTCAATACAATACTTCAATTAAAGAAAACGCATAAACCCACAAATAAAGAACGAAAATACAACTGGTCACACCAATTATACTGTATATTAAGTTGAATAAACAAACAGTCTATATTAGAAATATAAGTCCCAGCTATTTTTCAGTTATAATTATTATGCGGGAAACGATTATATTATTCATATGTTGTCTTTGCGTTATTCTTTTATGAGTTTTATTGTAATTTATTACCATTTAATGAACCTAGAGCCGATAACATAGTGAATTAGTATCTTGTTACCTATTTTATTGAAATATATTTTATATCTTTTAATTGTTATGTAGCCAGCTCTCTTTGTATGGGGATTACCCGAAAGCAAATAAAGTTATTCATTCATATTTTAAAGCAAGTCTTGAAGATGAAGACAAGCTCCAAAACATAGATTCAAAATAATTATTATTATATATTGTTTGTTTATTTATTTAACGTCACTTTATGCTACTATGGCTAATCGGACGATGCTACAGTGGAGTCCTAAATTTTGCCTATCCAGGTTTTATTAGGATAGGGATCTTTAACGAGTACCTGACATCGCACAGGCTCGGGACCACCTTTTAACGTCCCATCCGAAGGACGGCGTAACTAAGGATTTTTTACTCCCATTAAAAACTCCTAGGACCACCTGCGGGTTTGAACCCGTGACCATTAGCATAGGAGGCTGTTACGCTAACCACCCAGCTACAAGTGATCCCTATTATTATATAATAAACTTTTGAAATAATGAAGAACTAATTATTTATCATTTAACACCGTTTATCTTGGTGTTTATGCTCCGGTTACTCCCATTTCATTCGTAATGACTAACATTGAAATGAGTTTCCTTAAGATTTTCCCTCGTTTTCTCGAGGACCGCAGCCAGTGATGGAGGGGCCATTGTTGTATCTTCTCCTATCTGCATCTCATTGAACCCTCTGCCTTTCCCAGGGTGACCCTGCAAGATGCCGGCGTATCTTATCTCGTCTTGTCATGTCCGTCCCAGGTACTTCCTCATTGCTATAATTGCTTTTCCTTAGTACAGAACAATATCTTAACTACTATTATAAAACAATTAACGGTTCTTTTATTTCATTCATTAAAATATATATGTCACGGCCGATGGGGTACCGATTCAATTCAAAGTTAATCAAGAATGTTTAGGTATCAGAGAAAAAAAATTTCAGATTTTCTGGGCGGATATGGCCGAGTGTGTTAGCGCGCATTACCCAGGAACAAGATGACGAGAAACATAGAATAAGATTATTAAGAGTTCGCATCTCGTTGCCGAGGAGTTTTTTAATCGGCATTTATTCCCTGTCTTTATGCCCTGGATTGAGAAACCTACGTATAGCGTTTAGTAGCGAGGTTGAAGTTAATTTACAACTGCGTATTATAATAAAACTAGTGAATATGCTACTAAATGACAGTATACATAAAACACATGAAGAAAAACTGATCATTGGCAGCATTCTAGTAGTCAATCTAAACAAGGTCTCGAGGCCATCTTCTCTTCACACGCCTCGGTGGATTATCAGGAATTACAGACTTAGCAAGGATTGAAACTAGTGGATTAGGGTGGCAATGGAGTTTGTCATGAAAGGAATGATACCTGGTACGGGCCAAATCGGCAATATATGGAACATGTAGTGGTTTATAAATTATTATATTCGCGACAAAGTAAGGAGCGTTGAGGATTTTAAATTCGTAAGGATTGGATACTAGAAGAAAATTGGATGGTTTAATAGAGACCCAAAGCTCAACTCCAGGTCTTATATTAAATAATAAAAATAAAAAACAAAACAGATTTTTAGTCATCACTCAATTATACATTCAACACACCATGTGAAACAAATAATAATTTTCTTTTTCATTCCAAGAGAGTTTAAAATTTAAAAATTACCAAATTACTTTTCCGATGAAAACTCCTAATCTCAAGTTTTGTAATTTTTGTAAATTTGTAAAGAGTGGAGTTTCTTTCAAACTGCATTATGAAGAAGGTAGATGTAAGCAAACGTAATTATAAGATAAAAAGTTATTATTATTTTATTTGTTTATTACGAATAAAATTCCTCAATGAGTGCTTTCTTTGTCATTCATTTTATTTGATTGTTATTCTGATAAATAATAAAATAGGATAACTTTTTGAACTTTGTAACCACTGACTCCTTGTGGCTACTACCTACCGACCACATATATAACCCCACCCTGAGTTGTTAGCTGTCGAGTTTTAAATTTAGAACTGTCCTATTGCGGCAGTAGGAATTAGATGACCTTGTTGGCAGGAGGTAATGACAATGGAATCATTAAGGACGGTGAACAGGGCAGATTGTTCTGGCGGGCCAATCAGGTCCAAGGGTCTCATTGGGCCGGAATGCGGAGGTCCACTGCTCCAGTAGCTGTCGTCAATAGGTCATCTGTTGGGGCCAAAAAAACGTTTGTGCTGGCCGAAAGTCAGGTATATCAACATATAATGAATATGAGCGTATACTGGCCTAGTTCGGAAGAAATAACATTTTATTGGTAAAAACACTCATTGTTTCTCAAAGGTTTTCGATTAAATGTAAATTAAATTACGTCTGATTTTTTAAATTTTCCAAAACTTCTATAACTATCACTAATCTTCATGGTAGGTTAGCAACATTACTCTACATGCAGACCTTCAAAAGCCAACTGTCAACAAACAGATTCGGAACCACTATAAACGTTTTCATGACACCTTACAGGGATGTACCAACTCATTAATACAGAAAATAGCTATTATGAGCATGCTCCATGACATCTATAGAAAGCAGAAAAGAAGCTGAATGATGGTCCTTATTGTTCAAATGTGATCTATTAGAGTTATATTGATTTAAAGAAGCATCAAGTTGTATTAATGGACATTTCTTTGTTGGATTAGATTTTTTTGGAACTGTGTGTGCGTATGTGCTCTAAACAATATCTTTCATATTTTCCCTAAACAGGTCTTTTAATAGAAATATTCCTCCAAAATGCTTGATAATTGCTGGCCTAGACGAAAAATATAAAAATTGTGATGCATATATTCGATCTGTCACGTGATTTGTTTATTTTATTTAACGTCACTTTATGCTGCTATGGCTAATCGGACGATGCTACAGTGGGAGTCCTAAATTTTGTCTATCCAGGTTTAATTAGGATATTGATCTTTAACGAGTACCTGACATCGCAGAGGCTTGGGACCACCTTTTAACGTCCCCTCTGAAGAACGGCATAAATAAGAATGTTTTACTCCCATTTAAAATCCTACCAAACGCGGGTTTGAACCCGGGCCCTTTTATGCTAACCACCATGCTACAGGTAACACCTCTGTCACGTTATATGCAATGTGATATTATGTTATTTCTCTTTTTTTCGGCGAATAATAGTTCTATGATTATTATTACAACGTAGGTTAAAATGGGATATTTTTGGCAAATAAAAGTAGATTACGACCAATTTAGCTGCAGATGGTCATATTCATAGTGTACTTTACACTCAAAAACAAAGAAAAAAATTAAAATTCAGAAAAGTTTATCTCTTAGTTAGTAATTCTCTTATTGGATTATTTTGGAAATTTTCAGGTTCACATTCTTGTTTCGAAACATAAATGTAATAATATTTTAATTGTACTACTTTTGCCTATTTTTAACATTTATTTTATTTGTTTTTTAAATTAAAGACGAAGTGACCGATCCAGACTATATAAACACTAAATCCTATAATCAACACGCCACTGTTAAATATTTGTAGGAATCATTTTTTTTTTTTTAAAAAGCCATGAAACTAAATAATCAAAATAGCAAATTCCAGTTACGCAAAAGATTGTCGACAGGTGACCACAGTTTGTGGAAACGGTGCCGCATCTGAGAAAGAGATACTATTATGTAAAGTAACATCTTATAACCTATTTCGAAGAGTCGCTATACCAGTCCTCTGCGGCCTGCTGGTCTTGTCTGCGGTTTGTGTCTAGATAAAAAGTGAAACAGACATGTTAGCTCTTGAAATTGTCTAGCAACATTTCCGATCATTTTATTATCATAGTACTACTTAATAAAAAAGAAGAAGAAGCCATATTTGCTCAATTGCAATTATTTTGACCTATTAATTATTTGTGGCTATGGTGCCCTCAATGAACTTCAAATGGCATACCTGAGACGAGGCTAAGAGAGAGAGAGAGAGAGAGAGAGAGAGAGAGAAAGAGACGCTGGGATCTCACTGATTCTGATTTTCCTCTACAAGTACCCCAAGTTAATGCCCACTTTTGGGCTCTTCAGCAGATTCAGAATAACATATATGATTTTATGTAAGATGTTCCTTTATTTGTTAACATTGTATTTATTCCGTTTTGTATACCTTTAGTTTAATTTCTTTTTTTATGTAATTTGGCTTTACCTTTGTTTTTCTGTAAATGTTGTACTAATGTTATTTCATATCCAAATAAATTGTTATATATATATATATATATATATATATATATATATATATATATATATATATATATATATATATATATATATAGTTTAAATATTTTTAAAAGAATATGATTTTATTATTTACCTAATCGTTTTTATTAATAATTTGAACAATGTTGTGGTGCCGATAAGGCGTGGATTTTGAAAACGAAACGAGGCAATGGACTAGACATCTATTTACTATTAATACGAATGTTTCTAATAAATACTGTATATTGCATGAATACCCTTAGTAATATGTATAATAGCATGTTCCGACGCAGTATTTTTTATAATAGGAATATATCTTATTATCAATATAGTATATTATAGAATATAGAAGAAAACAAACATGTAATATATTAAAAATATTTTCATCACATATCCTAATTACATTCAAAAGATTTATTTAATGCTTTCGTATGATTATTTTACGCTATATAAAGTGATTATTCAATCTATCCATAATAGTATCATTCTACTGCTGATACTGTTCAAAGTTATATTTTTATTCTTCACGCTGAATTTACAATAGCTATTAACTTGTTCATTGCATTCCAGGATTAAAGCGTTACTATTCGCACCTATGACGACATTATAAGCAAACGCATAGAGTTTCCGCAAGATGCTTTTAGTGCAATGATTATGTGGAAGGGAAAATATTAGTAAAGCTCAACTTCTTACAAAATAAGTGTCACACACTTTGTTTAAAATCTAAATGTACAGCTGAATTTCTAGTCTTGTTACGACACATTTATCGCTTACCGGGTAGGTTTAGCTATATATGTATGTTTAGGAGTTAAATTATTTTAAATTAAAAAAATTCTCATTTTATCTACGTATCTTTAGGCTTTTTTGACTCGCTCTATTCCTGTTGGTGTTGCTCGAATCAAAATTTGACAACTGTTCCCTTGTCACAAAATTTCGTGGATATTGTTTATGTTATATAGCGTATGTCGCTAGGACCTATCGTTTAAGAGCTAGCTATATTACTTTGGATAAGAAAAAGTTATGTTTTGCCAACATGTTGAGACTTGTTGACAACACCTTTTTTAAAAGATCTTGCTCTGTTGGTGTTGCACGGATACTGGTAGACAGTTTTCATATCAAAAATTTTTTGTTATATAACATTTGTCGAAGGACACACAGTTTAGTAGCTATATTGGTTTGATTGAAAAAAGTTACCAATGCACTAATGTCTAAACGTACGCAAATGATTAAAAATAAATTTTGTTAATACATTGTTTATTTATTTCCTCTAGCTTCTATACTTGATCAATCTGCCAGTCCGTAAATTCAATAACCCTCATTCAATTGAAAAGCAGTGGACTATATATAGATACATATCAATGATCATTTGGATCTCCCTGATAGGGAGTAATATTTTTTTTATTTTTACTTTCACTTACTATATATAGTAAGGGAAAGTATTGCGATCGTGAAAATTTCGAATTCCAGTTTTCAACGGAAATACACATTTTAGGGTCCCCTTAGTTCAAATAACCAAGTCCCGCAAAAAGGTCTGTGTGTGTGTGTGTGTGTGTGTGTGGTAACTCCCGGGCGGAAACGGTAAGACCTATGAAACTGAAATTCCATATTTAAGACAAATATACGCTCGAGACGTGACGAAACGTTTTTCATCAAAATGAACTTACCAGAAGAGACAATTTATACCATGCATTTCGCACCTTTTTTTCGATTTTCTCGAATATGGTTCCTACGATTTCGATTAAACTTGCTATATCGATGTAAAATTTAATGTGCTTTAATATCATCTAGGTTTCATTCGGATCAAAATGGTCTGACATAGCTTAAATGCCGATATTTTAAATTTTCTTTATCTAAAGTACCTTTAATTTTGTTTATTCTATAAAAATAACTATATTATCTTGTTACCACTGATGAAAAACAGATAAATATTTCAATTGAATGAATTCTATAGCCAACTAAAGGAAAAAACAGAAAAAATACTTTTTTAATGCAATTTTTTGTTTTTTAACATAAGATCAGTAATATAAATGTATGATATACCTTTGGACTAAAGGACTAACTAAAGATTTTAGAAAAAATACTATCTTATACTCAAGCTTTTAAAACTTAATAGAGAGTAAAGAAAATAAGATAAAACTAACTGATTATTTTAGATAATAATATAATAGATATTTTAATAAAACACATTTTTTAATAGTTTCACGTATTTTTATCTCTAACTGTATTTGGAAATTCTTTCATTGATTTTAAAAATGGAGGTAAGTGAAAGTCGTGTGTTGCCCGCACCAGTTTTTTTTTTTTTTATCCGAAACGGTCTCAGAGACCACGCGATATCATTTTCTCCCAACTTTGCCCACACATTCCCCTCTCTTCCTCTCTTCCCACCTCTTCTTCATTCTTTCAGGCTGCACTCTTCTTTCTTCGATACTCCATACTTCCCTCTTTCTCACCTCTTTGGCACCCACAAGGACCTTTATGATCTCTATTGAGGCAATCCTGATTTGATATTCCCACTTTCACTGTTTTTTTTCTTTTCTGCTATATGTACCTTTCTTTCTTTATTTATTTATTTTTATAAATGCTAATTACATAAGAATATAATAAATCATTGGAAATACACGCTACTGCATATTTGTGTATGAAATACATCTAGCTCAAAACAAAAACAACTATTCCAATAATATAACTTATCATGGACAGGTTTAGGCCTGGGATATTGCAGCTTGGTCACCTTAATTTCTCGTAAGTACCACCCAGTTTTTCTAAAACAGTTTTAACAATTTTCAATGAATTTGCAACATCAATGCATTATTAAATTGTTTTTAATATCAGCTAAGAAGCATCCTTATTGAAAGAGTCTTTAAGAGTTTAAATGCCGATTTCAAATTTTGTTACTTTAAAGAATTTTTAGTTTTATTTGTAAATAGATATGTGTGTGTTTAATATGTTCATTCATTTAAAATTGTTTTTTTTTGTTTTATTGATGTTTTTTCTTTTCTTTTATCTATTGTATTTAATTGTATTTTTTATTGTGTATATTGTGTGAATAAAGTCATCAATATTACCAATGTCCCTTATGCGAAAAATTGTCATATTATTATTAAAATTAAAATAAAAAAATTGTTAAATCGCATAATTTTTAGCCACCTCTTTCAATAAATAAATCTGGTTGACTGATTCTAATTCTTATTTTGCGAAAAGTGCCACATCACTAGCAACATCCAAACATTTAACATCAAAGTTCTGTTCTTTGTCCCTATTTTTTCACTCGATTAAAGATTCTTCAAATAGATCTTCATAACTTCGTGAGTTGAGTTGTCGCTATTACCTCATTGATTCTTATATTGCCGTTATACATTAGCCAATTGACAAGGTAACATGACGGTGAGATATTACTTTCGTAAATATTTAAATGTGTGCCATAGCGCTGGTACTCCAGAGCGGCTGGCTGCTAAGTACTAGTGGAACCGCTGCGTGACGTCATACTTTCACTGGAAGAAGCTCCTCAAGGTCAGCGGCCAGCCCCCTCCTCTCTTCCAGTGTGTTACATCACAGCTGGAGGAATCTTTAACTACCATTACTTCGCTAATGGGCTATGTTTTCCGTTCCACTATGTTTTAATGGATGTTTATACTTAGAACTCGGCTCTTATGATCTGCTTCGTTATATCCTTTATAAGTATTCAGCTCTTCTCAGCCGTAAAAACATTTTTTATTTGTAATTTATAATGTGGATAGCTTTACGATTTCTCGTTGTATTTAAGACATATTAAAAATCCAAATACAAACCAACAATATAGCCCTCGCCAACAACTTTTTCCTTGCGAAAAGTATTTGAATAATTTATATTTAATTTTCATCTAACTGGGATGAACCTGGTGGACAGAGGGCTGCATGATTATTTTTTTTATTCATTATGGATAATCCATTGTTATCGTATTACTGTGCTATTACCGATTGTTACCAAGCTACCGTGGTACTTTTTCATTACCATTAAAAAATCCTAATGTCATTTAATGCAAAACATCCACAATAATGAGCACTGCGTTCCTTCGTAAGAAAATACACAAACAGAATAGAATAAGAATATTTATTTATTTATATAATATTTACAACCTACACTCGAAACAAATATGTTTTGTTTCATGATTTCAGTGGACCATTTTTCATGATAACAGAGTTTCAATCACCCTTTGAATTTACTAATGATAATACAATATTTTGTTTAAGACAGTAGGAAAAGTAACACAAAAAAACAACAACGAAATATAAATTACATACACGCACAGATATGCCTAACCCCTGACGGAAGAAATGGAAATCAGAGGAACCATTTCTGTATTGATAATAGGCATCGCAGAAGCTATAGCATACGTTGCATTGACTCCGATCATTACCCCGTAATAATGAAATTTAAACTGATAATAAAGACGGTAAAAATATCTCACTATCTAACTAAGGATATAGAAATGTTAAAGAATGAAGAAACGACAATTAAGTTTAAGTGTAATACAGACGGAAAAATGTGTGAGTGCCGCTAATAACCCGCTTGGGCAGATGCAGGATATTATAAAATTAATAAATAAGATGTGTGAGTATCACCTGGAGATGGCCGAATACATTTTTATTGATGACAAATGGAACCAACTGGAGGGTATAATCTCAACCGCAGCAGCAGAGACTTTTGAAAACGTGGAACTTTTAAAAAGAAATGGATGGTTTGATAATGAATTCAAGGAAGCCACCGAAAAAAGGAATGCTGTTATGATAGCCACTACATCGCAGGGAACCCATTGTTGTATTATGGCGATTGTTTGTTGCTTTATAAATTTGACGTCACTTTTATGCTACTATGACTAATCGAACGATGCTATCGTTAGAGTTCAAAAATTTTCTTCTCCAGGTTTAATTAGGACAGGGATCATCACGAGTACCTGTCATCGCCCAAGCTCGTGACCATCATTTTACTTCCATCCGAGGAACGGCATAACCAAGGATCTTTTAATCCTTTAAAATATAATAGGGCCATCTGCCGGGTTTGAATCCGCGATCATATATCATCGTTATAGTAGCTATGTTATTGCAATTTAGTGGTTTGGTTTGTAAAAAAAAAAAAAAAAATATTTTCTATTGTACCTAAAATGGACAGTTTATTTCCTCCTTTATTTTAACTTCTTTTTTTTTTTGGGGGGGGGGGGCGTTTATTTATAGTTCATTATAGTGCCATTTAATTGTATCTATTTTTTATTTTATAAACAGCTACTATCCATTAAACATATGCACATATTATTCTTTTCGGTTTTAGCTTAATCAAATAGGATAATATGTCAAAGTTATGTGATACGAATTTTAATTTTGTTTCTACATCATACTTTACACGGATATTAGTTTGCCGTATCCAATCTCTTAAATACTTCATAGGAAAGCATTCGAAGTTTTATTGTATTTATATGACTATAATAACGCCTATTTGGACTTGTGGAGTAGA
Organism: Piezodorus guildinii; assembly: GCA_023052935.1. NCBI lineage: Eukaryota > Metazoa > Arthropoda > Insecta > Hemiptera > Pentatomidae > Piezodorus > Piezodorus guildinii. Next base: position 159,231,455 of record CM041292.1, read on the forward strand.
GCTTCGATATTGCAATCAACCATTCATACCTCTCGTATACATTATAGTTTCATTTTTAACGCAATTTTTTAAACATCGAAACTGAAAACTATCCACAGTATCCGGCTACTAAAACATTTCCTAAAAAAAAAAACTCGTAATTATTTCATTCTACCTTAGGTAATCTGATTGCTGCGCAACGGATGTTTTATGTAGTTTGTTTATTTGTTAATCCTTTTCATGCTCTTCAGATGAGATGTGCTATAACTGGTCTATATTAATATGACCTTAATGGATTCGATTCTTGATGAATTACTGAAGCGGCGATTGGTCAGTAATTTTACGCTATTCGGAAGACTCAAGGTTTTGTTTTGGAAATAACTAATAATAACCTTATAACGTATGGTAATGATAGAGGAATGGTTTATCCTTCTCAACAGTCTATACTTCTTCAAGGAATAAAACTTTGAATGAAAAATCCGTTTTAACGAAATTTGAATTCATTATTGTAATTTGTTAAAGGGCAGAAATGTGAGAGTTTTATCTTCTAAGAGTGTCGTTATGCCAAATTAATTTATAATAGTGAGAAAGTATCCAGCTCTGTGATTGGTCACTTCTCAATCTGCGAAGGGTGTGCCCCTGGGAGTCACGAAAACGCAGACGAACACTTATTGCATAACTTCATAAAGCTCTGAGATCGATTCTTAGTTATATAACTTATATTTGGGAAATTATTAATGCGCTTTCAGGTTCCGTTCTTAAATCAGCTACACAAAATAAATTACTGCAGCTTCCTTGTTTTGATTCCTCTCCGTTAATATTCATGAAGACTAGGTCAAACGGGCATGGCTTGAGGTGAGTGTAGCCAGCTAGGAGTAAGCGGTGATTTAGTACTATTAATTGCTGAAAGATGTCTATCGGGGAGTCATAATGACGAAAGCTGTAATCAGGACGTCGCAACCCCACAAGATCGTGGCATTTAGGAGGAGGCGATCTGGCTGAGGTGCCCCAGGCTGGAGGAGGATCTTCCAGTTATGTTTTAGCAGCGCTGTAAATGTCAGATATTCTTGCGCAGTAACCAGTTCTCATGTTCTTGTTCGCTTTATCTTAATCAATTTAATATGGAAAGTAAACATCGATTAATTATCAATAAGTAAAGCTATTAGAGATAAGCATTATTTTTTTTTCGACGTAAAACAAATATTAATCCTACTTTTCAACGAAAATACTGGTCTTAAGTTCCATACACATTGAATCGTTCAGAAAATAATGTAGGATTTTGAATTTTTTGTATGAATGTCAAATGTCAAAAACAATCGTGCTTCTTGACGTCTGCAGCATTTCGATGTTAACGTAGACGGCCAAAAAACATCAGTCAAGTCTGGGGTAAGAGCAGCATTAATGAGTGCACTTTTAAACGGTAGTTTAAAAAATGTCTTCAGTCTTGAAGACAAAGAAGGACTTCTTTTGATAAAGATGTTCTGCAATCTTTGTTAGAAGAAAACCCAGGAACAACTGTTCAATAGTTTGTAGGGAAACCTCACCGTTGATGACCACGTCGAGGAGATTGAAAAGGTAAAAAAAAACAACTTTAAAATATCGTTCTACGACCATTAAATGAAAATAACCATTTTCTGACCAAAATTATTATTTATGATGAAAATTGGATACTATGAGATAACAGTAGACGTTTAGGACAGTAACAGGAGAAGCAGCAAAACCTTTTTGGAATCCCCCTACTCTGCAAAAAAGGTGCTGGTTACTGTTTTGTAGGATTTATTTGGTTTGATACCTAGCAGCGTCTTAAATCTTTGAAAAACCATCAATGCAAAATCGTATTGTGACTAAATTAATGCCATGTATCAGAAAATGGCAGTAATGGGTCCATTTAGTTGCATGACGATGCCAGGGCACATGTATAACGTGAGTAAGTGACACAAGCAGGAAAGTAAGTGAAGCGCTTTCCAGATTACTTATAACAATTAGTAGTTATCTATAACAGTTAATCTTTTATGTATAAAAAAAGTGGATGATGTCCTAATTAGGACAGATTGTAATATTACTCAATAAAAATTGTTTCTGAAAAAAAAAGAATTGGATAGTGATAGTTTATCATAATAGTTAGAAAAATAAATGATAATAGAGCGCCGAAAATGTAGAGCTCCGGAAGTCGTTTAGGAAACCAGATTTAGCAGATAGTGTCCTATATACGGTGAGGTCATATATGTGGGTGGGAGTGTGTAAGGCACGCAGGACAATTGTTGGGAAACGTAATTCTTTTTAGGAATCACACTTTTAGTTAATTTATTAGTAGATAGTAAGACATAGTAAAACTTTGATCAACTAAAAATCTGATAACATAACGGAATCTGGTGGGGCACTATAATCTTATTTAGTAAATCATAAACATCTGAACGACATCTGCTAAGAATAAGAAGCTTGCAGGTTTAGGAATCGTTAAACGACCTTTTTTGTCATCGGTCATTTAAGAGAAATCCACATCGATATATGGATCCAGATTAAATGGAAATATATTAAATATTATCAGTGAATATATGACGTAGTAGACGGAAAAAAATTATGATTAATTATTATTCTCATTTTAAGATATTGTTAAATTTCATTGGTTATGATAAATCAAATTTGAATTAATTTTATGTTCTCAGTTTAATTATGTTTATTTAGAAGCCAGAATTTTTCAAAACAAAATAACATAATTATTGGGTTGTGTCACATGAAATGTCCGTTTTCAAGGTAAAGGATTTTTATTAAAAATACGATATGAAAACAAGATAATTTTATTCGAAGTATTTACCTTCTTTTTCTACACATTTTTTCCAACGTGACACCAACTTTTTTATCCTCGAACTGAAAAACTCTGAGCTTTGAAGTGAAACAAAATCTGAAAACGCACTTTTCACTTGATCATAATTTTCAAAAAATTTTCCTTTGACGAAGTTGTCTAAATTCCTGAACAGGTGATTATCTGTTGGAGACAAGTCGGGAGAATTAGGTGGGTGCGGAAGAACTTCGTAGCCCAGTTCTTTCAATTTTTGCACGGTTTTGAAACATGGGGTCTTGCTGCCGCTCAGTGATAACATGAGATACCCATGTATCGAGCTTTTTTACTTTCTCAATACACTTTAAATGTCTGGAAACGGTAGATGCACTTGCATTTAGTTGTGCTGAGATTCCTTTAACTGTTTGGTAGGGGTTTCCTTCTACTGTATGTTTGAGGACATCGTTGTCTATTACGGACGGAGGTCTTCCTCGGGGCAAGTTTTCCAAGTCGGTATCCCCAGCTAAAAACTTAGCAAACCAACGGAGAATGGTCCGTTCATTAACACTCCCATCCCCAAACGCCTTGCAAATATTTCTAGCGGCCTCAGCTGCTGAATGGCCGAGTTTAAACTCGTACAAAAGTATTACTCGAAAATCGCGTGTTTCCATGTGCATATTTTTGGAGGTATACTAAAAAGTGGGTAATTGATTGGGTAGCTAATGTTTATAATACAAAGGTAGAGGATTAATAACTGTTTACTTTGAATATGTAAACATACGGAAGAAAACAACAGAGACCTGCAAAATCATTTATGTATTTCAGAAACTATAAAAACGGACATTTCATGTGAAACAACCCAATATATAAATATATAAAACACGGCATTTTCGTGTCTATAATGTGGTATTATCTGTTGATTGGGAGGTCCTTTTTTACATATTTTTTTATATTTACACGATATGTATATAAAGTTCTAAAACCATAATATTATAATTTATAGCAAAGCTAGGCTCTATTTGTATGGGGAAGCCCCAAAGAAAAAGAAAAATTCCTTTCTATTCTAGGAAGGTCCTTTTTTTCCATTGCTGAATCCTGATTATTTTAACGGGTAAGTGATAAGTGTGGTTATGTTTTGAATTAAATAGATATACCTTAAAGAGTGAAACACCTTTCACTTAAATGATTTTCGGATGTTTCACTTTGTACATTTCCACATGTTCTAAGATCTTTCCGTTCCGTTCCAAAAAGCAACTGATAATAATCGTACTTCTTACTACATCTTACCATCCCTAATGAATTCCTCTTAACCTTTTTCGATTTTAGAGGCACAATTGATATCGAGCGGAACTCAAAACTTTACATAGCTATATGGAGGCCTAAGATAACATTTTATTGTTATTAAAAAACATCACAAGTCCGAAATAAGTTTAATGAACCATATATAAAAAAATTAATTAATTATAGATTTTTTGAAAAGAGTAAAATAAATAGAAGTCGACAGACATCCCAAACATAAGGAGTGATTTCGGATCTGTTCGAAAAGGGACAAACGAATTGTAAATGTTTATTTTTAGTGATAGAAGTAACAACATATTTACTCAGTGGAAAGTTGTGAAGCTATCAATAAATTAATAATTCATTGATAAAATAAAAATCATAATATTTATTTAACTTATTTTCAGAAAAAAAAAAACATATAAAAGATATTGAAAAATATTGAAGGATGATACAAAAAAAATGTTATATTATTTTATTCCTCTTATTTTGATTTTTATTAATATCATGCAGAGTTACTAAAAAAATGTATTACTGAGATTTGCAACTGTTTTTTTGATAATACAACAAATAAATTTGTAACAAGAGAAACTGCTCATTGGCTGCACTCCTCGAGGTAATCTAAACCAGATGGTCTCGAGGCCATATTCTTTTCAGACGCCTCGGAGGATTACCTAGAATAAAATATGAAGCAAGGATTATAACTAATGGGTCAAAGTAAGAATAGAATTTGTCATGGAAGGATCTACGCTCACCCAGATCTACATACAACCAGATCAGTTCGGGCCAAATCAGCAACGTACGGAACAATAAGGGTCTTTTGATGAGTTTATTCTTGATAAATTAAGGATTTCGCATTTAAGGATGGACGGAAAGAATTCGATGTTTTAGTAAAAGCCCGAAGCTCAACTCATTAGTCCAGATTGGGCTTATGTTAGTCATTTAGATGAGCTTTTTGTAGTTGAGTGGATGGTTCCACCGTTTGTCCATTAATAATTTTTGCCGCTTGTCCAAAATAATTAATATTTTTAGAATTATAGTAAGAAGAAAGCGCTTTATATTTTATTATACAAAGAAAATAAAGGAGACGATAAATTTTATTTACAAATTTACAAAATGGAAATAATTCGATGGTTTAGTAGAAGCCCAAATCTCAAATCTGTAAGCCCAGATTGGGCTTATGTTAGTCAGGGAGCCTTTTGTAGTTGGATGGAAGATTAGAGCGTTTGTCTAGTAAATGTTGAAGTAACCGAAAGCGACAAGTAACTTCTTATCGTTTCAGTCTTCTGTGTCGATCCTATGTTAGACGTTTGTCATGCAGGAGTCTTAAATATCAGATCTGTTCCAACGGGGACAAACGGAATATTTTTAAAGGACACTGTGGGACAATGATTTCAAACAAGATTTCACCAAAAAAACTACTTAATGACGGGGCCGATAGAAAATGAAATGACTCTTTTACAATTACAATGGAATGCTACTTTAATTGAACTAGCGCCTTTAATCGATTTTCTTTTCTTTTTCCCGTGCTCAATATTTTTTTTTCCTCAAATCCTTTTTCTATACGGTCTTGGCTAGATACCACACTTAGCTCGAGATCACTATCCGTCTCATTGAACCAGCCGCCGATAAATACCACAAGACACCTTTAAGGAGTGACGAGAGAAAAAAAATAAAATACTAATTCACTGATAAGTATTTGAACAATTGCGTAATCCAAGCTTAGGCAAGCTTGTGAAAAGAAGACCCTGGAAATGGAAAGTGGACCGCGGTGGTCAGTTAAATGCCGAGCGATGCTATCTCATCAACTGGTCCTCTGAGTATTCACATCTTCTTCCTTCTGCGTTGGATCTTCGTCCAGTCCGTTGTGTAGTGTATGTGCACATCAAGCGGTGGAGGTGAGGAATGTGTAATGGGTATGTGGTATGAAGAATAAGTATACAGGCTATTGGTTGAAATAACTAAATATAAAAAAAAAAAAAAAAAGGTTGACTTAATTATAAACACAACGAAGTTTCGATCCATAGATAATAAAAGCTCATCCTTTCGATCAGATTAATATATCTGTAAGGATTATTCGATTCTTTTCGACCAAACACTTTCCTTAAGTGACATTTATGGAAAGTATCTTTTATGAAATCAAATTAGATTTTTTTTTGGAAAACTCGTAGTCGTCATCTGTATTAGGATACTCAAGCAAAAATAAATAAAAACAATTTTAAAGAACAATTAGAACTAAAATTTGAAGGTCTAAGGTCATTAAGTTATATTTAGTACAAACATCTTTATATGAACAATTTTTTAAAAACTTATTCAATGATATCAATGATAATACTATCTGCCACCTTCTGGTGTAGTAATAGGTATAACATCTAGAAGAAATCATTCCTCGCAGTTATTAACAATATTGTTTAATTTTAACGTCGACTTTGTTTAAAATACGGTTTAGACGGGTTCAAAAAATTAGGGAAAAACCTTGCGGCTGTGTGTGATCTCGGCCAAGTCACCTCATTTCACGGCCGTTGGCCTAGAAACAGTACGAATCTAATCTAATGTACTGCGTCCAAGACCACCATTGTTGTAGAGGTACAGGGTTTTTTTTTGTTTTGTTATTAAATTTGTATTTTCTAGTATGTCTTAATGTGAATACACTTAATTATTTTCCCACTAAGAAAAAAAAAATCAATAATTCTTGGCATTCAAAATTCGATTGAATTTATTTTTTCAAAATCGTTGTTGGGCATAAATAATTAACCTGTAGCAGAAACCAAATGAATTTCACCAAAGGTCACATCTATTATTTAAGTGATCTGTTTTAATACATATAAACATATATTTCGTTATTATATGAGAAATGAAATAGTTAAAATATATTTACAGAGTTCACATTTTAAGAAATATATATGATCCTGAATATTGTTTGATAACTATATGTCTGGAACACGTCATATTATAAATAAAGTATCGCTTAACGAGATATTTAATATCTATTTTACCGGTCTTCGGAATTGGATACGCCTGCAGACTAACCCATGAATTTGGGCGGATGTGACTCAGAAGACATTGAGATGCGAATCGCAAGTATCGGGTATGAGTGACGTTAAGGACAAGGGCGGAGTCAAAATTAGTTTTGATTGTTGATCCAGTCGACAGCCCGAGGTGCTCATGTAATATTCATAACCTGGTGGTTGGTGGTTCCTAAGGATCATTTGTCCAAAGTTGGCGTCTCGTCCAAAAAGGCACTGTTTGAAAATGGAAATAAATACACAGCATCATACCCCAGAAATAAAAAAAAGTATACAGATGTAGTGTATGCAGAAAGAACTGTAATGTTGAACTACTCTAGTCGGAAAAAAAATCCATACAACCTTAGGTATGAAGGCCGTTATGAACCTAATGTTCTATTGTAATGTATTTCACTTTTATTTTTTCGGAAACTGTAAAGAATACAAAACTTATCTATACGAATAATAAACAATTACACACTAAACTATCCTCTGCACTCTAAGACTTAGATGGACAATTCAACATTTTGTCCATACCCAAACTACATCGTACTACAGTAAAACACCGGCCTTAGCAAACCCTTCAATGAAAGAAATCGGTAATTACACCAAACAGTCAATCAAACGCTGCACTCATAAAAGAAGAAAACATGTGTTGTTAAATTAGTTTGTTTAATTCATAACTTTATACTTTTAATTTATTTTCTTCGTTTTTTTTTGTTTTTAATATTTCTTGTAAAAAAAAATACTACAACTGTACTACATCTTAAATTTAAATTGATAACATATCAGTCATTTAGGCTCATTTATTATAATTCGTAAAAACAAAAAATATTTTGCAGATTTTAAGGATGTTTCATCCGAAATTGTTTGTCAATTTGTAAATATATAAATACAACTTATTTTCTCCGTATAATAAAAGATAAATCGCTTTCTTTTATGGTCAATGTGGACTTAGGAAGTAGAGCTTTGGGAGTCTACTAAATTATCTAATTCTTTTCGTATCTAATCTTTACAATCCGAAATCCTCAACGCTCCTTACTTTGTCAGGAATAAAATCATCCATAAAGATTTTAATTTTGTGACATATGGATATGTTTCTGGCCCAAATCAGATATCCTTTCCTGACAAACTCCATTCCCACTGTGACCCAATAGTTTCAATTATAGCTTCCTCAACAACCCATGATAATTCTTTGAAGCGTCTGAAAAGATGAAGGCCACAGGACCTTCTGGTTTAGCATAGTTTTTAGAGAGCTGCCAATAGCTAGTATCTCGACATGTGTATCATGACTTAATATTATCTCAGATTTACTAGAATTATTCCATAAAACCGTAAGTTTCAACAAATATATATGTATTTTAAAATCATTGCAATGTGTACATATTTTTATTAAATAATAAATTTAATAGTATTTTATATTCTTTTTGGTTAGGGCAGTTAGTATTATTAAACAATAAAACACGTGATAAAATAAAAATATAATAAAAATAATTTAATCTTAATAATAATTTGATAGACGTTGTCTCCTCCTTTTAAGTTCTAATATTCCGATAATTACAAAATATATTCTAAACATTTTATAAATGAAACAATTACTTTAGAAAATCTTATTTTAAATAACCGAATTTAGACATTTAATTTGCATGTTAATATATTACAATGATATTCGTTTTTATATAATCTCGGACAGATCTAAGGAAGTAGTGGGGAGTTAATTTCCTTTAATCGACAAGCTTCCCGTGAGGTCAAGTATATAGGAAAGATATGCTATCATTCTTGTCAGCAAGGTCTTCCTTTGATATGGCTTCTTAACACAAACAATACTTTTCAAGGAAACGTTTTTGTTTGTTTTTTTAATTTTGTTTATTTTTTTTTTATGATTTACTATTCTTATATCATTATTATCTTAATATATATGAACGATTATGTAAAGTTTATTTTTTATTGATGTATATTTATTTAAATTAACAACTATATTAACATAAATCAATTTAGTTAGTTGGTGGAAAATATTGAAGAATGCTATGATATGTATGTAGAAAAACTACTTACTAGCAGCAATCCTAAAATAGGAATATTCCTAGTCATATCCCGTGGTTTCTTAAATAACGATAAAATAAAAATATTGAAAAAAATGCTTAAAATGGCATATTAATCAAAAACCTCCAAATCAACTTTATTTTCTGCATCTATGCATAAACAATGTACTTACTATATATAATTTCAGTAAAAAAAAAAAAAATTAAAAAAAAGAACTTTAAGCTTTTTTAACTAATCAACAATATCGGAGACGGATAATTGATTGCCCTTAATTTACAGAACAGGCTTTACACCAACAAAAATTAACAAAACAATAAAGTTAAAAATTGTCAATCGTATTATTCAAAATTTTCACAAAAACATTTTTTCAAACTTCGGAATATTCAAATGTAAGTTTTAAGATTGTGTCCAAATAGCCTGTACGTAAATAGCGTAGTAGAACAACAAGATATTTTGTTCCAAGAATGTTATACGTTTAAGAAAGCTGTGTGATGTGAATCCTCCTGATTTTATTATAATTTAATTATTTGTCTCTTTCGTTCATAATTGTTTAATATTATAAAATTAAACTTCCGATCCCATTATTTCGTTTTTAGAATTATGCTATGAGGTCTTTTGAATATTCTAAGGGAAAACAAAATTTCTTTCTACAAAGAATATTGCTTCGTGAATGTTTTTAAAACTTACTTTCTCATTAAAAAAAAAAAAAAAAATATATATATATATATATATATATATATATATATATATATATATATATATATACTATAAAATATATAGGAAAGTGAATAAAATTAGAGGCTGATTTATAACTTCACCAATCTTTTATAAAAATTAATGCACAACGTTCACACAAGATTCAGACATGAGGCTTCTGGTTGTAAGCATCCACTCACACTAGATAAATTTGTGCCTTTGCACCTGATGATGGCATTTTAGCCGAAACGTTGTGCATTAATTTTTAATTAATAAAAAGTGGTGAAGTTATAAATCAGCTTACAATTTTATTCACAGAATTTGGCCTTCAACTTAAAGAATCTACACCTTATATAAAAAATTATTAAACTATTAGGTGGTTTTAGAATAGCTTTCTATTTACTTTCGTTAATGGATTTTAACTGACCATAGCTTTTTCATAGAATATTTATTTTAAGTACTATTCATACAATCGTTAAATGTCTGATATAAACGACAAATAAACCTGAAGAACACGATTATTTTCTCTGTATAACCTTACATTTGTGCGAAAATAATACGCTTTACATAATTTTTATGTAAATATCCAAATTATTTAACTCAGTTGTGCTGAAACTCATCATCCATTGACTGAAACCTGACTCAAACAAAACAAGTGTCCTTCCTATATAAAGATAACCAATTCCGAAGATAAAACTGGATTTAAAAAAAAAAAAAAAAAAAGAAGAAAAACGGCCTACAAAACTGGCTCAGTCAGGAAGCTCCAAATGCCAACAAAAGCGAACCCGCCCCTGGCTTAGGTTTATATCAACATTCTGACGCATCATCAACCAATTATAAAATTTAACAAAATAAACAGAAATATTTCCATCAATTTTGAAAATGCATAAGTCAACACTACTATCATTATTATTATAAACAATAGCCTTCTCATTATCATCAAAATATATACCATTTTATTCTTATAATTTTTCATTCAGATTTTGTAGTAATGCAGAGAAAAAAATCGGTTTGTTTATGTTTTTTCTCAGTTTATACCCAACATTTAACAATAGTATTCAAAACTAGTATTCCATAACAAGGTCATTATTAATACATTTCAATTCACTACAGCGTCAAGATAGTAAATGAAAATCTACTCTAAAATCAATTAATAGTTTAATATTTTTCCTGTATAGTACATAGATGATTTTTATAATTATAAATTTTTAAATAATCTAGGGAAACATTTTTTTATTTTTTATTTATTTTTTTATTTTTTTTTTTATTTTTTATTTTTATTTATTTTTTAAACTTGAGATGTTTGTTTATTTGCAAACTTTTATTTATCTCAATTATAGGTTAATGTTTTGATTTGTTTTGTTTTTATATTTATTATTATTTAATTCTATATATATCATTTATTTGTATTTATATCAGTTATAGGTTGTTGTTTGTTTTCTTATTTTGTATATATATTATATTTTATTTATTTGACTTTATCATTTTATACTGTATATATTGTGTGAATGGGATCATATATCACTATTACTAATGTTCATATAGAAACAAATTGTAATATATCTCAATAAAAAAAAAAAAAAAAAAAAAAAAAAATTTAAACTGAGCCGCTTCACCTGATGGATATTCTAAATATTGAACAAATAGTTAAATTAAAAAGAACGCGTTGTATAGCCAGAAAAAAAAGAAATATTGGAATTTGTAGATTTTTATTCAATATTGAATGGCTGTGATCGGAAAAATCGAATAATTCAATTAAAATTAAATGCGAAACAGTACGTATATTATGCTTTGTTTTCAATTTAATAAAAAAATTATAAAATGAAACATTGTTTACAAATAAATATTTTCGCAATTCGACTATTACAGAATGAAGGATGTTATAAAATAAAATAAAAAAATAAATAAATGACCTATGCATGACCTAAGGAGAGCTCAGATAAACGATCAAGTTACGTTTCCAGTTAGAGCACAAAGTATATATTGAAAAGTTTTTGTTCTTGAGTCCAACTTTATCTATGAAAACCCATAATTTGGAAAGAAATAAAAATCCAAAGCAATGGAATTCCCAGTTTGTTGTATTCCTAAATTATTTCGTCCACATTATATTAAAAGATTATTTGAAATATATGAAACGGATCGGAAGAAAAATGTTGGCAGAAAATATTTCTAATAACAGTCATCAATTATCAATTTACAATAGCGGGACTAAACGCATTATTTAATACATATGTATGAAGTAGTACCATTAAAGGAAAAGTTATTTAAACAATTCAATTTTAATTATTCTTCATTCTATGGATTTCAATGTCGTTCGTATTTTAATTTTCTCACCATCTGATTAATGCATTGTTATAGTTTAGACATTTATGTTTTTGTATTTTTATCTCACGACTTATTTCTTAAATAAGGACAGGCATAAAAAACCTAAAAATTATATCCGCATATTATATAAAAGTATGGTAAAATATAATGATTTGTTGAATGAAATGATAAAAAAATACTACAAGATCAAGATTAGGACCTTGTATTCTAGGAGGTTTATTTTGTATTATTTAATTTAAAGCTATGTAGGGGCGTTTTGTCTGCTCTATCCACATTTACATCCATTATTACACAAATATATTTATTATTTATTCTGCATACATATTTTATTTATTATATGCTCAATGAAGGAACAAAATATTACTTTCTCGTCTCTATAAACTCAACAATAATAAAGAAAATATTTATTTTGGTAATGCATGGTATAATGGTAAACATTTTTTTTACGTGTTTAAGAATTGCTGAAAAAGTTTGCTTTTCCATTTATTTTTAATAATGAAACTATGATTGATATCGATTTGATGTTTTCCGAAGGGTGACATCCCCTTCTTGATAACACCTTGATAAAAAATGTGGATTACTGGCAGACGACTGATAAAATTATATATATATATATATATATATATATATATATATATATATATATATATATAATATATATTAATAAAAAATAAACTCGGCCGCGCATATCAATTTCATAAAATAATATAAAGGTTAATGGACAAAAACAGTTTTCAGCGTGAGTATAGTGTTCGAAGATATTTACTTTTATTTTTCTTTGAGTATATATTTAGGAAAAACTATAATTTTTTCTCTTCATTTTTTTAAGGGACGTGTTCTAGAACATTTAATGTTTTAAGATGTTTACATATTTATGTATAATTAAGGTAAAAATATGATATATTTTTTGGTTGATAAACATTATCATTGGGCATATAGTTAAAGAAGGAATTCATTATTATTATTATTTTTTTATAAGTTTGCATCGTCTTGTTTACACTACTCATGTTGTATTAAATATTAAATTCGAATACTATCTGGGAAAAGTTAAAGTATGTATAACTTTAAAAATATTTTGACTAACAATAAAAATATTGATGCACAAATTAATTCTTGATAATAATTAGTGCATTTTGAATGAGTATCCTATCAGTGTATTAGAAACTCGCAAATCTATTCTATACAAATAATGCTTTTATAGTCATTAAAAAAGTCATAATCATAATCATAATTATGGTACTGCTTTTTTGCCTGTCCAATGCAAAATCTTTTAACTTTTTATATGTCCAAATCTTGATTTTTTTAAAAAGTTTTTAATTAGCGCCAAAAAATAATTAGGTCGGTCTTGATTTTACAGTTTTATTTCTATTTATCGCTGTTTTATTTAGTTATATTTGTTTTTAAAATTAATATTCTGTAATTTTTCTTCCACTCGTTTTTTTTCATTCATCTTGACATGTTGATTTTTTTAAGTTTTTAATTGGAGCCAAAAAAAATTATGTCGGTCTTAATTTTATAGTGTTTATTTCTGTTTAACGCGGTTTTTATTTAGTTATATTTGTTGTTTTATTATGTAAACATTCTGTAATTTTCTTTCCCTCGTTTTCACTTTATCTTGACAAGTTGATTTTTTTTTTTTTTAAGTTTTTAATTGGAACCCAAAAAAAAATTAGGTCGGTCTTAATTTTATAGTGTTTATTTCTATTTAACGCTGTTTTTATTTAGTTATATTTATTTTTTTATATTATATTCTGTAATTTTCCTTCCACTCTTTGTTTCCATTTCATCTTGACAAGTTAATTTTTTTTTTATTGGAGCCAAAAAAAAAAAATAGGTCGGTCTTTATTTTATAGTGTTTATTTCTATTTAATGCTGTTTATTTTTTTAAAATTATTATTCTTAATTTTTCTTCCACTCATTGTTTCCACTTCATCTTGACGAGTTGACACTATTATAAACACAAATAAGCCACTAATAAATTTTAAAAAACAAATAAAATAAACACTGTACTCACGGCTACGAGTGCGAAGAGCGCTGGTAGAAGAGATGGGATCATGTTGAGGTGGTAAAGCGGCGACTGCAACAGAGAACAGAAAGATCCATGAGGTTCGGCCTTGCTCCCCACCCCTATATCTATAGCCCTCTGCCTTCATCCTCCCATCTCCTACTATTCTTGCTCAATAATTAATATTCCAATAGAGATAATAGTATGACATAGCTTAGGAAAACCCAAAAAGAGATATCTTTTCAAGAAAAAAAATTAAAATTTGGCTGTAAATATTATACTAATAGACCAAACAGTCATTCATAAGGCGAAGAATCATATCATATAGTTAGAGGTAACCTTAAATGAGACAGAGTTAGTACTAGTTTAGTAAATAATCTTGTAATTTATTTATTTATTATATAATTTTCTAATAATATTCCTCCAAATTTTCGATATTATCACACGAATCCTCCTGAATATTCAAAGCATTAAAGTTAAAATATGGACGAAATTCATCATTAAGGTAATAATTGCTGAATTATTAAATTAAATTTCCTCATCAGTATAGACATGTCGTCCTCAATGCCAGCCTACGTCATTCATTTTTTGGCTTGCTTATTTTGAATGATGTATTGTTGTTTGTAATTGTTTTTTATATTATTTAAGTTTGTATTTACGTGCCTTTATTTTAAATCATTTATAAGTGTATTGGGTTATAGAATAATTTTGTAGCGTTTTTTACTGGTTCAATAAAAAACTAAGATTTTTGTAACAGTTTTAACAAATTATATATGTCCCATTTTAGTCAATCATTGTTATCATCTAAATTGTAATTTTTGAATTCCGTTCAATGACAATTTATGAATTAAAAAGTAAATTATATTTAAAAATCAACCGTTATTTACATGAAACAAATTTTTTTTTTGAAAATTTAATAAAACTCAAAATCCTAATGATTAGATCGCACAATTTGATAGCGATTGCATTAGATATAAGGTTAGTGATGAATCTGATATCAAAGAAGTACTAAACTATTTTGTTACCGGACCCAAACAAATTTGCATGAATTAAATTTGAAAAAGATGGGACTCAGACATTCAGTAAAATTCCGTCAGAAAATAAAATAAATTTTAACACATAGGAGGTTTATTAATCGATTATGCTATAAGGATTAATATGATAGTAATCGAATGTCTGTGAAAGACCAACTTGATCGAGAGTATTTATTTATTATTTTAATTGAAGAACTATTAGTATAATATTTACAGGGCTATTCAAGGTGTTGTTTGAAATATCTGTACGTTTTACCTCGCGACATCAACTATTCTGTAAAGCATGAAAATACAGTACAGATATTTCTACTGTTTAATGGATGAAAATGAAAAGATAATTTTTCCCATGGTGGTAAAATACGTTAGAAATATGGAAAATGCCAAAAAAAAATTCAAAGTTGTTAAAATCATTTTTATATTAATAAAACTTTTAGAAAACATGACACAAAGTCACGAAACTAAGTCTTGCTCAAGAGTTTATCACCAAGGAGAGGGGAATATAAATTTGATTATATATTAACAAAAAAGTGCACGTGATATTTTTAAATTATGTTAATATTTTTAATACAATACACAATGTATTTATTTATGTTTTCAACATATATTGTTGAAAAGATGATTTAGAAATTAAAATGTAAATAATGTAAAACATTGTAATATCTTTTAATTAAAACCCATAACATTATTTCGTTAAATTATGATGATGCTCAAAGGCCTTTTAATGACGCAGAAAGACATACAAACTATAAACATAACAAATATCTTTAAGCTACATAAAAGTATTAAACATAACCCTTCAACACACACATGTATAACGATGGAATGAATTGTTAACTTTAATTAACTCATGTTATAAGTATTTGATTGTAAATTTTACCTTTAATGTTTTAGTTCGTGAACTTGAATCACTTAGATGAGAACGATTGTATTGAATAATAAAAAAAATTGTATATAACTTTTAATGTAGGAAGTAATTAAAAAAGAAATACTAACAAAACAAAACACGGTAAATTAAATAATATAATAGAAGATATACAGTATAAAACAGTGACACAACCTAGGAATAAAATCGTGATCGTCCCATTACAAGTTTTTTTTTTTTTTTTTTTTTTTTTTTTACTATAAAAGAAATAAATAGTGTCCTTCCTACCTAGAGTCTTTTTTTATCTTCTATTATTTTCATACTTATGTTGAGATTATAAAAACAAGAATCAATAATAATTCATTAGGTTAAAATTCGTCCTTAATCCCTTCATGGATAGCGCCAACTCCCTAGTAATAAGTATGGATAGTATCCAACAAAAATAATCGTTTGTAACTGAAACATTAAAATTATTTGTAAATAAGCTTTTAATAAAAAATGGTATCAGCGTGATCTGCTGGTAGAGCACTAGCCTACTGTTATCTGAAACCTGGGTTCGAATCCCGGTTGTTGCAAAAATTATTTATACGGTTATTTCAGCCGTGGGGTGACGCTGCTGTATGAAGACCCCCATGGGGCAGATCTAGCCTCGAGGGGTACCCAAAAACTATTTATAATTAAGAAATGGTGTAAATCATATTTATTTCAATAAAAGTTTAAACATTAATAAAATGAGGTATTTTGATTAATAATTTCGAGAAAAAAAATCTCTTATTTTGCTCTTTTATTTTTAATTTCTTAGATTGATTTCTCTATTACTAACGTTGATACACACAAACAATTATCCTTTTATATTGAGGCTATTTTAGTTGTAGTTTATTAAATAATTACTTTTTTGTATTTTATATGATAATTACTTAATTTTACCTGCTTTATTACCACTAATATGCAGTTGTCAAGCGTATATCTCGTTAAAAGCGTGGCCTACAATCGTGTTGACAGAGTGATAGTAACCAGGTGCCTTGAACCTGAGAGAAAGGTAACAGTCTGGAGTACCATCGCAACTCTCCGGTTACGTGACAGTACGAGCAATGTCATTCTTCTCTCTTTCTTCAAAATATTTGTTGTTTCACAGTATTAAGTTATCCATTTAGTTATGTCTTTTAATTACGCATATACGAGATATATTAAATAAATATACTATATAATGACCCTTAAGTCCGATGGTTGCATCGGATATTCTAAGTTTATTTAAGTTAGTACGAGAGCCAGTAGCGTTATCGAGAATTAATTTTAGGACGGCCGATCTTTTCATATGTCTTTGTTCTATCAAGATTGATAAGAATTTTGTATTCTAAAAACAGCTAAATATTCGAATCCAGAGGAGCCTCATTGAGAGAAAAATATCAAAAGATAATGGCTCATATTATCATTATGAGCCATTTTTTTCACGACGTTGGAAACAAATCTCAAATAAAAAAAGATCGTATAAAACTGAAATTGCAAATTTAAGATAATTATATCGCCGTTTTCGGCTACTGTCAACTCATAATATATAAATAAAGTGTAAACAAACATTTAAAACAAAGAAACTGTAATTTATAGGGACATCATTTGAAAAACAGTAAGAGCTAAAAGGAAAAAAAAGTTTCTCTTAAACACTAATTTTCTCTTAAAATCAGGCACGAACCAACAGGTTATTTTTAATGGAAAGTAAACTATAAACCTAGTTAATTTCTGTGGTGGTAGATTTTTTTTATTAAATTCAAAGCTGCATAAACTTAAAATTATGACAATAAAGATAAATTATCGTGATTAAGATGATTCATTAATTTTTGCTTATAAAAATAGTTGTGGTAATTTTTTTATAAAAAGGACAATTCCATGGATTGTCGTTTTAATAAGATATCTTAAGTGGGAAATTAAAAAGATAAATAAATAAACTGAGGATGGACAATGATAAAGAAAAACGGCTTACACAAAAAAATATTTAGGAAATTCAAAACTTCCGATATTGGTCTCATGTCCACCACATGCATAGGTTCTCCCCACTGTGCATTGGTATGAAAAAAAAAAACATAACATGAAAGGGCCTTGGCTTCAGTACTTTATGGATTCGTACTATTTTAGGCAAAGAGGTGATTAGGCCGAGGTAACGTTCCGCAGCCAAGTTTACTTCAATATTATAAAGTTTTACAGGTAATAATAATTCTTCATTAATTTATTCAGGAATTTTTTATCTAGTAATTTATGATGTACACAAAAAATTAAAGATATCTTTGGTAATATAGAACGCGGAAAGATAAATATACATAGAGTCCCCCATCGTAACGAATGTCAAATTTTAAAACTTCGCGCCATTATTTTGCACAGATATGGCCCTTTATTGGCTACATATTTCTTAAGATTTAATTAATACAAGGATTGAAAAATTCCTTTCTCAGGAAAGATTCAGTAATATTTTTTATAAATATTTCCTAATAGAAAAAAAAGTATTATTTTTAGAGGCACTTCAATATTTCTTGTTGGCTATGGCCATAGCAGCGTATTATTTGCCATAAAGTCCTTATTTAGAGATGCGGATAGGCATAAAGACGTTCGCATTATAAAGGCAACTCCTACGGTGAGATATTGCATGGTTGAGAAATACAACCTTTAACTCTTGAATAAATAAATAGTTATTGCAAACGTTAGGGTAGGTTTTATTAATAGCTGCTTTTAGGAGAATGTCATCATTTCGGATATTAAAACATGGGATAGTTACAACTTCTTGGGAAAAGGTGATGTGAAAATTTTTAAAAAATCATCAAATATCTAAATCTTAACATGTCTGTTAAGTTTCAAAAAAGATTCCTCGGAAATTTATTTTGGATTAAATGATATAAGAGTAGGCATTTTCATCCACAAATACAATACTTAGTTTAAACGGTTATCGCAAATCGCCGCAGTTTAAAATGTTGTATGTGTAAAAATATCAAGTCTAATTTATATTTATAAATGAAAGACAGTTTTCTGGATACTTTAGTATTCAAAATGACTATGGCTGCAAAGCTAACATTTTTCTGGAGGTTACGTCTTACCTTATAAATGTGCAAGAAGGCTGAGTTTAAAAACATTCTACCTCTAAGTGATTGAAAAAAAAATTTTTAAAACCTTTTGAAAAATTGTTTTTCAATGACTCAAATACTATACATTTCCTGAAAAATTATAAGTACTCATTTGAAAAATAATCGAATTTCGGAACCTAATGAAAGCATAACTATCTTAATCTGGACTAGTATTAAGAAATATTCTAAATACTTTACTAATATATATATTCACAGTATATTTGACTTCGTATCCAGGTGTTGTGTATGCTCCATGGATATTGGATTTTTAAAATGATCTTGACGACTAAAAAATGTTTCGATATTGAAAAATAGAACGAACTCCTTTATAAAACGTAAAAACTTTCCTAACTATTGGAATTAATTACTTTTTACCTTGCAATCGTGTCACGACAATATACAAACAATGTTTCAAAGCTAATAGGTATTAGATCATTATGGGTAAACATATCTGTCCTTGTATGCTACTGCAAATTTGACAGAATAAAATTAGACTCTGGAATCCATAAGTTATAAATTCATATGGTATTCATAAATTCGAGAATGGAGAAGAGATTAATTTTCTTTCTTTTTTTAGAAGAATGTTTCTTTTTTTCTTGTTTTTTTTGGTCGATTACAAAAGTTTATTATTGACTAAAAAAGAGCTGAGAAATATTTAAACTATATTAAATAGAACCCAACTACTGAAAAAAAATGAAAAAAGTTAATATGATAGATCGAGTCTTGTTAAGATTCTTCTGATTTGAATTACAAAATATATCACAACCATAATTCACATTTTTATGGAAATGAATTCATTTTTAAAAGAAATGTTTCCACACTTTTATTTTTCTGTGTATTAAAACGTGAACCAATATTATTTTCCCTTTCCGACTAGAGATCAGCAATTGATAAATAAAATAATATTTAAATTTGTACCATTTAAAGTATTAGATTTTTATCATTTTCCAACTAAAAAACTAGAATAAGCTTAGAAAAAATGTTATGAAATAAATTCCTGGTTAACAACGTTTCTAAATTATATCTATTACATTTTGTTTATAAAAAAAAATATACTGAAGTTAATATAGCAAAGAAACATGTCTTTTATCGACGTTCGTTACAAAAAAAAAAAAAAAAAAAATAGCTGCAGAAGATGCATTTCAACTTATTTGAGATTATTGTTGACGTTTGATAGATAAGGTAATGATTACACCCTAGCTATTATAATCCAATATTGAGGTTCTCAATGTTTTTTAGTTAGTATAGTTAAACAGACACGTTTAAAACAAGAAAAATAGGACCACCTGTAGGATAGTAGATAGCATAACAACCTTCTATGAAAAAGGTCATGGGTTCAGACCGCAGGTGGTCCTAGGGTTTTTTAATGGAGGTAAGTTGTTCCGTCCTTCACAGTAAACGTAAAAAGGTGGTCCTGAGGCTGTGCTATATCAGGTAATCTTTAAAGATTCCTATCCTAATTAAACCTGGACTGGCAAAATTTAGGACTCTCACTGTCTCGTCCGATTAGCCGTAATAGCATAAAGTGACGTTAATTAAATAAACAACAAGAAAAATTATGCAAGAAGACAATCACGGCTTATCACTTATAGCCTCAGCTATAAAAATCATAGGAAAAATAGCCACAGAGACCAGACAATAAAAGGAGGATATTAAAAAGTTCTTGGATGCCAAATCTACTTATGTAAACATGTTAATGAATTGAAGTTATGACAAGCTCACCATAGCATCTTTGTTAGGCCTTTTTTGATCATCCCTTTTATTGTAGTTTAGCATTCATATGCTGATTTATAGACTGTTCTTGACAGATGTGGGTGTAGATTTGAAAGTTAAAAAAAAATATAATCGTTTACAATTTTAAGTATTTGTATGCTAAAAAGTGAAAAAGTAAATGATGTTTTATTGCACGTACAAGATTTGGAATGCTCCGCAAACAGCTGTACTTTCATGACTTTTTATTTTCAATTAATAAAAAAGGTTTAGATAGCGCCTATTTTTGGAGCGAATAAGAAAAGGAAAACAAATGGCTTATGTCGGATGAAATTATGGAGATGAGCGTTGAGGGTTTCATCAAGGCGGCAAAACACCCTGGACCCTTTTGATATCGGGTGGCCTTTTTTAGAGCGGCTGTCTGCTTCTTCATTCTTCGCGGTCGTCCAAGACATTCTTCGGAGTTCAGGGGGCCGGCAGATATTTAACCTGTCACTGCTCTTCGTGAAAACACTTCCAAGACAAGGGCTATTACTTTACGTCCCTCGCACTCCGAAAAGTGTCGAGGACTAAACGACTCTCAGTGTTTGTGTGTCAGTAATTGATGACTTTATGGCCTAATGGTCGCCATTTAAGGCGCACCGAGCGCCATTCGTTGCTACTGTTTAACTTTTGAAGGCATATTCGCTCTTTTAGTCTGCATAAAACCAAAACAGTGCGGATTTCGGAAGAAAGAAATATTTCAACTTAACAAATTCAATGACCTAAACATTATTGTATAACACTTATTTAAATAGAATTAGGATGATTAATTATGTCTAAACTGCTAAGATAATTTTTTACTAGAAAATTTAATTAATTAGAATTGCTAAAAAAATATAAATATAAACATTATAAAAAACAAAAAGAGAAAAAAATCAACTATGATCAAAAATAAATACTCAATTTTGTGTGTGTGGTAAGTGGTAGCGCAAAAGCTAACAGCTAAAACTGAAATTTTATATTTAAGACAACTATACGTCCGAGATGTTACAGCAACTTTTTCATGAAAATCGGCTGACATGAAGAGCCACTTTATACCATGCAGTTTGCACCTTTTCACGATTTACTCGACTTAAACTATTTTGATTGAACTCAATATATTGATGTAAATATTATAGGTTTTAATATTATATAGGTTTTATTCTAATTGAAATAGTCTGACAGGGCTTACATGCTGATATTTTAAATTTTCTTCTTTTTTCTTTATATATATTTTTTTCACTTTTATTCTCAAATCGCTATATTTCTGTTGTTTTTTTTTACCGTTTTCAATTATTTCTTTTTTTTTTTTTTTGTTTTGAAAATTTAATTTTTAGAAAATTTTCAGAATTCATGAATTCGTACGGTCGATAATCTTCATCATGTCTTCAAAAATAACTAATGTATTGGAGTGTATAACACAGACTTTTATTTTTCTATTTGTTCCAATTTTGTAATTAATAGCAGCTTCCTCATTAGACATCTAAATAACAATTTTTTCTGAGTAATATAACAACAAAAATAACCGAGTAATAAGTGTATAAAAAAGTTATGGTTTCAATCCTTTTTTTTTTTTTTTTTTTTTTTTTTCTTGTCACAGTATCATATTAAAAGTACACAAGTACATATTTTTTTCTTTATCTTAAAGGATGATTGAGTTATGGGAGTATTTATAGGGGCAGGAGTATTTTCTTTTCCAAGATTGTTCGTATTCGCTGATTCGACTGGTAGGCGTCCGAAAGGTAGGCCGAAGCTTCGATGGAAAGATAGCGTTAAGGCTGTTCTCGGGGGCTTGGGATTGAACGTTGAACATTGGACGAGTCTGTGTTGGTGGTATCGGCATCGAACCTTCGGGTTATAATTAATTATTATTATTTTAAGCTTAAACCGGTTCATTACTGAAAATAATCTACCAAAATATAATTATAAAAAATGCATAAATCAGACATCACCAGATTATTCAGGAGTAAATCTAATTTTTCATCTGTTGTTACTCTCTTACTATGCTCGAAATTCCTACACGCCAGGCTGTCGAATGCTTCCCTTTATATCTTCCGTAAATAGCGATGCATCTCAAAGCCTTAACATAGGGTTGCAAAATAAAGCATATTTTAGGAACTCGTAGGTACTTGTTGCAAGAGGTGACTTGGCAACTTCAACGTCGGCAGTACGAAATATACAAGGCTTGTTGCTACTTTCACTCCCTTCGAGATAAAACTTTGACCCGAAGATCCAACAGGTTCACGCCATATTAAGTAATTTTCAATTCCGAAATGAAAACTGATCACGTTTTCGCACTATATCATGCTGTGAAGAATCATGCACCTCTACAAAAAAAAAGCAGTGGTAATGGTAACATTAAAAAAAAAAAAAAATAGGAAACAATGAAATGAGACGCTTATTGAAAACGATTTAAACAAGCAACAAATGATCACACAATGGTCAACTATTATTAAAATCTAATAAACATAAATTAAATAATGTATAAAAAACAATAAAAATTTCCTCACTTTATTTTCCTTACACCACTTGTGGTTTGAAGCCAATATCGCTAATATTAGTCGCGTTTATATTACGTTTATATAGAAATATGTCAATAATTAAATTAAATTAAGGTGTTTATCTTTAGAATAAAGTATCTAACGAACGGTAAATGAATTACCATAATTATTTATGGTTTTATAAATAATTATTATCCTTAGGTATATACTACTATAATTGTATTTTATGTTTTATTGTTACCACCATTTATTAAAAATTTAAAACATCTACATACCAAAAAACAGTCGAGGTAATTTTATCACGAGTATAACTTATTATTCAAATATATATTTTTTAATATTTTTTTCCGAACAATGAATAAGTAAATGTGAGGCCGATAATAACCATTAGCAGTGTTTGCCCTTATAAATAAGACAGCATTTTTGATAATAAATAAATTAGGTAATTTCTAAACATTTTATGATTATTTAAAAATAAACGCAATCGCTCACGTAATTGAACGCCCATGTGGTAATAGAATTACTTTCATCGTTACGCTAGTACTTACTTTGCATGAATCGAGCACCTTTGCGACTTT
This sequence comes from Piezodorus guildinii, assembly GCA_023052935.1. Classification (NCBI taxonomy): domain Eukaryota; kingdom Metazoa; phylum Arthropoda; class Insecta; order Hemiptera; family Pentatomidae; genus Piezodorus; species Piezodorus guildinii. The sequence goes on from CM041292.1 coordinate 159,255,378, forward strand.
AATTTATTTCATTGGTTTTACAGGAAGTGAAACGGCTTCAAGACAGTATGAAACGTGTTCAAGAACCATGTAGTTACTTAGATATTTACTGTCTGTCAATTAGAAACATGGAACCATAACATTCGTGAAACACTGTCATATTTGCTGAGATAGTTCACAGATGTATAAGGCCAGGAAGCTTCCTCTTGTATAATAATTTTAGAAGGCATGTTCATTTACACTGACGTTATTCGAAATTCGTAATTAATGTGTGGTGTTAATATGTAATATATAAGTCCATTTATGTGTATGTTTAAATATCAGAGTAAAGAGTCGATGTTTTTATTACCTAATAGACTACATTTTAGGCCGAAAGTAATATGATAGATGTTAAATACGTTTGTCTGTCACCCTAGATCCTTCCGAATCTAACGTATTTATTACAAATAAATTAACAGCTTGAAATAACTTAACAATCTTGCACTTACTTTCTTTTCATAAACAAACTGCAATTGAGTTCGATAAATTTTTAAATGTTTAAACTGATTACAAATTTTAAAAACAAGCATTAAGTTTGAGTTCTTGCTAAAAATCTGTTTCTCTGAGCCTCTCAGCTGGACATATCATATAAGAAGTATTAAAGCAGATAAAAGTTACTACAACTTCTGTGAGAAACTTCATTAATTACTTCAAAGTCGGAAAATATATATCTTTTATTCTCCATAAGTTAGTTTTCATCTTATTTTCCATAGTTCATAAATTTTATATTTGTTATCACTACTACCAATAAGAGACGGTTAATCTTTTCAAATAAACCAATAATATTTTGGAAGAAATTTTAATGACTAGACATTTATGCTCAAAAACAATATTTCTACTAGAATAACACTGGACAAATGAATAAAAGGTTTATAATCACTACTCACAAGAGTTTCAAAATTAAAGCTTAAACAGAAATTAAAAACTTACACTTACTGAAGCCCATTTGGACTTACGCTTCACATATTCAAAGACAGACATACATAAAATTCAACATTTGTTTATTAGAACGTTCGCAATAAACTAAGCAGTTTAAGAGATATTCATGAAAAAAAAAATTTATTTATAAATATTTAAATATTAAAAAATAAATATTTCTTCCTCTACTTCCAGAAAAACCACAGGCGAAACATTACGGAAAATTTTACCACTTCTTACAGTAAGGGTGATGAACAAATTATAAAACTTTCCGGCTTATGTTTGCTTTTACAAAGAGAATGCTGAGTAATAAAATCACCAGCTATATCAAAATAAATGGTTGAAAAAGTTTATACATTTTCTTACTACAGTTATTTATGAGAAAAAGTTTTTCCAAGTTAGTACAAAAACTTACCTATATAAAATTTGCAATAACAGATTTATATTGGTTTATTGTTTTCAATAATGAACCTTTGTAATCGACCAGAAAAAAATCGCCCTTCTCAAAATTTGAGGGGATAGATACGTTTCAAGAAACTTAGAATCCGAAAAAAAAATCCGTTGGTCCACTGTTCATTAATACCACTTTGTTTATAATTTATTATATTTGCATTGTGAACTACCATTACAATAGCACAATGTTGGTGCAATTTGATAGATAATCAAATTTTCTACAAAACGGAGAAAGAATCATTAAAATCGATTGTTAGCAGTTGTCATAGGCCATTTTCTTTTGATTTATTAATTGCTTTACATATTAGTTAATTTCTTTCAAACAGCTGTATAAGCAGTTATACCTCAATACAGTTATTTAGAAATAATAAACCATTATGTAATAATTTATAACGTTTTTATTTAGAATAGACTTTAGACGACACGTGATTATTTCTACAAGGGAAATATTTCAAATTGTATTCAGATTGTATTAGAGAAAATATTCACGACGTCAGTTTAAGGAAAGAGAAAGCAAAAATATGGTTTTACCGATTTTGTCGAATGTATACTTATTTAATCGTGTAAAAGAATTTTAGCAATGTATTAGTTGAGGAGAAGTGGAAGACAATTATATGTCCAACATATCTTTTTAGCGATCTGAATATAAAATAAAAAGGATTTTTATTCCGATGTTGACAAAGATTATCTTTTAATGAATCTTGCCTCGATTCTTTTGTTACACAATGTCCACCTTTAGTCCGATATCCTTGACATTGATTGATCCGTTGCATTCCTGTCGCATTGAACTGCCGCGCCATCGGTTCCGTGCTATGTCGGCGAAACGTATTACGTGATCACAAGAACTCCCTCCGAAGTGGACATAAATAAAACAAAAGAGCTTTCGGTTATGACAAGGTGCATCGGATACCGTTTCCACAGGAGGTATGTTATGCCCTTATAGAGCGGACGGGATTCAAGACGTCGGGAGGAATCAACAGGGAAATCACAGCCAAGGTGAACAGGTTTCATCACTAGTCACTATGGACTCCGCTAATGCTCGGCCAATTCAGGTTTTTTATTTCTTTTCCCTTCTCGTAGCCATAGCGATAAATTTAGATGCTTTAATAAAATCTAGATAAATGTGATACCCTGGTGTCTCTATAATCTAATAACGAGGAGCGGATTTTCAGTTGAATTATAAAATAAAACCTAAGATTGTAAGATTTTTTTTCTTAATAGGAAGAATAATCGGAGCTAAGTTATTTTTGAACTTCGGTAGGAATGCTATTATTTTGACATAGATATGTCTTTTGGCCGGACTCTGTAAATTACATTGTGTAAAGTTTTATCATTCACGCTTTACCTCTGTTGGTGTTGCTTGGATCGCAAAAATGACAAAAGTTTCACGCCAAAAATTTAGTGGTGAATATTTTTAGGATTATAGGATTTGTCGGTAGGACCTAATGTTAAGGAGCTGTTTTGCTTTAAATGATAAAAGTCACGTTTTGCCAACAATGCTTTTGTTTTGGCGCTTTTTTAACAAGCTATATATCTGTTGGTGTTGCTAGAATCAAAATTTGGACAATATTTTTCAAGAAATGTCGTGAATAATATTTTATGACAGGACCTACTGTTTAAGAGCTATATTGGTTCGAATGAAAAATTTAACCATTATACTAATGTCTAAATGTACATAGATGATTTTTTTTTCATTTATGTATTGATATTCAACTGTATTTGCTAATACATGAGCTATGAGATAAAATTCATGAAAAGACATAAAGAAAATCTGCTCATTGGCAGCACTTCAGTTGGTAACTAAACTAGAAGGTCGCGAGGCCAACTTCTTTTCAGACGCCTCGGAGGATTGTCAGGAATGGAAGAGGAATCAAGGATTGAAACTACTGAGTAAGAGTGGGAGTGAAGTTTTTTATGGAAGCATTGATATCTGGTTCGGCCCGAATCTACTACATAAGGAAGATTAAGGTCTTTATGGATGAGCTTTTCCATGACAAACTAATGAGTGTTGAGGATTTTGGATTGTAAGGATTGAAGGCGGGAAGAATTTGATGGTTTTTTGGTGCCCGAAAGTTCAACTCCGTAAGTCCAGATAGGTCTTACGATGGTCATGTAGATGACCCTTTTGTATTTAAGCGGGAATTTAGAGCGTCTGTCTAGTAAGTGTTGAAGTAAACTCCAATGCTGACACCTTACCTCCAGATCTCTGATGTGGAATTGGAGATTTTGAGAGGCAATAGTTGGAACATCATTAACTGATAACACTCATAGATGGTTAAAAATGAATTTTGTTGGTAAATTATAAGTTTTTCATTACCTTTTATACTTATGAATTCGCTCATCTGTCAGCGAACTCATTTTCTTCCTGACTGGGAAAAACAGAAAATTATAGATAAACATATGCATTATCTATTGTTCTCCAGGTCAGGGAGAAATACTTTTTTTAACACAAACATGTGTCATTAACACCACATCTTTATTTGTGTGTGGTAGCTTCTTTAGTCAACGTCCAGATGAATTTTTATTTAGATAGTTGCTTTATATAATTCCATAAAACCTCATCCAATCAAATTTCAATTTAGACTGGTACTGCCTGACGTAACAGACTCCTAAGAATGATAATTCCTGTGTATTAGTACTTATAAGTGTTAGTGTTTTTAAATGACCATAAATATTTTATTTCAGAAGATAATATTTCCTCATCCCCACCTTACCTCTTTATTCTGCTGTTATCCAGTCAAAAATTAATTACGCATTTAAAATAAAAACAATTTAGCAGGTATATTTTATTATACTTTATTATATATTTTGTTATATTTATTCAAAATAATTATATATTTTTGCATACAATTCATAAATTTATTTATAAGATTAAAAAAATAAAAAGTTCAACCACTTTTCACTCATATTGAAAAGTATCGCCGCTGACCTTGACATTGTTGCAGCTGCCCTTGGTAATTAACTACCGAAAATTGCACCTGAGGTGAAAAAACCTGTCGTTAATTTGCGCTCATTAGGTATAAAGTGATGGTCCATCCATCATCTTATTAAAGGAAGGGAAGTTGCGAAAAATCAAGGCCTCGCGTTACGAGATATGGTTAACGTTTTCGCACACCATACCTTCCTCAGGTTGGTATTTATGAGGAACAAGCAGTAATTAGTCTTCATAACCTGTTTTAAACTTCATATTGCCAATAGTTCAGTCATGGTCCTTCAATTTTGTAAATCATAACACGATAGAGGTTGTGATAATGATTTTATTTATTTTTTCTGAACTTTTTTTTTTACATCTAAGTTATATAGCATCATAACATATAACTTTATTTCATGGTTTGACTCATTTTGTCTTTTGGAGGTTAGGTCTGAGTGAATGGCTTATATGAATCGCATTTTTAACATTCGATCGATTAACTTGAAGTAATGTTAAAAATGAGACCTTTTTTCATCATGATTATTTGTTCGTATAAACCTACTAAAATTTCATGACAGTACTATGACAACAGCGATGTCGCAAATATTTTGTTTATAACAATAAAAGATGACCAATGGCTGAGACAAAGGTGTTATTTTTTGAATAGAAGATTGGTTCTTTTTTTTTCTTTTGATTTTTCAAGTTAAGGGAAGAGTGGGAACTTTTGTTTTAGAGGTTGAAAAAATTGAATTTTAATGCAAATCCCAACTTGAATCAAACTAAATACTTATTACACTCTTATTAATCTCACAACACTAGTAACACACCTCCATTGAAACTAGTTTTTTTTTTTTTTTCATAGAAATATGTATACATACTTATTAACTATACTTTATATTATAATGTTTCACATTTTATGAAAGTATTTACATTTTTTACGTCATAGATATGTAGGTAACTCTTTTTTTCATACTGAAACAGTTTTTTTAAAGTTTACAATGTTTCAATTTTTTTGTATTTTTTTTTATCTTTTACTGCACGGGAGCCTTTCTCGACGTAGAACAGGCCTTCGATCGAGTCTGGCCCCCAGGACTGCTGTATAAACTCCGTAAATTCCTTCCTCCAATATACTTTCTAATCATCCAGTCCTACCTCCCCGACAGATCCCACAAAATAAACCACAATCGCTCCTATTCATCTCTTTTTCCCAGTCTACTGGTGTTCCTCAGGGCAGCATTCTGGGACCCATCCTTTACACAATTTATACTACTGATATCCCAACCCATCCTAACACATTCCTTTCTACCTATGCCAATGACACTTGCGTGCTATCAGTTCACAATGATCCTAGTATTGCCTCTCAAATCCTCCAATCCCACACCAGAGACCTTGAGGTATTGTGTCAGAATTGGAGAATTAAAATCAATTCCAATAAATCCCATCAAATTACATTTACCCTTCGTCGAAAACCTATGACATCCTGCCCTACAGTTTCCTTTAATGATATTCCGCTTGTCTCGGTTGAACAGATCCGGTATTTAGGACTTCTGCTTGACAAATGCCTTACATGGAATCCGCATACAAGACTAAAAAGACAAGAAACTGCTCGACGTTTTCGGCTACTCCAACACTTACTAGACAGACGCTCTAACCTTTCACTTAACTACAAAAGACTCATTCACATGAAATCATAAGGCCTATCTGGACCTACGGATTTGAGCCATGGGGCTCTACTAAACCATCCAATTCTTTCCGTATCTAATCCTTACAATCCAAAATCCTTCGTAAAATCCTCAACGCTCCTTACTTTGTCACGAACAAAATCATTCATCAAGACCTCCAAGTTCCGTATGTAGCCGATTTGGCCCGTGCCAGGTATCATTCCTTCCATGACAAACTCCATTCCCACTCTAATCCACTAGTTTCAATCCTTGCTTCCTCTACAATCCCTGATAATCCACCGAGGCGTCTGAAGAGAAGATGGCCTCGAGACCTTCTTGTTTAGATTAATTACTTGCCAATGGGCAGTTTCTCTTTATGTTTTTCATGTACATATCTTTTATCAGCATATTTACTTGATGTATTGTAGTATACAGTTGTAAATTTCAATAAAATATAATTAAAAAAAAAAGCATATTGCAAAAATATTTTAATTTTTAATTATTCTAATATTTGTCAATTGACATAACTAATGTTTCATTTTGTTTCTAATTATCAGTATATTTTTTTTTACTTATCACCATTTACTATGAAATTAAGTTTATACTTAATTGTGTGTTGATTCGACTGCCTCCTCAACTAACTTCTCCTCAAAATACATTTATATAATTACTATACCAAAATACATTTATACAATTTTAGTTTAGCAAAACATCTTGTAGGTATTAAAATCAAACTTTTACTTGATCAAGTTCATTTCAATATTGTGAATTTCGCAAGACCAAAAAAGAGATCCTAAAGCAGTGGGAGTTAAAGGACAAAGAGATATTCGGTAGTCTTTGGAGGGTGCGGTCCTACAGTGTTGCCAACCACGAAGGTCGACATCATTATTGTCTTCCTCTGTACGTCTTTATAACACAGTCATCCACCATATCAGATAGCCCCTAAAAGAAAAATTAAAAAAAAAAAAAAAAAAAAATATATATATATATATATATATATATATATTATATCTTGAAGATTGAATTAATTCATAAGCCTATTTTTTAATAAATTTAGGAGTTTTCTATTTTTAATTCTTTTCTTTTTTCTATAATAGTACAATAGTTTAACACTCTAAATCTATTAGAATACCATTAGTTAATGGAAGAAGTGTAATGATAAAAAATATAAATATTTTTATCTACAGTTATTAATTAATTTTACGCATAAATTCTATATAACGTCTAAATCAACCTTTATTTATGTCTTCTTAATGTTATTAAAACCCATGGAAATTAGACATTACCGCGAAGCAAAGTGTGATAATTATGTTCGGAGCAATGTAATAAACTTGATTAGGAATGATTTTTGTGAAACGATTCAAATAATTATCCGTTAAAAGAAAAGATATGCAGCAAATTGAACCGACATTAAAGACTTTAACGACTTTTACTATTCGACTCGCCCGTTAAAGTCACCGTAACCCGCACTATATCAGTCTATTTTATAGACATAGAAATATATCAATATAACTCTAAAACTTTCAACAACTGAGAAACCTAAAATCAATGAAATGGAAATAAAATATTTCCGCTGACATTATTAAAAATAAGTTATCATTCGGCTTGGAAAGATAAATGTTTTATGAGTTCAATATTTTATCAAATAATTTCTCTATACAATAGAAAATAGGAATGTATTGATGTGTTATTGGTTAAACGAAGCATTTATCAATAAAAAAATTCTTAATTTCATATTAAACACAATTAAAATAAAAAATTCATAATTGCATTTTGTTTTGTAAATACGTTTATATGAGATTGATCTATAACATAAATAATAATATATACTTATTGCAAACACATTTTATTCATCCAAGTATACATTTTGACTTGAAAAATACTTTAAAGGCATAGAGGAATACATTCTATTTTTCACAAATCTTGATTTATTTTATAAACTTATATTTAATCATCTTAGAAACTTTCTATTTTTATTTCTTTGTCGTTGTTTTTTTTTTTCTACATTATTAGTTCAAAACTACAAATCTATTAGAGCCCAATTAGTTAATGGCAGGTGTGTAATAATAAACAATAGAAATTTTCCATCTATAATTATAAATTATTAATTAATTTTACCCATAAATTCCATTTAGCGTCTAAATCAAGCTTTATTTATGTCTTATTAATGTAGTTTATAGATTATTAAACTCGTGGAGGTCCGACATTTCCGACATCACAAAGCAAAGTGTGATGATTATGTTGGGAACAATGTTATTAACTTCATTAGGAATATTATTTTGTAAAACGATTCAAAACATTATCCGCTAAAAGAAAAGCTAAACAGAAAATTGAACCGACATTAAAGACTTTAACGGCTTTTACTATTCGACTCGCCCGTTAAAGTCACCGTAACCCGCACTTCATCAGTATATTTTATAGACCTAGAAATATATCAATAGAGCTTTAAAACTTTCAACAACTAAGAAACCTAAAATCAATGATATCGAAATAAAATCTTTCCGCTGAGATTTCGAATAAGTTATCATTCGGCTTGGAAAGATAAATGTTTTACTATTTCTATATAAAACAGAAGACAGGAATATATTGATGAGGCATTGGTAAATGAAGTATTTACCGATCAAAAAATTCTTAATTTCACATAACACACAATTAAAAATATAAACAATCATATTTGCATTTTTTTTGTAAATAAGTTTATATGAGACTGATTTATTACACAAATAATAATATATACTAATTGCAAATACATTTTATTCATCCAAGTATACATTTTTACTTGAAAATACTTTAAAGGCATAAAGGAATACATTTCTAATAAATTATCTATATAAAATTTTAATTTCTAACAAGAAAAACTTTTGGAAATGGAGTTCTTAAAAAACAGGGTATGTAAGTAGCTATGATATTTTTTAAAATTCACATTCAAAAACCTTGCTTAGCTCGTATTTTGAAACCCACATATAGAGCATAGTGGATCTCATGAATTTAGCAAATAATTTTAATAATCATTTAAACTAACCCTCTTACCTATGATTTCTAAATTGTGTTTCATTCATTAATGTGTTTTTAATGGGTTTTGTAAGTTGGGAGATAATTTGGCTCTTTCACCCTACGCACTCATTGAATGGCAAAATGAGCAATAGATTATTCTATTATGTATGGGTGCCTGAATATGATTGATTGGAGGGTTAATTAGTTGAGTCACGAATATTCACCGTAACCACTCAATAAAGAACCATTTAAACCTTCCGGATCTAGCCGTCAAATTAATATATATGTTGTGCCGCTTGCTTATATTACTGTTGAATATAATATTTTCTATTATGAAATTATGAAGTATTAAGAAGCATTCAATGGATATTAAAGTAATATTCATTTTCTGCTTCTTGGGAGTAAAAACAGTCTCCACCATGGCTTTTCTTCTTTTACTTTATTTATTTTATTTTGATTTTGATAATTTAATAATAATTTTAAACTTAGGTACATTCTGCGAAAGCCAGACGTAAGCACTATTCTGAGGTATTACTTAATACCTGTATTGCTTAATAATAACCAAAAGTAAATTTTTTTGATACTTGATAAAAATATATATGTACAATGAATATATCTACCTACAACCCTTGTTTTAGTACTCAGTCAAAGGGCAGCAAGGTGTTGATTAAGCCGAGAAAACACCTTAATTTTTGGACACCCACTTTATGGAGAAAAATCTGGAGAGTAACATGAAGAAACTTACTAGCTGCCAATGATCGAGACCTCCAACATAATATAAATGTCCTCCAAGAGGAATTATCCACAATAAATATAAAGATCAATCCGGGAAAGACTAAATGCATGCGTATTGGAAATAAATCCCGAAGGATAATGAGTAAGGGTTGGTATAGTACTAAGGGTTGGAGGAGAGAGATTAGAGCGGTTGACAGATTTAAATATTGGGAGCTCATCTCAATGAGAGTGGCCCAAAGAATTGGTGAAGCAGGGAGGATGCTCTGTATGGTCAGGCTGGGCTTCCTGGGGAAAGAGAGAGTGACAAAAGCGGACCAAATTAGCCGTACATAAATCGACGTCTCCTTTCTATCCTATCGTACTCCTCAAAATCGTGGACCCCACCACAAAACACAGGAGTCAGATACAAGCGATGAATGAGGTATCTACGAAAGATAGAAAGGAAGAAGAGTAAAGAGGCGTGAAGGAAGACGTGTTGGTTCAGGAGAGAGACCAACTGGACCAGACTCTATAAGCAGGACCCTCACCCGAACAGCGGTAGAAGGGGGATGATTATGATGATGATGATGAGTTTAGTGTAACTGGTGGCATCAATAATCTCAGATTTCTGCATCATTTTAATTTAAATTTCTTTACGGCGTGTTTAACGTAATGTCAAGGATATTCTCTCTATCTAGGAATGTTAGTTATTTATGAAATAATTACCTATTTCAATTATGTTTCATTATTACGAATTAGGTATTTCTCATTTTCTGTAAATGAAATAGCTAGAGGAGTTGAATCATGCAGAAAATAAGTTTTCTTCCATACACAAAGAACATATATCGATGATATGTTTCCTCTTTGTGATTAGTCCGGTTTGGATTATCATGGATATTTAAATAATATCCGCCGCACAAAGTATAAATAAATATGTTAAGGAAATTTTATTTCCTTAAGGTGTCAAAAAATCTTATTAAAATGAAAATTAAAGAGATAAACAAGAGAAAGAGTGCAAGGTCTTCCGAAAAACCCGGTTTCGGTTATTTTTATTTTCCCTGACTGCACCTTGCCGATATGACCGAAGGCGGGGTGATGTAATAAAGACGAGTATTTCAAGGGCTAACGGTCCTCAATTTATTTATTTTTTACATATTATACCTACTGATTTGATTCCGAGAATTTTTTTTAGTTTAAATTATGGGGAAATTAATTCGAAGACTGAAAACAACTCCTGTTTTTATAATGTAATTTTATTACGTCTATTTAGTTGATTATTTCAATTGAATTTTTACTTTCACTTACCCATAAATGAAATATGTGTAAAGAGAAAGTCTTGCGATTGTGCAAATTTTCGAATTCGAGTTTTCACAGGAAATACACGTATTAGGGTCCCCTGAGTCCAAATGACCAAGTCCCACAAAAAGGTCACTCACTGTGTGTCCGTATGTAGTAAGTCTACCGCAACAACTAAAAGTCGTACGAAACTAAAATTTCATATCTAAGACACGTTTACGCCCGAGATGTTACAGCAACTTTTTCATCGAAATCAGCTAACCTGAAGAACCACTTTGGATATTTTGGACCTCTTTACTATTTTCCTAAAAATGGCTCTAAAGATTTTGATTTGACTCGGTAAATGGATGTCAAATTAAATTGCCTTAATACAATGTAGGTTTTATTATCATTAAACTAGTCTGACAGGGCTTAAATGCCGATATTTTAAATTTACTTCCTCTAAAGTACCTTTGATTTTGTAGATTTCGAAAAAGTTGCCATATCATCTCATTATTAATAATTAATAACGACTTAATACGCAAGTTGAACGAATTTGATAAACAACTAAAGAAGAAAAGTGAATTTTTTTTTTTTTTTAATGAAATGTTTGGATTTTTTATTATAAGAACAGTAATATATACGTACAATATAATATACCGTTGGAAAGAGAAATATTTTGCAAAAAATATTATCTGATATAAAAAGTTGTAAAAGGTAATATATAGTAAAGTGACGAATTGGGAATAAACTTATTACTGATTAACAATTTAATGTATTAATATTAATTAATCTAAATCATTTGTTTCCAATAAAATAAATACAATAAAATTTATTAAAATAAACTTACAATATTTTTAAAATTAAAGTATATTTAACAGGTTTTTAATTAACTTTAACAGTCGAGGCAAGTGAAAATCGTGTGTTGCCCGCACCAGATTTTTAGATTCTATTTTCATATAAGATGGTGTTAAATGGTACGTATGTAACTAGTATTTTCTAGTCGTTTAAATTTGATACACTAATGTAATTATTTAACCGCATGAAACTTAGTCTCGTTTGGGTAATCGAAAATTAAGACAGTGTAGGAATCCATTTCACATTAAACCGAATATAGGCAGGTTTATTTCTAGAATACATTTTTTTATGTGACGTTTACTTGACTTTTTAATATAAATGTTAATAATTAAAGGTATGAGTTAGGAAAAATGTTTAAAGTTTTTTTTTTTTTTTTTATAATTTTTAAATCTCCTTTAAATTTTCCATAATTTATTTTGAGTTATGGATTAAGAATCGTACAATAAATATTAATAGCATTTTAATACAGTATTATCGATTTTGTTTTTATTTATTGTTGCTTTTTAGATTATTGTTAATCTTTATTGTAGTTGGTTATTGTTGTTTGCTATTACAGAGTCGTTCTACTGTAAGACGTATATTATATTAGCATACTTGTAATATAAATCATTTATTACTTTTTTATTATTATTTTTTTTTTTACTATTGGTGGAGAAACTACAACGGAATGTGAGAGGTAGCTTCTGCCAAGGAGAGAAGTAAATGAGAGGATGAACCATTCTTGTATTCAATGCCATTATTTCAAGATCACTTTTCGAAATCAGCTGAACTAACCGAAAATGAAGACGTTTCGTAACAGGTCCTGCATTGGGAAACTTTTATTCAACTTCTCACAATAAATCTTGTTCTGTATAGGTTCGGTATTGAAAAAATAAATAACGAAATATTCAATATATAGCATTTCCAAGTCAAATTCAACCTTTTCCAAGTCAAATTCAACCTTTTCCAAGTCAAATTCAACCTTTTCCAAGTCAAATTCAACCTTTTCCAAGTCAAATTCAACCTTTTCCATTTCAAATTCAACCTTTTTCGATTTCAATAAAATAATAAAAATCAAATTAACATGATTTTATGTTTTAATGGTTATTTTAATTACACCTTGTGTTTTTAACCCTTGTGGCTTGTTAAATGTTCCCAGGGGCCTTTCTACATATAATTAGTCACGAATACAATAATAAGTATAACCGATACTTTAATTTTAAGACATTTGCGATACAATGTCTGGTAGTCGGATTAGCGGGATTCGTTTTATTTTAGTTTTATAATCGCGGGCGAAAATATTATCAATAGAGGTTTATTTTAACTTTTTCGTATTTATTGGATAGTAGGCTCAGCAGATGCGTTCCCAATGGTTCGTTACCGATTATACTATTAATTTTAATCGCGCTCGCTCAAATATGGGTTTATTATAACTTTTTCGTATTTATTGGATACAAGGCTCAGTAGCTGCGTTCCCAAAGGTTCGTTACCGACTACACTATTAATTTCAATAGCGCTCGCTCAAAGATGGGTTTATTATAACTTTTTCGTATTTATTGTATACTAGGCACAGTAGCTGCGTTAAGGGGGATTCTTTCCCGACCATTCTATTAATTATTCGTGCGCTCGCTCAAATATGGGTTTATTATAACTTTTTCGTATTTATTGGATACTTGGCTCAGTTGCTGCGTTACGGGTGGTTCTATCCCGACCAGTCTATTAATTTTTCGTGCGCTCGCTCAAATATGGGTTTATTATAACTTTTTCGTATTTATTGGATACTTGGCTCAGTTGCTGCGTTACGGGTGGTTCTATCCCGACCAGTCTATTAATTTTTCGTGCGCTCGCTCAAATATGGGTTTATTATAACTTTTTCGTATTTATTGGATAGTAGGCTCAGCAGATGCGTTCCCAATGGTTCGTTACCTATTATACTATTAATTTTAATCGCGCTCGCTCAAATATGGGTTTATTATAACTTTTTCGTATTTATTGGATACAAGGCTCAGTAGCTGCGTTCCCAAAGGTTTGCTACCGACTACACTATTAATTTCAATAGCGCTCGCTCAAATATGGGTTTATTATAACTTTTTCGTATTTATTGGATACTTGGCTCAGTTGCTGCGTTACGGGTGGTTCTATCCCGACCAGTCTATTAATTTTTCGTGCGCTCGCTCAAATATGGGTTTATTATAACTTTTTCGTATTTATTGGATACTAGGCTCAGTTGCTGCGTTACGGGGGTTCATTCCCGACCATTCTATTAATTATTCGTGCGCTCGCTCAAATATGGGTTTATTATAACTTTTTCGTATTTATTGGATACTAGGCTCAGTTGCTGCGTTACGGGGGGTTCATTCCCGACCATTCTATTAATTATTCGTGCGCTCGCTCAAATATGGGTTTATTATAACTTTTTCGTATTTATTGGATACTAGGCTCAGTAGCTGCGTTTCCAAAGGTTCGTTACCGATTACACTATTAATTGTTATCGCGCTCGCTCAATTATAGGTGTATTATAAATTCGTGTTTCTTTTCTGTGCTAATTTCTGTATTTGTGTTTCGGGAGTTTTGTTAGTGAATGTGTTAATGTTTTTTTAGTCAGTTGGTCTAATGTATGTTTATTTCGTGTTTTTTGTAACTTTTCATGTATTGGGTTACCGCTTATCCTTTTTTTTTCAGAATAGTAAGTTATCTTTTTGGTTAATATTTTGGAGTTTGATAATAATCAGCTAAACAGAACTATTTTATAAGTACATTCTTATTTGATAAACCTCTACTTGAGTTAGCGGAATTGAAATTAATAGTATAATCTGTAACGAGTCCTTGGTTACGCAGCGACTGAGCCTAGTATGCAGTAAATACGAACAAGTTAAAATAAACCTCTTCTTGAGCGAGAGCACTTAAAATAAATTGAATAATTGGGATAGCAACCTCCGCAACGCATCAACTGAGCCTAATAGCGAATAAATACGAAAAAGTTATAATAAACCCATATTTGAGCGAGAGTACGAATAATTAATAGAATGGTCGGGAAAGAACCCCCGTAACGCAGCAACTGAGCCTAGTATCTTATAAATATGAAAAAGTTATAATAAACCCATATTTGAGCGAGAGTACGAATAATTAATAGAATGGTCGGGAAAGAACCCCCGTAACGCAGCAACTGAGCCTAGTATCTTATAAATATGAAAAAGTTATAATAAACCCATATTTGAGCGAGCGCACGAATAATTAATAGACTGGTCGGGAAAGAACCCCCCGTAACGCAGCAAATGAGCCTAGTATCCAATAAATACGAAAAAGTTATAATAAACCCATATTTGAGCGAGCGCACGAATAATTAATAGAATGGTCGGGAAAGAACCCCCCGTAACGCAGCTACTGTGCCTAGTATCCAATAAATACGAAAAAGTTATAATAAACCCATATTTGAGCGAGCGCACGAATAATTAATAGAATGGTCGGGAAAGAACCCCCCGTAACGCAGCTACTGTGCCTAGTATCCAATAAATACGAAAAAGTTATAATAAACCCATATTTGAGCGAGCGCTATTGAAATTAATAGTGTAGTCGGTAACGAACCTTTGGGAACGCAGCAACTGAGCCAAGTATCCAATAAATACGAAAAAGTTATAATAAACCCATAGTTGAGCGAGCGCACGAATAATTAATAGACTGGTCGGGATAGAACCACCCGTAACGCAGCAACTGAGCCAAGTATCCAATAAATACGAAAAAGTTATAATAAACCCATATTTGAGCCAGCGCACGATTAATTAATAGAATGGTCGGGAAAGAATCCCCCTTAACGCAGCTACTGAGCCTAGTATCCAATAAATACGAAAAAGTTATAATAAACCCATATTTGAGCGAGCGCTATTGAAATTAATAGTGTAGTCGGTAACGAACCTTTGGGAACGCAGCTACTGAGCCTTGTATCCAATAAATACGAAAAAGTTATAATAAACCCATATTTGAGCGAGCGCGATTAAAATTAATAGTATAATCGGTAACGAACCATTGGGAACGCATCTGCTGAGCCTACTATCCAATAAATACGAAAAAGTTAAAATAAACCTCTATTGATAATATTTTCGCCCGCGATTATAAAACTAAAATAAAACGAATCCCGCTAATCCGACTACCAGACATTGTATCGCAAATGTCTTAAAATTAAAGTATCGGTTATACTTATTATTATATTCGTGACTAATTATATGTAGAAAGGCCCCTGGGAACATTTAACAAGCCACAAGGGTTAAAAACACAAGGTGTAATTAAAATAACCATTAAAACATAAAATCATGTTAATTTGATTTTTATTATTTTATTGAAATCGAAAAAGGTTGAATTTGAAATGGAAAAGGTTGAATTTGACTTGGAAAAGGTTGAATTTGACTTGGAAATGCTATATATGTTGTTTCTAATAACTTTAATTTTTTTAATTATTTTAATTATTATTTATTTATTATTAACAAATTTATTTAATTTAATTTAATTTCACAATCTCATTTTGTCAACAATTATAAATTGAGATTTAAAAAAAAAACTAACTTATTTATTAAATACAATGAAAATATGTCTAAAATGCTTTTAAAACCTTTCAGAATCGATACCGAGGACTCCATCTTGACAAACGCCTAACTTGGAATCCCCATACTAGACTAAAACGACAAGAAACAGCTCGCCGTTTTCGGCTACTTCAACAATTACTGGACAAACGATCAAAGCTTTCTCTTAACAAGAAAAGGCTCATCTACATGACTATCTTAAGACCAATCTGGACTAAGTAAGTAGAGTTATAAGGGTCTACTATACCATCAAATTCCTCTCGTATCCAATCCTTAAAATCCAAAATCCTCAATTCTCCTTATTTTGTCAAGAATAAACTTATCCATAAAGACCTTAATGTTCCATATGTTACTGAATTAGCCCGAACCAGGTATCATTCGTTCTATGAAAGACTCCATTTCCACTCTAATCCACTGGTTTTCATTCTGTCTTCATTTTCGATTCCTGATAACCCTCCGAGACGTCTGAAAAGAAGATGACCCCGAGAACTTCTAGTTTAGAATATTTTTAGAGTGCTGCGAATGGATGGTGTATTTCATGTCAATTACCATATGCCCATCACATTTACTTGATGTATTTTTATACAGTTGTAAATATCAATGAATATTTTTAAATGAAAAAACATTTCAGTGACTGTTTTTACTTTATCTTGGCCATCATCAAACTCTTTTTTTTTATCACATTGATTTTCTATTTCTTATGTTTTAATGATAAGTTATATAGTATTAGTTATTTTACGTAATAAAAAAGTATTAAAACGGTTAAAACAAACCCAAATGTCTCTAAAATGTTTGAACATAAAAAAAAACCATATTATAGCATAATTAATTTTTGGATTAAAATTGGTCTTTAATAGAAGCCCACCGACCAAGCAATTCAGTTGTCAATACTGCCGTGATACCTAAAAGATCTCCGTCTCATAAACTATCAATCTTCCAAACATTAGAAACAACTCGTACGATTATAATGCGTCTTAACTTCTAAATTCTTGCGCTTTCCAACGGTAAATTATACGCCTATGTAAATACTTATGTTTCAGGAATAATTTTTTAATGACTTGGTTACAGAAACTTTATTTATTCCGTTTAAAGAAAAGCTAAATTGCAATGTATTTTTCATATAAACCTTTTGGAAGTAATGTCCTAAATGAAGGTGAAAACGGTATCAAAATCCATATTATGGTTTGGAAGGAGTTAGCAGGAAAAAAAAATCGCGTTATCATTTAATATATATGTGTGTTTTTTTGTGTTTGTGATAGTTTTTTTAGGCATCATATATATGTGTGTGTGTGCTATTAACAAGGTCGAACGATACCGTAATGTTTATAACGAAAGGAGTGATTCTTGGAGAATGGTTCTTGCATGTAAATCAATCTAGGATATTCAACGGTTGACTTTTAGTGAGTTAACTTATATTTTTACATTGTGAGGAGAGAAGAGGTGATGTCATTAGCATATTCCTTGGTGTGTAATTGGTCGTATCGTTAGACGTGTGACTATTGTTCACGGTTCCCCTAGGTCAAGGCAAAACCACTCAGGCTTCAGGGTCTCTCGGGCGGATGATAGTCATCTTAGGGAGCTTCCGTTTCATCTCCTTTCCCTTTATTATATATATATATATATATATATATATATATATATATATATATATATATATATATAAATTGTCATAGTTTATAAACTATTATAAAACAAAAAATTATAACAATTGAGTATTTTCCATTTATTTACATATAGAAATTTACTCTTGTTAGCTGGTGACATAACCAGGATCAGTTCAAAAAGACTAGATCCCATTCTATTTTAAATTTAAGCTAAATTTCTAACTATATTTCAAGAAAAGTACTCTAAAATTCTCTGAATTGTTTTCGTTAAAACTAAGTGCAATACACATTTGAACTAAAGACGATTAAAACGTTTTGATATTTTAAAAATTACTGATTAAAAAAAGAAAGTTGATTGCACCATTAAAGCCAGGAGAAAGAAATATACAGTACTTTGTTACTAATGAGGAATTCGGCAGTATAATATATATGTGTGTGTGAGTGTGTGTGTGTGTATGTGTATGTGTGTCTGTGGTTCAGTACAGAGATTCGCACTGTTTTACAACGGGAGTGCAAGAAGGGAAAGCGATCAGGCCTAAATCATGCTCAGACGCTGGGTCCTCCTCTGCCATACTATACGCTGGGTCCTCCTCTGCCATACTATACGCTGGGTCCTCCTCTCCATAGGTACCACTCCGGATACCTACTCTGAAGAGCTTGGGTCTGCCAAAGAAGGGTCCCCTTACACAAGGTTGAAATAACTGAATAAATAATTCTAATTATATGGTTCTGACCCGTAACAGCAGTAGACTTCTGCACTATCCATTATACCACGCTTGTTGAAAAAAAAATCGATAAAATCTAAAATGTTCTAAGCATAATTCCATAGTCTTTTACTATTTTCAAATTTTAAATTGTTTTTATGTATAATTAAAGTTATTTCATAATAATTATTAATTAGTTTTATATTTATGTATATACTCTCCGGGTTCTCCTCTAAAGAGCAGTACGTTTGTGGCCATGGCGTCCTTACTTAGCTTCCGCTGGCTCTCACCATTGCCGCTGGTGAGAGAGAGGCGCTGGGAATCCTTGGGTTCTCCTTCACCCTATATTATTTATATATTTTTTTTATTTTATACATTTTTTTTGTTATATGTAATTTGGATTTACCTTGTTTTATTCTGTAAATATTGTCTGAAAGCGATTTCACAGTATTATTATAACCATATTGTCCATATTTGGACAAATTGTAATATACCCGAATAAAAAATGTTTTCAAATTTATGTGTATAGTAATAAACAAATATTACTTCATATTTTATAAAACAAAAGTTCAAGGAATATATTCGAGATTAATTAACATTTTTCGGTTAATAGTCCCTGAACTAGTCAGAATAGATTTTTGAAATTACATCCTTGAATGGACACCTTCCCACGTAAATCGAAACGTAGCATTGTCTCTAACAAATGAAATTACAATGGCTCATCAAAAACATAACAATTCCTATTGCTACAAGGTCTGCTCTACATTCTTATAAACTTTTGTTCGGCTTCTTATTGTTAGTGGGGACAAAATTATAATATAAGCCTACAAACTACCGTATTTATTGTGTGCATCAATATCGGACCGAACGTGCAACTTTCTAAGTTTTAGTATAATACTATTTCAGACACAATATTTAACATTAAAGATTCTTCAAAGGACCTGGACTCAAGAGTAATTAAATAGTTCTTTGGAGTCCCTAAATCAACTCTGAATGTCTAAATAATGTTAATGGTAATGTTTGTTTTGTTTTTTTTAATGGTGGAACGTATGTGAAGTAAATATTGGATTAAACATC
Organism: Piezodorus guildinii; assembly: GCA_023052935.1. Lineage (NCBI taxonomy): Eukaryota > Metazoa > Arthropoda > Insecta > Hemiptera > Pentatomidae > Piezodorus > Piezodorus guildinii. Next base: position 159,275,118 of record CM041292.1, read on the forward strand.
AAAAACTGTGTTTTCTAGTTTATTAGAGCTATGCAAAAGCTTTTAAAGGTGAAGGTCAAGGCGATAAGTGAAGTATATTAAGGGTTTATATTTTTTAATAGGTCTTCATGCCTTTTAATAATAGTTATATATATATATATATATATATTATATATATATATATATATATATATATATATAAACATAAAATGTAAAAATCGCATTATTATTTGAAGACCCAATTATGTAAAAAAGATATCTTACTTAATAAATAAAATAGTTGCAAGTATTCTTTCCTTTATATAAATACTACCTGTTACCCCAGGCTCTAGTAGTATATTTTATTTTATGTTTTATTAACACATTTTAGCATTTCAACATAACTCTTCTGTACAATCATAAAACCTTTGCAACATAAAATATTATCTTTCTCATTTATGAGTGAATACTTAGACTTAAACAAACCGGTTATTTTTTTTAGCTTTAAGAAATAAGTTGTTCTATGTTTTAATATCGATATGTGTTTAGCATTTTAAAATCATTTTTGGGATCACCTATAGCAGGGTGGCTAGTATAACACCCATCTATGCCAAACGTCACGGGTTCAAACCCGAGGATGGTCCTAGGATTTTTTGATGGGAGTAAAAAATCCTTAGTTATGTAGTTCTTGGTAGGGTACGTAAAAAGGTGGCCCCGAGCCTGTGCGATGTCAGGTACTCGTTAAAGAACCCTATCCTAATAAAACATGGATAGGCAAAATTTAGGACTCCCACTGTAGCATCGTCCGATTAGCCACAGTAGCATAAAGTGAAGTTAAACAAACAAATAAACCATTTTTGGAAAAAAAACAATAACAATCGAGAATGTCTATGGAAACCTGCCAAGAATCACATAATGCTTAAGTATATTTGTTATAAGCTTAGTATCTTGGCTAATACTTATCAGAATAAGAAGATTTTTAAGATCATTCAAATGAGTACTTATCATTTTTAAGGAGAGGCGTAGTTTTTGAGTTGTTCGAAAAACAATGCTATTGAAGGTTTAAAAAAAAATTACTTCTTACAGAACGAATTTTCCCAAATCCGCCCTTATTGCAATCTAGACAGTAATGGAAACAGCGATGACCGCGAAAATGAGTGAACAGTAATATTATTTTCAAAATATAGATTGATGATAATTTTAAAAACAGATGTACAAAAAGTTATAAAGTTTTTAGCATTTCGAAACGGGCTGAAAAATAACTCACAAGTACAGAAGTATAAAAACTATTTCTACTTGACTTTTAGTAAAGCTTGTCAATTTAAACGACGTAAGTGGGAAAACATAACTTGTATTTATTTACAACGATTAAGGTAAGTAACAATTTGAATTGCGAAAAACGCACTTGGCGTTTCACCACAAACCTTTCATTTCTTTCAAAAGGAATCCAAAGCCTCGGGTCATCTTTCCCAACGGAGCTTTTAAGAATAATAACCATAACAGGTTTCAACAAAAATGGTTTCGAATACTTCTGTTCAAAAAATGAGATCTTTGATTGACGTGTTTTTTCAATTCCCTACGTGTCAAAAACATAATTCATGTAATATTTGCAAGATATACTAAAATGCATTTAATATTTATAATGTCAGAAGAAAATACTAATCTATGATTTTGTTGCAGAACTTACTACTTCTTGCCTACGCCATTATTAAAAAAACGCAGGACTTAATTAAAATTTCCGATTTAATGTTTGAATAATAAATAACAAACTTACAAATCGTAACTCTGATATGTGAAAATAAAACTGCTAAAACTATAAGATATTGGAGGCTAACATATCTTTAAAAATTCATTATTTATCTTTACAATTGCTCGCCGTTTTAGGCTTCAACACTTACTAGACAAACGGTCAAAAGTTCCTCTGAACTATAAAGGCTCATCTGCGTGGCTATTATTAGACCAATCTGGACTTACGGATTAGAGCTTTGGGGCTCTACTAAACCATAAAATTCTTTGTCACGAATAAACTCATCCATAAAGATATAAATGTTCCCTATGTTGCAGACTTTGCCCGAACCAGGTACTACTCCTTACATGACAAACTCCATTCTCACTCTAACCCACTAGTTTCAATCCTTTCTTCCTTTTCAATGCCGGATAATCCTCCGAAGCGCCTGAAAAGGAAATGGCCCCGGGGATCTTCTAGTTTAGAATATTTTTAGAGTGCTTCCAATGGGAAGCTTCTCTACATGTATATCATGTCATTGTATAATTATCACATTTGCTTGATGTATTTTTTTTTTGTTAATACAGTTGCAAATACCTATAAAATGTTTTAAAAAAATCTTTACAATTAAGTTTTGGGTTTAAAGATAGTAGAAATGACAAACATTTATTTTAAACCTAACTTTTTTAAATTACGTATCGGCCACTAAGAACCTTGCGAATATCATTGGTTAGGCTTCTTTAAGAAACGTTATTTTCTTTCTTCCCATTGCAGTTACATGATCTTTTCTTTCTTCGAATCATATTATATCCCTCTTTTTTCTCTTCAAATATTAGTGAGATTTTTCAGTGTTTATATAGACGGTTGGGATCTAAAATTTTAAAGTTTTTTAATTATTCTCTTATTTGCTTCGTATACACTCTCATGCTTTTGTAGCTAAAATTTTGTTAAAGATATTTTTGTTCATTATTTTTTCCTTCATCCTTTTCATGTGCCCATAGAACATCAGCCTCCTTATTCTTATCTCGATTTCCGGATCTTTGATTTTTCTAAAAATCTTACTTTAAAAAATAAATAATAAAACTTTAAAACAAGAACTTAACGATCTAAAACCTGTATGGAGAAGAAACATGGCTTGAAGGATTCAAAGAAACTGGTTTAATTCCAGCTTATTTTATTAACAGCTGAATTTCCGTATTTTTTTTATTTTTTTTATATCTCTTTCCTGCCCATAATACGACGACCGTTAAGCCATCACTACTGATAAATAATACGTAAATTTTAATAATTATCTTTGGAGTCACCCTGTTCCAGAAATACTATCGACATCTTTTATACTCTCACCCTGCAGCAGGCTACTTCTTTCTCTTGTACTGAAGATTAAATTGAGTTAGCCCCCCTTCAGAGACACTTCCCTAAACGAAAGTATCTTGTATCAGTACGGCTAGTAGCCTAGCTGAGAGAAAACGTTTTCTATTATGACGTAAAGTCAGATTTCCCTATGTAGTTTAGCCCTTATTGCCCGAAACGTGGCAATAAGTTCGCGACGACGTGTTCGACAGTTTCCGGAAGACATCAGCTATGTCATAAGGTGTCAATGTCCTTAGCGAAGTCCTCCAGCTTAAGACTATTAAGTATGAAGAGGAGCAGGCTGATGGTATATGGTTCAATTAAAGGAGTGTCGTACATAATATAATAGTAAGTGTGGTATATGATTTAGCTAAAGGAAGAATATAAAGGATGAAATCATTCGGGTGGAGGTAAACAAATATAAGAAAATATTAAAAAACTTTTTATAGGCAATAGTCGAGATTTAAATTTAATTGCAATTGCTAGGATAACAAATTGTTTTTTTTACTAATTTATATTGTTTTTGACCACCACACGAAACATCTGATACTTCTTAAAAATAAATAATAAAAAAAATAACTCACCGTTTTATGCTACTTCAATACATTCTAGAAAAACGGTTAAACCTTCCTCTTAAATTAACTTGACTATTATAAAACCGATCTGGGCTTACGGAGTAGAGCTATGGAGGTCTACTAAACTATAAAAATTTTCTGGCATCCAAAATCCTACGGGAAATCCTTTCTCACGAATAAACTGAGCCATTAAGACCTTAATGTTCTATATGTTAGTGATTCTTGATAATCCTTCGAGACTACTGAAAAGGAGATCGCCCCAGGACCTATTTTAGAGTACTTCCAATAGAAAGCTTCTTTAAATGTATTTTATGTCATTGTATTTTAGAAATTATCACATTTACTAGATGTATTTTTTTAATACAGTTGTAAATATCAATAAAAATGTTCAAAATAAAAACGTTTACAATCTTTTCATTTACAGAAAAGAAAGAGTAAAATCATTTTAAAATCAAAGAGGCCTTTCAAAATGAAAGACCCTTTTGAACCGACCCTTGGTTAGGCGACTTAAATAAATGAAAAATTACCCATTTTTATAAATTTTTATCTTATAACCGTTGATAAACTACGACTAATTTCTTTATTTCCACCTGAACCATCTCATTCTTTATTTTCATTTCAGGTCAACTATCTAATATTCAATAAGGGAAGAATAATTTTCAAATAACACAATATTAAAATATTTAGTTGGCTATGTTATATTCAAATCGTAGTTAATATATATTTTGTTTGTTTATTCGTTTAACGTCACTTTATGCTGCTGTGGCTAATCGGACGATGCTACAGTGGGAGTCCTAAATTTTGCCTATCCAGGTTTTATTAGGATAGGGATCTTTAACGTGTACCTGACATCGCACAGGCTCGGGACCACCCTTTAACGTCCCCTCCAAAGGACGGCATAACTAAGGATTTTTTACTCCCATTAAAAAATCCTAGGGCCACCCACGGGTTTGAACCCGCGACCTTTGGCATAGAAAGCTGTTATGCTAGCAACTACGCTATGGGTGACCCCCCTTTTTTGCCTAGTTCAAATAGTGCTTTATTGAGAAATAATACAGTCTGCCACTATCTTGGGCAATAAGTGTTAGAGCTAAAAGAATTCATTCATTCCATATGTACAAATTAGAACAAGCAAAAAATAAAATAAGTTAACCTAAATAACAAATGAAAAAATAAATTTAAATAAAAATATATTAGCAAATTTAAAATATATTTTACTTAAATAAGGATTATAAGAACGAATAATCATACATAACCAATAATTTGCATGATTACCAGTAGGGCAATAGTTCACCAAAAATCATACAATTAAAGATAGAGGTAAGGTAAATAAGTGAGGTAGTGATTTTTAACCTTTTTTTTTACCATTATTACATCAATAATGTTATATTAATTTGAAATCTACATATATCTAAAATAATTGAGAATCATATGAAAGAAAAAGCTCCGAGATGTATTTCCTTATTACTTATATTCGCTAGAGTGTGAAACAAGTATAAAAAGATTAGTGTTTTTTTTTTCTTTTTATCTTTTCGATATATTATAGTTATCCCTTATTTCTATAGTAATTGACCAAGAAAAAAACTTACAAGACTTATTCATTTTTTTAAATCGATTCCTTTTTTATTTTATTCCTTAAGTTCTTTCCTCTCTCTGAGCTTAAAACACTAAATGCTCCAGTAACGAGGGTATTAATAACCGTGTATTGAATGTATCGCAACCTTGAAGCCAGCAAATGAGAACATAAATATGTTTTTATTGAGTTGTGTGGACGTTTCCTCAAATTATGGTAATACTTTACCGGTTCTAGGGTCGTAAAAAGTGTCTCTAACCCAGATCATCGGTAGTAAAATTTTCCTAATATGTCTTAAAGCATATCTCGGTACTCTTAGATGCTACCATTTATATTTATAACCTACGCGGTGTGTTTTTATGACAACTGATAAAATTATAAACATATAGTTAGGGTGTAAAGTTGTAAGTTGAAATAACTTTAGCTTTTATGGTTGTAAAATACATTATCAGAGCTGTTACATTTACAATTATATCATACAGATATGGTGGTTTTTAAGGACAATTTTATAGGTATAAAATAACTAGTTAGGCATTTTTGTTCAGAATGCTAGTAATTTCTTCAATTTTATGATCACTTAGAATGTTAGATTACCACACATTTTTTTCCAAAACATGTTTTTTTTATGAAAGCCCATTGTGACCGCTTTACGTTGTGAGCAAAGTGTATTGTTATGCATCAATAGAAGACTTACAACGTTAGACAGAAACTTTGAGACCGATCTTAAGCTGGGTCGTTACGATAATGATGTAAAAAATCATTTCCACTTTTACACAGTCTCTGTAAATGAGAATAGAGAATTTTTATAAAATAACTATTAAGTTTCAGAAATTATTTCTATGATTTTCTATAACTCTTAAGATTTTCTATATGACCCTTTTGGTTCATTATTTTCAATAACCAACCTTTGTAATCGACCAAAAAAAAAAAATTACCTGCTCAAAATTTGAGGGTCTACGTTTCAAGATGCTTATAATCCAAATAACGAATAAACAAAAATCTGTTTGTCCACCGTCCGCGGCATATTTTCAAAACTACTGGACCAATTTTTTTGAAATTCGCCACAAAAATACTTGTCCATTCAGCGATGATCCTAACACCTAGTTATTGATATCAGCTTGTTAGTTTTAAATTGGCGGCCGATTAAAAGGATGTTATTCAATAACTCGGTTATTTTTGAAGATAGAAAAAAAATTATTAGTGTTTTTTAACCAACAAAACGCAAATAATCATATAAAAAGATAAAAAAGAAAAGCACAAAAATTGTTATTTTTCACATAAATACCCTCATAACTCAGCTATTTTTGACGATAGAGAAAAGTGTGCACAGAGTTATAGAACCGGTAAAGCGCGATAAACAAAAAAAATAAAAAGTATCACATGCCAATAATACAATGAAAGTGAATATAAACTTTATTAGCATCAAAACAATTATCTTGAACTAATGTTTTACTTTATACACTCGGTAACGACGAACCAAACTTTGCCATTCACAAGTAGATTTAGCTTTTTTCAGTCAAATTCATAATTTTTTTGGTCAAATTCATAATTTTTTCAGTCAAATTCATAATTTTTTCAGTCAATTTCATAATTTCTTGTACCCATTTTATACAGTTAATTTAATGAGGTTTTGCTACCAAGAGCTTAACATTTTTATTAAATCTTTTTGTTGTTTATCCAGTTAACGTCACTTTATGTTGCTGTGCTTAATCCGACGGTGCAGCGGAAGTCCTAAGTTTTGCCTACCAAGGTTTACTTAAGATAGAGGATCTTTTACGAGTCATCTGTGGTGCACAAATATAGGACGATCTGCTGGTTTTAGACTTGCGACCTTAAGGATAGAAGGCTGTTATGCTAGCCACTACTCCATAGGTGACCCTCAATGCATTCAACAAGGTGTTTGAATCTGCCGGGTTTAAACCCGTGACCTTGGGCATATTAATCTTTAACTCCTACCTTAATTCACTCAAGGTCACCTGTGGAGTAGTGGCTAGCATAACATCTCTCTATGATTAAGGTCGAAAGTTCAAAACCAGCATATGGCCCTATATTTGCTTTTAGGGAGAAAAATCCTTGGTTATTTCGTCCTTTAAAAGAGGTTGTTATGGTAGCCACTAATCCACAGGTGACCCTGGGTGCATTCAGGAAGGAGTTAAAGATTAATATGCCCAAGGTCACGGGTTCAAACCAGGCTGATTCAAACACCTTGAGGGTCACCTATGGAGTAGTGGCTAGCATAACAGCCTTCTATCCTTAAGGTCACAAGTCTAAAACCAGCAGATCGTCTTATATTTGTGCACTACAGATGACTCTTAAAAGATTTAATAAGTGGAACTCGTAAAAGATCCTCTATCTTAAGTAAACCTTGGTAGGCAAAACTTAGGACTTCCGCTGCACCGTCGGATTAAGCACAGCAACATAAAGTGACGTTAACTGGATAAACAACAAAAAGATTTAATAAAAATGTTAAGCTCTTGGTAGCAAAACCTCATTAAATTAACTGTATAAAATGGGTACAAGAAATTATGAAATTGACTGAAAAAATTATGAATTTGATTGAAAAAATTATGAACTTTACTGAAAAAATTATGAATTTGACTGAAAAAATTATGAATTTGACTGAAAAAATTATGAATTTGATTGAAAAAATTATGAATTAGACTGAAAAAATTATGAATTTGACTGAAAAAAGCTATAGCAAATCAGAGTTCCAGGAGATCCCAGTGCTATTCTCCAAAAACATTTTGGACCAAATGAAAAAAGAATCATTGAATTTGGTTTACAACTAGCTTAGATATTGCGTTTTGAAATCAGTGGTAGTGTTATGATATGATGCTTTGAATTAGTGCTTTTGATATTACTTGATTGCCTATCAACAGCCTTATAAACCGTTTACCCCAATATTGTTATTTGGAAATAATAAACCATTGTGTAATAATTTGCAGCTTTTTTTTTTTTTTTTATTCCGAAATCTTGTTTTTAATTTAATATTCCAGAGAGAGAAAAAAATATGAATCAGTGCGGTCCGATGCATTCATTGCGTTGCTTAAACACAGCAAACAATTCCTTAAGATTTTATTTTTTTATTTTTACTTATGTATATATGAATTAAGGGATCTTGAAAATTTTCGAATTCGAGTTTTCACCGAAAATAAACACATTTTAGGATCCCGTTAGTCCAAATGATGTTACAGCAATTATTTCAAAAACAATCGGCAAACCAGTTTCTACCATACATTTGCAGTTCTTAAAGATTTTCTAAAAGGCGGCTCTAACGAGTTTGCTTAAAATCTAGTGGGCTTTTAATGTGGTGTAGGATTCATTCTGATTGAGATTGTTTGCCGTGGCTTGAATACAGATATTTGAAATTTTCTTCTTTCAAAGTACCTTTTATTATGTGAATTAAAAAGAACTAACCATTCCATGCTTAGAAAAATACGTTAGAATTGATAAAAAACGGATGAATATACAAGATAAATAAATTTGATTAGCAACTATAGGAGAAACAGCAAAAATATTTTAATTTTTTCCCCGAACATAAGAATAGTAATGTAAGTGTATAATATACTGTTTAAAACCTGGAGATTTACATTAAAATATTTTACATATAAATGTGTAAAACTTTATGTAGAATGACAGAAAGGGCAGTGGTTATTATGGCATTGAGTGATTATTACAGTTATATATGATAATAATTTCTATATTTGCTCAGATGACAATATAGTCAACTTTTCCAGAATCATTTATTTTATTTTTTTGTTTATTTATTTAAAGTCACTTAAAGCTACTTTGGCTAATCGGACGATGCTACAGTGAGTCCTAAATTTGACCTATCCAAGTTTAATTAGGATAAGGATCTTTAAAGAGTACCTGGCATCGCTCAGACCCTCCGAAGCTTGGGCCACCTGCGGGTTTGGTTTAGAACCGGTGACGACGGGCATAGAAGGCTGCTATGCTACATGTGACCCCCTAATTTAATTTTTTTTATTATCTTTAATTAATGTTTAGAAGGTGACATAAGGTCATACCTTGTACAAATAAACCGACCACCTTCTAAAAAACGAGCGAATGGACAATCTAGAACGTGAAAAACTCTCATTTCCAGAGAACGTTACTTATACTATCTATCTATCTTGTTATCTGAGCACAGATTTAATGTGCAATAGATTTTTTAATCGAAACTCAATGTAATTCTTAAACCTTTTTTTGACTCTAACTTATTTTAAAAGTTATTAAATTGATTTTAACCAATGGTGTTAGTGAAAGTCTTGTGTTGAGAGCACCACATTTTTATTTAATTATTGCTACAAATAAAATATGATATAATACAATTAATTTTTTATATAATTCATTTTACTTTTTTTTTTATGATTGAGGTTTAGTTGACCTTTTAGACAAACTTCTTCATCACTTTTTTTTTTTTTTTTGTAAATATTAAACATGAAAATAAATTAAATAGATGCTTGATCAAAATGCAATAAATTAGTTTTTATATTATGTTAATGAATTCAGTGGCTCCAGTTCTCTCAGTATATCCGTTACTGTATTACACCCTTTAAAGTCGAGAGATCAAGATAAGGTTCCGAGTCAAGCTGTTGACGACCGGTTAACGATTATCTTTTATATTTCATTTTGTCCTCCAATAAATTGGCCTCAAAATGCAGGGTGCCTTGCAGCCATAATATTACAGCTGCAACATGCAAATAATTCTCCAGAAATGGATCGAAAGATAAGTTACGATTTTAACATTGTATCGTATTTTATCAGGCTGCTCATACAAACTTTGAAAAATTATAACTTAATAATTTATGCATATAAGAAGCTATGAATAAAACTCATAAAAACATATAAATATTTTGTTATAAACTACCTATATTATTGCAATTAATGTTCAAATTATTGAGAAGAAGAAGAAAAATCTAGTGCGCTCAACACACGACTTTTTATGAAAATCAATTAAACAAGTTTTAAATAAAGTAAAAATTGAAAAATTGACAAAGAATTTTATTGAGGAAACATTTACTTAAGATTAAACAATTTAGCAATACAACCCTTATACATCTATATTACTCTTCTCATGCTCGGGAAATATAATTTATATAAAAAGTAATTTTGCTCTTTTCTTCTTTTGTTGGTTCTTCTATATCGTAAGTCGCACTTGTACATTTGACCGTTTTTTTATCAATGCTACCCAACTGCATAACATAATAGAAAAAAGTCTTAAGATTTTATTTTTTTCGCATACTTACCTATAAATGAAATATATAACAAAAGAAATTTTTTTAATTCGAGTTTTCACCGGAATCACATATTTTAGAGCCTCCTGAGTCCAAATAATGTTGCAGCTACTGTCTCCAGATGAACCAGAAGAGTAGCTTTGTACCATACATTTTATACCTTTTTACAATTTTCTCAGAAACAGCTATAACAATTTTAACTAAACTCGCTTAATCGATGTCAAATTTAATTGGCTTTAATATTACGTAGTTTCATTGTGATTGAAATAGTCTAACAGGGCTTAAATGCAAATATTTTAAATCTCCAACCACCGAAGTACCTTTAAGTTTATAGAAGTTGTAAATGTATATTTGTAAAGCGTATGTTGGTGAGTGTTAAAAAATAATTTTTGTATGGTCTTTAATTTTGAGTGCATCATTTATAGTTTCAGATTTAATGACGTCTTAACATGTAGCCCCCATTTCATTATCCTATCAAATTTAAGCCCTATAGGGAAGTTTAATTTAGTTTTTCTTAGTTGATTACTACATAGAAAGATAGGATCCCAAATGTGTCTCATTGATTTTGATTAAATTTGTTTAGTTAAAATTAGACATTTAACTATTACACTCTGTGATATATTAAGAGAGCAAAAGACACATTTTATTTAATAATTCTGGTTCTTTGAAAGATAAAAAATAAGTTTAATGTCAAAATTACTCTATTTCAAAGCGGAATAATAAAAAAAAATAATTCATTAAAATATTTCTGTTATGCTTAGTGAAAACTATAAAAATATAAAAAAAAAAAATTCGTTGACACAGTACTTCTAATAAGGTTTCTTGAAAACTGTAGTCAGATTAAGATTCACCGATCCTAGAAAAAGTTTATTACATTCATTCAATTTCATTCAAAGTAAAAGTACTTGTTTGTTTATTCGTTTAATGTCACTTTTATGATGCTATGGTTAATCAGATGAAGTTTGCCTGTCCACGTTTTATTAGGATAGAGATCATTAACGAGTACCTGACATCGCACAGGCTTGGGACCACCTCTTAACGTCCCCTCCAAAGGACGGCATAACTAAGGATTTTTTACTCCCATTAAAAAATCCTAGGGCCACCCACGGGTTTGAACCCGCGACCTTTGGCATAGAAAGCTGTTATGCTAGCAACTACGCTATGGGTGACCCCAGTATTAAAAGAACTGCTTTGACGAGATTATTTATATTTATAGAGTTTTTACCAAGCATGTAACATAAATATTTTAATTACTTTTATAAAAGTATTCCGCTTTTAAATAGGGTAATTTGGATACTAAACTTAATTTTTATACCATTGCTAGAACCAGATATATTAAATAAAATATATTTTTCGCGAACAAATTTTCCGACTTTTTTACGCGACTCTTGAGAAACGTTGGTACCTAATATTTAGCAGGATCCAGTGGTTTAATGTCAGGTTTCACCAAAAAACATTTCATCAAAGTCGGTGAAACACATTAGAGAACCTCTCTTTGTTATTACTATTAAAGAAAAATCTAATTGAAAAGAATAATGGACCTAGAAGCATGTGTGAAGGATCAATAACTTCGATTTATCGCGGACAAGGTAATGGATGAATTGCTAAGAACTGGTTGGCTAAACTGTATTTACGAGCCCCATCAGCACCCAACCCCCTGCAGTCAGTGTCTCGTAAACTGTTCCTTCCGAGACAGGTAATTGTTTAATAGTAAAGGATCTGATAGTCGTAAATCTGTCCGTGATGAGGCCCGTCGAAAGGTAGCCTTTAGCTTCTCACTTCCCAACATCCATTATCGATACCTACCTTCAACGGATTGAATACTATCCATTTTATTACTCATTGCGTAACGAATATTACTTAAAAGTTTGTAGGATGGGGTTCAGTAGGGTCGTAAAATTACATAAATATTGGTTTGCAATGGTAAATATAATTAATAGCTAAAGTTCAGTGTGTTATGAGATAGCGATATTTAAATTCATTTCATTACTGTGCCGGTTGTTTTTAATTTTTTACATAATATAAGAGAAAAATATTCCTCTAGTATTTCCCCCAAAACAATATGATATAGACATATCATTGACATGTCTATCTGTAATGTACTCTTTTTCCCAATCCGGGAGGAAGAATTATGGAAGTTATAAGACATAAAAAATAATTAAACTATTTAATAATTAAATAATTACTATCAAAATTTATTGTAATTATCTATATACATTTAGATATAGGTATTTGAAAATTAGTAACCAACAGAGCTTAAGTGTGCCAAAAAGGCACAAACAATAACAAAACGTTCCAAAAACATGACTTTTTTTTATTTAAAACAATATTGCTCCTAAACAGTAGTCCCCAACAACAAATGTTATATAGAGAAATAACTTTCCAATGCGAGCAACACTAACAGCAGTTTTGAGACAGAGCATGCCATTAAAGACCCAGAGCATAATAGATGCAGCAAAACGACTTTTTTCATTCGAAACAATACTTAATCTCCAAAGCGGTAGCAACAAATGTTTTATATTATCAAAACATTATTCAATATATTTCTGTGAACTTTCGTAAATTTTTGATACGAGCATGACCATCAGAGCTTGAATGTGTCATATGAAAGTGAAAAAAGTGAACGTGATGTTTGTACCAATTAAAGTAAAAAAAATAAACTAATCAAAAAAGCGGAAAAAAATGGTATTCTGTAGGTTTATAATTTATTTTATGTCCTAAATTGGACTGATTGTAATATTACTCAATAAAGAATTGTTTGCCTAAAAAAAAATATTTTAAAACAAGAAATATTCACTGAAATTATTGATATAAACAGTTATTGAATATATACCACAAAAAAACACGAAGTTAAACGCCTAATCCCCTAATCCTTGAATATATACATCAGTCAGTGTCTTAATTTTTGAGTGTGTTTTGGGATACTTCCTCTTATAGAAAAATCGCTGTTTTAAGTTAAAAACAAATTTTGAATGTTTCAATTGAGAATTTATTAAACATTTGTTATCCGTTCAACATAGAATTCATTAACTACGTAAGCATCATATTACCAATAGAGTTAGACAACAGTTAATGCTCCCTATTTTGTCACCAACCAAACTACATCATGATTTTAATGTTTCAACGTTATTACGTATATAGCTAATAAATATCTTATTGCCGTATTTTCTATAAAACTTCATCATTTAAACTTTTTTTTTTTATAAATAATGAGAAATAATAAATAATAAAGGAGTTTCTACATTAAAATAAAAAACATTTTTTCATGATGTTTATATATTACCATTGTTTGTTTTGAAATAAGGTAATCATTTATTTTTTTTTTAAATCTTTACTTAAAATAATATTTAATGGTATTATAGGATTTTTTAAAAAGTTATAGATATTTGATATTATTTTCTGAATTTATTTTTTTTTTTAATTATGCTTTCCTCCTTTCCAGCTGCATTCGTCAACTCTCACAAGACCTCGCTCTCACGAATTTCCTCTCACCGTGTAGCGCGGGCTTTACCCTTGTAACAGTGGACTACTTGAGAGCGTGCATACCGTTTCCTTAGAAGCTGGGACCCTTGAAGCTAATACTCCCCATGACCTGATGAGCCTTGAATCCGGTTATTTCTTCCTCCGATGGAAGATAACTCAGGACAAACCTCTGACTCATGTTCACTCTGTGAATCTGGCCTTGCAACAAATCTTTCCTTAGCAGCTGCAAAAAGGCAAAAGGACATTTTGATTTTATTATACTTTCAGAGACTCCATGTAGGTGATTCGTGACTCTTGTTACTTGAAGGGAAAATCGGTTTGGCGAAGGGTAATTACCCAGCTCTGTTTTTGTGTTTATACGTTCTTTTCTTCTTGGGCTCCAGTACTTTTCATCAAACGTCAACCCCGATGATGTAAGAACCTTGCTCCAGAAAGGGAATACTGGGAAGTAGCGTCCATAGCAGAGCGGTCAGTCTGCAAGGCCGGTCGTCAAATCGACTTCAAGGATTTTTGTAATGTATTTAATCCTAAAAACCGTGTTTCTATTCCATTCAAGAGTTTTTGTTTTGTTTTTTGTATGATTGATTAATTTTCTTCTTTTACCAATCTCATTATTTAAGCGAAGTAAATTACTTTAGCCTGCAAACTTAACTTAGAGGCCATTAATCAAATAACTGTGCAATATCCATTCTACTAGATAAACTAGATTTTAAAGATTATAACAACAAATGACTATCAGTGTATTAAGTCTCTTGGCCAACGCCCCGATAGTCTTCTGTGGTCAGATTGTAACATTTTAAGGCAGTGGATAGATTCTGAGTCAGCAGGTTTGATTAATAATTTTGATAGCTATGAAAAATACGATAAACTTTATTGTCTAAATAAAAGCATTATAAACAATATACGTGTAGTACATGACATCGTACAAGCTCGGGAGCACTTTTTTACGTCCCCTCCGAAGGATGGCATAACTAAGGATTTTTTACTCATATTAAATTCTAGAAGCATCTGTTTGAACCAAGGAATTTTGGGTGTTGTAGGCTGTTATATTATCCACTATATTAAAAGTGACCCCTCGATTTTGTTTCTATACTGACAGTGAATGGTAAATATAATCATTAAATGTTTGCCGTATAATTTTGTATTTGATAGTTTAAGTGATAAAGTAATGGATTTTGCAGTCTTATAATTGTTCCCACAAGACCACTGTAATTGTACCATGCCCATTCTGTATTTATTTATTATTATTATTTATTTTACAGCACTTCTTATAAAGGAATATTCCTGGAGAGGGGGAGATTAACTCCAACCACTTCAGGTGCTTAATGATATTATGTTATGTTTAGGAAACTCCTAACAATTCTCGCTGTGTTCAGCAGTAAGTCTTTCTGAGCTTCATTCATCACAGCTGTAGGTTGGCCCAACCGCTCAGTGGCTTCCACAGTATACTTTGGTATCAGACCATTGGTGGATATCACAATCGCCCTCACAATAACACTATCCAGCCTGTACAGTTCCTTTAGCTCAGCTGCTAGAGAATCTATTATTATTATTATTTTTTTTTTTTAATGATTAACAGTTGATTTTTCCAACTAAAAATTATCCCACAAGTTTTCAATACTTTCTTTTTTCAAAATGTCACTAATTCAAATTTTAATCTATACTATGTTTCATAAGCTGTACTACTAACGATTTGTTCTAGTTTATTATTATTATTTATTATTATTATTATATTATTATTATTATTATACAAAAAAACAACTAATATTTTCGAAGCTACAGACATATATTGTCACGGAAAACATTAAAAGGGTGATAAATACATAATATGATTAGAATTATATGTAATTTTATTTTAGCACAAAGTAATTAAAAAACCCGTTTAATTAGAAAATACGTACTAAATCGTAAGTTCTTGGGTGGCTGCTGCTTGAATGAGGTGTATGATGGTCAGCCACGCGTGATTCCTCTCAACCTTCACAAGCATTTTTTGGGAACTGATCGTTACTGCCTTGTATGAGTAATTATGAAGTTATTTTCACAAGCCTAAATAGACGTTTCCATAATTTATTTATTACTCAGATACTATGTGGTATGAGCAAAAACTAACAACTGCCTTTCCTTTTAGCTGTACATCGTAATAACTTTTCTTACAGTTGTATGAATAATTTAAGGGTAAGTAAATATTATGTGGTATCTTTTTTTTTCATATCATTTCCTTTTAATATATGTGTGCTGATGTTTTTATGATCAAAATCACAAGTTTAAGTACTTATTTAACTGGTCTTTTTTGTGTTGAAAATAAAATACTTTTTAAAACCATATATTCAACAGTGGACAGATACTCATTAAACTAATTAAAATGGTATATTCTTATTGCCAATTATATTTATTCTCGGGCGTTCTTTATTATTACTAGACCGTTACAATGTTAGTAAAAGATAATATATTGCTTTAAAAAAGTTGGTTGAAGTGCAAATGTAAGGAAAGTAGTGAGCGTAGTATGTAAAAATTGCGCCTTCTCTCATGAACCGATAGATCGTGCAGTCAGCGACCCATGCAGACTAATTGCTATTATTATACGGTATATATAACGCCTAGGGTTCTTAATATCTATCTACCGCTACTTACTTCTTAGTTTATTTTTATTGGAGGATCATTAACCATTATTTATGAGCTATACTTAATATATTACCTTGAAAAGGCACTACCAGTTTGTTTCTCGGGTTTTCTTAGCAATATAAGAGCTTGGAGAAATAGCGTTCCCTTTTAACGACCGAAGAGTATTGACAGATTTAACGATGAAATAGTCATCGGTTTGGGTTTTAAAATAAAACAACAACAATCAGTAATCACCCCAATGTATATATTATATATATATATATATATATATATATATATATATATATATATATATATATATATATTAAAATAAAATTAATAATTTGTTTTTAATAATAAAAAAACAGTTTACTTGTAATTTATTTCATTTTTTTTTTGTTAATACATTTTATTCTTCGGGCTTCTATCGTCTACACTTTTGCTTTTGACACCGATAACACTACTTAACTGAGATCTTCGGAGCGCGACATTGACTTCAGCCATTTGGTTTTAAAATAGCGGAAGATTAAATATGTGTAATAAATAGGTGTAATCCTCACACAAGACTAAAACATGAAACTGCTCGAAGATATCGATTACTACAACACTTACCAGACAAACGTTCAAAACTTCCAGTACATTACAAAAGACTCATTTACATCACTATTATCAGACCTATTTGGACATATGAAATCGAGCTTTGGGGCTCTACGAAGCCATCTAATTCCTCCCGCATACAATCCTCACAATCCGAAATTCTTCGCAAAATCCTGAATGCTCCTCATTTTGTCACAAATCTACTCATCCATAATGAGCTAACCATCCCATTTGTTGCTGACATAGCCCGTTAAAGATACTTCTCTTTTCATTCTAAACTCCCTGCCTACACAAACCCACTTGTCCGTAATTTAACTTCCTTAGATAGCCCTGATGACCCTCCAGGCGACTGAAAAGAAGGTGGCCTCGGGACCTACAGTCTTAAAATAGTTAATGATGTTCTACCACTGGGTGGTTCTTTCTGAAGACATTTTCATGACTTTTTTTTCAATCTGCAGATTTACTTATTGTGTTTTTAATTACTGTAAATAAAAAATAAATAAATAGTTGCAACATGTTTTGAATAATTGTTATTCACATACTCTAAAATTATCATTTTTAATTTTCTTTCATCATTCAAGGTAATGGACAGTTTAATTTGCGAAGAAAAATGAAAGTAAGGTTTCATATAAATTTGAAATCCAGATTTTTTTTTCGCCGATTTTTACTGAAACTGCTTGAAAAAAAAATGTGTGCAATAAATCACTCGATATGAAATTGATCCCTTACGTAACAAACTAAAAAACATAAAAATTGGACTAATATTAATAACATATTAATTTGATTATTGAATAATTTATTCATCATTCATAAGTTTTTTTCATGCACACAATGCTAATGTTACTGATCAATGTGTAGTTTCTTGTTTTATTGTTATTGTTTTATGTGTTATTTTAATATATGCTACATTGGCTATTCAGAAGATGCTAAGGGAGTCTTTAATTTTGCCTACCCAGATTTAATTAGATGGATTTTAAAAGAATATCACAGGGGACCATTATTTTACGTCTCCTCCGAAGGAAGGCATAAACAAGAACATTTTAATCCCTTGAAAAAATCCTAAGGTCAGCTACCGGATTTGTATCCGCAAACTTAGTTATAGAAGTTGCTAGCCACTGTACCACATGTGACTCCTTCAATGTGTAGTTATCTCAGAATTAGAAAGTTATATATCTTCTTAGACATTGCGAATGTTCAATTAAAATATAACATAATTGTCTTCAGGTTTATAATTTGATTAATTTGTTGATATATTTATCCAACATATTTTTTTATATGATTCGAATTCCAACCCATAAGAAAAGTAGCGTAGATGAAAATAGCTTATCTTTAACCTATATTAATTATTTTTTGTACATAACTATGAGGTAATATTTAGTGGCGTTTTTAATGTACGTATTTGATAGATTACATTTTCTCCTTTAAATCTTAATAATCAAACATTTCATGTAAATTCTGGGTAGTATAAGGAATACGAGTAGATGTTGTAGCTATATCGTTTTCTGGTGTTGAATTCTGAAGAGCTTAACTAGATTCTCGAAATGTCTTCGTAGTTTTCCGCGTATTTTGAAATAGCATTATCAGTAAAAGTCAAGCTATATCAGATTCTAAATCATCCGCATATAAATAAGCTATCATTACAGCCGTGAGTGGGTTAGAACAACTGGCATTTGAATTATTCCTAGATCATATTTTTTCCCGAGCGATGTTCCCCGAGGCGACCCCGATATAGCCGCAATGACAGAGCTTCAGGTCTTTATGATTTTAGCATATTTATGAAGTAGTATTTATATCATTGTAATTTTATCTGGCTAAAACAATAATAAATACACAAAACTATTGGTTTCTTGGTTTGCATGTATATAAAACTGGTCATATTATGGATGTGAAATACGCAACTTATTGTTTTGTGTAACACAATAAAACATGTGTTTATTAACTTTTTTTTTAAATCATTTTATTGGTATTTACAACTGTATTAACAAAAATACATCAAGTAAATGTGATGTGTTATATAATACAATGACTTGATATACATGTAGAGAAGCTTCCCATAGGAAGCACTCTAAAAATATTCTAAACTAGAAGGTCCCGGGGCCATTTCCTTTTCAGGCGCCACGGAGGATTATCCGAAATCAATGAGGAAGAAAGGATTGAAACTAGTGGGTTAGAGTGCGAATGGAATTTGTTATGAAAGGATTGATACCTGGTCCGGGCGAAATCAGTAACAAAGGGAACATTAAGGTCTTTATGGATAAGTTGTTTATAAACTTATTTTCGAAATCGTAGTTAACCTTTTGAGTTTTGTAATTTTAGTAAGCTATGGCTAATCAATATCAGAACACTGCGATATAGTTAAAAACATTTAGAAATACAACCATTGTTGGACAAACTAAGTATTTATCGGTTTTAGTGCAGATAACTTAAACCTTTTCCCTTAATTTTTGTTTTTTTTAATGATTTATAAATGTAATTAATTGCCTTTATTTTATAAGGTACAAAATTTATTAGTGTTGTATTTTTATTTATTTTGAATTATTACCAGCTTTTTTACTTTAAAAAAAAATTAAATCATTTTATAATAGTTCACAAGGTATTTATGTTATAAAATAGTTACCGTATTATATATATATATATATATATATATATATATATATATATATATATATATATATATATATATAATATTATTTAGCAGTATTTTTTAAGATAAGAAAAGTTGTTATTAATAAAAAATGTTATTTGTTGTATGCAGGTAATGTAAACTATATTTTCATGTAAATTATTATTACATGTAAATTCTGTCTAGAAAACTGTATGGATCAATGCAAACCTTATTGTAGTACAAGAATTGAGTTATTTAGATCGTGAAAGCTAATAAAATAAAATTACATTATTATTTTTTTTATTTTTGTGTATTATTATTCATTTATTTTATTTCTTATTTTTTATTATTGAGAGAATTCGTGTCTGGTTAGCGGCAAGATTATCATTTAAACAACTTTTCCTGTAGTTTTAGAGAATTTGTCATGCGGTAAGGTATATCTTGAGCGCCAGTTAGACAAGCTCGGTTTTGAAACAAGGTAATTATAAAACAAATTATTATTTCACACAAAATAAAATAAAATAACGTTATGCGAATTTTCAATTCCGTTCCAAGTGTTTAAGGAAAGTAAGGATTCGACCAAGGTAGGGCTGTCATGAATATTAAGACGTGCTTAATATTCCTCTCGGCGGAACCTACCCGCTAGGGAGCGCGTCCCCTGGTTGGCGGATGGGGGATCCCTCTTAGGAGGGGTGGTCTGAATATACAGAATAAAGACCCGTGGACCAATAGGTACCCAGTGCTGGGGGGTATAGCCTGGCCACCCTTATTCCCGAGGGGATCTAAATATTCGGGAAGCCAGTAGTCCCGAGGTAACGGGGCCTCCTGAGCTGGGCCAATCACCCGCTTGGGAGTATAACTGATTCAAAGAAACTTAGTAAATAGCCTCGGAACTGGACAGTCTAGAAGGAAACGACCCGGCACGGATAAGGACATACGATTAGGAACCTGGAATGTGAGATCACTCACCGGCAAAGAAGTCGAAATTATAGAGGAAATGGCGACATACAGGCTGGATATTCTTGGTCTGAGTGAGGTAAAGAGGAAGGGCTCTGGCGAGTACAGGATGGACCGAGGGCACACTTTGGTTTACTCAGGGGTTCCACCGGGAAACAGAGCTGTAGAAGGTGTGGGCATCATAATGAAAGATGAGCTTTTCAAGAAGGTTGTCGAATGGGAGCCAGTTAGCCCTCGCATTATTGTGGCAAATATAAACCTGCGTATTGGAGACTGGGCTCTTATCCAAGTTTATGGCCCTACAAATGACTCTGATATCCTCGAGAAAGAGCAGTTCTACAGCGATTTGGAGGGAGCTATTGTTAAAGCAAGGGATAACAACAGAAGCATATTAATAATGGGAGATCTAAATGCGAGAACGGGCAATGAACACATTAGGGCTCATGGAGTGATGGGCCTGCATGGTGGAGAAAGCATTAAGAATGAAAGTGGCCAGCGCTTAATAGATTTCTGCATTGAGAATGATCTACTATTGGGAAACTCCTTCTTTCCCCATAAGAGGGTACATAAAATTACCTTTTCTGCTGCCGAGAGAGGTGCCAATAGTGTCATAGACTACTTTATCTATAGTCGTGACATCAGGAGGTACTTCACGGATGTGAAGGTGATTAGAGGTGCTGAAATAGGAAGTGACCATATGCTTTTAGTGGCTGATACCCGGGTACTGAGGGAACGCAAAGTGAAGCCAAAATCATATGAAAGGACTGAAGTGAAGAAGCTGCAGGACCCTCAGAAAGGAGAAGAATACAGGGAAGAATTAAGGAAAAGGCTTCAAGAATTAAACGCGGATGCTACCCTAGATAACTTGTGGTGTTACATAAAGAATAGTATATTGCAGTCAGCATCTCTAGTGTGCGGAGTAAAGCGAATATCCACAAAGGGCAAGCGAACTTCTTGGTGGACTGAAGAACTTAGGGCACAGGTCAAAGAAAAGAAGATTGCATGGAAGAATTACTGCAAAAACAAGACTCCGGAAAAATGGCAAGTATATGTAGAGGTGCGTAACAGAACGAAGGAAGAAGTGAGAAGAGCTAAGCAGATGTCTTGGGAGGAATTTGGGGAAAAGCTAAACCAAGACCATGGAGACAACATTAAGCAGTTCTGGAAAAAGATTAAAGCTTTAAGAGGCCGAAAAACTAAAGAAATAAGAAATATAAAGAATGATCAAGGGAGGGTGGTCACGGAGGAGAAGGCTATTCTGAACGTCTGGTGCAAACATTACGAGAAGCAATTTTGCGTAGATGATACCTATCCAGTGAACCAGCAAGGACCGTGGAATGAGGTTGATTTTAATGAGGTGATAGAGGAGGATGAAATTGAAATGGCTATATCGAGAATGAAGACAGGAAAAGCACCGGGTCGAGACAACATAGTGGCAGAATACATCAAGGCGGGAGGCCCAGAGTTAGTCAGAGCCCTACAAGTTCTTTTCCAAAAAGCTTGGGATGAGAAGAAGATCCCAACAGACTGGGAATACAACGTTATCATTCCGATACACAAGAAAGGGTCCCAGGCAGAATGCTCGAATTATCGCCCTATATGCCTCTCACCAACAATATACAAACTTTATACGTCTATTCTGGAGGGAAGGGTAAGACCTCTTGTGGAGCACCAAATTGGAGAAGAACAAGCCGGGTTCAGACCAGGACGGCAAACCCAGGACCACATTTTCTCTTTGCGAAATGTTCTACAGAAATCTTGGGACAGAGACAAAAGTATGTATCTCGCCTTCCTTGATCTCAAAGCAGCGTTTGACTCCGTTCCAAGACAAGAAATATGGGAGGCTCTCAGAGCAAAGAATGTCCCAAGAAACTTGGTGGAAGCCATTAAGTCCATTTATCAAAAACCAAAAGGAGTAGTAAGGCTAAACGGACAGGAGTCTGATGTCTTCAGCATAGCAAGGGGGGTCAAACAAGGGGACAGTTTAAGCCCTTTGCTATTCTTACTCTACATGGATGGAGTGGCCACCATATGCAAACGAAGAACGGAGAGGACCTTCCTGGGTCGTAGAAACCTTCGCCCAGTGGTGATTCAACTTCTCCTCTACGCGGATGACATTGTTCTTGTGGCAGACACGGTTGATAAATTGCAGCAAGCGGTGACTGAATGGCAAGAAGAGCTCAGCCGAAAAGGGATGAAAATAAATACCAGTAAAAGCAAGATACTACAAGTAGGAAGGCAAGAGGAAGATTTCCATATATACTGCAACGGAGAGGAAATGGAAGTGGTTTCGGAATACACTTACCTCGGCACAGTAATAGAAAGATCTGGGAAAGTAGACTCAGAGATATCAAACAGAATTAGGAAGGCAAATACAGTCTACTATCAGATCTGCAACACTGTAATAGGGAAGCGAGAGGTGAGTAGAAGTGTTAAGCTCCATATCTTTAAATCAGTATATTTGCCTATACTCTTGTATGGAGCTGAAAGCTGGATTTTGACGGATCGGCAGGAGAGCAGAGTCACAGCTGCTGAAATGAAGTTTCTGCGAAGAACAGCAGGAAAGACAAGAAGAGATCGTGTCAGGAATGAACGGATACGCCAGGAACTTCTTTAAAAGTTTTCTTTAACTTCTTTAAAAGAAACTCTGCAAACCCGTCAGTTGAAGTGGTTCGGCCACGTCATTAGAATGGAGGAACACAGAGAGCCCCTAAAAACCATGGATTACGTTCCAGAAGGGAGAAGGCCTCGGGGTCGACCAAGGATGTCCTACCTGGAGTACATCGACAAACTTTGCAGAGGAAGAGGAAAGGATCTTCGCCAGGCCAGGAACCTCGCTGGGGATAGAGAGGATTGGATCCGGTGGTTAAATGCTTCCCTACGCTGACACGGCACTATAGGGAGAAGCCAAAGAAGAAGAAGAAGAAGAAGCTTAATATTCGTAAGTCGTGCGAGGATTAAGATTTGTCGTACGAACTACACATTGAGATGGTATAGTTGGAATTAGCATTCTTCGAACTTGCAAAATATGAGAGAGAAAACCGTGCTTTACTTAACAGTAGATTTTTTTAATGTAAAATAAAAGCTCAAAAGTTATTTATTTATTAGTCTCTATAGTTAAATATTGTTTGCACGTAGTTAATAATAATAAATAAAGTTGCTAAATTCACACAAATAGTAAATACATGTTCAAAACAAATTTCATAATTACACACTCTCTTATTATAATGCAAAAATGAATCAAAGGTCTTTGAATATTCCATTTCTTTATGAAGAATAGATGATTAATGTCAATAACCAACAAAGAAATATATTTCTCAGAGGGAGAATAAGGAAATATACATAACTTTGTAATTAACAATATAAAGACGTTAGTTATCGGTAATGTTGTATTAAGAAGGTATAGTGACTGTTACCAACCTAACGGCGTTATACTCTTCCGTGTAACGCCTAAAAGTACTATATCCCTTTTAATTTTTTCCAAAAAGTATTATATCTATGTTTCGTTCCAAAAAGTACTATATCCATGTTTCGTTCAAAAAAGAACTATATTCATATAATATTGTTTAAAATTCATCGGAAAAGTGCAATAATTAGGAAAAATTAGTTGGTAACACACTTATAAATTAACTTTAAATTTTAATAAAAATATAAACACGTAAATTGGTCCAATAATAAATAAATGAAAGATTTTTGCGTTTCGTGTAAAGTTGTCTAAAGTGGATATAGTACCTTTTGGGAATCAACGTCTCAATTGTTTTCCCCAGACAGAGAGAAAAACTAAAACCACTTTTTGGTTTTTAAATCAGTTGTACATGTACGTAATACACATGTCATTGTAATACGTATTGTTTAATGATATGTCAATTCATTGACAAAGAACATTTCTTTGTGAATGAACCATTGTTTAAAATTAATCTGTGGCATGAATGAGAAATGAGCCGTCGCGGCAGACGTCCTCCCTAAATCCACTCCACTACAAGGCTGCCTCAATGACCCGCTGTGATGTTACCTTATTCCCCGCACCGCTGGCTCTGAGAAACACGGGCCCGTAACAATGAAAACAATAAAAGGACCTATTTTCCGAGATAGCCAAAGCTACTCAGTCGAGTGTGTTAGTTACTAGAATCCATGCAAACATTTAACAAAAATTATCATAAGGATTCATAAGCGAAATTTAATTTTTTGTACAGGGTAAATGCTATAAAAACTCAAAATATTGTCAAAGGTTCCAATCGCAGCACTATTCGTTAGTTTCACACATTTCTCTCGAGCTGTCATCATTCCTAATCATCCACTCTCTTCCTTTCTTACCCTTTCGGCAGGTGTGGCCCAGCGCTCCAGCGTATCTCCTCTCCTTTTTAATACATATATTAATGATCTCCCAACCTCTATCTATCACTGCTCTCACCATTTATACGCTGATGATTTCCAGATTTACTTATCCTCCTCTCCTCCCGAGTCAGTAATAGCATTTAAAAATATTCAAGAAGACCTGGATAGCAAATCAGAATAAACTAAAGCTTAATGATATGAAAACTCAACATATCACCTGCCCTAATACCTAATACCAGTGATAAACCAACCACCTTCAGTTTCTTACTAAAAAAAAAAAACCTTGGTATCATAGCGTATGATGGCTAAACCCTTTCCATGAAACCTTATATTGCCCAAATCACTCTTAGAACAATAACTATTCTTAAATATTCTTATCTCTCGTAAGCTTCTTGTATCATCACTTATGTTTCCCCACTTTGACTACTCCTGTTTGTAATAAGGTGGCTTATCGACTGTGCTTGAAAACAGACAGAAACGAATTATGAACATTTTTTTTTAAGATCCGTCTTCGGAACTTCAAAGAGGTCTCACGTTACCCACTTATACGGTGAATTAAAGTGACTCCTTCCCTTCACCCCCAGCCAATATTTCCTTGGATCATATCTTTACCAAGCTATTAAATCCCACCTTCCTCCCTATATCCACCGTCTCCTTCCATTTAAATCCTCAGTCCACTCACTTAAAACTAGGTGTGTGTGGCAAGTCTCTAGCACGAAAACGAAAAGTCGTACGAAAATGAAATTTCATATTTTGGACATTACGCCCAAGACGTTGTAGCAACGCTTTCACGAGAATCGGTTAACCGAAACGCATGGATTTTGCATCTTTTTATGAATTGATTTACAACGGCTCTAGGGATTTACATTAAATTCGCCATATTGATGTAAAATTCAATAGGCTTTAATATCATAGAGGTTTATTTATGTTTAAAATAGTCTTAATGAGCTTATATGCCGATAGTTTAAAATTTTCTATCTCTAAAGTACCCTAAATTTTGTAGCTTCGAAAACAATTTAACATATTATCTTATTATTAAGAAACGGCTAAATATATAAGTTGAATTCCATTTCTAAATAAAGGAGAAAAGAGCAAAATTATACTTTTTTAATGCAATGTTTGAGTTTTCATAGATAAGAACAGTAATATAGACGTATAATACACCGTTGGAAAGCTAATGAGTTTTGAAAAAATATTATCATATACACAAAATTTTAAAAGTTGATAGAGAGAGGTAAAAAATTGATAAAACTTGATTTATAAACTTGATGATCGATAATAATATAATATATTATTAAATAAAGGTCTCGGGGCCATCTATTTTTTAGACGCCTCGGAGGATTATCAGGGATTGTATTGGAAGCAAAGGTCGAAACTAGTGGCTGAGAGTGGTAATGGAGTGTTTCATGAAAGGAGTGGTACCTGGTTCGCGCCAAGGTAGCCCCATAGGGAGCATTAAGTACAAAAGTCTCATCTACATGACTATCATTAGACCGATAAGGACTTTGATTTGAGAGAGATTTGAGTCTCTAGTAAACCATCAAATTCTTTTTGTCTCCAATCCTTACAATCGAAAATCCTTCGAAAAATTCCCAATGCTCCTTATTTTGTCACAGATAAATTCATCCACAAAGACCTTAAAGTGGAAGGTTTGAGCGTTTGTCCAGTAAGTATTGAAGTAGTCGAAAACGCAGGGCAGTTTCTAGTCGTTTCAGTATTGTATGAGGGTCTTGTATAATATGAATACGAATCTTTTTATTTATAGTAATTTACAGCTGTATTGAAGAACCCAATGAGTAAATATGTAGAATGAAAAAAAAAAAAAAGTCATGAAAATGTCTTGAGAAAGAACTACCCATTGGTAGAACTTCACTAACTATTTTAAGGCAGTAGGTCCCGAGGCCACCTTCTTCCAAGATGGGATATGTCTGCAACAAATGGGATGTTTAGGTCTTATAGAGGAGTTGATTTGTGACAAAATAAGGATTTTGTATTGTAAGGACTGGATGCGGGAGGAATTAGATGGTTTCGTAGAGCGCTAAAGTTCGATTTCATAAGTCCAAATAGAATACGAATCTAAAAACTAATAATCTGATATGAACTAGAATCAATTTGAATTCCTGCAAAAACACAACTCAATGATTTTGGCGGGCCCTCATTGACGTGCGATTTCAGCGAGAAGTTGTATGAGTTTATACTTATCAGGCTTTGTTTTTTTTTCTTTTAAACACGTTGATAGATACGAAAAGGTAATATTTAACGGATCATTTACATAAATGATTACTTTACTGCATGCGGGTACACCCGGTAGGTCAGGAGAGCAAGGCTGGTGGCGACAACTGGGGCAAAGATGATCCCCTTATGAAATCCGAACCCTTTCACATTCTTAGCCGGTGCTGGCTGGTCGAGTTAGCTATCGCGTCGTCCGCATTTAATGACCCAGCTTTCTTTAAAGATCACAGTCCTGTCATCTTCCTTGTTGAGTTTATATTTCAGAAGTTATGCAAATCAACATTATAGTGCTGTTTCATGTGAAAATATTCTTATCCACTTCTGAGAAAAAAACAAACAATATTACCTAATCCTGGAATATCTGTTGAGTCTATTTCGTTATTCCGAATTTACTACTGTATTCAAGTAGTTATTACGACACTTACTGTCTGTTTTGTCAAAAGGTAAACAAATCTGTTAATTATCATTTCAACTAAAGCCCTAATTAGGAACATGAAAATCATAGTTTATACCAATCAATGCAGTATATACATCAGAATTAATAAGTAATTCTTAATACATTTCTTAATATCAATATTCTGTATTTTGCTAATTTACACAGGTTTAGCAATAGTGAATAGAGCATTAGGCTACTGTTCTCCGAGTTCCCAGGTTCGAATTCCGGCTGTCGGCAGAATTAATTATTCTGTTATTTCAGCCGTGGAGCGACCCTAGTACATGGAGACTCTCTGTTGAGACTCAGACTGGTGCACACCCAGCCTCTATAAAGTTATTACCCCAAATTAGGAGAAAACCTGGCCGCTGAGTGTGATTTAGACCTTGCAACTCCTTACACGGCTGTTGGCTATGAAACATTACCAATCACTGTAGTAAAACCGAGACCCTTAATGGATTGTATTGGTATTAGCCCATTAAAATAAGGCTAAAATCCAAGGTTTGTGGGAATTAATTCGGACAAAGATGGAAATTTTTTTAACACCATTTAATAGTTCTAAATAAAAGGATTTCTAGCTTTGCCTTAATTAATTATCTCAAATATCCTTTAATTAATATGCATTTAATTAAACAATTAATATGCATCCTTAATGGGAAATCATCCCTTTCATGCGTGAATTTTTTTTATAAAACTGTTCTTTAGGGTGTATGAATACATAATACATATCACTATTATTTAGCTACTTGAAATCATGTTAAAATTCAATAAAAATTGAACGCATTTCCATAGAAACCAACATACAAAGCATTGATAAGATGTCCTAATATGCTTTAATATATTTGTTATAAATTTAGAATATTTGTACTACAGTTCTGATTTAAATCATTTTGTTTTATATTTGTAGACTATTTAATCGTCATTGAAATGAGTACTTCTAATTTTTGAGAAGACGAATAGTTCTTCGGGTTATAAAAAAAAACAATTTTTTAAAATGTTTCAGAAATATTTATATATTATTTAACCACTTGGAGAAAGTATTTCCAAAACCAGTCATATAGTACATCTAGATGGTAGCCTTCATTAACAATTTCAGGTTCACAACTATCATCATTTTTGAGATACTGGGATGATCATAAATTTAAGTTAGACGGTACTTCGACTTATAAATACAGATTTTCATAGTTTTTTATTATGATTAATTTTTGTTAAGCATTTTATACCTTTAAGCAAGAAATGAAGATGAAATTTGTTATAGAAAATTTCCGCTTTTGTTTTACATTTTGGGAACTCAGTCTTTCGTCAATACAGAACACTTGCAACAATAAAACCGACTTCGGTGACCTTTTTAAGGCTTTCGCGAGTTGACATCTAATTTATCAGTTTTATTATAATCCAATTACTTATCATTTTGGTAATATGGTGAAACAGTAATTTCGCGACAAGCATATATTTCTGGTATTCCAAAAAGCTGGATATAAGTTAAATTATAAAATATAAGAGTTTTGTATTTTTTTTCCGATATCATCTTAAGATAGAGAAAAAATTAAGACTACTGTACACGTATATAAGGTTATGTTTGAAATTTTTTAAATTGTTCAAAAAAATCAAAAAGCATGCAACATGTGTGTGTATGTTTTTCTGTTGTTTTTTTTTTAAATAATAATTATCAATTGATGTAAACTTACTTGAGTGAATAGTTTAACCATAACAATTAATATTTACCTGAAACAAAAAAAGAAACAAATTATTACAAAATATGGAATAAACTTAATTAAGTTCTAGATATCATTTTTAACGACAACCTGCACACAAATTTAAACTATTAGTATATATATATATATATATATATATATATATATATATATATATATATATATATATATATATATTAGTTGGCTATATTAATACAACTTGCTTTTCCCCACTGCTATCCTTGGACTATTAAATTTTGTTGTTGGACTATTAAGTTTTTGTTTGGCCGATCGATCTAGTTTTTAGTTTCCAATTGGCCTTGGGTCAATTATACATTCATCTGCTGGATATTTCTTTTAATTTATTTAATGTCTTTTATACTGAAAATTACAAATATATTAACTCTTCAATATTTGGATTTACATATTGCTATTTTCATGGAGATTTAAATTTATATATGCTCAATTACGAAATGTAGACCTTAGACCTGTCTTCGCAATGATTGTTCAATAATCAGTTAAGCTCATCTGAATTTATGGTAAAAATAATACAAGGAGAGTTATATTAGGCATGAATTCCCACGTGAATATGTAAAACTCAGGTACAATCCGATAACCTATGAACCGTATGCTTGCAGTTGCTGCAACCATTTAAATAATTGCATAAACAGAGCAACACTTAGAAGTAATATGATTCGCCAGTTAAGATCAACACTGATCTGATATGAAAAAAAATATAGCTTTTTACCACTTTTGAAAATTCATTGCATGATTTTTTAACAGTTTAAATTATTATTTGATTGTATAACATAATTCGTATTGCATAAAAATCGAACTTGTTTTGAACGGTAAACAGTATTAAAGTATCATGCATCAATTATGTGGTTTTGTTTAATAAGCCTTTGTATCAAAAGTAAGTTATAGTTCTAATAATTTAAAATAATTTTAGGGATATGCAGAGATTTATTTTATAATCACTAAAATCAGAGATACACATTAAACAACTTTTAATTGCCCGCTATTTTAAAAATAACCAGCTGATATTAAAGCGTAGGAGTTGGGATAAAAAAAAAAAAAAAGTCCGGGTGGCGGTCGGTTAATGAATCAATTAGGTAGTTTCAACCATTTATTTTTTGCCAAAAATTCGACCTCCACTGTGGATCATCATCAGGGCTAAAAATATACAAAAGAGATACATTTACAAAAATACTAAATATACTTTTTAAAAAAATATTGGGCTAAAGGATGTCAATATCAAAACATAAATAGAAACTAGATGTGTACAGAAATTAAATTATTAATGACTAAGGTATAATAATGAAAATGCTATACAGAGCAGATAATGATTAAAGATAATGTACCAAGGTACGTGTAAAAAATTACATGAAATAAGAAACATTGAAATGTGGAGTAAAGTGGGGAGACGTACCGTATTGTAGGCGAGTAGGTAAAAAAACTAGGTACAATTTGGTGGAATGGGATTTAGATAGGTAGATAGGAAAGTACGTACGAAAGGTAGGTAGAATGGAAAATACGTACCGCGTTTTAGACTGGATCTGACAACAATCAGTATAATTGTAATACTAACATAAAAAGAAGTAATCAGATTAAACATATAATAGTAATAACATCATTATGGTACTATAAAATGTTTTAGCAAAATTCTTAAAGTAAAAACCTATATCATAGTAAGAACAATAATGGATAAAGTATATGGAATGAACTTCATCCATATTCTTAGCCCTGATGATGGCCAACAATAGGGGTCGAAACGTTGGCATAAAATAAATGGTTGAAACTATATTTCTCATTGATTGAAATATTCTCCTTATATTCTCATTGGTTGATACTATCTCATATTTACATATGTTTCTATAAATTAAAAAAATAACCGATTTATGGCCATATTTGTAGATCAAATTTCAATTTTTTTCCTTTCTCTTTTCTCTTTTTTTATAATTATTCGCGGTTTTTTGGTAAAAAAGTAAAACTCCCATATTTACCACTACCATATTTAAAATACTAGACCATATTTATTTATAATAACCCGTGATACGACGAAAGTGATTTACGGGCAGGAGTTTCAAGAGGCAGTTCACACTAAATCGGCTTGACATTCTGCTCCAGTTGGAATTGTGTAAGTGCGGTTCCATTGCTCGACGAGGTTCGTCCCTTGGCGAAGATAAGCCGGTTGTGCAAGAGTTCATGTTTGCGGGAGAGCACGGTACCATCACTTCTTCCCAAGGTCCCTAAAAGATCTAGAACAAGGTTTATATATATTACGGCTGTTATATACCAGAGATGATGCCCTCAGCTCCCAAGGACCAGGCACTGCTACTCTAATGTATTCCTCTCCAAACCAACGACCTGTCAGCCATCTCGATAAATATATAATAGCCTTATTTAGAATAGCCATTTATTTCTTATAATCCGCATTAACGATTTTTCATATTTATTTGTCTTGCTGTCTTTTCCTTGTATGTTAATTAGAAGACCTATTATAAATGGCCTAGTTATGTTACAAATCAGTACATACATATTCTTTAATGTGCATTATTATCCTGGCAGTGTGTCGCCACTACCTAGAATTCGAATTCTCAACCTCTATTAAATTCAAAATTATTATTTTTAATAATTTTAGTGAATATATTGGGTTAATAATTTAGAATTTTGGTTTAAAAAAATAAAATTAAAAATGTGATACGCGCAACACACTACTTTTACTTACCTCCATTGTTAAACAATTTGATAAATTTTACATATAGAGATAAAAATAAATGTTAAAAGAATTAATAAAATTGAATTTCAATAGAAACATGTGTTTTATCAAGCAATCTATTATATTATTATCTACAACAATCAGTTTGTTTTATCGGCTTCTCATCACTCTCGGTTCACTTGTACAATTTTGTGTATAAGATAATATTTTTTTCTAAAATCTCTAGCTTTCCAACGGTATATAATACATTTCTATTACTGTTTTTATGTTAAAAGCACTAAAATTGAATTAAAAAATAGTTTTGTTATTTTATCCTTTAATTGGTTATCAAATTCGTTCATCTTGTATATTTAGCTGTTTTTCGCAATGCTGATCAGATGATCAATGATTTATCAATCCTACAAAATTAAAGGTACCTTGGAGGAAATAAATTAAAAATATCGGCATTTAAGCCTTTTCAGACTATTTCAATCAGAATAAAATGTAGATAAAAATTAAAAACTATTAAATTTTATATCCATATAGCGAGTTTAATCAAGTTAGAGCCGTTTTTGAGGTTATCCTACAAAGGTCCAAAATGCATGGCATAAAGCAGCTCTTCTGGTTAGCTGATTTTGATGAAAAAGTAGCTTTTACATCCCGGGAATATTGTTGTCTTAAATATGAAATTTTAGTTTCATAGGACTTTCGCATACTTTTTTGAGGGACTCAAGGGATCTTAAAACGTGTATTTCCGGTGAAAACTGGAACTCTAAAATTTTCACGATCACAATACTCTCCCTTATTATATATTCATTTATATTTAAGTGATAGTAAAAAAAGATATATTTTCAACTCCATAATTTAATCGAAATAGCCTCAATAAATTTCTGAATGTATTGGAAACTTTTACATTCTCTTGGAATAGAATTTTCCATATTTAGCATTGATAAACCCTAAAAACGCCTTTTCTAGCTCCCTTCATCTATTAAATTTTAGGAAGTACTCCACATCAGACTGGCCTCACTCACTTTAGAAAAATATCTATATCAAATTTACAACATTTTTACTGTATTTTCAAAATGTGGTTAAATTATCACAAGTATGTATAAAATGATACTGCGATTTTGTGTTTCTGCGAACTCAATCTAAAAACCACTAGACGGACTTTAATACTGGTTTTACTATCATTTAATACGTTCTTTCCGTAAGGTTTATAAATAAAATACGTTGCAACTTTACCTAGTCATAAAAAAAATATTCCTAGTTATATGTAAGAGAACGAAGTTTATTGAATTATTTATTACATTAAAATTACAAACCCCATAACTATTTCTAAAACTTTAGTAACTCGGTTTTTCTGGTGGGAAGCTTCACTTCCTATCGGAACTAAAATCTAAAACGTTTTGAGTAATTATTAGTATTCCTACTTACATTGGTAAGTTATTGTACATTTGACTGAATAAAATTAAAATATGACATTAAATGCCACACTGTATTCGTTGCGCATAAAAATGTATTGCTTATATTTATTTTAGTTACTATTACCATAAACGCATATAAATTAACAAAAAAAAAAATTAATCCCCAGCAAAGCCGCGGGCTATATCTAGTAACAAATAAAGGACTTAGTTAGTTTAGTATTGCTCATTGGTAAAAAAAAAAAATCATGTAACATAAATCTAAAATTTTCTTACATTAGTTTTCAGTTAAACTCGAAATATCTTTTATAATAGGTAAGAATTAAAACATTTGCTTGCTAACGAGTTCCTAAATGGCCTCTCTGGACAAATTACATGAAATTAGAACAGGCTAAGAGCTTTGAAATATTTAAGGCGATGCTTGAAAGTCCCATTATGCCTTTCATATACCACTTTTGACCTTGAGATATTAAAAAGAATTCTATTAAAAAAAAAAAAGTAATATAGAAAAAGGATTCTGTCGACCTCGAACATGATGGAAACTTCCAATGGTATATTTAATAAGCAATAACATTTTTGCGATAAAAATCCATTCCAATTCAGCTTATTGAAACGTATAAATATAAACTAAAAAGAATAATACTTATAATTCTGCCCGTACTTCTTCTAATTTATCAAACCTACAATCTTTATGAAAATACTTTTTTTTTTTTATAGGCCCAAGGAGTAATTATCCTTAGTAATTATCCTCCAAAGCGTAATTTCATTGTCAATCGCTTTTTGTTCTTTTAGGAAATCAGATGATCACTCTGAGGTTTGCTAAATTGGATGAAAATCAAAATACCGGAAATAACTAAATCGAATAACTAAGTAAAATTAAATAATCATCTTGCAAAAAAAAAAAAAAAAAATATGCAAAGCATAAATGTTGTGATAAAAAGTAGTTAGACTTTGGTGGTTATCATATTCATATCCTTTTTAAATGAATTTTCATTATTTTCAAATGAAAAATGGTCGAAATTGTCAAAATTAAAGGGCCATCCCTTCGAAATGGATCATAAATTCAAAAAAAAAAACTTCTATACGATTTGCCATATTACGGAAGGATTGGTATGTCACTCATTCAATGATTATTAAAATCTTTAATGCTGGATTAAAGAAAATTAAAATCATTCAAGCAGAAAACATTTCACTGCCATATGTGAATCCTGCAAAATCTTGTGAAAAGATACTAAAGGTCTCGAAATGCTGAATAAATTTCCCCTCACAATTTCTATTTTTTCTGGGATTTACTCGAATACAAAAAATCCGACGCTCTACAGCCGATGTATGTAATATCTAACATGGAAAATTGTTGAATAACTAGTTGTGTGATGTATATGGTTTAATGTGTTACAAAGAACCTAAACATATACAAAGTTGATAATTAAAACTTTAAAGTATAATCTAACTGTATCATCAAAATCATTATGCAATTTCCATGTACGACTAAACAAAATTAAAAAATAATCATAAAAAATATTTGCCGGCGATACACGTCTTTCACCTACCTCGGTTGTTAGAATTAAGATTTAAGAATTATTAAATAATGTTAGATTTGAAAAAGTTTGATGAATTTTATTTAGTTTCGTTAGAAAAATAGATAAAATAGTAAAAAAGTTGCATGTACAATAATCACTTACATTTATTCCGTATTCAACCCTTTACATCACCTTCAACAAATATTTACTTCACTTATTTATATAAAAATATATATAGTATGGGAATGTATTGCGATCGTGAAAATTTACGAAGTCCTGTTTTCAACGGAAATACGCGTTTTATTTTCTAAAATCTATATATAAATGACTCTATTTTATTTTATTTTCTACATATTTGCGTATGTCTGTTCTCGATTAGTTTTAGTTAAATTGTTTTAAATAATTAATTGCTCTAAGACTCTTAAGTCCAATTTATATGTTATGTCAATGTTATTCTAAAGGGACTTGTCCCAGAATAATAAAGAATTTATTTATTATTATTATCTATATCTACCTATAATATAATAGCTTTCACTTTAATACTTTTATTTTGATCGATAATGAAAAAATTATCTAAAAAAACATTTTGCTCATGTCTCCTTTCATCAATCAAATTCGCAAAACTTTTTATCTATGCTAAGAACATGAAGAGGTAATTTTTTTCGAATCTACAAAATTAAATGTACTTTACACAAAGGAAATCTAAAATATCAGCATTCAAGCCCTGCAGGACTATTTCTAATCAGAATCACACCTACATCATATATAAACATATTAAATATTACATCAACATAGTAAGTTTCAGCCGGTTTTGAGAAAAGGGTAAAAGATTTAAAGCGCATAGAATAAATAAAAGGTATAAAAAGTGGCTCTCCAGGTTTCCCGATTTAGTTGAAAGCGCTGCTGTTACATCTTAGGCATGTACTTTTCTAAAATATGGAATTTCAGTTTTATACATTGTATCGTTTTTGAGCTGGGCTTACGTCACATGGACACAGACCGTTTTGCGGGACTTCGTTGCAAGGACTCAGGTGAAACTAAAACGTATATTTCCGGTTAAAATACGAATTGGAAAATTTTCAAGATCTCGATACTTTCTCTTAATATATATTTCATACAGTAAGTGAAAGACAAAAAATTAAAAACGGTTGGTCATGGATGTTTATCGAATGTTGTGTGTGAACAAATGTAACTTTTTTAAATTATTATTATTAAAGAAAAAAAATACTATAATATTTTAATTATAGGCCACTATCAGCAAAACGTACAATTGGGTGCGTCTTGAAAATTTCAAAAGTTTATTTTTGTCCATCCATTTTTTTTTTTGTCCTTATATATGAGATATGATCTACTGTAGCACTCAGCAGAGCTTGATTCGGTGTAATTATCAAAATAATTAATTATTTAAAATAATAGTGACGTGAGCTAATGACGATCTAGTGGTGAGCCAATGATTAGTGGGCGAGGCAATGATTTTTGGAATGATCTCTCAAGTTAGCAGAGCAGAAAAATCCCTACCAAAAAAAAAAAAAAAAAAAGTTGAAAAATAACCAGTTGTAGTACGAGGGAAATCATTTGGACAGCGTTTGTACGTTTCTCTGAGAATGGCCTCTATACGTACAACAATTTGTAATATTTCTAAGCGTAGCTAACCTTTGAACCTTCTCATTTCCTCTCATAGAACTACTTTCTTTAAGACATCCTTTGTCATTCGTGCATCTTTATTCTAGAATTTCTTACTAAAGTCCATTCGTACATCTCAATCCTTAACTGCCTTCAAACATCAGCTATTCATCCATCTCTTAGAACATTAATCTAGAGTGCCTTTGTTCAGTTGAACTATTTTGTCTCTTTATTCTTTATCCACTTTTTATTTTCTTCAATTGCTATGTTAATTTTTTATTGTTCAAGTATTTGTCATTGTTATTTAAAATTCTTTAAGGTAGCAATATCACCTTTGTATGTATATATGTTATGTTATATAAAATTATCATTATTTGCTAACCATTATGTATATAAATGATGTATATAATATTATTAAAGTTATAATATTCTTTGTATAGCCAGAAGAAGAATCCCAAAATTGTACTTTTATATTATTTTTAGGGGACTTGCTTTCCCAGACTAAAAATTACTTTTTCATTCATTCATATTATAAATTAGACATGAAAATAAAATATATAGTAACTTTGATTAAGTTAATAAGAAGAATACAGTGGAAGGTAGATGGAAGAAGATAGAAGAAGCAAGTCGTGTAACTCCTTGACCGGATGAAGGAAGCGTCGGAGCCGACATGTCCTTCGCAGGATTCACACTACCATCTTCTTTGTGCCGTGACATCACTCGAGGAAACGATCTTATAGAACGAGTGCATAAATAGCATCTCTAGCCTACGCTGCAACGTCATTATCAACACAATGTTCTTTGTCTTTTTAGTGGCCTCATAATTAAATAATTAAGCCATTGTTCTCTTAACTATTTTCTTCAAGTACCCTGATTGTATAGTAAGTTAGGTTATATCAAAGTTTCAAAGTTGTTTTATAACAAGTATGAATTGCACTATTTTGTTTTAGTAATGTTGATCAATGTATATCTTTATTATTCCTTTATTGCTTTAAGAAAATATATTTGCCATATCCTGCTAAAAATGCTAAATTTGATTTATATATATATATATATATATATATATATATATATATATATATATATATATATATATATATATAGCATTTCCAAGTCAAATTCAACCTTTTCCAAGTCAAATTCAACCTTTTCCAAGT
Organism: Piezodorus guildinii; assembly: GCA_023052935.1. NCBI lineage: Eukaryota > Metazoa > Arthropoda > Insecta > Hemiptera > Pentatomidae > Piezodorus > Piezodorus guildinii. The sequence goes on from CM041292.1 coordinate 159,312,893, forward strand.
CAAATTCAACCTTTTCCAAGTCAAATTCAACCTTTTCCAAGTCAAATTCAACCTTTTCCAAGTCAAATTCAACCTTTTCCAAGTCAAATTCAACCTTTTCCATTTCAAATTCAACCCTTTTCGATTTCAATAAAATAATAAAAATCAAATTAACATGATTTTATGTTTTAATGGTTATTTTAATTACACCTTGTGTTTTTAACCCTTGTGGCTTGTTAAATGTTCCCAGGGGCCTTTCTACATATAATTAGTCACGAATATAATAATAAGTATAACCGATACTTTAATTTTAAGACATTTGCGATACAAAGTCTGGTAGTCGGATTAGCGGGATTCGTTTTATTTCAGTTTTATAATCGCGGGCGAAAATATTATCAATAGAGGTTTATTTTAACTTTTTCGTATTTATTGAATAGTAGGCTCAGCAGATGCGTTCCCAAAGGTTCGTTACCGACTACACTATTAATTTTAATCGCGCTCGCTCAAATATGGGTTTATTATAACTGTTTCGTATTTATTGGATACTAGGCACAGTAGCTGCGTTATGGGGGGTTTTTTCCCGACCATTCTATTAATTATTCGTGCGCTCGCTCAAATATGGGTTTATTATAACTTTTTCGTATTTATTCGCTATTAGGCTCAGTTGATGCGTTGCGGAGGTTGCTATCCCAATTATTCAATTTATTTTAAGTGCTCTCGCTCAAGAAGAGGTTTATTTTAACTTGTTCGTATTTACTGCATACTAGGCTCAGTCGCTGCGTAACCAAGGACTCGTTATAGATTATACTATTAATTTTAATTGCGCTAACTCAAGTAGAGGTTTATCAAATAAGAATGTACTTATAAAATCGTTCTGTTTAGCTGATTATTATCAAACTCCAAAATATTAACCAAAAAGATAACTTACTATCCTGAAAAAAAGGATAAGCGGTAACCCAATACATGAAAAGTTACAAAAAACACGAAATAAACATACATTAGACCAACTGACTAAAAAAACATTAACACATTCACTAACAAAACTCCCGAAACACAAATACAGAAATTAGCATAGAAAAGAAACACGAATTTATAATAAACCCATATTTGAGCGAGCGCACGAATAATTAATAGAATGGTCGGGAAAGAACCCCCCGTAACGCAGCAACTGAGCCTAGTATCCAATAAATACGAAAAAGTTATAATAAACCCATATTTGAGTGAGCGCACGAATAATTAATAGACTGGTCGGGAAAGAACCCCCCCCCCGTAACGCTGCTACTGTGCCTAGTATCCAATAAATACGAAAAAGTTATAATAAACCCATATTTGAGTGAGCGCACGAATAATTAATAGACTGGTCGGGAAAGAACCCCCCCGTAACGCTGCTACTGTGCCTAGTATCCAATAAATACGAAAAAGTTATAATAAATCAATATTTGAGCGAGCGCTATTGAAATTAATAGTGTAGTCGGTAACGAACCATTGGGAACGCAGCTACTGAGCCTTGTTTCCAATAAATACGAAAAAGTTATAATAAACCCATATTTGAGCGAGCGCGATTAAAATTAATAGTGTAATCGGTAACGAACCTTTGGGAACGCAGCTACTGAGTATTGTATCCGATAAATACGAAAAAGTTATAATAAACCCATATTTGAGCGAGCGCGATTAAAATTAATAGTGTAATCGGTAACGAACCTTTGGGAACGCAGCTACTGAGCCTTGTATCCAATACATACGAAAAAGTTATAATAAACCCATATTTAAGCGAGCGGGATTAAAATTAATAGTGTAATCGGTAACGAACCTTTGGGAACGCAGCTACTGAGCCTTGTATCCGATAAATACGAAAAAGTTATAATAAACCCATATTTGAGCGAGCGCTATTAAAATTAATAGTATAATCGGTAACGAACCTTTGGGAACGCATCTGCTTAGCTTACTATCCAATAAATACGAAAAAGTTAAAATAAACCTCTATTGATAATATTTTAGCCCGCGATTATAAAACTAAAATAAAACGAATCCCGCTAATCCGACTACCAGACCTTGTTTCGCAAATGTCTTAAAATTAATGTATCGGTTATACTTATTATTATATTCGTGACTAATTATATCTAGAAAGGCCTCTGGGAACATTTAACAAGCCACAAGGGTTAAAAACACAAGGTGTAATTAAAATAACCATTAAAACATAAAATCATGTTAATTTGATTTTTATTATTTTATTGATATCGAAAAAGGTTGAATTTGAAATGGAAAAGGTTGAATTTGACTTGGAAAAGGTTGAATTTGACTTGGAAAAGGTTGAATTTGACTTGGAAAAGGTTGAATTTGACTTGGAAAAGGTTGAATTTGACTTGGAAATGCTATATACATATATATATATATATATATATATATATATATATATATATATATATATATATATATAATATATAAATTTATATATAAATTTATATAAAAATTTATCAAAATGTTAGCTTACATGCTGAATATCTATATAATTTAATAGCTGGAGAAAAGAAAGAATTAGTTTTATAGGAGAGAAGTTAGTTCCGGCTAAAGTCAAATAAAACTTAAGTGGAAACATAAATTATTTGTGACTACGCCTATAAAACAAATAATAACAACCAGTAGTAGAATACAATATTTTTTTTTTTCAACAACAATTTTTATTGAGTAAAATTACAATCTGTCCCAATTTGGACATTAATAGTAGTGCTGAAAGATATCATACATACTACATTCATACAATATTTACACAGTATAAAATATCAATAAAATATATACGCAATAGTCAAGTGAATACAATATATAAAGATGATAAGTAAAAGAAGTTAAACTGACAATTAGAAACAAAAGGGCAAAAGATTATTTACAAAAAAACAAAAAAAAAATAGTTACAATGCGAAAAAAAAACAACTAAAATTTCAATACTTTAATAATTTTAATAATTTTATTTTATTAATTTAATTAAAAAATTAATTTTATTAATTTAATATTAATTTTTATAACTACTGTTTTAAAACAGCTGTTAACCCTTGTATTGTGAAGTTGCCAACAAATTTTGTCTTTAAGTTTTTCTGTTCTTTGACTGGTTATTTGCTGAATTTGTACAATGTGGTGTCCTGAAACAGTCAGGTGAGTTTGTTTTTTGTTTTTTTAAGTGAAAAAGGACACTTTTGTCATGAACGACCGTGCATTGCCCGGTACAAGTAACGGATCTACTGAAGCTGTAGTTTCTACCCTTTTGAAGAGAAAGTTAAGAAGTAACTCTAATGTTTCAAAACTAGATAGCCCTATTGAAAAGAAAAGTATGAATTCCAAAGATTCCCAGATAAAAACCTCATCACTGAAAACTAACCAAATAAAAACACATGTTAATTTCAATAACCAACGTGCTTCAGAAAACAATGAAAAAACTCCAATTAATATCATAAATAATAGTTCTGGTATAACTATTTCTAGTTCTACTCCTCAACAAACAACTAATTCTCATATTACTAATAGTACTACGTCGACCACTTTAAAGAGTATCCCTGCCATACCTGTAAGTAATATGTTTGAACCTCTATCCGCTGAAATAAAAGACGAAGAGAATGTAACGCCAGTTGTTCACAAGCCACCTCCAATAAAAATTAAAGGCGTACAAAATTTCCAGCTCTTTTGCCGAGACATCATTAGTTTAATAGGAGAAAACAATTTCGAATTTATTTCGAATAAAAATATTATTACCTTAAAAACACAAAATAGTGATGCCTATAGAGCCAGTGTGCGATATCTAGAGAACAAAGGCTATAGTTTCCACACTTACCAACCAAGAGAAGATAAACCCTATCGATTCGTAATTAGGAATCTTCATCATTCTACACCCCACGAGATGATTAAATATGACGTAGAGAGACAAGGATTCAACGTCCGTCGCATAACAAATGTTTTACACCCCAGAACTAAAGAACCTCTGCCACTCTTTTTTGTCGACATCGAACCTGCTGCGAACTGTGCCGAAGTATTCAAAATTACAAATATAGCCTACACAAAGGTTAAAATTGAGGAACCTCATAAAAGAAGGGAGATTGTACAATGCATGAGGTGCCAACAATACGAACATACCAGAGCCTTTTGCCACCATATACCAAGATGTGTGAAGTGCGGTCAAGACCATCCCAGTGATAGATGCCAGAAGCCACGAGAAGAGCCCCCAGTCTGTGCGTTGTGCGGTGGCGCTCACCCAGCGAACTACAGAGGTGCTCCGTACATCTCGAATTACAGAGAAGAAGACTCAACGTGCGAAGCCAGGGCGCTTGGAGGCGAGAAGTAACAGAAGTTCTGCCTCCAGAGGTGGGAGACAGACTTACTTACCCTCCTCTTGAAACAGAAGAACATCAGACGGTATGTAATAACCCTACTTACAACTACACATCACCACAATATTCAATTTCTCAAAACACAACACCTCATTACGCAATACCTCAATTGGTAAGACATCAACATTCACCTCCTCTGCACCACACTACACCCCAAAATACAACTCCTCAATACACGACTCCTCAACACACTAAACCCCAGTATACAGTACCTCAATACACTGCTCCGCAACACATAACACCTCAATCTACGAATATGTCCCCACCTTTTTCAACACCTCATCACACACAACCACCATTCATGCCTTCATCTCAGTCAAGACCTAATAACACATCATCTCATGCACAATCTACCACTCAAGATTTCTCTTCACACTTCAATTCCTTTCTAAATGAATTTAAATCGATGATAAATCCACTCATAACTTTGCTCACCACGCTTGTTAATAAATTTATTCCAAATGTCAGCCCTTAATTGTATTAATCAACATTCACTAAAACTCCTCCTCTGGAATGCTAATGGTGCCCTACACCGAAGAAACGAACTTGACATATACTTGCACGAACATGACATAGACATAGCACTGTTAACCGAAACTCACTTTACGAGGACCATACGATTTTAATATACAGGGGTATATAGTGTACCGTGCTGATCATCCAAGCGGAGCTGCCCGTGGTGGCTCGGCAGTAGTTGTGAAACGAACATTGTATCACTATCCTCTACAAATGACAGCCTTACCTGAACTTCAATTATCAGCAATCTCAGTCGAAATTGACCACACAACTATTTCTATCGCCAGTGCTTATTGTCCTCCGAGACAGAGACTTTCACAAGATATACTTACTGACGTATTTACTGTTTTGGGACCTAAATTTTTATGTGGCGGGGACTTTAACGCCAAACATCCTCGTTTCGGCAATAGGACTCAAAACCCTAGAGGAAATGTTCTTCTTAATACATGTCTGAACCTTGACTGTGACTTCATTCTACCACCAGAACCGACTTACTGGCCGACAGACATTAATCGACAGCCAGAACAACTGGACTTCTTTATCACTTCTCGCCTAAATACTCTACATCATCACATCACTATTGATAATGACCTTTCATCTGACCATTCTGCAGTTATGCTTTCTCTCTCTAGACACATCTTATCTACAACCCACATGCCTACGTTAACTCCTGGACCAATATTAATTAGTCAATTTCATAGTGCCATAAACAATAAAATTAACCTCAATACTAGCTTAAAGACTCAGGAAGACATCGACAATGCTGTAGATACACTTACTAAGACTATACAAAATGCTGCCTGGCAATCAGCACATAAACCAGTAACAGACAATAACAAACAGTATTTACCCCCTGAAATACGGTCACTAATGGTCGAAAAACGACGGGCTCTTAACCAATGGAAAAGATCTCGCTATCCTAGTGACAAACGATTACTTAACCAACTTACTAACAGACTGAGAAAACTTATACAAAAATATAAACACGACACCTACAACACACATTTGAGTAACTTACAGACTAGTAACAATACTCTCTGGCAACAAACACGAAAGATACTACATTATCACCATACAAAGAACCCTCTCCGTAAACCTGACAACACATGGGCTAGAAGTGATAAAGAAAAGGCAGACCTATTTGCTGCACATCTTACGGATGTATTTCATCCTCATGATGACTTGCTAGACCAACAGCACTGCTCAGACATCCAACAAATTCTCACTTATTCTCTTCCTCTTTCTCTACCTCCACCTCCTATTACTCCTTCGGACGTAAAATTTTGCATTAAAAACTTACCTCTTAGAAAAGCTCCTGGTTTTGACCTAATCACACCTAAAATTGTACGACTTCTTCCTAAGAAAGCCATAATCTTCCTAACATCTATTTATAATTCTACCCTCCGACTTACTTACTTTCCTCTAGTATGGAAGTTTTCAATTATAAAGATGATTCCAAAGCCAAACAAACCGTTAGATCAAGTCACTTCATATAGACCAATTAGTTTATTACCGTTATTTTCCAAAATGTTTGAAAAAATATTATTAAAGCGACTATATCCTTTCTTAGATTCCAAATCCGTAATTCCTAACCACCAATTTGGTTTTAGACCTGCACATTCGACCATACAACAGTGCCATAAAGTTGTTGATTCGATTGCTGTGGCATTAGAAAAAAAAGAATTCTGTACAGCAGCATTTTTAGACGTCGCACAGGCATTTGATAAGGTGTGGCATGATGGCCTCCTCAGTAAAATCAAATCAATTTTACCGCATACTTATTATTTAATAATTAGGTCGTATCTTGAGGATAGGTTTTTTGTAGTCGACCAAGATGGTAAACATTCCGACTACTTTCGAGTCGGTGCGGGAGTTCCGCAAGGCAGCATTTTGGGTCCAGTTCTGTATACTATATACACTTCTGACATACCACAAACACCCGACACATTACTTGCAACATACGCAGACGACACCGTGATACTCTCAACAAGTACTGATCCGACCATAGCCTCACACAATGTTCAAACTTACTTAAATTTACTTCAAGATTGGCTTGATAAATGACGTATTAAAATAAACATACAGAAATCAAGTCAAGTAACATTCACGCTTAGGCATTCTGATTGTCCTCCACTGACACTTTACAATGTTCAGTTACCCAAACAAACACAAACAAAATACTTAGGACTCACAATGGATAGACGCCTGACATGGAAATCACACGTAACTATCTTAAAAAAAAGACTGAATCATCGACTATCAATACTTAGACGACTTCTTCACCATAAAAATAAATTATCACTAAGCAACAAAATCATTATATACAACATGTTACTTAAACCTATATGGACGTACGGTACTCAGGTGTGGGGCTCATGCAAAAAATCACACTTGCAGACAATTCAAATCTTTCAATCTAAATTCCTCCGCTTCATCACTCACTGTCCCTTTTACGTAACCAACAAAGCATTACACAAAGACCTCAACATACCAATCGTAACGGATATCATTAAAAAATATTACAAACATTTTCACGACTCACTCGCTGGACATCCAAACCTACTGGTACAAACATTACTGACTGATACACTACCACAAAACCCACCAAGGAGACTGAAACGCCTCTGGAGCAGAGACCTACTTCTTTAGCAGATCTTCCACGCCAAGGAGTGCCTTCACTGGGAGGTTTCTTCACTCACGAATTCATAAGAATCCTGAAGGAGGTTTTTCGTAATGGTCATCAGTGTTACAATATATGCCTAAAGGCATTTGTATATTACTTGTTGTCAAATAAATAAATAAAATAAAATAATAACTACTGTTTTATTTTCAATCATCAGTATAATTCATTTTACTTTTCTTCTTTATATATTGCATTGTACAGTTGGTTGTAATATTTTTTTTTTTGTTAAAGTCCAGAAGAAGTCCTGAACTTTAGGCAGAAACTTAGGCACAAATAAAGTTTCCACTCAATTGAGTGTTCATTTGACTGCACCTCGAACTAACTTCTCTCCTATATATACACACAGTCAACCATTCTCACTTCACATTACTTGTTTTATTTTATTTTTTTTTAACTTTCATTTACTTATATATGAAATAAGGGAATTTATTGCGATCGTGAAATTTTTTAATTCAAGTTTTAAACAGAAATACACGTTTTCGCTGTACTTTTGGGTAGTTTTCCTTCCGGCACCCTTCAATATCGGTTCCACTACCGACGTTTTTTTTTTTCAATCTCTTCCAAAAAGGTTCATTCAGCCTCCTTCTTTTCTTTGATAGTCGTATTTCTTACTTTGTCCATTCTGGATGTTCTCGCCGTACGCCTCCAGTAATCTATTTCTGTGGATGTTTTTTCTTAATGTTAATTTTTAAAGTCTAAGTTTCTGTCACGATGCTCAGTAAAGTACTATTGTAGATTTTTTAGTTTGTTTTGGGGTTAATGTACTGGTTCCACAATGTCGAGGTGATGAGCATTGATATGTTGTTTTTTTTACTATATGATTTTTTTTTTTAATTTCCACATCACATGCACCATATATTTCAATTATGGAACCAAAATATTTAAAATGCCAAGCTCTCTTTAGAATCCCTCCTCGATTCATTTCTATATCCTCATTATTGAATGTCATATGTTTTCTCAGCATTAATAACTAGCCACCATTGCTGGTATTTTTTATTTAATTTTCTTGACATTAAGTAAATATGCAAAAATATATACGGCAAAGAGAATATTCTCAACTATAGAACTCCAAGAATAATATATTTTTTTAAACTTTGAGAATCTATGACTTCACTGTACTTCCGTTTAAGAATATCCCACTTGTCCCTGTTAAACTAATCCAATATTGAAGACTCTACCTTATAAAACATCTAAATTAATGAATCCAGATCCAAGTACTAAACGACAAGAAACTTATCTCCTTTTTCGGCTTCTTCAAAGATGACTAGATCTACAAAAGACTCATTTACGTGACTCGAATAAGGCCAATCCGCTTTGATTTTATAGGATTTTAATAAATATATTTTTATTTATTTTTATTTTTTTTTATATTTTCAATACTTTTCTCGATTAGATCCAACTGTGACGAATCATTTTAGATTACTATGTCTCCTACGCAATCAGCATATTCAAACCTGATTACGTGTGGTTTTGTAAGCAATTGAGTGTAGCAATTGGAGTCAAAGTCTTTGACATAAAGAATGCCAGTAGGAAATAAACGGACAATTTCTACACACATAATTTTTTTTTTTTTTTTATCAGCTATTCTTCCTTTTCAATCTGCGTTAAATAATTACTATACTAGGAATGATATACAGTTAAGAGATAAATGCATATTGTTTTTGTGTAGATCTGCTCACCGCTATATCCAACACTACGACTCCCAGCAATCTCGTCCTCATTTTATTCTGCGAGGTGTTACATCATAAAATTTTAATGAGAAATCTAATGAAGAAAGTTAAGCAATGAAAAATAATTGCAGCTGAGTCGTACTAGTGTTATATAAGGTATATTTTGTGAAAACCTCCTATATAAATTAAAATGAAAAAGTTTAATAGCCGCAATTAGGAAATGAAAGACTTTTTTAAGGAACTAATTAAAGCTGGAGTGCACAATGGTTTTAAATAACAAAACTCGTAAAAGTACTTTTCGCTTTTATTACTCAATGAATAGTGTAGAAACCTTTGGACGACATGGGGGTTAAATTACTTCTTCTTCATGTATTTTTAAAAGTTTTTTCCATGCCGTTTGCAAGTTTCTTCTTCCCTTTTTTAAAGAAACAGGTAACGCGGTTTGTCATTATTGGCATACTCATAATCTCAGAAATGATAATTGGCACGATTTATCCTTCAATATTATATTAAATATTAAGATATATAAAGGATGACACACAAAATTTTAGAATTTTACCTTGACTAGTTTTTTATCTAGAGCCAACTAAAACGAAATCGACGTTTTCATAACGTCAGCGCTTCCAGAGAAACTTTCTTAATTGAAGAAATATAATTGTATTATTGTTATTTTCAAATCAAACAGTTTGAAAAATTATACTATAAACTATAATTTTGTATGTAAAGAGTTGGGGAAAAATGTAATATAAAATACGATGGCCTAAGAAAAGTAAATATTAAGAACCAAAAGCAATAAGTAATATATTTGTTTAGTGTTTATGGTAATATTTAAAATTATGGTATATCACGTGCTTAATATATAACAAACCAAAAAATATTTCAATCATGTTGAATACAATTTTGAATAAGCCTTTGATGAATATCATAATATGAACAATATCATAAACTACAGGCAATGAGCTTTGTATTTTAGTAGTACTTAGGTGGTATTATTTACCATATATAATAATAAAATTAATGGGACTTTATCTGTTTAAATCTGATTTTACAAAACTAATTATATTATTACTAAAAATGTAGTAAAATAAAATAATTTATTATATAAGAATAAAAAATAAAAGTAGAATAAAAAAATTTATGGTGTTTAAATGTCAAAAAATGTAGATTGAAGGAATAGGCTTTGTTGTATAATAATGTTGATAATATTGACCATCCAAGTAAAAAAAATAATGTGTTACCAAATTGAAAAAAATATAAAGTGTAAAGTTATCTGTGAAAACCGGAGTTTTACGATGTATCGTACTTTATGCATGTAAAGAAGGGTGAAAATGAAGATAGTTAAATAATTTAATTACAAATTAATTATATATTGGTCAGGGTGCGGTTAAAAAAAGATCACTCTCAAATAAGGAAACCTAATTTGTCGTTGATGTTATTTAATGTGGAATGTTAATAAAATGTTTCATCGTTAAACTTATATAACTGACTCTTCAGTTCATGTTTCAGGTGATTAAACCAGGATTAGGGCAATTAATCAGCATTTAAGTAACTTTAACATTCAATTAATTCAACATTCAATTAAAATTTAGGTAATATGTATGATTTATGATTGCTTTCAAATGGTTAAGTAATATTCAAATGTTTTATGATAAGATAATTATATATTCGTTTCAGATGAATTTCGCCAAATTGTTAAGTCAACTTTCATGAAGCCTAGTACTATCACAGTACATTAAACCATTTAAAGAGCGTGTAAAAATATTTTATTCTTTATGAATATTCGATGTCGCTAACAAGGTATTCATGACGGCCCCAACTTATCCAACAAGTCTTTTTATTGCAGGTAAATAACATTTAATAGAGTTGACTTCAGCATCAGGTTCAATTACCCTAATTTCCATTATTATTTGTAACGTTCATGGTAAATAAAGGGGTAGTAAAGTCCAAGAGGTGAACTATGCCATTAAACTGTGTTAAACTTTATTGGTTGTTCGAATCGTCTTCAAAAGTAAACGGACCTTAAAACACTAAAACCTACCAGTATTTGAAATACAATTGACGAAATAACTAGCGTATTCAAGAAACAATATATTTTAATTAATTTTTTTCGTATAACAACAAGGTAAGAAATAATTTTTTAGGTCTGTAGATATTAAGGATTTATTTAAATTTAATTTATTTATTTATTCTTCTTGATGAGAAAAAGAAGTCAATGTGATCAGACAAGTCCCCCCGATAGCGACAGAATTTTCACCAAAAAGAGAAAGAAAAATGCAAACTTTACTATCCCGATTTACAACAAATGGTTTGTAATAACTTGTGAAAAACATTTGTTGGTTATTTTCCTATGTTAAATCAAAGATTTTTATAATAGTCTCACGGTTAAAAAATTAAATTATCATTTATCTATATTAGAAAAGGGTGTAAAAGAGAATTATTTGAATGAAACGATCTTTAATTAACCGTTGAATTTAGGAGCATGTTGAAATATATGATATATAAATAATTATCAATGGAAACTTTAATTAAACTACGTTAACTACCAACCCAAAGGCAGCAAGAAAATGAGAACAATAAATATATCATGTTATAGTATTAGAATTAATATTAGTATACATATACATATTTTAACAATGTTACACATATATATACCCCCACAGAACATTAATAATGAATGTTTTTATTTTCATGTAATTTTACATCACCTTTGTTTTTTGCAAATATTGTATTAATGTAGTATCAAAGCGTTATTTCTGCTGTCCATTTAGCGCTGCAATATCTCTTAATACAAATACTTTTTTTTTAAACTAATATAACTACCTACACACCTTTATTTTAATCATGGAATATCAAATTATTTCGATGGTATCGGATAATGTATCAATCAATTGAACATTAACTTTCCCTTCTCTATGTTCCATCTGGTTCAGCCCTCTGCTTGTGTTAACCTTTTTCTATTCTTGAGATCATCTAGTACATTGTCGTTACATCCACCTTTTGTCCTGCCTCTAAGCTTCACTTCCTCTGAACAATTTTTTACACTCTTTTTAGTCTTCTTCTTTCATCCATTCCTTCTCTGGTACTTACTTCATCTCTTAAACATAATCCCTGCATCCCATGGGCAAGATATTATCAACAAAATGATCCCATAATTCAATAGGTACTAAAAACCATCATCAAAAAACAAACTGATTCTCTACAAAACTGTCACTCGTCCCATACTGACCTACGCTGCCTCAGTCTGGAGTTACAAATGTCATTCCAATTATCGGAAAATGGAGGTGGTGCAGAACACATGCATGCGCATCATTAATAATTATCCTCGTCACACGCGAATCACCATCATGTTATCGGATTTACAACTCCCGTCGATAAAAAATACACCAACTCGCTGGCACAACTTTCATTTTCTCTTACTCCGACTAGTGACAACCCAATAGTTTAAATATTTGATTAGGACAAGAAAACACTAAAACGTTACGTACATAAACGTGCAAAAGACGTACTTCTGCATTAATCTTAAAATGTAAAAACGAAATATTATTAATTTTATATATATTAGTATATAACCAAAATATTGTTATTTTTTATTGTTTAGTTTCCCCTTAGTTATGTTTTTTTACTATAATTTGTTTTGTTATACTTTAAGTGTTTTTTTTTATTATTATTTTAAACTGTAATAATTTTGTTTTTACTTAAATTCTTTTCTTTTCTTTTTTTTTTTTTTTTGCTGTAGGTTTTTGTTTTCAGATTTTTCCTAATGCTCAAAAGTAACATAGGCTACAATTACCACTAACTCCTACTGTAAATATAACCTAAAAGTAACATGTAATTGGTGCAATTACCACTGCATATATAAAGTTTGAGGCATGTGGCCGTTTGTAAAAAATATTGAAAAATCTTAATCTAAAAACGGGAAAAATAAAAATTTGAAAATAGTTTAATTTTTTAATCCTTCATGATTAATATCAAGTAAGATGTAATAGATGCAATCAATAACCTCTAGTAATGATCGCCCTACAGGCTATTTAAATGGATTAGTGATCGCTGTCGTAGTTTGATAAATTAGGCATCGAGATAAAATCTTCTGTGAGAACTAGTTAGTTCTGTAACTGTTCTGTGACTAGCTAGTTGTTATACCCTCCTTACAAAGCAGAATAATTTCAAACCTATGATAATTTCGTCCCTGGAATATTCAAGAGATAGCTCTCACAACAAGTTATTTGTCTCCACTTCATGAGTAGTACTTTGTAAGGCGTTCTTAGTTTTTTTTGCATATTCTTCAGTTGCAAGCTTCTTCTGGCTATTTAAGGATTAAAATGAGGTCCAGCCCTGAAACCTTTCGGAGTAATTATGACCAATTCTAACCATTCTTTGTTTAATCACTATGTTACACGGCTTCTGACTTATTTTAGTTTAGGTATCAATTTTTTTTTTTTCTATGCCAATACATAAAGTTTGGTCTCTTGTCTAGAATTTATATGATTTCGAAACTCTTAGATCCTTTAAAAATAGAAGATTGTATTTTTCCTATACAAATAATAGCTATCGTATTTTTAATGAAATTTTAAACATAAATGTGTAAAGCAAATATTTTTTTTTTTAGAAACCTGTATAATAAAAACAAATGCTGAATTTTTTTTTATGCATAGCACAATAATATAAACTTTTCTTATAGCTTTATAATGTCAAATAAGCTACATTTTAAGAAAATACGTAACAGAGCTAAAAGAACTTTTATATTAGAAGCTAACACTAATAACAACCAAAATAAAGATCAATTGAAAAAAAAAATAAAAATAATCATGATCATTGATCATGAATAAAATATCTAAAATCTTACAAATTTGGAAAATAATACATTAGATACAAGATATAAATAATTTTGCTAGAAGAACAATATTAGCAGGTATTAATTCACAAAAATAACGAATTACTGATTGTCTAACGTAGCTTTTGGATAACAAAATTCAGGAATTATTCAACTACGTATGAAGTGATGTAGGGCCCAATGCCATTGATACATGATGCATTCTTGTATTGCAACCGATTCATGTTCAAATTTCCCTTGCAAATTATGCAGTTTCATATTTTGATTAATTACCGACAAACTAGTCTTGAGAGTTATTTAATATACTCCGAACTGGAATTAATCTATTATTTAAATTTTAAAATCTTCGTTAGAGTTTATTTCTAAAATAACTCATACGTTTATCTGTGTTTATATTTTTTAGTTTAAAAAAAAATGCAAATTTTAATTTAGTAAATTATTATAATTACGGACTGATGTGCTATTTTAATGGCGTAAAAAAAATCCTGGTTTATTTATTTTTTCCTATTGGGTACTTCCAAAACGAAAACTTTAAATGAAAATATAAATATCTTTAGGGCACAATCGATTAATTATTTAATAATTTTATTACGAATAATTGTCTCTTTGAATTTGAAAATCATGTTTTGTTTCGTTACTGGTCTGATTTACTCTTTAAAATATATAATACTTTCATAAAAAAATAATATTTGGTGGAAAAAAAAATAAAAATCCAAGAATCATTAAATAGAGGAATTAACAATTACTTCTACAACTATGTTATCACATTTCTGGATTTTTTTAAGATGGTAAATCATACCCAATTGGTTAATTAACAGATTTGTTTCATATGTAGATGTATTAATCAAGATTTCGGTAAAAAAAAAAAAAATGTAACACTGTATATGAGCCTTTTATATGTAAATATAAATTTGCCTTCTAAAAAAGAATTATTAATATCTAGATTTTCGTAACGATATACTTTTATGTATGATGTATGTTTTTGTTTGATAAATAAACGGAGGATTTAGAGAGAAAAAAAAATTATATTTTTCATACAGCTCATCGTTTCAGGCTACTTTAACACTTACTAAACAAACGGTCAAACCTTCCTCTTAACTACAAAAGGCTATTATAAGACCGGTCTGGAATTACGGAGTTGTGCTATGGGTCCTCTATCAAACCATAAAATTCCTCTCATATCCAATCCTTACAATCCAAAATCCTTCGTAAAATCCTCAACGCTCCTTACTTTGACACGAATTAACTTATCCATGTAAAGTTCCCTATGTTACTGATTTGGCCCGGAACAGGTATCAATCCTTTCATGACAAACTCCATTCTCACTCTACCCCACTAGTTTCAATTGTTTCCGCATCTTCGATTCTTGATAATCCTCCGAGGCGCGTGATAAGGAGATGGACCCGGGACCTTCTAGTTTAGAATATTTTTAGAGTGCTTCCAATAGGAAGGTTCCCTACATGTATTTCATGTTACTGTATTATACAACTATCACATTTACTTGATGCATTTTTTTTAATACAGTTGTAAATATCAATAAAAATGTAAAAAAATATATACATTTTTCATCACTTTATTGTGCTTGACTTAACACCTTTCACACACAGTCTATTTTGGACTAGAGACTTGCTGTTTCGGACTCAAGTGATCTCTGAACCTTAAAACCGAACTTCTAAATACTTGTTATAACTATACTTTTCATATTAAAGTGGAAATAAAAAGCTTCTTAATGATTCCGTAAAGTGATTCATAAATATCATAGTGCGAACTACAATCGCCTGCTTATGTAAATTAATAGCGAATGCATCAAATTATATTTTTCAAAATAGCAAATTGAACCTATCTTTACGCTGCCTATTTACGAGACATGAATCGCAAGATCAGCGATCAAAATCATAAATCTTTCGGCACACAGCATCAAAATTGAGGGTTCAGTCATGCCATATGGTATTATCGATTTCCTCTTCAACTTTTTATCATACCAACTTTCTGTTCTTAAATCGTGTAGAAAGTGAAGGGTAACAATCGATTTCTCTGCCTTCGTAACATATCACCAAATTTGAATTTAATATATATATATATATATATATATATATATATATATATATATATATATATATATATATATATATATATATATATATATATATGCAATTTAAATGCAATTTTAAAATCATTCTATATAAAATTTAAAAGTAATTTAAAAATCATTATATTACGTTGTAGGTTTACTATATTTTTTTTCTTTCTATTAACATAATATTAAATATTTTAACTTTGAAATACATGAACGTTTGATATCATTATTTATGATTCATGTTTAAATTTAATGAGCTATAGAATAAAGATTTTTAAAATAAAAAAATATATTGTTTATAAACGTAACATAAAAAATATATCATTAAATAAGTTATTAGAAATCATTTAATTTGTCAACCCTTCAAGATTGTTTGTATAAAGGGACTTGACTTTAATAATAATAATAATATAATACATACTGCAAGTAAAAATATGGAATATTTTAAACAGCAGGCGCAGAATTCAAATATCTACCAGATTTTTTATGTAAAAAAAATCTTTGTTCTAAGTATTCAATTAATATTTTGAACATTTATTAAATAATTACAAAAAAGTAGTGAAAATGTTTGGAGCGGGGTGGTCTTGTTTAGGATCTCTAATGTAAGGATAAAGTACTAGTCGACTGTTCTACGGTTCGAATACCGGCTGTAGCGAAATAATATTTATTCTGTTAATTCAGTTATGGGAGGGTGGGAGGAAGGTCACTCTGGAGTATGAAAAACCTTCTGGGGTAGACCCAGACTCTATAAAATGGATACCCAAAAACGGGGGAAAACCTTGGCGACTAGGCGTAATGCATTGCACGACAAATAGCCTAGAAACAATAAGAATATGTATATATGTACTGAGCCTAAGACCCTTCAGGGTTTGTAGAGATACAGCATTTCTATTATTAATTTATTTTATTTTTCTTTGTGTGTCCAGTACTCGATAGAATGTAAGAAAAGTTGAGATGATATTTTTTCAAATATTTTAGCTTTTTTTTTAACTTAACTGATATTACAAATATTACCCTACCTCTGTGGAGGATGTGAAATTAAAATATACAAGATGATATGTAATCGATTAAGACCCGCTAAAGTGAAGTCTTCATGAGACCGCCTACACTCTCCTCCTGTAACCTGCGGAACCGGTACCTCAGTGTTCCACCTGAATATTTCAACTAGCGACCGCCAGGAAACGTACTAATACGTAATCCATTCGTAACTACTCCATTTCACATTTTAATGTATTAATACATCTACTAATAAGTTAAAATGTAAAATTATTTATTCGACAACTTCTTTACTTCCTAGGCCACTTGGAGACAGAAGTAGTGAGGTAATCCCTCAAATATTTTATTTCACAGCACTCTTCCTACCATCTCTTATTTATAAATATCCAATATTATAATAAGGCACAAAATTACACAACAGAATATCAATTTCGAATAGTAAATTAACTCTTGCGCTTCTTCAGTAAGTATATCGTTCTGATGAATGATTTCAGCCTATTTATTTTGAAAAAGTAATGTGTGTATATATATATATATATATATATATATATATATATATATATATATATATGTATGTATGTATATGTCAAGCTGGGTTGATGTTGCTCGCATTAAAAAATTGAAGCTATTTCCGTGCTTAACATTTGTCGCTAGGACCTACCGCTTAGGAGTTTTATTGGTTTAAAAGAAGTCACGTTTTTTATTGTTTTTTTAACTTTTTTTTCTCCCCTAAAAAGTGTAATACGTCTAGCACGGGTGGTGCTGCTCGGATCCAAATCCAGTTTCCTATTCAGAAAAGTGACAACGACTTTTTTTATAAAAGATTTAACGCTAGGGTCTAAGGAGTAATATTGGCCAGAATAAAAAAACTTATATTTTGCTTAACTTTATTCAGAAGTATTGTGGCATTTTGACTTTTTATGCGTTAAAAAAGCAGTGTTGGTTTTCCTAACATTGAAAATTTAAAGTTATTTCTATATAAAAAACATGTCCATTTAAAGTAGATCTATTGCTTTTCCCAGTCAGGGAGAAATTTACATTTATTTTATTTATTAATATTTGACTTTTCCCGGGTTGAGTCACAACACCTATGAACAAAATCATAGAAATATCATGATAAAAATATCATATAAAATTCCACTTTAATGTTTTTACATTACGTGTATTCGAAAATATTCTTTCGCTTCATCGTGGAAAAGTTGTTATAAAGGTAGGCCTTGTTATAGAAACTTCAGCTTCAAGATACATTTAATATGCAACTATATTCTACTATCAAGGTCGCATAGTGCAGGTCTCAATCTATGCATTTTTGCATTAAAGTCTGTACAGATTGGTAATGAGATTTTAAATTGGTTTTTGCAATAGAACCTATGACCTGAACACTATATAATAATTTATATTTGTTATTCTGATAATATCAGTAAGGTATCCCAAGGGTCATTAGGTGAATTGATTTTTTAGTTAGAAAAAAATCCCAAACTTTATAAATTATCTTCTGCTCACTTATCAAGATATTTTAAATTGCTGTTTTTTCATTAATAGCATCAGTTCTTAAATAATACCTATCATTTTACAATTATATATATTGCTTTCATGTTTTGTATTAAAAAGGATGTGAGAATAAGAACATCTACAAGTAATCTTATTGATAACACCACTTGTAGGACTAATTTGAAAGGAGGAATGGAATACGGTCCAAAAACTAATAAACTCGTTTCAGGTGTCGACCTTAACCTCAATATATTATTTTAAAAACTAGTTCTATCACTATCGTTTTTATCAAGATTCCGAACATACTATAATTAAGTGAAAGCAATAAAAACGGGAAAATCAGCATATAAGTAAATTTTAATTATATCTTCATAATATTGATTTGGATCAATAATATTACGTTGTTTTTTTTAGAATTTTTGTAAAATCGGTAGTATAAAATGACAATATTGTATTATATTGCTTCTATAATATCTTTATATATATCTTTAAATATATAATATTATGTTATTTTAAAGTCTTATCTCAGGTAATTGCTTCATGATTCACGTAGGAAGCCCTGAAGAAGACCCACAAAGGAGGTTTAAACATTGACAATAAATATTTTTCACGGTTTTCTAATCTTTTTTTAACGTCACCGAACTATCCATACTTCATCTTGATTTTTATTTATTTTATTATATTTTTGTAATTGGGCTAAAAAACAAAAAAAAATATTTCAAAGTATCATGATTTAAAATACTAAATTAATAAAATGTACATATATTTCCTCATTATAATTTGATAGGTTTATCAAAGAAAATCATGTATCAAAGACAGTATTTTTGTATTATTATTAAGTAGTTATTCTATGTTTGATGAAATTACTTACTAAGCCATATAGGTAGATCATATCTATTTGCTGATTTATATTATTTATTTATTTTTTTGTAATGAAATCATGAATTTGTTGAAATATTATGTTTTTCATTATGATATAAGCGTATTTTGTTGAAAATTAATCACAGCTCACAAACACTTCCAAAATCCAGATGTACTAGTTTAAGAAGAAATTTAAATTTTCATAATTTTACTATGTAGAATTTGAATAAAAACTGGCAAATAACTAAGTTATATTATATCTAACCTATTAATTTTTTTTTTTTTAATTTACTTATAAAGTCATAATGTTTTATACATTTTATCAGTTATTACATTATTTCCTCACTTTCAATTATTTCTAAACATAAATGGCGTTTACTTTTACATCTCCATTTACTTACATATTGCCCGTGTCCGTGTTGAAAGTCTAGCCAAAGCGATAAGTTAATAAAAATAAATTTATTTTTGAAGCGTATATGATGGCGTGTAGAGTGCGAATTGGACATAAACTTGATTAATATTGTCCTAATAATTTTATAAATTGTTATATTGGGTTTAATCTTTCGCTTGTTGACACAGACTGAGCAATAGGATGGACAAAAATTAATCATTAAAAAAAAGTAAATTTAATCTAAAAATATGTTTTCAACGTCAATGTATAATCTTAATGGTCTGAATTCTTAAACAACCGATGTAAGTAGAAGTCGTTTGTTGTCACACCGATTTTAAAATCTTGAAAATTGTTATAGAAAATCTGTAAATAATTATTTTTTAAAATACGTACAAAGTTGTTACAACATAAACATTTACAAATAATAATATATAGATATCTGAGATGATCGTTCGTAAATTTTACATTACTTCATAACAAGCAGGCTTTATTGGAAATTACATAAAATTAAATGTGAGGCCTGAGTTTCGCATGCTACTTGACCTGAGGAAGAATTCTAGTTAGTTCTGGTTTTCGGCTAAAATGGTCACCGACCTTCTATTTCTCATCTCCTTTGTATAGACGTCAAAGCAGTCGGGAACTTTTTTATTTTTTCAACGCAGACTAGCTAAATATATTTAATTGGGAATTTTCCTTCGTAAGTTAGCAATTGTTAGAAAATGTATGGAAAAATAGTTATATTGGTGATTTTGTAATGAGTTGTAAACAGTTACATGACCTGTGACATTTATTTTCTACATTAAGAAGAAACGCCATGGTAACTACTAGATCTGAATTATTTTAATTAACCTTTCAGTCCTACAGTACTTTTTTATCTCAATATGTACTATTAATATGAATACTTCTGTTATAATTTTAAATAACCCAACGCTGCAATTATGTTGAAATGGTTTGAAGTACAATGTAAGTCCAGGAACAAATTACTATAACTTATTTTCGGCCTATATTACAAGTCTTTGCCACTAAATCAAAGTTATGAAATATTGATGATTACTTTATACGATTATTATAAGATGAGCCGATCCATGATAGTAACCATAATTATTTTAGAAAGAGTATTATGTTAGGGTTAGGGTATGAATTTGCCAACTTTGGTTATTAGCACCGAATAAATTTGTATAACAATTTGTTATACTCTTTTTCTCTTTTGATTTATTATTTTCCTTATTTTTTTGTATTTATTTTTTTTTATGTTAATTTATTTATTTTATTTTTTATATTATTATTTTCCATTCTGAATCAGTGAATTTATCCAATTTATTTAGTTTTTTTTAATTATTATTATTTGAAAAGATAATATTTCGTGATATTCCTTTTTTGAAAGCCACCATTTTTTAATCCACACATTTTGAGTTGGATGCGTGGCATTTTATGCTTAAACCATCATAGATGCTTTGCAAAAACATACTATAAATTGGGTACATTTTCGTTGCTGATTACGGTCTAGAGTAACAAAACTCTAGTTGTTTGAAATCAGTAACAATTACACTAGTCATCATAGGGCTAGGAAAGTAAAAGAGCTTGTTTTAGGATCCACGAGGATTCGTTGTTCTAGATATAGATTTAAAGGAAAATTAAAATGTTGATGTGCTACTATAATGAATTGATAAAGGATATGTATCACTATAATAATAAATCTTGCTATATTTTATCATCAGATGACGTTTGGATTCTCCATCTTCAGAAGTCACAAAGTATATAAGCAATTACCATTACATAAAATACTATACTGAGTGAATGGTTTAAATTTTTTAACATAGGTGTCTATTGATAACAATTTAAAATTATTAAAACAAATTTAAAATCGAAGGAGGCTTGAAAGCAAAAATTACAATGATACATAGTATTAGTTAAATAATTTTAAAATTACTTTTATATATTCAGAACTCCACATTTTCATAATAACACTTCAGCTAGTAATAGTAAAAATGAAGTCAATATTTAAAAACATCAGATCTGAGCAGAGTATGAGATCTTTGTCTCACTGGATTAAGGAAAAGACCAATTTTTAACTGTAATGGTTATTGTTATTTCATATTGTGAAATTCTTTAAAACATTTATTATTAATTATTTATATTATGTTTTTAATTTTTTAATTAAATCAGAATAGTGGTAACTTAAATGTCTTGAATCAGTTCTAAAATTCACGGTTTTATCTATATTTGTATTGATATATATAGCCTCTATGTTTTTTCTGTTTTGTTTATTTTTGACTATTTCCAAAATTTGTGGTCTATTGAGATCAAACATTTAAATGTATGCTATGTTGTGATAAAGCAGTTGTATTTATAATTTTATTGTTGTTACAATTACTTTTGTGCTGTTTAGTTCTAGTACTAACTTTTTTGGACGTTTCCTCTATGTAACATTTTTCACAGTCCAGACAGTCTATTCTGTTTACAACATTCAATTTTTCTTCATTACTTACAGGGTCTTTTGTACTGTTGAGGAATTTTCGTAATTTATTATAGTTATAAAGGCCTAATTTGATGTTGGGTAAATCATATGCTAATAATGTTTTATTTATTTCACTAGTAAGATGTGGTATATATTGCATTTTGAAAAATTGTTTGATGTTTATGCTCTTATTTATTTCGGTATCTTTAATATTTTGATTATTAACATCTGTTGTTTTTTCATCTGTAGTGCTCTTATAAAAATCTGTAATGGTTTTCTGTTTATTATTTTTCTCACTCACCCTACAAATATCTTTAATTATTCTGTTTGCTGTATTTTGTTACCAATACTATTGGCAGGGTTCATATCAAGAGATTTATATTTTTTTAATTTTAAATTTAATTTAATTTCAAGAGATTCTATTGAAATTTTTTTATGAAATCTGTTTCACGACGTTAGATCACTAGAATTTGTGACGTAAAATAGTTTCTGTCCCAGTGTTTTTCTATAAAAAAAAATTCTCTTAATTTTCAGATGCTTATACTAATACGAAAATTACATAGCGGCATGAAAAAAAAATGGAAAAAGCAATGAATCAGGGGTAAAATAGCAGGGTTATATTGCTTCAACGATTTGCAGTAATTGGAAAGATTGTGCGCTACCCATAAACACTTTTCGGAACTTTGGATTTAGCCTTCGTTATTTTAAAATAAGTGGAATGTGGCTAACTATCCACGAAGAGGCCCCTCCTCCTTCTGTTTAGTTGACCTTTGACTCTCATTTGGATTCCCTTCTCAAATTTCTGAAATTCAAGACGCTTTAACGAGCCTTGCGAAATTCTTCCAAAAAGGAGGGAAAAAAATTATCGAAAACTTTTTTTCCACTTCCTTTTAATGATGGAATGTAATATAAATAATGACCTACATCGTGAAGGTTGTATTGAAGTGTAATAGACGATTTCAGTCAATACTTTTTATAAGACACTAATAATAGTGATCAATAACAATATTAGCAAAGCAAGTTCGGGCAGTATTCTGTATTCCGTTTATTTTCATTTTGTTTTGTAACTTTATGTTTTATTCTTTTTTTTTTTAAATACATCAATTTTTTTCCTGTATGTCTGATTTATTTTATATTTCAATCTTATGTCACACACTGCAATCCGGCAAAAGTTTAATTATATCTAATAGAAGATATGACAAACATTTCATTTAAACGACTCACGTAACCTTAATAGAAGATTATAAGGAAAATTCTATCAAAATTGTCCGATTTAATAAAATAGGTGTGGCTCACCTGAATTCGATCGACGTGTTCTTTTTTCGATCTATTTTTGTTCGACGTAAATGGACATACTTCAATCACATCAAATGAGTCATTATCAAATTTTCTGGGAATGGATTGGCACAGGATGGTTGCGGATTGATACAGACATCAAATTATTAATGATTGTAATCATGAGATGGCTCAATATTTCTAATTAGGCCTCCGTGGCGAGATGAGCGGTTGAGAAATTACTAATGTTAGTAGTTAGTACCCGGAAGGCATGCCGTTAATGACATGCTTTAGGACGAATCGCCGTCCTTGTGTTGTGGACATTAACGAAATGTCACTGGCCGGTTCCAATCTCAGGGGTAATAGTAGCTGTCATCAACTTTGGGTAGTGTCGGGCTTGCACGGCAGCGATCTCTTCATCACCTCGTTATCGCGTGGTGTTTTAGAAGATGAGTTTTCAAGATGCAGTGTTTTGAATTATTGAATACTCAATAATCCAAAAGAGGGATTCGATTTATTTTTGAAATTATTTGGCGAATTCAACACTATTGGTTCTACCGATAATATAAAGTAATGTTCGTATGATGGTTAAATAGTGAAAACGTATGGTGCGGGCAACACACGAATTTCACTTACCACTGCTCGTAAAATCAATTTAGGAATTATTATTATTTTTATTTATTTTTTATTTTATTGAGAAATATTACAGTTTGTTACATAATGAACAGTAGTAATAGTGATGTAGTACACATTCATACAATATATACAGAAAATAATGATAAGGTCAAATTACATAAAATCAGAAATAAAAATATTCAAATATATAAAAAAAAATGACAATTAATAAAAACAAAACAACAAGAAACAAATCAAAACAACAACCTGTAGTAGAGATGGGAATTATTAAATAAATATATAGTTGAACCAAGTTTAATGAATTAGATTCAGTTATGTTGGAAACATATGTTTTTGAATAAGTAATATAACAATATAATAATTAATATCTGCAATAATCATTTTAGTTCATGTCCTTTTCATTTTTCTGCATTTCGTTTTACTGCTCTATATATTAGATTATATATATATATATATATATATATATATATATATATATATATATTAGATTATATATATATATATATATATATTTTTTTTTTTTTTTTTTTTTTTTTTTTTTTTTTTTTTTTTTTTTTTTTTTTTTTTTTAAGTCATTAGCTTTCCTAGTCAGTGGAAAATATGACCAATTTAGGTGGACAAAACTCTTAAACTTGTCCATATTTAACCTTGGGTATCCCAGATTACGGAAACAAATATACAAAAACTAATTAATTTTTTGTCACGATTGGCGAACGCACAGTGGTCAAAAAACAAATTAATTTGTTAAAATTAAAACGTCCCTACACTTTGAAGTCCCAGATTACTGGAAAAATAATACACAAAATCTATTTATGGCTCAGAGTTGCTGAAACCTGCTAATAGATGTATTTTGTATCAGTTAGAAAACTCTTCAAGTTATGGATTGTAAAACGTTTGATTTGGAGTGTTGTGCCTGAAAAAAATTATGTATCGCCCAAAACGCAAAAATTCGTTGTAATATATAAAGACTAAAGGAAACAAATCCTATAAACAAATCCTTGGGGTAACTTGGGGGTTATATAGTTTTTCGTTATTGGATAAAGGCATTCATTTACATTCATCAATGTATATTCAATAACGAGTTTGGAAATATAATGTCTTACCTGTCTCAGCAATGTCCATTGTGAAATATAAGCAAAAAGACTTTGTAAACACTCCTTGAACACAATAAATGGCCATCGAATAAAGATAATTCCACTGTCGGTCATTAGGCACTTGTGAGAACAAGAATGATTCACTCATTTACTATTTATTTATTAACACGATATGGTGGAAAATATTAGTATTAAGAGTCTTGCCAATTAATAATAAAAAAGTGAAGCACTGGAAAATTCCAAATTTTTCACTCGACTTTTGTCCACCTAAATTAGTTATTTTGCCCAGTGCGCGGTATATGGAAGAATAGTTGACTGTAGATAGAATAAATGATGTCATACAGACATGTTCATGCAGTCACACGACAGTTAAATCGGACGATGCTACAGTGGGTGTCCTATATTTTGCCTATCCTGGCATTAATTTAATTAAGATAGTTAAATGAACTTCGGCATAGATTGTGAACCTTC
Source organism: Piezodorus guildinii (assembly GCA_023052935.1). NCBI lineage: Eukaryota > Metazoa > Arthropoda > Insecta > Hemiptera > Pentatomidae > Piezodorus > Piezodorus guildinii. The sequence continues at coordinate 159,338,695 of CM041292.1, forward strand.
ATGAGGTTTGATGTTCCCTCATAGAGTCAACCCTAATGAAGGCGCCCTCAACCGACTTCTCTCTCTCTCTCTCAAAAAAAGTACAGGTTGTTATATGAACTATGCGTACCATGCCTGGAGCAAACGCTTGCAAAACCTACTTGGCAGGTTGTATTGTATGAGAGGAAAATAAAATACCAAGAAGATTAATTATTTTATGCCATTTTTGTGATTTTGATCAAGGTCTGATACTTTATTTAAGAAAATTGTTTTCCCTCATCAAAAAATATATATATTATAATCAACTTGTAAATTCTAGGAGGGATTGTATGTATCTATTGTTATTTTAGCCAGATGATAAATTATAATACTTTATATACATAATTGAGATGATTTCGAAAGTTACCAAGGGAAAAGATATTTGCCATATTATTTATCTAATAGTTTCTTTTTATTGAAAGCTGCTATAAACAACTAATTTTTTTTTAAAACATCGGTGGAAACTGTGAATATATATGAAAAAGTTTTGTAAAAATTTTGTTTCAAATCATACTAAAATATTTCCTCACAAAACATGAAAAAAAAAATTATAAATTATCAAAAAAAAAATCTAGTTTTTGTTGTTTGTTTATTTACTTAAAGTCACTTTTATGCTACTGTTATAGTGGTAGTTCTATATTTTACCCATCCAAGTTTAATTAGGATAGATATCTTTAAGGAGTATCTGACTTCGCATATGTTCGGGATCACCTTTTTAATGTACTCTTCGAAAGACGGCATCACCAAGATTTTTTTTTACTTCGTATAAAAAATACAAGGGCTTTCTGCTGGGTTCGAACCCACTAGGCATTGAAGGCTGTAATTACACCTCAGGCGACCACAAAATAGTTGTATTTTTTTAACGCGAAAGGTATAAACTAAATTAGTCCAATAAAAAAATGTTTGAGGAATTTGTGCGATTCCTTTAAAACTTCCTAAAATGGATATTCGAATGATAGTCTCGATTCATCTTATCTTTTCCTAATTAAGTAATTTTTAGCGGCTACCTAAGGCATTAATGCGAGCGCATTTCTTTATGACCTAGCCAAGTCTTTTATAGGCAGTTATCCACAGGATTTACCCTAAACCTGACTCAGAATGGAATTTTCAAAGAATCCTGCCTCCCTAAGAATGCGCAGAACTTGCTCACCGAAGGGTGATTGCCAGCCTACACTCCAGATTCGGAACAAACCAGGTTTTTCTTGAGATCTTGACCAAATTGGGCTCGGGCGTGGTGTACGGTAGCCGGTATAAGGAGCTCGTCTCTTGCTAAACACGGGTCATCGCTCTTCTTAACCCAATAGTTCTCGAGTTGACTTATATTATAGGAAAGACCATTACATTATGCTAAAATCATTAGCTGGCTAAACAGTATCTTTAATCCTACCTTATTATATGCAGGAGCGATAAATAAAGCAGTTTATCATACCATTAGTCAATTTTACAGGGCAAGGATTCTGCTACCGAAAAACTGGTGATTAATTGGAAGATGGCAGTCGTAGGTAAAGCTAGACATCCGGTTATAGTGCTAATGAATTCAAAGAATGATGTCACTATAATGGATGAGCTGTGAATAGTGAGCAGTTGATTCCATAAATTATCAACGTCTCCCAGGCTACGTGGGCTTTCGCAATCTAACTTTCGTGTCGGCGCGAGCTCTGTTGTTTGCTTTGGTAATCAAGAGAAAATATTTCCTAGTTAAGTACTAAGTACATTTAAAAAAAGAAGACCATTTCCGTTTTTAGGAATCATGGGTGACTTTGTTAAAGCGAAACCAACCTTTGACAAAATCATGCATCCATTGGTTTGGTGCACAGTTCCTCAAAACATATTTAATTTGATTGATAAAATTATTTTATTAGGACAGGATCTATAGTTTATAAATAGTTATAGCTAATAACCGTATTTTATTTATAAATAACGTATATTTCAACACTAGAGGATTACCATAGAACAAACGCTGTTCTAAAAATTTTCTCTTACCTCGGTCAACTTATATAATTACTCCACTTTATACTAAAGGCAAACACATCATATTTACTTTTTTGAAAATATGTTTCTATTTATTTATTATTTATTTTGTGTGTGTGTGTGTGTTTTAGCGTCCTTTTTCCTTTCATTTAGTGCGAAAATAACTTATTAATCCATGCGATGGGATATTATTAATCCAATAATAATATATAATAATAAATCCAAACTTATTAATCTAACTTAAGATTTTTTTTTTTTGTTGGAAAACACGTTTCCATCACCTTACATCTTAGAAAGAATAGTATAGAAGTAATTTGTTAATTTTATATAAGTTAATATCAAATTAATGTTTTTTATACCTATCAAATGATGAGTTGATTTTTGTAATGATTGGTTCTCAGGGAAATTTATTTACTTTATTTTCTTTTATAATTTTTTAGGAAGTTTTATTTATTATTTAGGAGTGGCGTGGTCTAGGTAGTAGAGCGCTAGTCTACTGTGCCCGGGTTCTGGGTTCGAATCCCGGCTGTGGCGGAATATTATTTATTCTGTTATTTCAGCTGGGGGGATCCTGGGGTATGGAGATCCTCCTGGAGCATACACAGCCTCAATCAAGTGGGTACCCAAAAATGGGGAAAAGACCTGAGCGTGATCTCGGCCGAATCACCTCATTGCACGGCCGTTGGCCTAGAAACAGTACGAATCTCTACATGTACTGAACACAAAACTCTTCATGAATTGTAGTGGTACAGGTTTTTTATTAAATATTTCACGCTCAAAAAGGCACTCCTTAACTTTCTTTTCTTACGCATTTATTTTTCTTCACAATCTATTACATAGTTTTTCTACGTTTCGGGGTTCTTTACACATTATCAAGATTTTTTTTTTAAATCGCCTTTATTTATCTGTAATATGTCGTTTTCAGCAGCGAATAGTTAAGGTATTTTTGAAGGGTGAGAAGGCGTTGAGTGTTAATGTTAGCCATTATTATAATTTTTCTATGTTATTACATTGATATGTATTATTTCTCCCTTCTTTTTTTTTATCCATCAGTGACTGTTGTTCCTAGGAGTATATGTATGTTTTTGTTTCTTTTATTCAATTTGATTTTTCTTTTAAATCTTCTGATTTATTAAATTGCCAATGATATGGGAATGCGACAGTTTACATTACATGTATATTTAAGTCCTCACTTGACAAGTTGGACGTAAATTTTTCCTCGAAGTCTATGAATAGTAAGAACTAAGGCCCCTCCACAAGAGGAACCTACCCTTCAAAAGCGAATTTATCAGGCTCTAATTTATGTCGGTAGAATTACGGAGTAAATCTTAGCGCTGTGACTTACAAAAGCAGACACGTCAATAGCAGCTGATTTTATCGACCTTAACGAGTTATAATAGATGGCAGGTGTATTAATCACCCGCCGGTGGCCTGATATTTCTGATATCAAGGGCTCGGAGACTCGCTATTGTTTGATTAGCGTGGCAGTGCCGATACAGATCGTAGTGGCTGTGAGCCAACGTTCGTGGTGATGGCTGATCTCAAGTCGCTGAAATACTATATGTGAGAATGTGTTACTGGCCAGAAACAATCATTGCTGATTATATCTATATCCTTATAGAAGAAGCAATAAGTCCCAACTTATTTTTTACTCATTGCATTGTCTCAACACTATTTCGTAAATAGACTGCATAGTCTAATTTGCTAATCACTCTCTTATGTCCGTTCTCACAGTTCTTTGAAGATCGTTATGATAGATTGATGTTTATCACATGCTTTACTTCTGGATTTCGATGGGAACAAACTTAGAATGCAACTTGATCACTGATTAAAATGTTGGATCGACTGGTTATTTCGTATTTAATTAATTTCTTGATTCCCACGTATGTGTACATACAAGGGCATAATTGACATAATCTGACATAGCTATAATGCCGATTTTTTTAATGTTCTTCTGCTAAAGGGCAATTAATTTTACAAATGTCAAAAAAAAAATTAACCATAGCATGTTATAAGGATTGACAAAAACGTCTAAACATAGAAGTTAAACGAATTTAATAACCAACTAAACGGGAAAAGAGTCCATAATTTTCAAAAATGAACCTTTATAATCGACCAAAAATATAAATATTTATCTCCATATATCAGTGGAACTACTGTTTTTTGTGAAATAATCTAAAAGTAGAAACAATTATTAACAATATTAGTTTATAACAACTTTTCCTCTATTTTAGAAGCTTAGGTACGATTTGGTACATAATATTTTTGTCTAAAATCTTGACTATTGTATGAAGTATATAAACTTATGATCTCCATGAATCCCCATAGCCTCCCTAATCCACAACAGTACAAGTAACATTTGTGCATACGTTTATGCGTTTATAAACATCTTTCTATTATATTGTCTGACTTATTTTATTGCATGTCAACTTTTCTAAAATTTTATGCTTTACAACGGTATATTATACGTCTATATTACTACTTATATTCCAGGAATAATTTTTTTTTAATACCTGGTCACAGAACTTAATTTTTCTCGTTTAAAGAAAAGCTAAATTGTAATGTATTTTACTCATAAATCTTCAGGAAAAGAATGATGGTGAAAACAGTATCAAAATACTTCCAGTGGTTTAGAAGTAGTTAGCGTGAACGAAAATCCCGTTATCATCATCATATATATATATATATATATATATATATATATATATATATATATATATATATATATATAGAGAGAGAGAGAGAGAGAGAGAGATTATAATATACAATTGTGAAAGTTGTTTTCGGATAGTTGTCACACAAACCCATTATTCACAAACATATATATTTACTGCCTCGAATGAGAAAGAGCCCATCAAAAACAAATATATATCTATTAAGCCTGGATGAGGCAATGGCTGTAAGGATGTGCTAAGGTGCCATTTGTGTGATGTGCGGTCCTAGAGCAGCTAAATCACTTCCCAGCTGTGGCAATAGAGGACCAGCTAGTCTCTAGACAGGCGACCGCATTGCTTTTTATAGCCTCTTCGCTCTCGCAACAATCATCCAAAATACTATCCTCCTTACAATAACTACCCACAATCCTCTCGCAATAGTTGAATGTTTCATGGCTCTTTACCTCTTCAACTTTGCCATCTCTAGTTGAACGACAGTGGTATATCTCTATTACCAGGCCTTTAAATAGCTTTCTATTTTTATAACTTGACTCGGTTAGAGTTTTTCTTTTCTTTATTTAAGTTAGCGTTAATTACATTTATTCATAATTTGTTTATAATTATTACCATCGACAAGAGTGTATAGAAGGCTCTTAGTCAATTCAGTTGCACTGTTAGTGTTGCTCGAATCAAAATTTTGACGACAGATCCTCTTTCATAAGTTGAGTGGGGAATTTTTAATTTTCACTTAATGATATATGAAATATATAGTTAAGGAAAATTTTGCGATCGTGAAAATTTTCAAGAGTCTCCTGAGTCCAAATAACCAAGTTCCGATAAAAGGTCTATGTGTGTGTGTGAGTCTTAGTGTGTGAGGTACGCCGCACGAAATCCAAAAATCGTATGAAACTGAAATTACAAATTAAAAACAACTATATGCCCGAGATGTTACAGAAACTTTTTCACCAAAATTCGCTCGCCAGAATCGCTACTTTATGCCATGCATTTTGCACTTCTTTACGATTTTCTCAAAAACGATTTTAATTACACTCTCCATATCGATGTAAAATTTAATAAGCTTTATTATCATGTAGGTTTTATTCTTATTTAAATGGATTGATGGGGCTTAAATACAAAAATTTTAAATTTTCTTCCTCTGAACTACCTTCTAGGTTAATATAATTATAATTCTATAAAGATAACGATATTATCTTATTATTATTTTCAAAAAAATCGTAAATATATAAGTTGGGCGAATTCGATATCCAACTAAAAGAGAAAACTGCCAAAATATTTTACTATGTGATTTTTTTGTTTTTGAACATAAGAACAGTAATATACATGTATGATATACCGTTGACAAGCTACAGATTTTAGAAAAAATAATCTTTAACACAAGCTTTTTAATGTTGATTAAGACTGCTAAAAAACCGATGAAACAAATGGATTGTTTAAGATAACAATATGATCGATTTTTTTAAAAAACACATGTTTCTAGCGAAATTTAACTTAGTTAATTTGTTATTAGTTTCGCTCATTTTCATCTCTACTGTATTTGAAAATTCTTTAATATATTTTAACTACTGAGGTAAGTGAAAGTCGTGTATTGGCCGCACCAGATTTTTTTCTTATTTGGTGAAATAACAGTTATTGCTTGTACCGTTTTGAAGATACATTGATTTGAATAAACATTGTCACTGATTTTTTCAAATGTACATAAATGATTAAAAATATATTTTTAAGTAGATTATTTTGTCCTTTCTTTACCTTCTGTACTTCATCAATCCGAAAATAAATTTCTCCTTGATCGGGAGGAGCAGTAAGATATACTATATATATATATTATATATATTATATATATATATATATATATATATATATATATATATAGACATATATAATCTATTGTTTGTTTAATTGTTTAATAAGGTAAATGTCACTTTATGCTGTTGTGAACTATGCTTAAGAGTGGGAGTCTTAATTTTTGCCAGGTTTGATTAGAATAGATATCTTTAACAAGTATCTGGCATTGCACAGGCTTGGAACCACTATTTTACTTCCTCGTCGAAGGACGGCACGACTGACGATTTTATTTTATTTATTTCTTTTATTTATTTAAAGCTAGGGCCACTTGCCATGCGACCCAATAATATTTGTGATAATAATATGTAAAACCAGGATAAATAATAATTGAAAGTATTTCTTTCAACTACATGGATATACTATTTAACTATTATCCTTGGATCCAATCCACGTAATATTGTAAGTAGATTTATATTTTTCTCGATGGTATTTTTTTTTTTTTTTTTTTATTCGTATATATTACAATTTGTCATAATAGACAATAATAATAGTGCTACAGGATCTCATTCATACAATATTTACAATATAAACAAAAGGAAAGTCAAATTACTTAAAATAAAATCAAAATAAATAAACGTATACAATAACAAAATTTATAGACAAAATTAATACAAATAAATGAAGTTAACAAATAAATAAACAAAACATGTCACATTCATACCTTTGTACAATAACATGGTATTAATGAGGGAGATTAGGTTAGGTAGAGTTCTCATAGACACTCAGGTGCTGATTAATGAACGATATTTCTTTGTTATCTCCAAGTAATAAGTATTATATTTAGGCACTGTTTTCACATTCATATTCAATAAAACTCTAAATATCATAGAAGAAAGAAGTGGGGATGGACGCGACCTTAACACAGATCCGCCCAGCGGTCATTAAAGAGCCGACCAAAATGTTAAGGAGACAAACCCGAGGAGCTGGGATGGGCCCTTGTGCAACCCCTTCATCTACTTATGTAAACCTCTTCGGGGTGTGGTCAAGTCGTCCCTAAGTCTGATATATTGGGCCCAAATATCAACAATACAAGAGACAATATGTGAAACCCAAACAATAAATATCATTGAATGATGTGAAAATGGAAATATTTAAACCGCTTTAGAGTTCACTCCACTTCTTCTAACTCCTCTTTTTTATACAGTTTTGGGCTAGTATGCATAGATTAATTTTTGGTTGTATGAATGAATGAAAACTAATTTTTATTCTAGGAGATTTCGTCCCCTAAGAATAATAAACAATAAACAGAGGAAGTCCAATTTGTCTGGCTTCATTTGATACATAATTATATAGACAAATAGTAAATTGTTAAAGTTAATATAAATAAAAGATAAAAATAAAAACAGTTAAAAATATCGAAAGAGTTTATTTGCATATTATCAAATTCAACATTTTTTTTAAGATTGATTTTTGATGAGGTGGATAAATAATCTGTTTGAAAGTGGTTAGAGTGGACACTATACGGAGGGAGATGGGTAATGAGTACTTAAGTATAGTAACACGGATGACAAAGGACTTATCAAAGGATACTGTTCTATGGGAGGGTAGGTATAGATCGGGAGGTTGGGATCTTGTATTTAGGGTGTGCATAGCAGAGCGTGGAGTATGGAGGTCAAAGATATAGGGAGGTTTTCCGGCTAGCGAGGATTTGAATATGAAGATGCCAAGTAGGTATTTTCTTCAGGATTCGGGATAGAGCCACCTTTGACCAGCATACCAAAGAGAGACGTGTGACTGTCTGAAGAGGCCGTACATAAATCTTATAAACCAATTCTTTAATTTTCTTATTCTCATCTCGTATAGGTGATAATATGAATCTAATCTATTTTGAAGGGGTCGTAAGCTTAACGGTATGATGTAGAAACTGCTTTGAAGCTGTCAAAAGAAAAGCATAATAATGTCAAATGGATGTATTAATAAATGCGTTCGAATCCCCAAATATTTTAATAAATAAAAAAAAACAGGATTCAGAATATAGAGTGATTTCGTCAAGGGGATTTCAATATTGTTAATGAAGATTTAATTCATTCAATTGTTGTGTTGTTTTTATTCAGTATATAAAGTACAGATGCAAAGCAATAGTGAGCTAAGCAATATTTCTGTTGAACGTTTCGATACGTTTTAATTTATAAATAATCTGAGTTTGACAGAGTTAGATGTGTTCATGTTTGTTTGAAAAATCCGATTTCAACCTATGGTCTCAGGTTCATTACACAGTATGGCTATGAAGGGAACGAAATGAAATAATTGATACGACAGCCTTTCCCCCGATTTTGGGTATTCACTTTACATAGGCTACCTCAGAAGTAAAAACTCAAGGATAGTCTTAACTCAGAGTTTACCCAATAGACTATAGGTTATCCAGCCCCTTGCCAATGCAGGCGTTATTACTGACTATTTTAGATATTTATATTTTATACTGAACATGTTTAGACATATTTCATATATAGTTTGTTTTGACAAAATTATTACTTACTATCAACAGAAAAAACGTTTTAAAAAATCTCCAGGCCACCGTCTTAAAAGTCGTCGGGGTGGGTTGTTCAAATTGGTGGTGGATTTAAGTGTTCGGGCCGATGGGTTCATGTTGTTGGTCTGTCGTGTTTCTTTATAATATTATGTTTCAGTATCCGAAGTATACCAAGTCCAAGTCATTGTGGAGTAATTCATTCGTTACATAGAATGGTGTATCCACGATTTTTCGTAAAATATTGGATTTAAAAGACTGAATGATTTGAATGTTGAAGGTTTTTTACAAAGCCCCCCCCCCTCCCTCTTTCCCGCAATCCATAAGGGTTTAATAAGTACTTTGTCTTGGGCTGTAAAATAAATTCGTAGCGTTTTTCAATATTTCAATTTAATCATTTCTGTGTCTATAAAGTCATGTTCACTTCGTCAATAATTTTTAAATATTCTAAAAAAGGATTAGTTGAGGTGGTTTTATGGATCAGTTTCAACCGAGATTCCTTATCTTTAACTGGTATTTTGCTTGCTAAATTTAGAAGAGAAAAAATTTATTCTCCTAATTTAATGATTTTGTTTGGTTTGTTTTTTAAAAAATAAAAATCATCTGCACAGATGGATAACGGAAATTGCAGTGTGTATGGCGATGATGCCTCAGTCCGTAAGGGGTTTGCTCGGTTCAGAACCGGAAATTTTGACTTGGAAGAGGCAAAGCGCTCAGGCCGTCCTTCCAATTCTCTGGGAGGACGGAATTAAAATTAATAAATTACCTAAATGAAATGACAACATGTAATATATAAAAAAGAGTCATACATATTTAATTAAAAATATTAACAAGAATCTGACGTTTTTATTGAAATCATCTGTATAAAAACTATAATATACGAACTTATTTAAAGCCCAATAGATGGTAATTTTTGGTGTTCAATGATAATATTGATCGTCTGTCAAGCAGTCTGGATAATAGTCCAAATAGTTTGTTCAGCTGTTTTCTCTTGACTCTAATACGGATCCTTCATATAGGTATTTCGTCCGCCTATTTTGTACTATTAATAAATATTTCGTTAATATTAAGCCTAATATGATATTCAATAATCGAAAGGAGTTCGTTTATTTTATTACTTTAATGCTGTTACATGTGTTCAATGACCTTGCTCATGAAGTCATCATAAAAAAAAAACAAAGTTTATGTAAAAACTTCCTTCTCAAGACCAGTAAATAAAGGACTGTTAATATGTTGTTCTTCAAGTTATCGAATATAGGTATATCCATTATCTTCATTAGTATAAATCAATGAATAGGTTGTTCGCTAAATGTCAGATTTAAGTGCGTGATTGAACTTGTTTTATTTTATTTGTTTTGTTATACAAGGCAGAGCCATCCTCTTCGGCGTTACATCAGCTGGTCCATGTCCACTCTTCTTCGGAGATCTTTTTTATTAACCTGCATGGGAAGGTGCCCCGTAAGCGGCTGTCGGAAGACACCCCATGCCCTTCCTCACTCACATATTTAAGGTACCTAAATATTTATTTCTTTTCATTCATCATGGCGATTACATAAAGCGACTATCATGCGTCAGTGTCAGGAGGGAGCTGCCCAAATAAGATTTCGGTGATTGATTTCGACCTTGGCTCAGACTCCCTCATGGATATTCCAAATGATTCAGATTTAAAACGTGCCTGTTGTTGCAGATTTCAGAGCAGGAATATATTAGTTCTTTGAAATTTACATATTATGTACCATTTCAGGCTGTGATTTATTGCTTTCGTAAAACTTATACGATGCCGGCAGCGATTTTCTAAAAGAAAGCATAAGATAATACCATAAGTGTTACCCAGAATAAGCAGTTCACAGCGCTTGTATAGTTGTATTAATAATAATGTTACGGGCTACGGGGTGTGAGAAATGAACTACTCCAGTTTACAAATTACAAATGTTTATTAAATACAGAAAACACAAATACAAAGGGATTACTAACCACTATATTAACAATAATAATGGAATTACCAGCTTACTACTAAACAGTATACATATAAAATCAGGTATTCCTAACAATTAAACTACTTACGTAAATTTATACAATATGCTAGATTTATTCTAAAACTTACAACTATAAGTTATATATAAACTACAGTCTTCTAATTTCCCACCGACCGGTTATCACAATACTGACACACAGTTTCACTACACTGTCACACTGTCACGAACGGTTCACTGTCACTGGTCACTGATACATCACAGATGCTTGTTGAGCCGGATTAGGACTGACTGCCCCAGGCTCAGGGAACCGCTATTTGAACCACCGCCGAATCTTCTAGACCCGGGCGCAGGTAAGGCGGTGGGCCTTTCCAGGCACTTCGAGGACTGTCCAGGTCCAGAAGTCTCTAGCCTCATCTAGGCCCCTCCAGGCGTGGTCCCCCCGTCATTGTCTTGACCGTAGCACTACCCCCTCCTTAGACGTGCTCTGCCCCAGAGCACAGATTGCAGAAGCTGAGCGATGCTGATCTTTCTCCGATGTAGGTGTTTTGTCTTTCCAGGGGTTGAACGTGCATACCATTATGATGACTCCAGAGTTGGCGAACGTCTCTTCTACAATGTTCCTGACAATCCTCCACTCCAGGCCATCGTATCCACAACCCAACTTCGGGATGGCGAGCTTGGTGACACGCAGTTCCAGAAGCTTTCTCCGCAGGTCGCCAAGACTCCGGCGCAGTGTGTCGTATGTCGGCTTCTGCTCTGATGAACTCTTGGTAACCAAGTAAAACAGGTGCCGGCCTTCATGCTCTTGATGGAGAGTCTTCCCAACTCTTGGTCCCTGGCGTTCCAGCTCTTCAATTCCAGCGAACTTCTTCCTGAAGACCGTCGCAATCCCCCGGGAATCCCTCAGATGTTCGGCGACACAATGTGCTAGAGCATAGTCTACCGGTAACGAGAATATGTCTCTGTAAACTGTCTGCGTTACCCTACGGGAGTCTGGCGCCTTAGGATGGGGAGTTAGGTCCTTGTCGGTGAGGTTCCTCACTTGCTGTTCCTCTGTAGGGCCATGGTTTCCCTTGTATGGAGCCAATCGGTTGAAATGGACTACCTTGGGTTTTCCTTTGGGCTGCTTCCTGATCCTATAGATGACATCATTGATCCTCTTGATGACTTCATACGGTCCGTCCCAGGAGTTTTGAAGTTTCGGTGAGTAGCCTTGCCTTCTTCGAGGATCGTGTAGCCAGACCAAGTCCCCAGGTTGGAAGCCACCTTTCTCTGCCTTGATGTCGTAACGCTCCTTCATTCTGTCACTTGCTCCCTGGATGTTTGTGCGAACCTTCTCGTGAATAGTGTTCATTCGCTTCCGTAGGTTCGTGACGTAGTCTTCTCCGGCGACCTCCTCATCAGGCTTGAAACCGAATTTCAGATAGCAAGGCAAGCGTAGTTCTCTGCCGAACACGACATTGGCGGGGGTCTGCCCTGTCGTTTCATTAACTGAACTACGATAGGCTAGCAGGAACAGATGAAGATATTGGTCCCAGTCTCGCTGATGGTCAGAAACTACCTTGGCCAAATATCGACCCATCGTCCTGTTCATGCGCTCTACCATGCCATCGGACTGAGGGTGAAGAGGCGTCGTTCTGGTCTTCCGTATTCCTAGAGCCTCGCACATCCTGGTGAAGACTGCCGACTCAAAGTTTCTTCCTTGGTCAGCATGAAGTTCCATGGGCACCCCAAACCGACTGACGAGCTGCTTCACGAGAACATCGGCAACCGTGGCGGCCTCCTGATTCGGAAGGGCATAAGCTTCCACCCACTTTGAAAAATAATCCATGGCCACGAGAATATATCGGTTGCCATTATCTGTCACAGGAAAAGGGCCAGCGATGTCTACCGCTATTCTCTCGAATGGTGCTCCTACGTTGTATTTCTTCATAGGTGCCTTCTTTTTCCTTATCGGTCCATTAGAGGCGGCACAAGTTGCACACCGCCGGCACCAATCTAACACATCGTCCTTGAGGTTTGCCCAGTAAAAGCGTTCACGAACCTTTTCTAATGTCCGGTGAACTCCAAGGTGGCCGCCAGATGCTCCATCATGTAGTTCCCTCAGTACTTCGGGCACTTTAATCTTTGGTACGATGAGCTGTAGTCTCCGCTGATCTCCCTCCGTGTTCTCCAATGCTCGTTTCAGCAGACCTTTGTCCAGTAGAATGGAGTCCCATTGAGCCCAATAGGTTTTTATATTTTTCGACATTGGAGCAACATCCTGCCAGCTTGGTCTCCTTTGGCTGATAGCTTCCATTCCCTTATTTGTTTCAAGTCCGGGTCCTCGTCCTGTTCCTTTGCCAGTTGTGTGTCCTGCCAACCGTCGGTAACGACCGTAGTCCGCAACACTGTTGCTTGCTTTTCTTCTTGTCGAGAACAATGCTTGCATTCTCCATCACAGGGTCTCCTTGAGAGCGCATCCGCATTCCGGTGACTCGTTCCAGAACGATGAGCAGATTCGAAGTCATATTCCTGAAGGCGCTCGATCCACCGTGCAACTTGTCCCTCCGGTGACTTGAATCGCAGCAGCCACATTAGAGCTGCGTGGTCCGTTCTCAGTAGAAATCTTCTTCCATACAGGTATTTATGAAAGTGCTCTATGGACTTAACCACTGCCAGAAGCTCTTTCCTTGTGACACAGTAGTTGCGTTCTGGAGCTGACAGTGCTTTGCTGAAGTACCCAATAACCTTTTCTTCCCCGTCTTGGAGTTGGGAAAGGACGCTTCCAATAGCAGTGTTGCTGGCATCTGTGTCAAGAATGAACTTGCCCTCGGGACGTGGATAGCTTAGAATAGGCGCACTACTCAATTTCTTCTTTAACTCCTCAAATGAAGCCTGACACTCGCGATCCCAAAGGAAAGTCCGTTTTTCCTCAGTGAGCCTGGTAAGAGGTTTTGCGATGTTGGAGAATCCTTTCACGTACCTCTTGTAGTAGGTGCAGAGTCCGAGGAAACTTCTCACTTGGTGCTTATCTCGAGGTGCTGGCCAATTGGTGATCGCTGTAATCTTCTCTGGGTCAACAGCAACTCCGTTGTCTGATACAACATGCCCCAGGTAGTTGACTTGCCTTCGGAAGAGATTGCACTTCTTCGGGTTCAGTTTTAGATTGGCTGCACGCAGCCGTTCGAAGACCCGCTCCAGATTCTCCAGATGGTGAGTAAAGGATTTTCCCAGTACAATGATGTCGTCCAAGTAAACCAGGCATATCTCCCAAGAAAGGCCTCTTAAGACGCTTTCCATCAGCCTCTCGAACGTTGCAGGAGCATTGCAAAGCCCGAATGGCATTACCGTAAATTGCCAGAGGCCAGTGCCGATTGAAAATGCCGTCTTCTCCTTATCTTCCGGTGCCAATCCAACCTGCCAATATCCACTGCGGAGATCCAAGGTAGAAAATAGTTTGCAACCCTCTAGTGTGTCCAGCGTGTCGTCAATCCTTGGGAGTGGGTAGCTGTCCTTCTTCGTGGCGTTGTTCAAAAGACGGTAATCTACGCAGAATCTTGTCGTCCCATCCTTCTTTTTCACCAGTACGACAGGAGACATCCATGGGCTACTCGAGGGCTCGATAACACCATCATTCGCCATATCCTTAATAATCTCCTCGGCATCCTTTCGTTTAGCTAGCGGCAGCCTCCTCGGGATCTGTCGGATGGGCTTTGTATCCCCGGTGTCAATTTTGTGCAGGACGATGTTCGTTCTACCCCGTGGTCCTGAGCTGATCTCGAAAATGTCCTGCCATCGGGTAATCAATCTCTTCACGAGTTCGCTCTGTTCAGGCGAAAGTTCTCTGCATGATTCCTCCACGAATCCTTTTAATTCTTCGGGTAGTCCTCGTTGCTCGGTGGGGTTGCGTTGTAGCTGTCGGACTACTGAGGTAGCGGCCGTACATTCTCCAACTGGTGTTCCTCTCTTTAGTGTCACCGGGAAGCTGTTCAGATTCATCAGTCGGATTGGGGTGGTATGTCCGACCTTGATGAGAGACCTTGCAACCAGAACACCGCGTCCGACTTCCTGCTCCTCGTGCTTCCCAGGTTCAAGTAGAAGACATTGACCCTCCGGTAGTCGTCCATTGATCGTCCCATGCGTCAGAATTTGACTCCGTGCAGGTAAAGTTGTGTCTTCTAGTAGGAGTACTCGTGCATAGAGGTCTTTTCCCTGCCGAAGGATGACCTCTTCGTCTCCCAGCGTCATCACACCTCTCGACATGTCCAGCTTGATCCCGTATTTGATCATCAAGTCCATGCCGAAGATGACTTCCTCGTCTATTTTCGCCACGAGAACGCGGTGCTCTAGACGTTGGCCCCCGATGAAGAAAGTGGCAACTGTCTCTCCGTAGACCTCGGCTGGCTGTCCTGTAGCTGTCCGTAACGCCCAAGTGGTAGGTGATATCTTCTCAGCGTTAACTGCCTTCGGGTTCAGTATTGTCATGGTCGCGCCGGTATCCAGCAGAAAACTCCGCAGCTGCCCGTTCACCATTCCATCCACATAAAAACTATTTGTCTTGCTCCCTATTGTCGCGATTCTCACGGCGACCCTGGGGCCTTCGATGCTACGGGTTGACAGTTGCCCCTTCCCATCAACCCTCCTTAGTTTTCCTGTGGCTTTTTCCGGCTTCCTGGTAGGACACTTGCTTCTGGGGTGTCCAAGTTGACCGCAGCTCCAACAGCGTATCTCATTTTTGCGTGTCCTGAGGGCTTCCAAAACCTTTGTTACTATGCCCTCGAAGGTGGAGTCCGCGTTATGCTCCGCTTCTGCCGCTCGAACTCGTGCATGTCCACGGACTGACTGCCTGACAGCCTCGAATTCCATGGCCTGCGACAATGCATCGCCCAAAGTCTTTGGGCGTGCGAGTTTCACTGCCTGTTGGGTTTCCGGGTCTCGAAGTCCATCCAGGAATTTGTCGATAGCCAAGCTCTCGTAGACGTCGTCGGTGACTGTTGGGTAGGCATTCCTCACTAGCCGGGCGATATCTGCTTCAAATTCCTGCAGCGTCTCGTTGGTCTTCTGGACCCTGTTCTTTAACTGGGAACGGTATAGTTGGTCCATGTGGCGATGGCCGAAACGCATCTCCAGTCTTCTCATCAGCATAATGTTACGGGCTACGGGGTGTGAGAAATGAACTACTCCAGTTTACAAATTACAAATGTTTATTAAATACAGAAAACACAAATACAAAGGGATTACTAACCACTATATTAACAATAATAATGGAATTACCAGCTTACTACTAAACAGTATACATATAAAATCAGGTATTCCTAACAATTAAACTACTTACGTAAATTTATACAATATGCTAGATTTATTCTAAAACTTACAACTATAAGTTATATATAAACTACAGTCTTCTAATTTCCCACCGACCGGTTATCACAATACTGACACACAGTTTCACTACACTGTCACACTGTCACGAACGGTTCACTGTCACTGGTCACTGATACATCACAGATGCTTGTTGAGCCGGATTAGGACTGACTGCCCCAGGCTCAGGGAACCGCTATTTGAACCACCGCCGAATCTTCTAGACCCGGGCGCAGGTAAGGCGGTGGGCCTTTCCAGGCACTTCGAGGACTGTCCAGGTCCAGAAGTCTCTAGCCTCATCTAGGCCCCTCCAGGCGTGGTCCCCCCGTCATTGTCTTGACCTTAGCACTACCCCCTCCTTAGACGTGCTCTGCCCCAGAGCACAGATTGCAGAAGCTGAGCGATGCTGATCTTCCTCCGATGTAGGTGTTTTGTCTTTCCAGGGGTTGAACGTGCATACCATTATGATGACTCCAGAGTTGGCGAACGTCTCTTCTACAATGTTCCTGACAATCCTCCACTCCAGGCCATCGTATCCACAACCCAACTTCGGGATGGCGAGCTTGGTGACACGCAGTTCCAGAAGCTTTCTCCGCAGGTCGCCAAGACTCCGGCGCAGTGTGTCGTATGTCGGCTTCTGCTCTGATGAACTCTTGGTAACCAAGTAAAACAGGTGCCGGCCTTCATGCTCTTGATGGAGAGTCTTCCCAACTCTTGGTCCCTGGCGTTCCAGCTCTTCAATTCCAGCGAACTTCTTCCTGAAGACCGTCGCAATCCCCCGGGAATCCCTCAGATGTTCGGCGACACAATGTGCTAGAGCATAGTCTACCGGTAACGAGAATATGTCTCTGTAAACTGTCTGCGTTACCCTACGGGAGTCTGGCGCCTTAGGATGGGGAGTTAGGTCCTTGTCGGTGAGGTTCCTCACTTGCTGTTCCTCTGTAGGGCCATGGTTTCCCTTGTATGGAGCCAATCGGTTGAAATGGACTACCTTGGGTTTTCCTTTGGGCTGCTTCCTGATCCTATAGATGACATCATTGATCCTCTTGATGACTTCATACGGTCCGTCCCAGGAGTTTTGAAGTTTCGGTGAGTAGCCTTGCCTTCTTCGAGGATCGTGTAGCCAGACCAAGTCCCCAGGTTGGAAGCCACCTTTCTCTGCCTTGATGTCGTAACGCTCCTTCATTCTGTCACTTGCTCCCTGGATGTTTGTGCGAACCTTCTCGTGAATAGTGTTCATTCGCTTCCGTAGGTTCGTGACGTAGTCTTCTCCGGCGACCTCCTCATCAGGCTTGAAACCGAATTTCAGATCGCAAGGCAAGCGTAGTTCTCTGCCGAACACGACATTGGCGGGGGTCTGCCCTGTCGTTTCATTAACTGAACTACGATAGGCTAGCAGGAACAGATGAAGATATTGGTCCCAGTCTCGCTGATGGTCAGAAACTACCTTGGCCAAATATCGACCCATCGTCCTGTTCATGCGCTCTACCATGCCATCGGACTGAGGGTGAAGAGGCGTCGTTCTGGTCTTCCGTATTCCTAGAGCCTCGCACATCCTGGTGAAGACTGCCGACTCAAAGTTTCTTCCTTGGTCAGCATGAAGTTCCATGGGCACCCCAAACCGACTGACGAGCTGCTTCACGAGAACATCGGCAACCGTGGCGGCCTCCTGATTCGGAAGGGCATAAGCTTCCACCCACTTTGAAAAATAATCCATGGCCACGAGAATATATCGGTTGCCATTATCTGTCACAGGAAAAGGGCCAGCGATGTCTACCGCTATTCTCTCGAATGGTGCTCCTACGTTGTATTTCTTCATAGGTGCCTTCTTTTTCCTTATCGGTCCATTAGAGGCGGCACAAGTTGCACACCGCCGGCACCAATCTAACACATCGTCCTTGAGGTTTGCCCAGTAAAAGCGTTCACGAACCTTTTCTAATGTCCGGTGAACTCCAAGGTGGCCGCCAGATGCTCCATCATGTAGTTCCCTCAGTACTTCGGGCACTTTAATCTTTGGTACGATGAGCTGTAGTCTCCGCTGATCTCCCTCCGTGTTCTCCAATGCTCGTTTCAGCAGACCTTTGTCCAGTAGAATGGAGTCCCATTGAGCCCAATAGGTTTTTATATTTTTCGACATTGGAGCAACATCCTGCCAACTTGGTCTCCTTTGGCCTGATAGCTTCCATTCCCTTATGGGTTTCAAGTCCGGGTCCTCGTCCTGTTCCTTTGCCAGTTGTGTGTCCTGCCAACCGTCGGTAACGACCGTAGTCCGCAACACTGTTGCTTGCTTTTCTTCTTGTCGAGAACAATGCTTGCATTCTCCATCACAGGGTCTCCTTGAGAGCGCATCCGCATTCCGGTGACTCGTTCCAGAACGATGAGCAGATTCGAAGTCATATTCCTGAAGGCGCTCGATCCACCGTGCAACTTGTCCCTCCGGTGACTTGAATCGCAGCAGCCACATTAGAGCTGCGTGGTCCGTTCTCAGTAGAAATCTTCTTCCATACAGGTATTTATGAAAGTGCTCTATGGACTTAACCACTGCCAGAAGCTCTTTCCTTGTGACACAGTAGTTGCGTTCTGGAGCTGACAGTGCTTTGCTGAAGTACCCAATAACCTTTTCTTCCCCGTCTTGGAGTTGGGAAAGGACGCTTCCAATAGCAGTGTTGCTGGCATCTGTGTCAAGAATGAACTTGCCCTCGGGACGTGGATAGCTTAGAATAGGCGCACTACTCAATTTCTTCTTTAACTCCTCAAATGAAGCCTGACACTCGCGATCCCAAAGGAAAGTCCGTTTTTCCTCAGTGAGCCTGGTAAGAGGTTTTGCGATGTTGGCGAATCCTTTCACGTACCTCCTGTAGTAGGTGCAGAGTCCGAGGAAACTTCTCACTTGGTGCTTATCTCGAGGTGCTGGCCAATTGGTGATCGCTGTAATCTTCTCTGGGTCAACAGCAACTCCGTTGTCTGATACAACATGCCCCAGGTAGTTGACTTGCCTTCGGAAGAGATTGCACTTCTTCGGGTTCAGTTTTAGATTGGCTGCACGCAGCCGTTCGAAGACCCGCTCCAGATTCTCCAGATGGTGAGTAAAGGATTTTCCCAGTACAATGATGTCGTCCAAGTAAACCAGGCATATCTCCCAAGAAAGGCCTTTTAAGACGCTTTCCATCAGCCTCTCGAACGTTGCAGGAGCATTGCAAAGCCCGAATGGCATTACCGTAAATTGCCAGAGGCCAGTGCCGATTGAAAATGCCGTCTTCTCCTTATCTTCCGGTGCCAATCCAACCTGCCAATATCCACTGCGGAGATCCAAGGTAGAAAATAGTTTGCAACCCTCTAGTGTGTCCAGCGTGTCGTCAATCCTTGGGAGTGGGTAGCTGTCCTTCTTCGTGGCGTTGTTCAAAAGACGGTAATCTACGCAGAATCTTGTCGTCCCATCCTTCTTTTTCACCAGTACGACAGGAGACATCCATGGGCTACTCGAGGGCTCGATGACACCATCATTCGCCATATCCTTAATAATCTCCTCGGCATCCTTTCGTTTAGCTAGCGGCAGCCTCCTCGGGATCTGTCGGATGGGCTTTGTATCCCCGGTGTCAATTTTGTGCTGGACGATGTTCGTTCTACCCCGTGGTCCTGAGCTGATCTCGAAAATGTCCTGCCATCGGGTAATCAATCTCTTCACGAGTTCGCTCTGTTCAGGCGAAAGTTCTCTGCATGATTCCTCCACGAATCCTTTTAATTCTTCGGGTAGTCCTCGTTGCTCGGTGGGGTTGCGTTGTAGCTGTCGGACTACTGAGGTAGCGGCCGTACATTCTCCAACTGGTGTTCCTCTCTTTAGTGTCACCGGGAAACTGTTCAGATTCATCAGTCGGATTAGGGTGGTATGTCCGACCTTGATGAGAGACCTTGCAACCAGAACACCGCGTCCGACTTCCTGCCCCTCGTGCTTCCCAGGTTCAAGTAGAAGACATTGACCCTCCGGTAGTCGTCCATTGATCGTCCCATGCGTCAGAATTTGACTCCGTGCAGGTAAAGTGGTGTCTTCTAGTAGGAGTACTCGTGCATAGAGGTCTTTTCCCTGCCGAAGGATGACCTCTTCGTCTCCCAGCGTCATCACACCTCTCGACATGTCCAGCTTGATCCCGTATTTGATCATCAAGTCCATGCCGAAGATGACTTCCTCGTCTATTTTCGCCACGAGAACGCGGTGCTCTAGACGTTGGCCCCCGATGAAGAAAGTGGCAACTGTCTCTCCGTAGACCTCGGCTGGCTGTCCTGTAGCTGTCCGTAACGCCCAAGTGGTAGGTGATATCTTCTCAGCGTTAACTGCCTTCGGGTTCAGTATTGTCATGGTCGCGCCGGTATCCAGCAGAAAACTCCGCAGCTGCCCGTTCACCATTCCATCCACATAAAAACTATTTGTCTTGCTCCCTATTGTCGCGATTCTCACGGCGACCCTGGGGCCTTCGATGCTACGGGTTGACAGTTGCCCCTTCCCATCAACCCTCCTCAGTTTTCCTGTGGCTTTTTCCGGCTTCCTGGTAGGACACTTGCTTCTGGGGTGTCCAAGTTGACCGCAGCTCCAACAGCGTATCTCATTTTTGCGTGTCCTGAGGGCTTCCAAAACCTTTGTTACTATGCCCTCGATGGTGGAGTCCGCGTTATGCTCCGCTTCTGCCGCTCGAACTCGTGCATGTCCACGGACTGACTGCCTGACAGCCTCGAATTCCATGGCCTGCGACAATGCATCGCCCAAAGTCTTAGGGCGTGCGAGTTTCACTGCCTGTTGGGTTTCCGGGTCTCGAAGTCCATCCAGGAATTTGTCGATAGCCAAGCTCTCGTAGACGTCGTCGGTGACTGTTGGGTAGGCATTCCTCACTAGCCGGGCGATATCTGCTTCAAATTCCTGCAGCGTCTCGTTGGTCTTCTAGACCCTGTTCTTTAACTGGGAACGGTATAGTTGGTCCATGTGGCGATGGCCGAAACGCATCTCCAGTCTTCTCATCAGCTCACCGTAGTTGCACCGCTCCGACATGGGCATTCCCTGTAGTACTCCTAACGCGTCTCCACGCAAGGCTAGGCACAACGCTGATGCTTGCGTCTCCTTTGACCACCCGTGGATCGAAGCCGCTGTCTCGAAGAGAGTCATGTAGTCCTCCCACGGCGTCTTCCCGTCGAACAATGGGATGGTGTTGTGCGTTGGTGGCATCCCAGCATTGGCGGAGGGGATGGTGTTGTGAGGGCTTCTCTCAGAGGGTTGGTCGGTGTCGATTGTCGGTGGGTTGCTCATACGTTCTTCTAGAGCTTCTATTCTTACCCTAAGTTCATTTTCTACTGAATCGACTTTTTCTCCTAATCTAGATTCTACATCAGCTAACTTATTATCTACACTTTCCATTAACTTAGTTTCTAAATTGCCTAACATAGCCTCCAATGTATTTTTAACAGTACTTAATTCATTACCTAACTCATTTTTAACAGTACTTAACTCATTACCTAACTCATTTTTAACAGTACTTAACTCATTACCTAACTCATTTTTAACAGTGCCTAATTCAGTTTTAAAAGTTGCAGACAACTTACTGAAATCATTTTCAAACGTAATCTCGTCTGGATTTTCCCCTGAATCAACAAAAAATTGGCGCAAGCGTTGTTCCAGTACTGATTTCGTTCCGAAAGTATCCAGATCTCGTTCTTCTAACTCCCGTCTTAAGTCTGCAACTTTTAAATCATTCAGTCTAACACTCTGAGAAGTCATTTTCCACACAGTAGCCCAATAATTACAAAAACAAGAAAACCAAAATTATAACCATTTACAATGACCCCACACCTGACACCAAATTGTTACGGGCTACGGGGTGTGAGAAATGAACTACTCCAGTTTACAAATTACAAATGTTTATTAAATACAGAAAACACAAATACAAAGGGATTACTAACTACTATATTAACAATAATAATGGAATTACCAGCTTACTACTAAACAGTATACATATAAAATCAGGTATTCCTAACAATTAAACTACTTACGTAAATTTATACAATATGCTAGATTTATTCTAAAACTTACAACTATAAGTTATATATAAACTACAGTCTTCTAATTTCCCACCGACCGGTTATCACAATACTGACACACAGTTTCACTACACTGTCACACTGTCACGAACGGTTCACTGTCACTGGTCACTGATACATCACAGATGCTTGTTGAGCCGGATTAGGACTGACTGCCCCAGGCTCAGGGAACCGCTATTTGAACCACCGCCGAATCTTCTAGACCCGGGCGCAGGTAAGGCGGTGGGCCTTTCCAGGCACTTCGAGGACTGTCCAGGTCCAGAAGTCTCTAGCCTCATCTAGGCCCCTCCAGGCGTGGTCCCCCCGTCATTGTCTTGACCGTAGCAATAATAATCTTTATATACAATGCTTGTTTATTTATTTCTTCTCATTTTTACTTTCACTTACTATATATAGTAAGGGGAAGTATTGCGATCATGAAAATTTTCGAATTCCAGTTTTCAACGGAAATACACGTTTTAGGGTCCCCTGAGTCCAAATAACCAAGTCCCGCAAAAAGGTCTGTGTGTGTTTGTGTGTGTGTGGTAACTCCCGGGCGGAAACGCTAAGTCCTATAAATCTGAAATTTCATATTTAAGACAACTATACGCCAGAGACGTGACAAAACTTTTTTCATCAAAATGAGCTTAGCAGAAGAGGCACTTTATACCATGCATTTTGCACCTTTTTTCGATTTTCTCGAAAACGGTTCCGACGATTTTGATTAAACTCGCTATATTGATGTAAATTTTAATGGGCTTTAATATCATGTAGGTTTTATTTGGATAAAAATGGTCTGACAGGGCTTAAATGCCGATATTTTAAATTGTCTTCCCCTAAAGTACCTTTAATTTTGTAGATTCAATAATAATAACTAGATTATCTTGTTAACGCTGATGAAAAACAGGTAAATATATAAATTGAATAAATTCGATACCCAACTAAAGGAAAAAACAGAAAAAATATATTTCGTATGCAATTTTTTGTTTTTGAACATAAGAACAGTAATATACATGTATGACATACCGTTGGAAAGCTTGAGATTTTAGAAAAAATATTATCTCATACACAATCTATTGATACAAGTGATTATTTTAGATAATAAGGTAATCGATTTTATAATAAAACACATGTTTTTTTATAGAAATTCCATTTAATTAATTCTTTAATGATTTCACTCAATTTTATATCCTACTGTATTTGAAAATTCTTTAATTTATTTTAAAAATCTAGGTAAGTGAAATTCGTGTGTTGCTCGCACCAGATTTTTATATATTTTATATTGGTTCTAATTTTCTATTATGAAGAATAAATTGTATTACTACTTCTATTTACTTATATATGAAACATAAAATAAGGGCAAGTATTGCGTTCGAGAAACTTTTCGAATTTCAGTTTTCGACGAAAATACACGTTTTAGGGTCCTCTGAGTCCAAATTACCAAGTCCCGCAAAAAGGTCTGTGTGTGGTAAGTCTAGCACGAAAACGAAATTCCGTTCAATACTCGAATTCCATATTTAAGACAGCCATGTTCCCGAGATGTCCCAGCAACTTTTTCATCAAAATCACAGCCACTTTATACTCTGCATTTTGCACTTCTGTTCGATTTTATAAAAAAACGGCTTTTACGATGTTGATTCATCTCGCTATATCGATGTGAAATTTAAGAGCTTTAATGTAAATTTAACAGTATAATGTATGTTCCATTCTGACTGAAATAGTCTGAAAGGGCTTAAATGCCGATATTTTTAATTTTCTTTCTTTAAACTACCTTCAATTTTGTACATTCCAAAAAATTAACCATATCATCTTAATGACATTGATAAAGAATGGCTAAATGTACAAGATGGACGAATTTGATGACCAACTAAAGGATAAAAGTGCAAAACTATTTTTGTTGTTCGTTTATTTAACGTCACTTTATGCTACTGAGGCTAATCGGACGATGATGCTACAGTGGGAGTCCTAAATTTTGCCTATCCAGTTTTAATTAAGATAGGGATCTTTAACGAGTACCTGACATCTCACAGGCTCGGGACCACCTTTAAACGTCCCCTCCGGAAGACGGCATAACTAAGGATTTTTCACTACCTTTAAAACGTGTTAGGGCCACCTGTGGGTTTGAACCCGGGACCTTGGACATAGGAGGCTGATATTCTAACAACCCTGCTACAGTTAACCCCCCAAAAAACAATTTTTTAATGCATTTTTTGTTTTTTATATAATAAAGACAGTTATATAGACGTTGAAAAGAGAAAGATTTTAGAAAAAATATTATCTAACGTACAAAGCTGTAAAAGTTAACATAAAGTGACGAATAGGGGATTAAACTTATTACTAATTAACAATTAAATATAGTTTTATTTTTATTCAAATTCTGTGGGTGTGTGTGTGTGCGTGTGTGTCCGTGTGTGTGAATGTGATAGCTCCCGGGCGGAAACGAAAAGTCCTATGAAACTGAAATTTTATATTTAAGACAACTATACGCCTGAGATGTTACAAAAACTTTTTTAATAAAATCGGCTAACCAGAAGAGCCACTTTAAAACATGCATTTTGCACCTATTTACGTTTTTATCAAAAACGGCTCTAACGATTTCCATTAAACTCGCAATATAAATGTAAAATTAGATGGGCTTTAATACCATGACTCTAGCGCCCTCTCTCAGTCTCCACTGGCTTATTAGACCGGTGACGCGACTGACTGAGAGGCGCTGGGATCTCCTAGCCTTGGGCCCCAACACCCACTTGTGGGCGTCGGGTTTAATTCGGAGTTCCCAGGGGCAGTATGTAAATATTGTATATATATGTATGAATGTGACCAAGATTATTATTATTTATTTCTTTTATTTTCTTTTTATCTTTATTTACGGTTATTTATTCTTCTTTATATTTTATTTATTTCTATTTATTTTGTATTCATTTATTTTTATTTCTTTATTTTGTGTACATAAGGAATGAATGAACTCTAATATCACTAATACTTATTGCCCAAGATTGTGGCAGATTGTATTATTTCTAAATAAATAAAAGTTATAAAAAAAAAAAAAAATACCATGAAGGTTTCATTCTGATTGAAATAGGATGAATGGGCTTAAATTCCAATTTTTCTTCCTCTAAAGTGCCTTTAATTTAGTAGGTTCTATAAAAATACCCAATACATACGCTGAACGTATCGATATCCAACTAAAGGAGAAAACTACAAAAATATTTTTTTAATTTAAGAACTTTAGAATACATACATTTATGTTGGAAGTACGTTGGAATTCTAATGATTTTAGAAAAAAAAAATTATCTTATACATACTATGGTAAAAGTGAACAGTGAGTGATGAAAAGCCGATAAAACGAACTGATTGTTGTAGATAATAATATAATAGATTATTTTACAAAACACATGTTTCCATTCAAATCCAATGTAAATAATTCTTTAACAATTTATTTCGTTTCTATATTTGTTTAAAAAATCTTAAATTAATATAAATAACGGAGGTAAGTGAAAGTCGTGTGTTCTGCGCACCAGGTTTTTTAATTTTATTTTTGTCTCTTCGCATTCTTGTTTGGCTAATGAAGCACTATTACAACTGTTTATATCGAGAAAAAATCGAATCCCTCTAAATGAATTTTTTTTTTAAATAATAAATTAAGAAAACTTCGTGTGATACGCGTACCAAAATATTTAAAAACTTAAAATTTGATGAAATTGAAGTAATAGATAAATATATTCATTAAACACCGGAAAATTAACTTGATAATTATGCAAGACAAACTGAATGAATGAAAAGGGTACCGGGATAGTTGCGAACGTCGACGTTGTTATACGAAAGATTATTACAATCATTAATGAATTTACATAATTACCTTGTATCGACATATTTTTTACATAATTCTTTGGTGAATTCGGAAGGATTAACGGGTCAAGGTTTTTATTTTTTTGTAATGTATATGTTGGTAGCTCAATTTACATTGACTCCATTCAAACAATAAAATCCCTCTTTATGAGTTGGCAAGAGGCATTTAATAGGGACATTAAAGGAACAATAGGCTACCCCACTGCGTGCCAAATCGGGCAGGGAGCAAGGGCATCATTACTAGGTCATCTTTTTACATCTGAAGGCAGCTGACTTTCAAAACGTCCTCAATATGTTAATGCATTTGCAGTTTTATTTCAAATAAATTATTATGCACCCTGATATTTTGGCGACCTCCTTTCACAGAGGGAAAAAGAAAATATGAATATAAAAGTCGAATGTTGCTATTAATCCCGATCGCTTTATCTCAGTGTATGGGTGGAAACCATATGGCTAATAATATTCAAATTTACGAAAATAAATGTTATAGCCTGCTAAAACTAACAACGGTTTAAATTATACTTTTTTTTGGATTGTACGAATAGAAAAAGTGTCAAAACTTCCTGTTTCAACCACATTTACATTACGCCTGATTTTAAAAATAAATTAAAAATAGTATTAAAATAATGTAAAAAATTACACCCAATGCGGATGTTTAATTCTTTTTAGATGTTAAATCATTATTTTCTATAAGAATTATAGGCCAGGAAGATATTTCACCCAACTTCTCTTCTTACAGATAAATATATCGCTAGCAGAAGCACAGACAACTTCGAGGGTGTTACTCAGTTATAGCTTTTGTTTTTTCCCGGCTTGTTTTCTTGCAATGCCGGCTCAAGAAGGCGAACAACATTTATTATCTAATCTGCAACACTGTTGTCGGGAAACGCGAAGTGAAATTAAATGAAAGATTCACCGCCTCAGAAATAAAATACCTCAGAAGAATAGCCGGCCTAGCTCGGAGGGAACACATTAAAATCACCAAAATGAGACAGGAGCTATGGGTGAAACTACTAACTGAAATCCTAGAGAAGAGGCAGATAAAGTGGTTCGGACACGTGTGCCAAATGGATGAAGAGGACCGCGCAACTTCTTCGAAGGTAGACCAACAGGCAAAAGACCAAGAGGCAGGACAAGGGTATCGTCGTGGGATAACGTGGCTTGAATAGGCGAGGAAAGAGGAAATCCACTGATTCCATGAGGAAATTGGCGAGGGACCGGGACAGATGGAATGCTTGGATCGAGGCACCTCCACGCTGAGAGGCAATGTAGAGGAAGAGAAAGAAGAAGAAGAGACCAAATGACGAGATCTCGCAAAAAGGTCTGTGGTCGTGTATTTGTCTAGCTCGAAAACAATAACTAAATGTCATATTTTAGAAGCGTATATGCCGGAGACGTTACAACTTTTTAATCCAAAACTGCACAAAGATTTTGATGAAACTCGCTATATCCATATAAACTTTAATGGGCTTCAATATTATGTAGGTTTCATTCTGATTGAAGTGGTCTGACATGGCTAACTTCTTTTAACGTTCTGCCTCCCAAGTACTTAAGTTCGTCGATTCCAAAAAAATAACCACATAATCTCGTTAGATTTGATGAAAAACGGTTAAACATACAAGTTGAACGAATTTGATAACCAAATAATTGTGAAAAAGAGCAAACATATTTTTTTTAGGTACTTTTTTCCCCTAGACATAAAAAGAGCGACCCATAGGACATAAACATCGGTGATTGTTGTAAATAACAATTTCATATTGTTAAATTATTAAATCTAAAACTTAATATATAATATAAACTTTTTTCAATTCTTCCTTTTTTAATAGTTCCTAAATTCATACGACCAATGGTGGCAAATTGTGTTGCTCGCACAATATTTTCCCTTTTATCGTAAAATTAATCGTTAATTGTTTAATTGAATCTATGATGGACACTTCAAAAAAAAAAAAAATTATATTATCGGAAGGAATAAACCTTCACTCCTACAGCTGAATGTGGTAGGCGGGCCGTACTTTACGTGAACGGGATTTGAACTTATGGGTTTGAATGAACCAACATATTTGCTAGCCCATCAACCCGCTTGGCCACCACTGTCGATGTTGAACCATCTACACAATTCACTGGTAGGACATAATTATAAGAAGTTGAAAAAATATAAACATTTTTAGGCAAAATAGGGATTGTCATTGTTCTTATTATTACCACCTTAATTGGCTAATTCATAGAGTCTCATAATGCCACATAATACTAATTTAAGATAAATAGAGAATTTCAAGGATGTATAAAATGATCGAATTAATGTAATGTGTCTCCGTTCTCTTCCCGAACTAACTTCTTGCGAAAAAAAAATCTCGCATCTCTGTGTTAAAGGAGTATATCTATATGAAATATATTTATATTAAAAATTAAATTGAAAAACAAAATAATTTTATTAAAGAAATATTACGAACGGTTTAATAACGTCATAAGTGTGGTAAATATAAAAAATTCTTAAATATATTTAACCAGATTCATGCATATACTTAACATTTCCCTAAAAAAAAAGTTAGGTAAATTAAAAAACAATTATTCAGATTTAAGTATTTTCCGGGTTGAGGTTCTTTTCTGACATGTAAGATATTACTTTTCATATAATAACTTCACCTTGATTTTTTTTTCACTAAAAAGAAACAGGACTCTAATTTGCTTTCAAAAAGATAGCACAAGCTCCTAAATCACCATTGATTTGACAGGCCAATGAGAGATGGAGTGACTGGTCGTGAGCTCAAGCGTCCGATCTATCACGCAGAGCTTATATTATCCTATTGTATTCAAGTAATAGGAGACTGTATTAATGTATAACATAGTTTATTGAAAAAATACAGTATATTTTGTTTGTATTGGTAGTTTTAAGATGGTATTAAAAACCTGTTTTGCGTAAGTAAAACGCTTTATTAGTTTATCAAGCTCTTTATTTGATGGATTTATTATTTGAATAACGTGAGTCTTGGTGGTGTACATCAAGGTGATATTTATACCTTCACAACAGTGGCGTATCCATTTTCATATACGCTTTCCACATGTATTGATAATTGAACATTGGTAAAAGTACTGACCGATGTTCGAGGTGGCACTCACGTCCGTTATACGACTTTCTTGCTTAAATAAAAAGAATTAGCACTTCCTATTTTTTTTTTACTCAGACTTATTATGCTTCATTTTAATATGGACGTTTTTACGAAAGGAACCATTCATTTCGACCTCGGTTCCAGAAATTTCCAACTTAAATAAACGACATATACGATTGTCGAAAAAGTATAGGCTCGCTATATTTGGGGATGTCCCATTAGTTTATTTTCGCTTTCACATTTGTTACTTTTAAAATATTTGACAAGCTGTTTGACAAACGGTTGTCCACTAGTGTGGGACATGAGACTTGTGTAAGGTAATGCAACTGACATCACACCTACACCCTTAAGTTGGGCGTCAATGGCAGTAAATAAAATGGCCCATGGCTCGGCAGAAAGAAGTTTAATTAGCTTTTTTTATATAATAGAATAATATTTAAAATTGCATCACAGAACTGTAATTGATAACTATCAAGATTTGGAGGTCAGCTTTAGCATAGTTGCTAGCACAACCGCTATCTTTGCCCGAAGTCGCGAGTTAAAACCTGGCATCAGGAGATCAGCTGATGCGCTCGATGATAACAGTCATACGTTACATCGTCTCTCAGATTTTTGCTTTTTTCAGTAGGAATTCGCTTGAATTCAGTCTGGAGAACATCACTAGACCTCAGGAATACTACGGCAGTGAATATTGGAGAAATTTCGGTAAGCAAAGTTATAATTTACTTTGTACAATCACGAAAAAGTGAAAGGAGGGTCACTGATCAGCTGATTGCCGCTAGCTCGGCAAGCTCGGGCTTGCTTTTCGTTAACTTATCTTTCTTTTATCTTTAATTCTTATCTCATTATTTATTTATTATTATTATTTTCTTAATCAATGAGATATTTCCATCAAGTCATGTCCTCAAAGTCTGCAAGTAAAAGATCTAGATCTGCAGGTTCTAACTCGTCTCCTACAAAACAGAGACCCCGCCGTGAACAAAATAAAAAAATAATTCCACCAGCGACCGTGTCAGCTACCTCATTAGGATCTGAACCACAGCCCAGCACATCATCACAAGGAATAACTGATGAATCCCCGTTTTTTACACCGAATCCATTTGAGATCCTCCAAAATGAAAAAGAAACCATGGAATCTTCTCCTATACCCAGGGAACCACTACCTCCACCAATATTTGTTAAAAATATTAAAAATTTTAAACTGATGTGTGCGCATTTAAACAAAGTAACTGATCCTAATAGTTATTATTGTATAAGTAGAACCAATGATACTAAAATATCTCCGACTACTGCTGAAACCTACAGAAAGATTGTAAAATATCTGACTGAGACCAAAGCTGACTTTCATACTTATCAGCTGCGCCAGGAGAGAGCATTAAGGGTCGTAATCAGAAACCTACATTCCTCAACACCCGTTGAAGCTATCAAAGAAGAACTGACAGAATTAGGATTCCAAGTGAGGCAAGTCACCAACGTTCTAAAAGATAAAAGTCCACTGCCTCTATTCTTCGTGGACTTGGAACCATCAGCAGGAGTCGAAAAAATCTATGACCTCAGTAGACTGTACTATACCCGTGTAAAAGTTGAAAAACCTTACACAAAGAGGGAAATAGTTCAGTGTCATAACTGTCAGGCATATGGTCATACCAAAAGTTATTGCCATCACATACCACGCTGTGTGAAATGCGGTGAACAGCATAAAACAGAAGAATGTACAAGATCAAGATCTACACCCGCTGTATGTGCTCTGTGCCTCAAGGACCACCCGGCTAACTACAAGGGATGTGAAATCTACAAGAAACTCCGAACCAGATACCAAAAACCTCAGGATCCGAATGAAACAGCTGTACCAACCAGAAGCAGAAGAGAACCATCTAAACTTGTAAATTCTAACGTATCATTTGCCCACTTGCTTGGAGGTGGAAACCAGAATCATGAAGTCGAGGCACTGCCGGAACAACTTTTTCCTCAACTTTCTCAATCTATTGTACAACAACCTATCCCACAAAGTTTACCTAATCTTCAAAAAACTCCTCAACATCAAATTTCTCATATCCCTCCACCATCAAACGTCACAGATCTTACCAGTCTAATGACATCGTTCATCTCCGAAATCAAATCTCTTGTTATGCCGCTTATATCACTCCTTACAAATCTAGTATCAAATCTAATCCCTGCCTTGAAAAATCCTTAAATGAATTCACCTAACTCCTTATCCATTCTCCTTTGGAATGCGAATGGTGTTAGAAATCATACTGACGAACTGACAGCGTTGTTGCAAGACAAAACAATCGATGTTGCACTTATAACTGAAACAAGACTAACGACTAAACAGTACTTCAAAATACCGCAATACATCACATACCGTACTGACCACCCAGACGGTAAAGCCCATGCCGGTTCTGCTATCATTGTCCACCAATCCCTCTCTCATCATTTACTCCCACTTCCCACCTATGATCTCCTACAAGCCACAGCCATAGTAATCAAGACTTTTTCCTTTCCGGTAACCCTCACATCTGCATACTGCCCTCCTAAACATTCCATTTCCAATTCCGAATTTGTATCCCTCCTGGATTCCATAGGAAATCGTTTCATTCTGGGTGCAGACTTAAACGCCAAGCATCAGCAGTGGGGTTCCAGAACCACGAATTCTCGGGGACGAAATTTGCTGTCTGCACTCAACTCCCGAAATTTTAATATCCTGCCTCCTGACTCCCCCACCTACTGGCCAACCGATCCTAACCGCAATCCTGACATCCTCGACTTCTTTATCCACAGCGGATTAGGCTCCCTCAACTTTTCTGTAACTCGCCTTGATGAACTATCCTCAGACCATAGTCCACTGATCCTAAAAGTATCTCTCACTCCAATTCCGAAACCCATTCCACCATCATTCATCCGAGGTCCTGTCAACTGGAACCTTTTCCGCCAAATCCTGACCGATAATATTGACCTCAGAGTAACCCTCAAAACCCCAGATGACCTAGATAATTCCGTCTATTCCTTTACCACCGCCATCCAACAAGCTGTCTGGACTGCCTCCTCTCCTAAACACCCCAATATAAATCCTCACCAAAATCATTTTCCACAACATATTATAGACCTCATCCATACCAAACGCCGAGCAAGATCATTATGGCAGCGCACCCGACACCCAACAGATCGCCGCTCCTATAACTTCTATTGTAGACAATTGAAGAGGGAGTTGGCGACCTTCCGTTCCCAGTCCTTTAATTCCTACCTCTCCTCTCTATCAGCTCGTGATAATTCCCTGTGGAATGTCACGAAAAAGATCCTAAAATACCATCAAGTTTCCCATCCTCTCCGACGTGGTGATGACTCCTGGGCTGCGTCTGATGAAGATAAAGCCGAGGAATTCGCCACACACCTCTCCAAAGTTTTCACTCCTCACCCGGAATCCCACGCCAATCACACCGCAACAGTGCAAGACTTTCTTATGTCACCAATTCCACTTTCCCTACCTCCTAAAGCTATTAATCCCTCTGAGGTCAAATATCTTCTCCAAAAACTTACCCTCCGTAAATCTCCTGGACACGATCTCCTTACTCCCCAGATCCTCCGACAACTTCCGCAGAAAGCCATTATATTCCTTACTTATATTTACAACTGCATCCTACGCACCACCTATTTTCCTCTGTTATGGAAACATTCCACTATCATTCTTTTTCTAAAACCAGGCAAACCTTCCAACAACACTTCATCCTACAGGCCTATTAGTCTACTCCCCATCCTCTCAAAAATCTTCGAAAGGCTTCTTCTTAAACGTATCCTACCCATATTAGAATCTCAAAATCTTCCTTCCCATCAGTTTGGATTCCGTCCTCAGCATTCCACAGTTCAACAGGGTCTCCGAGTTGTAGACCATATTTCCTCAGCTCTTGAATGCAAGGAGTATTGTTCTGGTGCGTTTCTGGACATTGCGCAAGCTTTTGACCGGGTATGGCACACTGGATTACTCTTCAAGCTGAAAACCCATTTACCCCAGTCTCTATACCTCATTCTCCGATCCTATCTCTCAAACCGTTCCTTCCGCGTTCGCTGTGGTGTAGAATTTTCTAACCTTTATCCCGTCGAGGCCGGTGTTCCTCAAGGCAGCGTCTTGGGACCCGTCCTCTACATCCTTTACACTGCTGATATTCCTACACATCCTGATACCTTTCTGGCAACTTTTGCAGACGACACCGCCATCCTATCATCCAGTTCCAATCCTGAAACAGCATCCTTAAACCTGCAAAGACACCTTTCTCTTATCGAAGACTGGTGTAATGCTTGGCGCATAAAGGTGAACGAAGCCAAATGCAAACACGTAACCTTCACTCTTCGACGAAACTCCTGTCCGCCAGTTTACTTCAATTCCATTCCAATTCCTCCTTCAGATACAGTCCGGTATCTTGGCTTACTATTAGACAAAAGATTGACTTGGAACCCACATACAAGACTTAAAAGACAAGAACTCAACCGACGATTCGGACAGTTATACCGACTACTCAACAGAAAATCTGAACTTACAGTTGACAACAAATTATTAATCTACAGGACAATACTGAAGCCCATCTGGACCTACGGACTTGAACTGTGGGGGACAGCTAAACGTACTAACATCAAACGCATTCAATCCTTTCAATCCAAAGTCCTCCGTACAATAGTAAATGCTCCATATTATGTTTCCAACTATACCTTGCACCACGACCTTAATGTTCCTTTTATTTCAGACCTGATTCCATCCAAATTTTCCAAATTCCACCAGAATCTCATTCATCATCCTAATCCTCTAGCTCAATCCCTATCCAGCCCCACCCATCCATACAACCCACCAAGAAGGTTGAAACGGCAGTGGCCTCGAGACCTCTTGTAACATGTATATTGGAGTTCTAGCATTGGCTAGATTCTCCACTCACGTGCTGTATGCTTGTGAATTGTATATAGGTATGAGTGACTATTGTATATATTTTTATTGATTTTATTTTGTATATATGTATATTTTATTATTATTATTATATAAATTTATAGTATTGTATATATTGTGTGAATGTAGTATGAATGTTGTACTTTATCACTATTAAAAATGTCCTGAATTGGACAGATTGTAATATTGCTCAATGAATAAAAAAAAAAAAAAAAAAAAAAACCTGGCAGATGGTTCTAGAATTTTTTAATAGGAGTAAAAAATCCTTAATTGCGCTCTCCTTTGGAGGAAACGTTAAATGGTAGTCCCGATCCTATACTATGTCAGTTACTATATCCTTATTAATCCCGGACAGTTAAAATTTAGGGCTCCTTTTGTAAAAGTGTCCGATTAGCCACAGAAGTATAAAGTGATTAAAGAAATAAAGAAACAAACTATTAAAGTGTATCAAGATGATATTTTGAATCCATACTTCAAACCTCTTATACCACAAAATAAGGTTGTCAAAACTGAAGTTATAAAGTAATTTCATATCATTTGAAACAAGTACTACTGTTAACCCACTATATAATATATTTTAATCGTATAATCGTGATAGATTTGAAAGGAAGGTGTTGCGAAGGATCTATGGAGGCGTGTGTGAAAAAACAGAGAAATTTATGAATTATTTAATGGGCTGCGCTTATCTGACGCCATAAGGATGAACAGGTTAAGGTAGTATGGACATTTGAACAGGATGAGTGAGGACAGGCAGGTAAAGAAGACATACCAAGGAACAATCTTAGCCACACGATAAAAGGGGAGGCCAAGAGCGCGATGGAGAGACAAGGTCCTGGAGGATATGCGGCGCGCGGGCATCCGTAAGGTGGAGGATAGAGGACTGTGGCAGGCTATGTTGAGGCAGGCCAAGGACCACTTCGGTCTGTAGTGCCAGAAGATGAAGAAGAATCGTGATTATTATCCGTTAATCCTTGATGGGTTGGTCTACTTCATGATTCCTTATTTTGAATGATGAATTATCAGATTGAAATCATGGTCTTCATATAGTATCATACCTGACACCTAATAGTTTAGCATTTATTTATTTCAATTGTCAGTCTGTTATAAAAAAAAACGTTCATAAAGAAATGATACCTGCATATCAAACGAAAATCATTTAAATCCTTTGTAAAATTATAGATCTTCATTACGGTATCGCTTCTCCTAAAATAAACGTACTCATCACCAGTGTTTTGTGCCCTATTCTACGAACTTTGATTAGAAGATGATCTCACGTCGTTGACCTGAAAGTTATAACAGACTCCGCAAGGAAAAAAGTCAAAATACAAGAATAACATTCGTAGACAGTTTCTGTTGTATTTTATGAACGTAGCTAAATATATATTTACTATCCAATTTTTTTTTACATTCAAATTTTTTGTTTACATTACAAAATATTAAACTGATAACTAGGAGGGTTAAAACTTTAAAATACGTTGATTATTTTATTTATACAGTTATTTAATGTTTGTTTTCTCAGGAAATATGACCAAGAAAGTCTAATACTACTTTCTCCAATCGGTGATGCTATATGCATTTAAAATTTAAATTATTGAAAACCCAGTTCAGTAAAGATAAGGCTCACTTCCTTATATTAAAATTTATTATAAATTAACAGATTTGTCATATAACATTGCCTGTTCTAGTGGTTCTAGTTTAACGTTAATTTATCTTATAACTTCGTAACTGGAAGGATATGTGGTATTACCTATACTAGTCATTGCCTGCACGAAATGTTATCTAGTACATAAACAGGCATCTTGTATATTTAGATGTGAGTTATTTGGTGTGTAAGTCATGTATTATCTTATGTTTCATTTCTGTGTAAGTCATAAGCACTGCACTAACTATAACAAGATCATAATTCATGTAAAATGCTATGGTAGTCACACCTGCATTAAACATAATTGATGCTAGTTACATGCAGCTTCAAAAAGAGTGAATACAAACGGTACA
Organism: Piezodorus guildinii; assembly: GCA_023052935.1. Taxonomy (NCBI): domain Eukaryota; kingdom Metazoa; phylum Arthropoda; class Insecta; order Hemiptera; family Pentatomidae; genus Piezodorus; species Piezodorus guildinii. The sequence goes on from CM041292.1 coordinate 159,374,928, forward strand.
AGAAAACAAACATTAAAAAGCTAACAGAAAAAAATAGTAGTATTTGCAAGACTGGTCTTGTAATGGCAAAGGCAGAAAAACAAAGACTAAAGAAACCCGAATCAAAAATAAGAAAACGAGGATAAAAAGAAGAAAGTAAAAAAGAAATTCTGAGGAAAATGAATCGAAAGCGGAGAAACGTGATTTATTTAATGACACCGATAGTGACGTCACTAAACTGATCGCTTGTAGGAGAGAGACTTGTTTTTAAAGTCCTGAAAAATGAAGGTTAGAATGCCAAGCCTTAGGCACAAAGTTTGCGCTAAGTCCTTGTCCGATTTTGAGAATATCTTGGCAAATAATAAAATTAAGACTTTACATGGAACTCTTTGAGATTATGCTCACATTTTCTCTTTATGTTAGAGTAACATCATTGAAGATGAATGATTCCACGAGATTCTCTTTGACCAAGTAAAAATGTAATAAATACTTTTCCTGTCAATGCCAGTACGAACCCGAGATCTCAAGATTATTAGCAGAATCTAGTACTCATTGTGCTTTCCTGTTCCTACAAATTTTTAGAAATGTTTAATTAGATAGAACGACATTATTTTACGAGTGACCCTGTTGATATTTCAGTCAAACACACCTATAAATAATCTTCTTCTTCCAGTGGCGCGACAGGCCGAGTAGTTCCTAGACCACTTGGTGTAATCTTCTGGGAGATTACACTCACGTTTCGTAATGTATTTTATAGGATAGGGTCATCACGCCTAATTTTGTGAGTGGCCACCATTTGGGTGACGAGTCTCACATACCCTGGAGAGAGGCTGTGAGTGAATCCACATTTAATTAAATCCTTATAAAAGCCCCCCGGGACTGGGATTCGAACTCACAACCTATAGCATGAGAGACTAGCACGCTAGCCACTCAGCCACGGGCTCCCCTATAAATAATATATCACTTAATTAATTGTAAATAGATGAATCCTCAAAGATATAATTAAAATAATCCGCCTCTTTTGTGTGAATCCCGTAGATGTGAAGCGAAGGAATGCGTTTAGATGTTTCTGTAGCAGGGAATATCTATTCCTCCCTATTTCCCATCAATTGATGGGCTCGTATATCATAAAGCAATTTAAATTAATTCAGAAATGCTCGTCCCTACATGTATCTCATTTGTAAAGTTAGTCCCTCAGTTAAAATACAACCTAAAATATAGAACCGGTTTGAGACCAGGCCTTGTTTGGGTCTTTCCTTCATTATATATTTATATCCCACTATATAATTATACTCGAATCAAATAAACGGTTCTTATAGCATATTTATATGCAATAACTTTATCCAATGCCGTATTTGTGTTTATTTTGAATATCTTACATACTCACCAAGGTTTCACCTGTTCTCTATTCCGCTACCTTTCTACAACGTCTTTAGTTTCTTAACTCTTATTCCTTTTAGGAAAAGCAGTTTAGTCGCTTAATTGTTGTTATTTGGATACTGCGAATGTTAAAGGCATACCTTGAAAAATCTTATTTCGGAAACTTTTTTATTGGATACACATACTCAAGAAAGTTTCCATACACCTATAAATAAATTCTTAGTTACGAAAGCTGAGGTTGATTCTCTACACTTTTGACCTTCCATCTGGCCCAACAATATTAAATTTACATTCCTAAGAGAATATGACCCGTTCCCAGAAATTTTTGGGTTTATTTACAAACTCCCTAGCAAATTTAACTTACAGAAGAATGGCTTTCATATTGCGACTCGACCACTTTATCCTTCCCTTCTTGGAATATTTTTGACTTTTTCTGGGTGGACTTGAATCCTCAAGTACCTATTTATTCTGATGGCCATTGAGGTGTCGGTAGTGTAAGGATTTGCATGGACTTCAGCAAGGATGGCTCGTTTCTGCCGATTCCTCAGTCTCCTGTCTTCCAGCACGTATTTTATCCTCCAAAGATTTTAACCCTCTATGTCTTTGTAGTCCATACTGTGTAGTAGCATGTGACTTATTCAACAGATATGCAATTTTTGTTATGGATAAACCTGCGAACCATGAGCCCTCTTAAGTCACAAGAAACGCGCATATTAAAAAGAAATCAGTTTCTCAGGCCCAAGTAAAGTTAATACTGAGCTAAGATTGTATTATCGGGATAAGATTTATACATATAACTCTGGAAAGACGGTCATAATATAACAAATAGAATTAATATTGAAAGTGTACGGAAACTTTTTCGACCCACCATTAACAAATGACATCCTGTCTTGTTTTATATTAATGATGAAATGAAAATAAATAAATAAATTGTTTATTCTAATATTAGTATTAATAATTTGTGCATCAGGAAATTGTTATGTTGAAAATAAATAGCTGTGCAAAATAAAAGCATGCTGTATGGAAACTTTTTTCAGTGAGTGTACATTAGACTTTAGCTACGCTGTGTTATGCATCAGCCTCTTCGCGGAGTTGATTTTTATGACCAAGACCAGTCAGTATGGACTTGAACTCTCTCTCTTCAACTGGAATTAACTCCAGTTTTAGCTTTAAATGCTATTATTCAGCCAAGTATTAGATCTCTCCATGTTATTTTACTGATTTGATCTTTATTCCTCCATTAGGTCTTCAGGATTGCAAGTAAGGAATTCACAATCACCGTGACATCAGCATTAGATTCTTTATTTCACACATAAGACTAAATATGGCAAATACTAGGAGCATATATTTCATGTTGTCTTCTTTATTTATTTATTCATTTAACCTCACTTTGCGCTACTAAAGCTAATTGGACGATGCTACACAGTAGGAGTCCTAAATTTTTCCTATCGCGGTTTAATTAGGATAGAAGGGTGTAACGACAACCTTTTTACGTTCCCTCGTTACGACGAACCAGCGACCTTGAGCACAGAAGGTTGTTATGCTAACTATGTCATAGGTGACCAGGTGACTTATCGCTCCGGGGATAGAAGTTCATCTTACAGAAAAGTGCAACTTAGAAAGAAAATATTATGTTTATTTTATAACGTCCATTCATTATTATATTTAATCAACGGTAGAAACGATAAAGATAAATAAAAATAATATCAGTCTGTTAGTTTGTCAATTCGAAGTAAAGTGTAGCTTTAAGAAAACTTAATTTCCCATCTAAAGAAAACTTGATTGCAATGTATGTTTTTTAGAACTATAGAAATAAAGGTTACTATCGTTTTATGACGATTTCTTTATTTCAAGTGAAGTATTTAAAATACATTTTAAGTGTCACCTGTAGCACAGCGGCATTACAGTCTTTCTTGCCCAAGCTCATAGGTTCGAACCAGTAGGTGGCCCTAGGAATGTTTTATAGGAGTAAAAAATCCTTAGTTGTCCCGTGCTTTGGAGGGAAGGTTTAAAGGTGGTCCCTAGGCTGTGAGATGTCAGGTACTCGTTAATGATCCCTATCTTAATTAAAACTGGATAGGCAAAATTTAGGACTCCCACTGTAGCATCGTCCGATTAGCCTTAGCCGCATAAAGGGACATAAATAAATAAACAAACAACAAAAATAGTTTTGCATTTTTATCCTTTAGTTGGTCATCAAATTCGTCCAACTTGTACATTTAGCTATTCTTAAAGTTGGTCCCAAGCCTGTGCGATGTCAGAAACTCGTTAAAGATCCATATCCTGGATACGAAAAATTTAGTACTCCCACTGTAGCATCGTCCGATTAGCCACAGCAGCATAAAGGGACGTTAAATCATTTATTGAAATTTACAACTGTATTAGTTAATACATCAAGTAAATTAGCTAACAGAAAGGCATGAAGAGTAAATGCCCATTGGCACTACTTACTGGGTATTCTAAACTAAAAGGTCTCGAGGCCATCTCCTTTTCAGACGCCTCGGTGGATTGTCAGGAATGGAAGAGGAAGCAAGGATTTAAACTAGTGGGTTAGAATGGGAGTGGAGTTTTTCATGGAAGGATTGATACCTGGTCAGGGCCAAATCAGCAAATAAGGGAATATTAAGATCTTTATGTATGAGTTTATTCGTGACAAAATAAGGAGCATTGAGGATTTTTCCGAAGGATTTTGGATTGTAAGGATTGAATACGGGACGAACTTGATGGTTTAATAGAGCCCCAGAGCTCAACTCCGTAAGTCCAGATAGCCTTATGACGGTGATATAGATGAGCCTTTTGTAGATAAGTGGAAGTTTAGATTGTCTATGTCTATGTATATATATATATATATATATATATAATATATATATATATATATATATATATATATATATATATAAATACATAAATGGAAAATTAAAAAGTCATATACGAGGTCATATGACATCATCATATAAGAGAGCACTTAAAAAAATTTTCTTTTTTTTCTTTGGGATGAAGGCTTCAAATACTGCACCGAGCGAAAACCACAAATAACTGATATTATCAGTATCTAGTGCTTAACCTTAATAGGAAAAATAATCATACAATAATACATTAATATTACTATGGCAATTATTAAGAACATAAAAATAGAATATTTTGTGTCCTTATTAAGAATACATCAAGTAATGTGATTGGAATATAATATAATGACAGGAATACATTTAAAGATAGTACCTACTGCAGTGGCTTCAAATACTAGATAAAGGATGAAGGCTTCAAATACTGCACCGAGCGAAAACCACAAATAACTGATATTATCATATCTAGTGCTTAACCTTAATAGGAATATAATCATACAATAATACATTAATATGACGATATGAGCTTCCTGTCTACAGAGATAAAAGAAAAGAACTGCTTTAATTGTGCGAACTTATAACAACTATAAAATGTATACGGCTAATTTGAAATCTTTCTATGTGGTATAACAAGTTCGAAGTGAAATCGTCTAATTGCTTTTAAACAGTACCCTCAATAACGGTTACTTTCTAACGACATCAATAAAATAAATAATTAAAATAATAATGTTTAATGAATTTCAAGTTGCTAATAACCTCTGAACCCTTCGTAAATAAAATCTTCTATTTGAGCCATCACAACTCCACAAGTGTTTACCTGTTGGGTTATTACTTTATATTAGTTTTATAGCTGTTTCATTTTCTCTTTGTAGGCAATTAAAACATAACAATATTAATTACTGTGCTGGCGAAAGGTCTACAATTTTCAATCGAGCTTGTTAAAATGATGAGTAATTATAATTATTATTAGCCACCAATTATAAACAGAAACCGATATGTCTTTGAACTAGTCAAAACATTGTCAATATTTTTAAAAAAATGTAATAATTTAACAATAAAAAATACGGTGAGAGCCGTACATTTCACATTCCTCCGTTGTTAAAATCAATTTAAGAACTTTTCAAAAAACTTTCTTTTTTTTTTTTAAAGAGATGAAAAAAAGGTCAAAGATTTACATTGAGTTTCGATAGAAACATTTGTTTCATTAAATAGTCTTTTATATCCGCTTCTTATCACTTTCCATCACTTTATTTTTTCTAAACTCTTTAATTTCCAACAATACATTATGCATCTATATTTTCGTTTTTAGGTTTTAAAGAAAAACTATTCCACGAAAATATGTTCGCCCTTTTCTCCTTTAGTTGTTTATCAGATTTGCTCAACTTATATATTTCTCATTTATTTTTTTATCAATGCTTACGAAATAATATGGTATTTTTTTAATATACAAAATCAAAGGTATTTTATTTTAGATTAAGAAAATATAAAATATTGACATTTAAGCCCTATCTGAGTATCCCAATCAGATTGAAACCTAAATGATATTTAAGTTAAATCTTACATCTATACAGCGAGTTTAATCGAAATCATAAAAAGGTGCAAAATGCATGGCATAACGTAGATTTTTGGTTCGCCGATTTTATTGAAAAAGTTGCTGTAACATCACAGGCTATATATATATATATATATACGCTCTTAAAGAATAAAATATCAGTAATACACAACTTCTCATTTTAGAGCTAGACTTACCAGATACACATACATCCAGACCATGTTGCGGGTCTTTTCATTGGGAATCAAGGAATCCAAAAATGAGTATTTCCATTAAAAACTAATTTTAAAAAAACGTACCTGTATTACCTTACTTTTTTTCTTATACTTTAATAATTGTAAGGTATATTTTTGGCCAATCCAAAAGGATGTAATTTTATTTCAAAATTTACCACATTTCGGACTTAAAGGACATTTTCAAGTGTCTATCATGGATAAATACTCAACATAAAATGTTTCAACCGCTGAGCATGCTTTTATACTCATTTATAGTTATTCGACCATCGTTAGGGCTTCCATGCAAGACTCTCTTTCTTTTCGGGTAGGCTAAGTATATCATAGCTATAGGTTACATGGGTTAGTGAAAGCAAAAACGGAAATTTGAACTAGTCAAATGTAATTGCTTTGTGTGTTTAAAAATAGTTTTATTTAATTAAGGAGCTAGAAAGCTGAGTAGATAGTGCATTAGGCTGAACTGTTGACATCCGGGTCCCTAGTTAGAATCCTCCTTTAGCAGGATTATGGTTTGTGTTATTTCAGCTGTAGGTCAACTTTAAGATATGAATACCCCTGGCATTTCTTTCCAAAGAGTGGGAACAAGAAAATTAGAGGAAAATACCACAATAGTTGAGCGTAAATTAATCTCTTTGCACAGCACTTGTCTTGGAATCAGTACGATATTTACAACGTGCTCAAATCATGCGTTGTACAGGTTCAGGTTTTTCCTCATTTGCATAGCTCATGTTTATATTTATACAGAAGTATTATATATTATAGTATATTAATTCATATCTTTCCATATTTACGTTTTCCGTCAGAATTATCCTGTCCATCGATCTTTTCTAAATCGTCAATACATACTTTCTTTAATTATGAATTTATTAATACAAAATTTCTCGCCGTTTTGGGCTACGTCAACACTTACTAGACAAACGGTCAAACCTTCCTCTGAACTACAAAAGGCTCATCTACATGACTATTATAAGACCAATCTGGACTTACGGAGTAGAGCTTTGGGGATCTACTAAACCGTCAAATTCTTCCCGCATCTAATCCTTCTTAAAATCCTCAACGCTCCTTACTTTGTCACGAATAAACTTATCGTTCCCTAATGTTCCCTACGTAACTGATTTGGCCCGGACCAGGTATCAATCCTTTCATGACAAACTCTATTCTCACTCTAACCCACTAGTTTCCATCCTTTCTTCCTCTTCAATTCCAGATAATCCTCTGTGGCGCCTGAAAATGAAATGGCCCCGGGACCTTCTAGTTTGAATATTTTTAGAGTGCTTCAAATGGGAAGCTTCTCTACATGTATATCATGTCATTGTATTATATAACTGTCACATTTACTTGATGTGTTAGTTTTGTTAATACAGTTGTAAATACCAATAAAATGATTTTTTAAAAAAATGCAAAATACTCATGTCTGATTATAAGTTAAGAAGTGAGGAAATGGCCCATTAAACTTTGGAGTAGGCTTTCAAACAAGTTATACGTAAAAAATAAAATACATAGCCATGTTTTCTGTGGTTCGTATTGCCCTCTCGAACTGCTGACGACGGACACGGCCGCGTGACAATCGGACTGGAGCCAACGGGACCTGCTCCCATAGAAGAGAATGGCGCGATCCAGCTTTGTTAATGGAACGGCCGTTCAATTTCTCCCATCGCTGTCGCCCGAGGAGAAACCGAAGCGAGTCATTGGCTAGAACAAGCAGAATCAGGTAGCCTGGAGCGACCCTTCGGGCGAGAGTCCTGGAAGAAGAATGCAAACAGTTGTCTTGAGGCTCGGGGGTACAGTTGTAGTCGGCTAAATGCAGCAAATGATGGAATACTTTCCTTCTTTTCTTTTATTGCCTCGGCTGGCTCCGGACTAGAAAATATCTCCGGCGGCGCCTTATATTAAAATAAAAGAGCAGATATTTTGTTTTTTTCAAAAATAAACCGAATGATCATTCTAAAGAGATTTAAAAAAAAAACGCTGCAAATTATAACAGAATAGTTTATTATTTTCAAATAACTATATTAGGGTAAAACTGTTTTTTGTTTATTTATTTAACGTCACTTTATGCTACTATGGCTAATCGGACGATGGGTGGGAGTCCTAAATTTTGCCTATCCAGGTTTTATTAGGATAGGGTTCTTTAACGAGTACCTGACATGCACAGGCTCGAGACCACCTTTTAACGTCCCCTCCGAAGGACGGTATAACTAAGTATTTTTTACTCTTATTAAAAAATCCTAGGACCACCTGCGGGTTTGAACCAGTGACCTTTGGCATAGGAGGCTGTTAAGCTAACCACCCAACTACAAGTGATCCCAGAGTATAACTGCTAATATTTTTTATTTTTCTCTATCTTCAATAATAACCGATTTTTGTGGAATAACTTCGATTATAATTTGTGACTTAAATCAATTTATTTATTATCAATTTATACACCAATTTATTTTTTATTTATGTTTTATGTTTATCACGCTTTACTGAATCTAAAATCCTAAACATATTTTTCTCCATTTAAAAATAGCTGAGTTATGAGCGTAACTAATTTTTTCTTTTCGTCTTCTCTTTTTTATAATTATTCTTGGTTTTGGGGTTAAGAAAAAAATAAAGGAGTTACAAGCGTATATAAAGGCAAGATATCATTTTTTTTTTTTTTTTTTTTTTTTCGCGCTTTACTGGATCTAACCCTATATACATATTTTTGTCTATCTTCAAAAAATAACTGAGTTATGGGCAAAAAAAAATCGAATAATAACCATAAAATATTTTAAGTATATTTTGTTTACAATCTATCTTGACTAGCAAAACTACAATAGCTGTAATTTTATTTAACCCAAAGGTTTCATGCCGATACCTCCAAATGTTCCCTAGACAGATTCTCCTAATGATCACCGTTGTTAACAAACTGGTTAGGGCAGCTATTAATAGAAATTTCTCTTTTAAAAATAAAATAAAGAGGATAATAAAACTGACTATAAAAAGAGCCATAGGCATGCCGATGTGTTTGAAACTTATAATTAAAGATCTAGGTACTTGTAAATTACAATTATTCATGAAACTTAATAGGTATTCGGCATCACCCGAGACGAATACTACATAGCTATGAACAATCGACTTTGGTCATGCACATGCAAAGCTAAATAGCAACGCTCACTCCTGCCTTCCCTAACAAGGAATACCGAGCCACAAACTTCACTTTAAAATGTGAAGCAGTGCGTACATTTTAAAGTGAAGTTTGTATTATTGAAGTTTGTATTAATAAAGAAAAAAAACTGGAAGAGCAACGCGATGCGTGAATTCAGTGAAGAACAAGAACTAAGACAGAGTAGAAATACGTGCTTTATGAAGACGTCTAGGTAACAACAAACTCAACTTAATCCTCTAACGGATAAAGAGAGAAAAAGGCGCAATTTACGACTCCACAGACCCATCTCGATTTATTTAGATTAATAAAAATATCATTTTACTTATAATAATAGAACTAACTAATTATGTAAGTATATCTGAAGAATGAATGGCCCCTCCCATTTTGTAATTGTATACATAAAGAAATAAAAGCCCTTGAAATGTTAAAGGTGCATGCAGCGCACCTAGGAATATTCCTTAGAATACCTTCGGGTAATAGAAGGACAAATATCCTGTATATATGTCATATCGTATATTGTGTAAAATAATAAAACCAGAGAGTATTAAAAAATGTAAGTATGTGTAAGAGTTCAAAATTAAAACTCAAACAGAAATTGAACACTTACACCTACTTACTGAAACCCATTTAAACTTACGCGCCACAGATGTAAGGGACACACATACGTAAACTTCAAATTTTTCAATCAAAACCCTTTAGAAATATTATGAATTCATCCTGGTACGTTATACGTACGTCCATGAAGTTGACAGGTATGAATAGAAACATTAAGATAAAAAAAAACAACTAATTAAAACAAAATATAAAACCCGATTTGGTTTAATGAAAATTAAGTACTTTAACATCCGTTCAAGCCTATGCCCCCGATATCAGACTTAATACAAGTCTTCCACCGACGCCTTGGCCTACCTCTCGCCTCCTACTAGACTAACTTGCTAACGTTTATTATTAGGTGAATTATTCTTTATAAAACTACTTAGTGCGTAATTTACCTAAATTGGTATATCGTTCATGTAAGTAATCAATGAAATGATAATTAAGTAGGCTTAACATTTTAGTTCAGTTGAAGAACAAACGTCATCCCCTATCATGTATATATGGATCAACATCGGCGTACTCCAACTAGACTGTTATTTTTATCGTCTATAAACAGGTTTTTTTTTTTGGTTTTTTTTATATTCGTATATTTATTCATCGATAATTATTTTAGTATAATCCAGTGTTTTTTTTATTGCGACATTAACATTTTTTAAAAACATCGTTTATAATTGCTTTTCTTGTGAGCTGATCGTTTCGTGGGCCAAATGAAATCAGCTAAATCGAAGGCCAGACGTTCTAATTGTCTACCAAATCGTTAATTGGAATATGATTGTGAGTCTGATCTCGATATTTTGGGTTATGACATAGTTCAGTGGAGATGTATGTAAGTTATCGGCAGCCGACTTTTTGTTTCGCTGACTTAATTATTAGTAATATTATACATTAAATAATAATTTATCGTGAAATCGAGATAAATCCTCTCTCCTTGAGATATACATGAATAGTTTGTGCACAATACCAGATTATTATTAGTACTTTACCGTTAACTTTCATTATATAGTTAATTTTATTATTGTTTTTCCTTTTATTACTATTAATGAGTAATCCAGGTTGGGACGGTTTTATCTAGACATATTGTTACTATTTTAAATTCAGATTGAAACTAATTTTTGGCCTCAATTTCGGCAGATTATATTTACCTGTTGATATGTTGTGATTAGCTGTAGCATGGTGGTTAGCATAACAGCCTCCTATTCCCATGGTCCTGTGTTCAAACCCGCAGGTGGTCCTAGGATTTTTTAATTGGAGTAAAAAATCATTGGTTATGCTGTCTTTCGGAGAGGACGTTAAAAGGTGGTCCCGAGCCTGTGCGATGTCAAGCACCCGTTAAAGATCCCTATCCTAATTAAAACTTAGGCAAAATTTAGGACTCTCACTGTAGTATCGTCATATTAGCCACAGCAGCATAAAGGGACATTAAAGAAAAACAAACAATGTTAATATTTTCTGATGACATAGTTCCAAATTAAACATATGCATTGCTTTATGATGGATTTGTTCCAACAAAGGTAAAAAGAACAGTTGTCGTATAAGAAGTCCAATTTAGCTGTCAGGACGTATTGCTGAATAGGCTAACATAAAATTGGTTAGGAGGTGTATCAGAACTATCGAGTTGTACGAAGGGACATATGATCGCTTATGTGTTGCTCCTGAGGGCACCATTACTAAGACCTGCCATACTGGCACAGCTCTGCCTGCATGATTGAGTTGTTATGTTTGTGATTTAGGATTGGCAAACAGGACCATCTATTTTCCCTGGCTGGTAGGCATGTCCAAACTTATATCATCCAGTCTACCTATGTTGTTGAAGAATGTATCTGCAGGAAATTTTCCACAGAGGTGCTTACGTGATATGTGTCAGTGGTGAATCTACATGAGAATAATGGGGGAAAAGCCGATCTTCTCAAAATAATGATGAGCATAGAATTTAAAAAACAATCGACGTTCATAACAATAATAATACGTTGCATTCCTTACATTAGCAATTGATTTATGCATATTAGAAACTAGTAAAAATTATTAAGTGATTTTTTATTAGTATGCTCGATTTCAGTACCAGCCGTCTTAGGCAGTTGACAATTATTAAATTTTCAGTTCTCCTTGGCATGCAACAATAATTGTCAGGATTGATTTAATACAAATGTATGGAAACACACTTAATACTGCCTTTATTACCATTGTTAATAAACCAAGCATTATGGTTGTTATACATATTGTATTTCTAAGCTCTCTCCATTCAATTGATCTAACTTAACTTTGCCACTTTACTGTCTAACTGTCTATCTCTGAAAGTACTATGTAATAACAAAGCTGGTTTTCTAAAGAAAATTTAAACAACCAAATTCTCTCTCTCTTTGAAAAACTGGCGCCCTTGGTAAAATAGAGCAGAATTATAAATTGACAACTAATAATTGATAATGACTAATTTTATTCATAATTACTTTATTTTAATTTTAACATGACCTATAAGTTCTTTTAACCCGTGAAAATCATTATCATCTCACAAAATCACTGTACAGATTTTCTATTGACGGCATGGTAGTCATCTGAATATCAAAATCATCGCAAATCGTAAAGATATGTCACCGTGCAAATTGTCAGATATTAATTTTATTCAGTTTAATCTACAATAACATACCAGTAGCAAGTAGCCATACCAGTGATTATCTAATACTGACATTTTTTATTTAAAACATAATCATTCTATACCATCGTAACTTCTATGTAATATAAATGCGTATCTTTTCCACTCAGGGGTGTAGCCTTCAAACTAAAGAAGGCCGCTTTTTTTTTTTTTTTTTTTTTTTTTTTTTTTTTTTTTTTTTTTTTTTTTTTTTTTTTTTTTTTTAGGATTCAGAGCATTGCGCCCTAGTTCGGCCTCCACTGAGTCACACCAGTGACGTGGCTGACAGCGAGGGTCTAGGATCTCTTGGATTCCGCTTTTTCCTCCACAAGTGGAGGGAAAAGCCCAGTCTGGGGTCCCTATAGCACTTGTATATTTTGTATATAGTTATGTTTGTTTGAATGATGTTTGTTAATTTGCAAACTTTTATTTATCTTAATTATAGGTTAATGTTTTGATTTGTTTTGTTTTTATATTTATTATTATTTAATTCTATATATATCATTTATTTGTATTTATCTCAGTTATAGGTTGTTGTTTGTTTTCTTATTTTGTATATATATTATATTTTAATTATTTGACTTTATCATTGTATATTGTGTGAATGGGATCTTATATCACTATTACTATTGTTCATATAGAAACAAATTGTATTATATCTCATTAAAAAAAAAAAAAAAAGGATTCAGAACTTATTTCTATTATCTTTTCAAAACTTAAACCTTTTTCTGCCTATTTATAATTTTAAAAAACCAACAACAACAAAACATATGAATTTGATAGAAACCTACACACAAAACATGGCTAGTAACGAAATATACCAAAATATATTTGTTACAAGTATTTTAGTATCTATGCTATTAATGATCAGATTAAGACGATTTCGCTTCTAGGTAGTTAGAAATTTGATTGTCATTCAAATGAGTACTTATAGTTTTTGAGGATGCGTATAGGTTTTGAGTTATTCGAAAACCAATTTCGTTTTACGTTTTAGAAAAATATTTTGTTAACCACTTAGAGGAAGAATTTTACCAAACCCAGCCTTATTGCACATCTATACACTAAGACGAACCTCCAAGAGAAATTTCAACTTCGCAACCATAGTCGTTTTTGAGAAACTGCGATGACCAGAAAATCGAGTGAAATGGCAATTTCTTTTACAATATAAATACAGATAATACGATTTTGGTTTCTGCTAACTCCTTCTAAACCACTGAACGGATTTAGACACAGTTTTTACCATCATTTAAGACATTGTTTCCTGAAGTTTTAAAATTAATTACATTGCAATTTAGCTTTTCTTCAAACGGAAAAAATAAGTTTTCTGTAACCAATTCAACAAAACATTATTCCTAAAATAGAAGTAGTAATATAGACGTAATAATATACAGTTGGAAACCTCACGATTTTAGAAAAGTGAATATGGAAAAAAAGAGTTCTTACAACATGCAATACAAAGTTATTGTAAGCTTATAAACTTTACTTAATATTAAAAGATATTAGGACTAATAGGACAGGAACGTTTGTCATTTCTATAATTTTTTAATAAATAATTACCAATGAAATTTATTTATATGGAAAAATTAAATTATTTCTGCTTCACTTTAAAATAAAAAAGCAAATAAACTTAACCAATTTTCCTTTCGATTAACTAAAACTTCCAATGCGATGAACTCTAAATCGGTCAGACTAAAATTTTTTAAACATAAATGTCACCTCATTCAATTCAAATTTCAGCCATGTGAAGCAGAGAGGGGTGGGAGTCAGCTAGTTAAGACCTATAATAAATCATAAAGTTTATCAAATTTAAAAAAGTGTTTCTTTTGTTTTCACATAATTATCAAGGCAATTGTTTAATACAAAATGTATACGTTAAAATACTTGTAATTCAATATTTTATTTATGAGATGTTATACAACATTTTCCTCTGTAAACTCATTACATTTGAATGCTTCATTATTATATAACATTTGCTACATTAATAATCAAAAAATTATAAATGCTTACTTTTTCTTTAGTAAATTAAAAAAGAAAGGAATAGTTTACTTAATTTCATTCATTTGTTTTTGTTTTTCAACAACTCATCAGGATCCAAATCGTGCAAGAATAATAATCTGGTTGCACTCTAAACTTTATTTTGACACATATCAATAATTACCTTTGTCAAAAATCTTAGATGCAATATGTTTAACGATTTCCTAACACTCTCGATTAATCATCAGTAATTTAACAGTCGAAATGGGACAAGGGTAATAACTAACAGTGAGAGTCCTAGTTTAGCAGACACATCCGTCCGGGGAATTAGCATATGGGAACGAGAACAAATACTTGACACGAATCTTCAATTGAATGTAAAATTAATGTTAATTAAGATGCTATGATAAAAGTAAAATTATAACATATTTCACGACAGTGAACTGTTCTACTTCAAAAGAATAAATTTAATATTAATCTTCAATTTTAAAGTTTAGTTACTCAGCTAGTAACATAAAATTATTTTATAAAAGAAAATCCTACTTTTAAACAGAGTAAATAAAACCCGTAATTATTCTTTTTCAGTGAAAATTCTTCAATTCGATGAGACAAATTTAAATAAGCATGTTTATTAATTAATTAATATTAAACATATGAATGAAACTAAATAAAAAAAATAGTTATGAATGAATATCATTAAACTGATTTTTTTAAATATACTTCTTATTGATGTTTATAACTGTTTTTAAAATCATAAAATGGATGAATGACAAACACTAGAATTATGGGCATGGATAGCTTTGTTTATTTAATAATTAATTGTCACTTCTGCTGGGGGTAATCGTTAATGCTACAGTAAGATTCCTAAATTTGGATTATATAAGTTTTATTAGCCGCTGGGTAGCGTCTCTACATGTCTTGTTCATGACTATTTTCTTTTAGACTATTTACTAGATTTCTTGTACAATACAGTTGTAAATATCAATAAATAATATTTTTTTAAATTACGAGATCCTGAGGTCATCATCTTTCGAGGCGTCTCGGAGGATTATCAAAAAGATATGGAGATGACAGGGTACGAACTCGTGGTTTTTGAGTTATTAAGCATTCTTATTGATTCCGTTTCGACGCAGCCCATGATATAACAATTAGTATTTGTTTTTTTTCTCTTTATTACATAAAATAGACGAATTCATGCCGAGGACTAATTAATTAATTAATTGTGACTTTTCGTGTCTTTAAATGACGTGACTAAATGGGTGACAGGAAGCGATTACATCTTCTCTAATGAATATCTACGGCTCTGATTCTGCTAATTACACCAAAGCAATATGGAAACCACGGCGGAAGTGGATTTTACCTGAGAAATGTTCTTAAATTATATTAATAAAAAAAATTAAAAACACTAATATACGTTACAAAAACCTACAATCCTCTTTACTATACATAACTGACTAAAGTCCTAAATCTTAACTTATTTTGTGTGGGCATTCTTTTTCCAGTTATATCATAATTTTTCCAGTATGAAGTAAGATCAAAAAAATGAAATTCTGCAAGTTTTTGGTATGCTGGAAAGAAGGGAATGGACTTTGGGCATGTAATTTTCGCCATAATAATATTTTAATTGTTAACTAATATTTTAGTTCATCATACTACGTTTAATCTCTGGTACATCTTTATGTTACCGTCCTCCTTAAATAAATAAATTGATCCGTCTATCATTTTAAATTAATTGCTTTTATATATTTATCAATGTTGTTCATCCATTTCTTTAATATTTACAAATAAAAATAATAATAATAATTAATTATAATATATGATTGTATGTTATGTACTTTTCCAGTGATTAAAAATGGAGCGCCCCAAGGAATTCGGTCGGGACATCCGACTGAAAAAACTGAAATCACTATACAGACTATAAATTTCTTCTGTTTTGTTTCTACGAAAATAAATTTAAAACTCTCACAGTTTTAGTCATCAGAAAGAGATTGGAAACTATTTTTTTCTCAGATTGCTTGGATCGGATATGGTTTTTCATCACGCTATTTTAACTATGATTGGTTCCTTTGTCTTCCATTCTCCCACGAATACGGGTTTTATAATAGTAATTAGAATTAGAATTCAATTCATTCTCATAGTTAATTTAATAAGGTTATTTCTGGTGTGAAATGTGACGCCGAAAAATGAAATGTAACAGAGCTAAAAAAAATGTATTTACACTTCCAAATTTTATTTTTTACTTTTTTATTTGAGGTCACTTTATGCTACTTTGGCTAATCGGACGATGCTACCAGTGGGAGTTCTAAATTATGCCAAACTAGGTTTAATTATGTTAGGGATCTATAACTTGTACCTAACATCGAACAGGCCATCTGAAGGACTGACTTACGGCCATAAAATAATCCTAGGACCATCTGCGGGTTTGAACCCGTGACCTTAGGCATAGAAGGGTGTTATGCTAGCCACCCTGCTACAGGTGATCTCAAAATTTATTTTTTTAAATTCATTATTCATTTCATTATTTAGGTTTAATAATTTATTAACGTTGTTTACAATAAAATATAATATATTTATAATTAACTATCTATTTAGGTTATTATTTGGGAATGCATGGTTTTAATTGTGAAAAGGGTTATTTAAAAACATATTTTAATTCATTTAACTTTTTATAACAAAATATATTTATTGTGCTCGATGAATATTATTTTGATCACTGTCAGTAAATACTGTTAAAATTATTACTTTCACTAATTAAACTCTATATATCGATGTAAAATTTGATGGGCTTAAATATAATGTAGAATTAATTCCGATTTAAATAAACTTGC
Source organism: Piezodorus guildinii (assembly GCA_023052935.1). Classification (NCBI taxonomy): domain Eukaryota; kingdom Metazoa; phylum Arthropoda; class Insecta; order Hemiptera; family Pentatomidae; genus Piezodorus; species Piezodorus guildinii. The sequence continues at coordinate 159,392,073 of CM041292.1, forward strand.
AGGGCTAAAATGCCAATATTTCAAATTTTCTTTCTCTAAACTACCTTTGATTTTGTACATTCCAAAAGATTAACCATATAATCTTAATAAAATTGATAAAGAACGGCTAAATGTACAAGTTGGACGAATTTGATGATCAACGAAAGGACAAAAAACCAAAACTATTTTTTTATGTAATTTTTTTTTTTTTAAGAAGAACAATAATATTGACGTATAATATACCGTTAGAAAGAAAAAGATTTTAGAAAAAATATTATATAATACACAAAGTTGTAAAAGATAATATAAAGTGACTAAGGGTGAATAAACTTATTACTGATTGACAATTTAATATAGTTATATTATTTAATCTAAAATATATGTTACCAACGTAAATGAATACACGTTTTATTAAAATAAATTTAAAATGTTTTCAAGTTGAGGTATATTTAATAGTTTTTTTTGTTTTTTTTAAATTTACTTTAAGGGGGATCACTTGTAGCTGGTGGCTAGCGTAACAGCCTCCCATGCTAAAGGTCACGGGTTCAAAATCGCAGTGTCCTAGGATTTTTTAATGGGAGTAAAAAATCTTAGTTACGCCGTCCTTCGGAAGGGACGTTAAAAGGTGGTCCCGAGCCTGTGCGATGTCAGGTACTCGTTAAAGATCCCAATCTTTAATAAAACCTGGTAGGAATAATTTAGGACTCCCACTGTAGCATCGTCCGATTAGCCATTGTAGCATAAAGTGACGTTAAATAAATAAATTTACTTTAACAATCTAGGTAAGTGGAAGTCGTGTGTCGCCCGCACCAGAGTTTTTATTTATATTTTTTATCCCTAAATGTATTTGAAAATTCTCAAATTATTTTTAACTAAGGAGGTAAGTGAAAGACGTGTGTTGCGCGCACCATATTTTTTTTACTTTAAAAATTGTTATTAATGTTTTGATAATAAAATTAAAAAATAAGGTGATAAGAATACAACATATAGACTTGACTATGATTTTTTGATGTTATTGAGAAAGTGAAAATTTAATGGAAAGTCCTTTTTGATCATTCAAAAATTATGATAAAACGAATTCCTACACAAGTCGATGTTTCTTACATAACTTTTTTTATTTCAGTGTTCATTCCCTGCATAATTAAGTAATTAAATTGTTTTTGAGTCTAAGTAAATTTTGTATTCCATATGAATTTTAATCTAAAGAGGAACCATCTAGAATTTAAGATTAGCAGCAGTTGTCATTAAGTTGATATCTGCTCATCATATATTTTTCAACTTAAAAAAGTTTTTAGTAAGTGACAAAAACAAATTAACAAAAGTAAAGAAGACAAAAAAATCATACACTATATACAAACTGATCTATAAGAAGTTTATTCTTTTTCAATTTCTTTATCAAAAATCAACGATAAAATAAGCTGTATTATTATTATTGTTATATATCGAAATCTCTATCGATTTTTAAGGAACTTGAAACTGGGTTCAGAGGATAAAGCAGTAACAAAATATTACAGTATTGCTAAACATCAAATATTTGCGAATTATGACCAGCTTAACAAATCAATTTTAAAAAAACAGTATTATAATTTGTTATTAAAAATTAAAATATAAATATTTATTAAATTACAAAATTTATTGGAAACATTTCGTTCCTACAAAGTGAGTGCCTTATGTTCTTAATTGATGTTACATTGATGATTCAGTGAGCTTTGGGAATTTCCGCAAGCCATTTCGAAAACACGAAATACAATAATTAAAACGTAATTAGCCAAAAACTGCCCTTGACTGTTTTTGGCGAATTTCTTTTCGGCTTCTGCCCTCGATCTTGGTCACTATCATTAGACTCCATAACCATGTTTTGGTCTTCCTGGACCTCCTTAATTGTCTCCTTAATTGTTTTTTCAGGTCGAACTTTTGATTAAGAAACAGTTGATCAATATTTTCTGAGATATTATAATCAATTAACAAAAACACACTTATCTATGTAAAAAGACACTTAATAAAAGATGAAATTCTTTAAGTTAAATCACAAACTTAAAAATAAATAAATAAACAATTTATTAGTGACAACGTTTCGACCTGTATTGTATGTTATATTTGGCTCTATCCCGTCCCATCTGCTCTTTAGCCATAAAAACGCTCGAACAAGAATTAGAGTCAAAAGGGACAAATTGAAAAGTGTTTATCTAAATAATTAGTAGCAGATTAAAAAAAAAAAAAAAAGTGCAGGCAACACACGAATTTCACTTACCTTGGCAGTTAAAAAAATATATAATATATTTATATAATATAAAATATATAAAAAAAATAAATAAGGTTCGTTGGAAACATATGATTTAGATTATATAAAATAACTATATTTTTATAAAATAACTATATAGGAATAACGATAAGTAATAATTTTATGACCTATTTGTCACTTTACATTACATTTTACAACTTTGTATATAAGTTAATATTTTCTTATAAAATCTTTAGCTTTCCAAAGGTATATTATACATCTATGATAATATTCTTATTTTCAAGAATTTAAAAATGCATTAAAAAAATATGTTTGCTCTCTTCTCCTCAGTTGATCAAATTCGTTTAAATTTTATATTTAGCCGCTTTTTATCAATGCTAAGAAGGTTTGTTTGTTTATTTATTTAACGTACCTTTATGCTACTCTGACTATTCGGACGATGCTACTGTGGGAGTCCAAAATTTTGCCTAGCCAGGTTTAATTATGATAGGGATCTTTAACTTGTACCTAACATCGGCAGGCATAACTAAGGATTTTTTTAAAATCCCATTAAAAAATCCTAGGACCACCTGCGAGTTTAAACCTGGACCTTGGGCATAGGAGGCTTGCCCATGTACAGGTAACTCCATGAGCTACAGGTAACTCCAAAAAGGCTAAGAAGGTGATATGGTTATTTTTTTTCGAAACTACAAAATTAAAGTGCTTTAGATCCTCCCGCATCCAGTCCTTACTATCCAAAATCCCTTATTTTGTCATAAATCAACTCCTCCACCATAATGACCTAAACATCCCATTTGTTGCAGACTAGCCCGTCATAGATACTCTTCTTTCCATTCTTAACTCCCTGCCCATACAAATCCACTTGTCCGTAATTTATCTTCCTCAGATATCCCTGATAATCCTCCAAGGTGACTGAGAAGAAGGTGGCCTCGGGACCCACTGTCTTAGAATATTTAGTGAAGTGCTACCACTGGGTAGTTCTTTCTCATGACTTTTTATTTTCATCTTACATATTTACTTATTGTGTTCTTTAATACAGTTGTAAATTACTACAAATAAATAATAAAAAAAAAGTGCTTTAGAGGTATCAGATTTTAAGCCCTGTCAGATTATTTCAATCAGAATGAAACTTACATTATATTAAAAGACCATTATATTTTACATCGATATAGCGAGTTTAATCAAAATCCTTACAGTAGTTATTGAAAATATCGTAAAAAAACCTGTACCATTACAACCCATGAAGGGTCTTGGGCTCAGTACATATAGAGATTCGTACTGTTTCTAGGCCAACGGCAGTGCAATGAGGTGATTAGGCCTCAATCGCGAAAATATCGTAAAAAAGTGCAAATTCTGTATGACCGATTTGAATAAAAGCTGTACATCTCGGACATATAGTTGTCTTAAATATGAAATTTCAGTTTCATACGACTTCTCGTTTTCGTGCTAGACTTAACAAAAACAGAGGGACGCATGGACACACAGATCTTTATGCAGGACTTGGTTATTTCGACTAAGGGGATCCTGAAACATTTATTAACGGTGAAAACTGGAATTCGAAAATAAGTAAAAGTAAAAATATATAATAACAACTGTTATCCTTTGTGAACAAAAAAGTAAGTCTACTTCCTCGTATAATTATAAATAATAATAATCTTCTTTACATAATTGTAAAATATAATCATCTTCGTTATATAATTATAAGGAATAATCATCTTCAAATTGGAAGCGACGTGGTCTAGTGCATAGAGCACTATTTTTTTGTTCTCTAGGTCCCCAGTTCGAATCCCAGCTTAGGTAGTATGTTATTTATTAAGTTATTATCTCAACAAGTTATGTTCATTAAACCAAAATTATATCTACGATTGGTAGAGAAATTGATGACCAGATCCCCAACTAATTTCTTTAAATTAAATTACAACTTTTTTTAAATGAACACTTTTTTTTATCTATACATGAAAAATGTTTTACTTACTAACAGGTCACGAAATCTTAGTAGGTTACTCACCTGCAAAAATGAAACAAAAATTATTTATTTCGTTACATCACATAAAACAAAAATTAAACTTAAATTAAAGTATTAATCAACAATATACATGAATAGTTTTATTTAAAACAGTAATTTTACTACAAGAAACCATAATACTTACCACTTGCTTGTGCATCAACCTAAAAATTATAAGAATGGTTGAATGTGACGGCTACAAAGAATTTCCGTGACAATAATGAATACAAAATTAAAGTCAGAAAGGTAACATTCTTAATTATTCAATTAAAAATAATACATTTGATGTAGCTCATGTTATTTATTTCTCATATTCTGTTCTATTTTTTTAAATAGTAATAATTTTTTATTTTTGTCTAATTGTTAAATTATATGAATATAATGAGTTGCGGAATCATTAGAACACCGTCAATAATTTAATAAAGAAAAATATTTATGTGATATTAGTTAACAATACAAATCAAAGAAAAATAATAAAAAATTCTTTGTTTTTTAATTATTTATATTATGAATGAAATGGCATATAATTTTTTAATAATAAAAAAAAATCTGGTGCGGGCAACACACGACTTTCACTTACCTCCGTTATTTATGAATTTTCAAATACAGTTAGAGATGAAAATGAGTGCAACTATAAAAGAACTAATTAAACTGAATTGCTATAGAAACTGGTGTTTAATTAAAAAATCTATTATATTATTATCTAAAATAATCAGTTAGTTTTGTCTTCTTTTCATCACTCTCTATTAACTTTTAAAAGCTTGAGTATAAGTTACATTTATTTCCAAAATCTTTAGCTTTCTAACGGTATATCATACATGTGCGTATATTACTGCTCTTATGTTCAAAAACAAAGTATTGCATTAAAAAATTGTTTTTTTCAGTTTTCTCCATTAGTTGTTTTTGAAATTCGCACAACTTACATATTTACCTGTTTTTTATCAGTGGTAACAAGAAATATGGTTATTTTTATAGAATCGACAAAATTAAAGGTACTTTAGAAGAAGAAAATTTAAAATATCGGCATTTAAGCCCTGTCAGACTATTTTAATCAGAATGAAATTTTACATCGAAATAGCGAGTTTAATCAAAATCGAAAAAAGGTGCAAAATGCATGGTATAAAGTGGCTCTTCTAGTAAGCTCATTTTGATGAAAAAGATTTTATAAAGTCTCGAGCATATATTTGTCTTAAATATAAAATTTCAGTTTCATAGGACTTACCGTTTCCGCCCGGGAGTTATCACACACACACAAAAAAAAAAAAACAGACCTTTTTGCGGGACTTGGTTATTTGGACTCAGAGTACCCTAAAATGCATATTTTCGTTGAAAACTGGAATTCAAAAATTTTCACGATCGCAATACTTTCTCTTACTATATATAGTTAGTGAAAGTAAAAAGAATCTTTATACAACTATTGACAATGTAAAAAATTAATTAATGCTACCATTCTAAATAAAATAAGTTTGTTCGAGATAACATGTTTCACTTTTTATAAATTATAAAAAGATTAACAATTAATATGATTTAAAATTTTAAAGCAAGAGAGCGGCGTATTCTAGTGTATAGAACACTAGTCTACTGTTTTGCGGGTCCTGGGTTCGAATCCCGGCTGTGACAGAATATTATTTATCTGTTAATTCAGTCGAGGAGCGACCCTAGGGTATGGTGGCTCTTCTGGAGCAGATCCTAGCCTCTATAAAGTGGGTAACCAAACAAATTGGAGGGAAAAGCCTGATGCCTGAGCGTGAAAAAGACCTAATCACCCATCGCACGGCCGTTGGCCAAAAACAGTACAATCTCTATATATGTTCTGAGCCCAAGACCATTCATGGGTTGTAGGGTACAGTTTCTTTAAAATTTGAAGCGGAATTCTTCTTTGTTACCACGTACAACCACAAGAAAGAAGGAAATCATGAGTAAAATGTTTTTAATTGTTTAATTGAGGTGATCATAGTTAAAATAAAATTATAATAATGTAACTATTCTTTCTGTTTTGGATACCATACCATAAAATTTCAGCTAATGCTTACAGGTTTCGAATATATCCGACTCTTCCTATATTTCTGCATAGCAAAGCGCAAACCCTTAAGTTATTCAAAATGAATTATTACGTAAAGTATACCTCCAAAGAGTAGTGAATTGACAGGTGAATGGATATTGACAGGTATATTCATAACGCGGAACTGCGAAACCAGCTCCCAGATTACCTACAATGCCAAGTCAGTGGGTAAACGGGATAGGAGACTCAAGTCCGCTTCTGAGTATGACTGACTACTTTTAAGACTTGATCGATCTTTGGCATTCTTTGGAAATCTTGTTTCAAGTTTCTCCCCTCTCTATTTTTAACTAACTTTTAACGGCTAACAGATCCGTGAAATATACATATCCAACCTAGACCTTTCATCCAAACATAAAGTTTTGTTGAAAAAAAATAATGTTGCTATTGTTCTAATCATAAGGACAAAAACTCCTATTGGTTATTACCACTCTCATATTTTTACAAAAACATTTACCGATTAATAACTAAGAAGCTTCCGCTGGCTCTCACCAGTGACGCGGCTAAGAGGGAGGCGCTGGTATACTTCGGATTGTGCTTGTCCTTCCACGAAGGGACAAGCCTCGTCCGGAGTCCCCCAGCAGATCTTTATGTATGTAAAATGATAAAGTTTTTTTGAAGTTGAAAATTTTGGTTTCCTCTAACTCCTTCTGAACCACAAGATCGGTTTTGATACGGATTTCACTATTATTAGGGGCATTCTTTCCTGAAGGTATATAAGTAAACTACATTGCAATTTATCTTTTCTTTAAACGGAAAAAATAAATTTTCTGTGACCAAGTCATCAAAAAGTATTCCTGAAATATAAGTAGAAACATAGGCGTTAATGCGGTTGTAACCCTGTAAACTTATGAACTCTCTTTCTATATACAAATAAAATGATTATTCTCTCTTAGTTATTCTGTCTAATAAAATTGTGAGAATAATAAAAAGGGATAATGTATGGTTCCTAAGTGTGTTATTATTTCATATCATTAAGCAGATATAATATTATAGATCTCTGGTCTAAAGATTAGTTATTAAAAATTATATTAATATCAAATTGCAAAGCGCAGATATACTTATACCATTCTGAGTAATTAAGTAAGCCTCTTCAAAAAATTCAATAACAAGTGGATATAAAAAATAAGGAAATTTTAAGGCATAAACTGTCTTAGATCGATGCTTGCGCTGAAATCTCTATACGCAAATTTTGGTGCTTCTAGCCTTGCACAGATAAAAAGATTACATAAATATGTTGATCGGTGCACAAAAGTCTACCCGGGTTGATCCACTGATCCTGTGACAAAGCAGAAGGAGGTTGGCTTTCCATGAGGCAGCTGATATCCTGGTTGGAGGAAGCGATCATGCGTTATTGACTGCCTTCTCGCCGCGAGTTAGGTAAGGGGATGACTTGGGGAATCGGGTTCCAGCTTTTTTTCTCAAAGGCAGTTGGTGTAACTGCTGTCGCTGTGGATGGCAGCACTGGTGGTTAACTAGCCACAATAATTGGATGTCTGATGTCTACGCCCGTGCATCCGTCTCTTGTCTTCTAGCGGTAGGTATTTAATGTCCCGGAAGCAGGATCAGCAAGTCTAACCGACGGAAAGCTAGTTGGGCGTCAAGACAAGGATCCAAACTACAATTCCGTAGGGATTCAACATGCAAGGTTAATGTGCTCAATTATTGTTGTAGCTAAAGAGCTATTTATTTTCCAATAAAACTGCTATGTACACGCTCCAGGCCTTCAGATTTATAGAAATATAAAGAAAATAATATTATTCAACCACTGGAACAACAGTTATGTGCGAAAAATTAACAGCTATGTACAATTGAAAAATATAATAGATCGCAGACTAAAATAATATACTTAATTATAATTTACCGTGGAGAGACTTACTTCTTTATTCTCTAATACTAATACGCAACAAATAAAAAAATATACTACAAAAAGTAACGAAAAATCTTCTAATGGCAGTTATGTTCAACATAATATTAAAATTAATGAATTTAAAAACAAAATTTAAATTTTGGAAGTAATTTTTACTTTCACTTACCTATATATGGAATATAAAGTAAGGGAAAGTATTACGAATTAATAAAATTTTCGAATTCCGATTTTTAACGGAAATACACGTTTTAGGGTCCCCTGAGTCCAAATTACCAAGGCCCGCAAAAAAGGTCTGTGCGTGTGTGTGTGTGTGTGTGTGGATAAGTCCAGCACTTAAACGAAAATTCCTATGAAACTGAAATTTCATATTCAAGACAAATACACGCCCGAGATCTTACAGCACCTATTTACGATTTTCTCAAAAACGGCTCTAACGATTTTGATTAAACTCTCAATATCGATGTAAAATTGGACAGGCTTTAATATCATGTAGGTTTTATTTTGATTGAAATAGTCTGACAGGGCTTAAATGGTGAGATTTCAAAATTTCTACCTCTAAAGCATCTTTAATTTTGTAGTTTTTATGAAATAGGCCAGATCATCTTGTATATTTTTATGATCATTTTCTTTTTATTGTTGTGTTTTCTATTATTTTTTATTGTTATCCGAATAGTTTTTTTGCTTGTTATTTATTTTTAGATGCACGCCTGTCGCTCGGCCGGTGACTATAAGCAAATCACAAATAAATATAATTCAATATTTTATATATTAGTTCATCTAAATTTATTCCTTTTTTTTATTTAATTTTACATCTTTTTTCATAAATTAAAACATATCCAACGGTCTGTCTTCTCACGAAATTTTAAGTCTTTTATTATTTTTGTTTGTCGTTAACATTTATTTGAATTTTTTGTTTTATCATAAAACCTTTATATATTTTAATTACTATTATACTTTCAAATCCACTATCATTACTCAAATCACTTATCACATATGTTTTGTCCTATCCCTGGTTGGCGTATTAGGTACCCAAAAAAGCTTCTCTTAAAATTACCTTTTTATTTCGTTACCACAAAGTCTATTAGTTATTGATAAACGTAAAAATATCATTCGTATGTTATACATAATTTAGGCATCCCACCCACAAAAGGTATTCCGACATTATTGAAGATAAATTACCATAAAATATATTATCGATTGACCAACTTTCAGTGACATTTAACAACTGAAAAAAAAATATTGGGTCAATATATTTTTTTTTTTTTTTTTTGGCCGGAATATTAATTCACACATATATAAAAGAAATTAAGAAGGCTCGACTTGAACACGGTACAGAAATAGCCTGAGTTATCCTTGGCAGGACTGACCATGACAGAGCACAGGCAACGAACTCCGCGGAAACAGGTTCCCAGCTGTCACAATGTCTTCGCTAGCTGTCCTAGTATCCTTATCTTTGAGGAAAAGTATAGCTCAAAATATCCATGCATCTCCTACACTGCTAATGGATTGGTTGAAAAAAATAGGAACTAGGTCGTTTTCCTCTTAACTCCGAAGGCTGGGGATTTAAAATGATAACAATAGAACCTCTTTTGGATTAAATTTATAGGAAAAAAAAGTACTATTACAGATTTTGAAAAGTCTGCAAAAAGAAAATTCATTTGTGCAATCTTAGAGCACAGATTCCAGTGATAGTTATTTTAGAGGACAGGAGGGATTAATTCTCTATCAACTCCACCCTGATCAAATGAGAAATTTAATCCAACAGCTTACCGATATATCGAGTGAGAAGTTCAATATTTTTTTGTGAGACCGTTTAATTCCAATCGGCACAGGCAGGATTTAGTAAGTATACGAATTTCAAATAATTACAGTTACTCATAATAATCTGTATTTAGTAGATCTATTAGTAATTTTAATTAGTTTTTTTGTCTTATGGATTAGCTTTTGGGAAAATGGATAAGGGAAATTTTAATTTTTCCTCCAATAAATTAATAAATCGTGTTAGCGCGCTTTCAGAATAACTTCATATAAAAAGTTTGGATGATATAATTACGAGTTTGCGTCTTGGTAACGAAGGGCTTTCAACCCTTACCCCTGGTCCCAGAAAACCCCGTATAACTGAGAAATACGTAAACAAAAAAATAAATGAATAAAAGGATAACAAGGTGTGATATGATCATGATGGGACATGTATCTAATTTTTTCGCTTTTAAAAAAGAAAAATGGAGCAAAAAACCATTGTATAATAATTTGAAGCGTTATTTTAAAATATATTCGTTAAATACGTCTTGAAACTATGTGATAAAATATAAGTTATTGCGAAAACATACACAAAGGACAGAAAATCTCTTTTGTGCCCTTATAACAAATTAATAATATATAAATCAGTTATCCGCTCGTTTATCACATATGTCTCGCAAGTCAGGATCTCAACCTGCTTGACTAATTATCAAAAACTTGAAAGGATTCAAAACATGTCAATGCGGATAATTAATAATTACTCCCACTAGACAAAAATATCATGTATGCTCCAAGACTTGCAGCTTCCTACAGTCAAAAAACTTACCCATACTCAAACGGCTTTAACTTCGGCTTCTCAAACACCAGTCTCCAAAAATCGCTTAATAAAAGAAATCGGTAATTACAATATTCTTTTTTCTAAAACCCTACACTCATAAAAAAACGAAATATGAGTTGTTAAATTAATTTAAGTTCTTAATTTCATAAATTTCAATCATTTTATTTATTTTCAATTATTTTATGTATTTTCAATTATTTTGTGTGTATTTTTTATGTGTAGGCTTTTGTTTAATTTGTCTTACAATCGTACTACAACATCAATTTAATTTTATCATATGATAGTCATTCAGACTAATAGACTATAATTACCAAAAAACAAAACATTTTGCTGATTGTAAGAATGATTCATCCAAAATTATTGGTAAACATTTTGTCAATTTGTAAATATGTAAATAAAGTTTATTTTCTATACAAAGTTTGACGATTTGTTAATATTAACTTACGAAAAGACTATTCCTAGACGAAATCACTGATAATAAATACATTATTTACCACCCTGCCGCTACGGTATTTATTAAACCATTAAGTGTAATTTATAACTTACGATATGATGTCTCCTGTTATCAGTTGGAACGAGGCGGCATATCGATGAGGAGACGGTTTAGTTAAAAAATGTATTTAACTACGTTCCTTTTAAACGATATAAGTATTATGGCGTTTCACGAAATACATTAACTATCAATAACAGCAAGAGCAATCTATTTTATTAATGATAGCCGATTTAGGAAATAACACGGTCATATAACAGTGATCGTTAGCCTTCAAAAGACCGTGACTATTATAAGATTACACGGTATATGGATATGGATATGGACACGGTATATCCTCTTCTGGAAATTTAGCAATCAGTTTCCAATATTAACGGCGGCAATCAAATTCGGTATCTTAGCCTCCATTTTGATTACAGAGAAAAACAAGTTCTCATCAATGCCATTCTTTTACGTCGATTCAATCCCTGAACCAAATTTAATAAGTTATAATTTTTACAACTGATATTTGCATAATTATGATAATTTGTTTAACAAGAACATTGATTAAAAAAACAAAAAAAGAATGTTCCGAATTTGATTTTTTACTTCATTAACATTTTTCGAGAAGATTTATCGCTTGATTTGCATAACATAACATACTAAATAAATATTGATGGAGAGACATAAACTTATTTTTTCACTAATACTAATAGTCTACCTAATTTAAGAGTTTAAAATACTAACTAAAACTAATAGAAAATAGTTAATCCCTAAATCAAAAATAAGCAAAACTAAGTAAATAGGATCAATTTTTTTTATGTACGGCCCAGAGATCGCCGAACCACATTTGTGGAAGGCAAAGCAATGGCCTCAGGAGATCTTAGCACACATTTTCTCCACCTCATCGTTATTAGACAAAGAATAGAGGCTGGGTGAGAGCTAATAATAATAATAGGCTTTGCGAACCCGAAGGTTCGATGCCGATACCACCAAATTCCGCCTACACAGACTCGTCCAATGTTCACCATTCAAGCCCAAACTCCCGAGATCAGCCTTAACGCAGTCCTCCCATCTACGCTTCGACCTACCTTTCGGACGCCTACCAGTCGGATCATCAAATACCAACTTTCTCGGAATCCGCTCGTCATCGAGCCCAACAACTTTACTCGCCCATTTGAGTCTCCGCGATGCAATCAGCTCAATTATATTCACAGGATACAAGTTCCGCAATTCCGCGTTGTGCAACTTTCTAAACTCCCCAGTGGCCTCATCTCTCTTCGGACCAAATATTTTACGCAATACCTTATTTTCGAAAACCTTAAGCCGTTGTTCATCCTTCAGAATAAGCGGCCACGTTTCACATCCGTAAAGAACCGTTGGAAGGATAATAGTTTTATAAATTCTAATCTTTAGGTTTTTAGATAGAAGCCGCGAACTAAGTAACTTACCAACTGAATAATAACACGCATTTCCCACCTTTAACCGGGACTTTATTTCTTCCAGGATTTCATTTTTTCTAGTTATAATTGAACCTAAATACTTGAATTTCTCTACGTGTTCAAAAGTATGACCTGATACATCAATATCACCAAGATCGACACCGTTTCTGCTACTAGGATGAGAGCTAAAGTAATATTAAATTTGTTTCATGATTATTCTGTCAATATATTTCAAGTCTGCCTTACTTACCCAATTTGATTGTTTCTAGTGTTACTTTCACCCAACTATTTATGAAATAAAGAGAAAGTATTGCTATCGAGAAAATTTCCGAATTCCAGTTTTCACCGAAAATAAGCGTCTGAGTGTAGAAGACCAAAAACCATGTCACTCAAAAACGTCTTTGCTTATAGGGAACCTAGTAGGAAAATAATAATTTATATAAAACTAAAATTTTATATTTTAAAAAGATATATGCCTGAGATGTTATATCAATCTTTTTAACACAATTAAAGAACCAGAAGAAAAAGAACCTTTTTTTAACATTTTGTACCTTTTTACGATTTCCTCAAGAACGGCTCTAACCATTTTGATTGAACTCGCTATATACATTTAAAATTGAATTGATATAATATTACAGCACTTAAATGTCGAAATTTTATAAAAATGAATATTAATACAAGAATTTTAATACAATAGTATAATATACCGTTGAAAAGCTAATTTTTTTTTTAAAATATAATCTTACATACAAACTTGTTTGAAGTATTAGAAAGTAATGAAAAGCAGATTAAAGATTCAACCGAAACTGAATTCATTAAAATTTGTTCAACTCTAACTTTGTTGAAAAGTTCTTAAATTGATTTTAGCAGGTAAAAGTCGTGTGTTGCGTTGCCTGGATTTTTACACTTTACTTCTACATGGTTTACTTAATACGGCACGTAACTCTGAAGCCATCTATTCTCTGTGAAGATTAAATTTTCAATAATTGTACTATTGCTAAGGACTAGGTACGAATGTAAGTCTCCTTCAAAATTTGATGACAAAGTTTCAAGAAATGTCTTTAGAAAAGAATTTTTTACTCCCATTAAAAAATCCTAGGGCCACCTTCAGAAATGATATATGTACATATACACAGGAAGGAGTAGAAGAAAAGAGAGAGGAATGTTGCAAGCTTAAACATCCTTATATTTTTGTATAATGTATTAACTTATAAATATTAGCTAATTATATATTTTAATATCATATGTATTTTAGTATAATATCTTTGTCACTGGGAAACCTCTAAATCTGTTAAATAAATAATTTTTGGGTACTAACTCAAAAACTGAGCAACGTTGAAAAAAAATTCTTAACATTCTAGCATGATAAGCAAATAACTGTAAAATTCCTTTCATGAAGATTGTTTTAGAATAAATAGAAGTATGTGAAAAGCAGTTAGCTACCATAATCTAAAAAGCTGCTCCTGTAAAAAGTGCTTATGTATGTGGGTTTGAAATATGGACAATTACGAAAGCCAGATAGAGAAAACTACTTTGTGTGAAAGAAAGATTTGAATAAGACATGTTGAAAAACTGGCAAACTTATGTTAGGGAGTCTAATCTTATAAAAAATATCTGGATTACAAGAATCAGTTGTGTGGGCCATCTACGAAGGATGGAAAAGACCTCAGCACCTGTGAAGTTGCTCCCAAAGTTGTCCTACCTATATAATACCCATTTCTAGAAAAAATATTACTGCCACCAAGAAATTAATTTTAATAAGAAGTATTTATTTATTAATATTTCTATTTTTTTTATATAAAATATAGTAAAGAAAGGTGTAAATTAGAAACATTGTACTTATGAAACTTATGATACTGTTTTATAAAATTATGAAATTGTTTATTGAACTGAGAATAGAATCTAAGGGAAAAAAAAGGTTGAAACTTTTAACTCAATGAATGAAAAAGATGAACATGGTGTGCTGGCTGCTACCAGTTTAATAATCCTCGACTCAATTATTGTCAGCAGTTATCTTAAGTCATGGCACTTGACTCTTTTTTTTTTTTTTTTTTTTTTTTTTTTTTTTTTTTTTTTTTTTTTTTTTTTTTTTTTTTTTTTTGTTAGTGAATCGGTTGGTTGCCATACTGAACTCACATTCCCACTAAGTATGTTGAAGGAAATGCAATTAAGAAGTTTTGAATTAAAACTAAAATTCAGTCATAAGAGCCCTCCGCAGCATCGGGAGGGTAATAATAAGGGTTTACCCCTTTAAAGAAGATGGGGCCCCTGCCCAGTGCAGGAACTGTCAGCAGTTTGGGCACATTATGAAGTATTGTGGCCGCATAGCCGCCTGCCCGTGGTGTGGGGGAACTCACGCCAACCAAAACTGCCCTCGCCCGACCGCGGCGAAATGCGCCAACTGTGGAGGAAGCCACCCTGCCTCTTCAAAGGACTGCCCACGTAGACTGGAGCTAATGAAGAAAAGAAGAAACGAAGCCACTACAAGAGCTGCTGCTTCTTCAAGACAGCCTAGCAGACTAGCCCAGCCGGACCTACCTCACTCTGGACATCTGGGAGGAACCACAGCGCCGGCACAGCAGCAGCAGTACCAGCACCAGGACCTACCCCTACCACCACAACCTACTGGAGACGGACCAATGACAGGTACCCCTCTATCCCCATCACCGGGCCAGAGTGGTACATTAGCCGATGTATTAGCGGCTAATGCAAAACTCAGCTCCCAGATCACCCAGCTGATGACGTCGATAAACAGGATAATGGAGATGATGATGAAGGTGATAAGTAAACATTATGACTGAACATCTCGTCATCAACTACAATATCCGAGGTCTACGTCAGAAGCAGGCTGAAGTTGAACTCCTCCTACAGCAGTATCGGCCATCGGTAGTGGCGCTGACGGACACCATTCTTCCAGCATCTGAGTGGCTGTATATCCAGGGTTACATCGCGTACCGGGAGATGTGCAATCCAGGGACTGATGAGAGTGTCGTCATCTTGGTCAGAAGAGATGTTCCTTCACGGTTAATACCCAACCCGGTTGCTTCTACCAAGGGTACTCACATAGTCACAGTCGATGTTCACCTGAAACATCGGTACACTTTCTGCTGTGTCTATAGGAGACCCAAGGCTATAGCAACATCTATGAAGCTACTGCTGCAACACGCCCAGGGTAGAAGTCGATTTGTTGTTCTTGGGGACTTCAACGCTCGACATACTGCCTGGCTGTGTAACAGTAATAACATGATGGGTACTTACATCTCCAAGACCAGGATGGCGGTCTTACACCCGGGGGTGCACACCTTCAGGCATGCGGCCCGACCTTGCTGGACATCCACACTAGACCTTCTCCTGACCAGGGATCAGCACACCGTCACGGGGTGCCTTGCACTCCCGTACGGACCGTCTGACCATCGGCCTGTGCTTTACACCTTTGAGGGAACGCCCCCCACACCCCCGGCGAGCAAGTACCACTTTCACAAGGCCGACTGGAAGGGCTATAAGGCTAGTGTCGATAATACACTACCCAAGATACAGCCTCTGAGATATGAAGCCGAGGTGGATGGCGCTGTGGCCGTCATCACCACTACCATACAGAAGTCAGCGAATTATAATATCCCTAGGTTCAGCCCCCAGCCGATCGCTCTCAGAAAGCCTCCGAGGCACATACTCGCCTTGGTAGCCCAAAGGAACAACCTGAGGAACGTCTTTTACCGCACGGGTGATTACGGCTTGAAACCGGCCATCAATGCGATGACCAGGCAGATAGCCAGCCTCATGCGTGCCTGGAAGACCGCCCTCTGGCACGAACAGCTCCGGAGGACTCATGACGACCAGAAGCAATTCTGGAAACTCATCAGGACTCATGTCGCCAAGAAGAGGACTGTGCACCTGACGTCTGAGAGCGATCTGTTGACCCCGGTTGAACAGGCTGAACTCCTGGCTACAGACTATGAAGCGAGGGAAGAGGCTCGTGTGAGTGCTGCTCCTGGACTTCCAGAAGGGAGACCTCCGTCCCCCAATGAGAAGCCCATCCACTTCACCTTCAAGCAGCTTGAGTCGGTGCTACGACGTACTAAGGGCAATAAGTCCTCTGGGAAGGACGATATTCCTTATGTCCTGTTGAAGATGCTCCCTAGGAGGGGTAAAGCCTTCTTATTAAACATTTTTAACACGTGCATCCGGTTATCGTATTTTCCTAAGGCTTGGAAAGAAGCGATCGTAGTGCCGCTACTCAAACCGGGGAAGAGTGGAGATTCAACGGAACACTATCGCCCGATCAGTCTTCTCTCGCACATGAGTAAGATCTTAGAAAGGCTAGTTCACCACCATCTGATGAACCACTGTACGGAGGAGAACATCATCCCACCTGAACAGACAGGATTCCAACGAGGGGTAGCCTGTGAACACCATCTGGCGAAGTTGCAGGCCCATACCATGGAGCGGATGAGGAAGAACAACGATGCCACAGCACTAATCTCCTTGGACTGCACACAGGCCTTCGACTGTGTGTCTCACACTCTATTACTCCGCCGTCTGGAGGAGTTCAAGTTCCCTGCCTCCCTATGCCGATTGATCCGAAACTATCTTAGTCGAAGATCTTTCGTTGTAAGGGTCGGCGGGAGCCTGTCGAATCCACACGATACCATCTGCGGGGTACCTCAAGGGTCTGTGCTGGGGCCACTACTATTTGTCGTTTTCACGGCACCGGTGGTCTCATTAAAGCATCCGGGAGCAACAGTAGCAGCCTATGCGGACGACATCGCCATTTACTCCACCAGCATGAGCGCCACCAAGGCACGTGACCAGGCTCAGAAAGCAGCCAACGTCATAGTTGGGGAATTGAAGAATATCGGAATCAAGGTCAACCCAGCCAAAACGGACGCCATCATCTTGTCCTTCCAGAAGGGGAAGAAGAAGTTACCCACCGAGTTTGAGATAGACAGCGTAAAACTTCCTCTCTCCAACTCAATTCTTTACCTAGGTGTGACCTTGGACCGACACCTGACATTCTCCAGCCATGTACGGGAAAGAATCAAGCTGGCCCGCAGGAAGTCCCATAGACTCTACCACCTACTCATCTCGCCGCAGCTCTCACTGCGACTCAAGTTGCAAATCTACAAGGCCGTTATCAGACCGACTCTACTCCATGGTGCGCCCCTGCTCCGCCACCTCTATCAGACCACGCTCAAAAGGCTGCAGAGTTATCAGAACTCCCTCCTAAGGAGGATAGTCAGAGGAACCACACTCCAGCGGGCGGGAAATGCCACTATCCACGAGGAACTCCATCTTCCCTCGGTGCCAGAGTTCATCAGCAGGAGACACGTCAAGTTCTTTGACGGGTTAAAGGCTTGTGCGAACCCTCTCTTCAGGGAGGTAGTTCCACCACCTGCGCCTGGAAGGTGGCAAGGCTCTCTCCCCCTGGTCGACGTGGTCGCCCTGGGAAGGGGTCTGGACTCTGCAGTCTGACCCGCATACATTTAACCACCAGCAAAATGGTTCCTCCCCATTTTACTTCAACAAAGGCACAAAGCCACCCCACTCCTCAAGCGCATACCGCGCCTAGTGCGAAAGGAACCTTAGAATGCCAACGGGCAATACGAGGCCTGAGCCATGGACTGTATATACCATTGCTGCTGTATATACACACAATGTTTTTTGTATTTATTTTGTAAATAAAGTTGGAGGATAAGAAAAAAAAAAAAAAAAAAAAAAAAAAACTAAAATTCAGTGTTTACAATTGTAAAAGAGTCCAAAAACCGATTAGATACGTTCATTTTCATAATATTATCACATTTATTATTGAAATTCTGAATGTAGAGCATCCAGAGGCTCCAATAAAAAAGTATGTATTTATCTTTTTTTATACTGTTATTTTTTATCTTTACACTGGGAAGGCCTACACTGAGATGGAGTGAGTATTATAAGTGCTCATCTTCAGTATCAGAACCTTAGAATCAGGAAAAGATAAGTGACCATCCGTGGCGAAGACGAGTAGAAAACAATTTTTGAGACATCAAGAATTCATTAATGGTTTAAACTTTTTTAAGAGAACAGCATTAGAGAAGCTAATAGATTACCTGTGTTAAGGAAACCCACCAAGAAAGTGAAAAAGAAAAGTTGTGGATCAAAAAGTTTATTTTTTTTTATTTTATGTAACTGCAACTACCATTTTTACACATAAGGAAATAATACGCCAAGGAGTAATAATTTGAAATTTGGTTATGATCTGGCTATATGGTGAGTATGGTTCAGATAACTGTAAAGTAAGTGCTTTTGTTACATATACTTCATTTTTTTAGTATTGATAGATTGTTCACTATGTTCATTGAGGATCTGATAGTTTTGCAGTATTTTTTCTCATTGAAATAGAGCTATCTAACATGGTAAAATGAGCAAACGGCGAAAGTAACTATCGAAACCGAAGGTGCAAAGACCACCGGAGTCGGAGCTAGACAATGCCGATCATCTCAGCGTGACAACCTGTCCTCACTACTCTTCAACACGATAAAAAATACTGTTGCTCCCTGAAAGAATTTTTTTTCCCTGAGGGGACAATCGGAGCACTGGCTTGGTGAGGTAAGATTCTAAAGAGGATAAGAACATAGCGTGAAGAAAGGATGATCGCAAGGAGAGAAAGTCCGACAGTCGGCGGGTCAAGTGTCAACACAGCTAGGTGGTTGTCTCCAATAGCGGCTATTTCTTAATTTATTTTAATTTTATGAATGCTTAAATATAATATGTTATTGATTAATTATTTTTAATTATGAACCTTTGTAACTGAACAGAACAAAAATTGCTGCGACCCCCCGAATTTTGAGGGCTTACATAGATATTGGGGTGTATCACATAAAATGTCCGTTTTCAAGATGAAGGATTTTTATTAAAAATACAATATGAAAAAAAATAATTTTATTCCAAGTATTTTACCTTCTTTTTCTACACATTTTTCCCAACGTGACACCAACTTTTTTATCCCCGAACTGAAAAACTCTGAGCTTTGAAGTAAAACAAAATCTGAAAACGCACTTTTCACTTGATCATCTATTTCAAAAAGTTTTCCACTTTCCAATACACTTTAAATTTCTTTAAATGTTTGGTAGGGGTTTCCTTCTACTGTATTTTTGGGAATATCGTTGTCTATTACGGACGGAGGTCTTCCGCGGAGAAAGTTTTCCAAGTCGGTATCCCCAGCTGAAAACTTAGCAAACCAAAGGCGAATGGTCCGTTCATTAACACTCCCTTCCCCAAACGCTTTGCAAATATTTCTAGCGGCCTCAGCTGCTGAATGGCCGAGTTTAAACTGGTACAAAAATATTACTCGAAAATCGCGAGTTTCCATGTTCATATTTGGAGGTATACTAAAAAGTGAGTTATTGATTGGGAAGCTAATGTTTATAATACAAAGGTAGAGGATTAGTAACTGTTTAATTTAAATATGTAAACATTCGGAAGAAAACAACGGAGACCTGCCAAATCCTTTATGTATTTTAGAAACTATAAAAACGGACATTTCATGTGAAACAACCCAACACGTAGCTTCCAAATAACGAATAAAAAAAAATCCGTTTGTCCGCCGTCCACTGCTTATCTCTGAAACTACTGGCCCAAGTTTTTATTTGATTGGGCACAAAAATACTAGGGCATTTAACGATGATTCTACCACCTAGACTTTAATATCAGACGATTAGTTTCAAAGTAGCGTCCGATTTACAATTATTTAATTTAATAACTTAGTTATTTTTGAAGACAGAAAAACATGTTATTAGTGTATTAAAAAAAAAGAAGAAAGAAATTTTACCTATAAATACGCTTATAACTCAGTTGCTTTTTTCACTTTTCAAAATAATTAATAAAAAAAATACTAAAAAATAGATACTACTTTAGCCTATGACAGATTATAAAAAAACGCTGCAAATTATTACACAATGGTTTATTATTTCCAAATAACAATATTAGGGTACAAGTGTTTATATAGCTGTTGATAGGCAATTAACTAATATGAAAAGCAACATGTCAAAGGATGATGGCATATCACTACCGCTGATTTCAAAACGCTATATCTCTGCCAGTTCTTAACCGATTTCAATAATTCTTTTTTCAATTTGTAGAAAATGTATTCTTTATTAAATGGCACTAAACGGGAATTTATTATTTATTTATTCGGCTTCTACGCATGTTGAAATGTAAGCCCTCAGATATTTTGTTTTGGTCGATTACAAATGTTCATTATTGAAAATAATAAACCAAAATATTGAATTAAAAAAACAAAGCAAAAAATAATAGATATTAAACTCCCTTGATGTTTAGAACATTAATAAAAGATCAAACTTTCATAACAAGTAAAGAAATAATAGGGCGTGCATATGTCAAATGGAAACAAAATATTTCACTAATTTTTAAAAGTTTTTTTTAATAATTATTTCTGAGATATTTATTTTAAATATAAAAAAAACAATATTAATGTAAATTCTTTAGTAAAAAAAAGAATTAAAGAAAACATATAAACTAAGTATAGAGTAAATAATACTAAGTATAGTATTAAATAAAACTAAGTATAGAGTAAATAAAACTAAGTATAGAGTAAAATAATAAAAGGGCTTAGTTTTTGATGACATTGTTTTTGATCGCCCTAGAAAATAAAATAACCCAACCTAACCTATAGCTAAGTATACAAAATATTTTCCAAACTAATTTATTAGGTTTTTCTATGATCTTTGTCTTCGTAAAGATAAGTTTATGATTTTAGTTTTTTATTTTTTCTGCTCTTTCCTATAAAGTGCAAGTTACTATTAACCATCCTTGGTATAGTTAAATGCATTAATTTTTCCAATTTCAGCTGAAGTATTTTTATATACAGCCTTCTCGCCTAGAACTTGTACCTTTTTTTTTTTTTCTTTCCGTTTTATATTGTTTATATTTCTCCACTAGATTCTTAATTACTAAAAAAAACTCCTAAATAAAACAAACTTGCAATGACAGGCATGTTGCACAATGGAAGCCATTACGTGTTCCTTGCTAGAGAGAGGGGTCACATTCGTAGCCCGGCAACTACTAGCTATCCTATTAACCCCAGAAGAGACCAGGAAGCGTACCCTTGGCCAAATGATCAGGATTTAGCAGGTGACCAATTTATAAACCATCGGTCTGGGAACTGTACACTATTATTATCTCTCATTAGAGTAAGCTTGTTCTGTCGCTTTATTGACACTGCTCAAGTCAACTGAGAAACCTAATCCATCTATTTCTCATACCATTTTTGGTACCGTCTTTGATATTACATATTAGAGTACCTAAGAGAACATGATTTCTTACAGTTGTACACGAATGTAACAGGCTCAGTTCGTAATCAATACCGGATAATAAGACCCTCAATTCAATTTTTTTTTCTTATTTCTTACAAGACTCTTAGATTGACACTAAAAAAAAATCTTAAAGTAAAAGTCTGGTAAGCACATCAGACAACATTGGCTGACTTCAATTCTTGAAATAATTTTTTCGCTTTGAATTCAGTAAAAGAAAAGTAATATTAGATTGTCCATAGACATTCTATCTGGAAATAACCTAAATCTAAAGATAATAAGTTTATCCAATAAACTTCAAAAAAGAGTCTTTTCCCACTTCGCTTATGTCACCTGTGGGCAGAAAAGCTGTTCTGCGAATTAACAGACGATTAATATTATTAACATTTATCATAAAACATTATGTCTTATGTAACGTATTTTGTCTTATGTATCAATTGTACAATGTTAATTTAAAACTGAAAGGTCCCCTTATAAGTTCACCTTTTCTCAGGATCAGATCACTGATCCTCTGGATCATATAACTCACCCCTAAACTGTCACCGAAGTGAGAGAACTTGGATGTTTATGTTTTCAGTTGCATTTATGCTCATTAGTTTCAATCCAATTCAGAGAGCTCTTGAACCTTGTTTGAGACCCAGACCTCCCTTGCTTACACAGTATTTTAGAGAAATCTTCATGTCGCCCCCCCCCAACCAAAAAAAAATAAATAAATAAATAAAAAAAAACAGTACCTCCCCTCTTCATCCTCATCCCTTTAAAAGCCTAACCTAGATCCACCTAATGAGTCTCAAGTTAGATTTCACCTTTATAACATTTACTGAAAAATATTATTAAAATCTATAAGAATATACTTAAAAATCTATTTTAAGTATTTACTGTTTATGGTCGTTAATTAGCGGATGCAGAAGCGCAACGTCCAAGAACCAGCGATCGGCAGACTTGCGGTTTGTTAGCAATTTTCATATTGTCGCTAGAGGTATACTAATTTACCTGCTGCAGCTGAAATGAAGATTAACTGTCCACGTCGATGCCTCTTTTTTGGGTGTACAGAGGTCAAAATTCGAAAACGAAATGTAGTTTCGTTAGCACACCTCAACTTAAATACTAAATTAATAAGAGCCATCATTACAGCAGCCTAATAGGGATAAATACATAAAATGTCAGAAAAAGCATGCATTCTATCATCAGGTGTGAGCTAATGACTGTCATCTAGGGTTATTTAAAAATTGTGAAATAAGATGATTGACTACGTTTAAATTATCTCATATCTCATTTAGCGCCTATAGCAGTTAAAAGCTTGTAATAAGAGTTATTTCCTTGCAATAATTCTTTGGTTCTCGGAGGACAGGAGCCATAACCAGCGGAATGCAGAGTATCGCGGTCATATCAGATTAATTTATTGCGCTCAAAGAAGTTGAAGAAAGTTTCTCAGGGGGGGGGAGAATATTTCTATTGAACAATTTCCAGCGAACTTCTCTCTTATGTTTATTTCTTTCACCTGTATATTTATCATCTCAACCATTATAATATTAATTTGCTACCATTGACCGCCTGGTTGAAAGAAAGAACGTTACCAAGCGATAAGCCTTCACTGGTCTCCTTCAAGAAGTTATGAGGTAGATACATCATCCAATTAATTTTCTCTCATTACTCGTGTGCTTGTGCAGAATCTGACTATCACTATTATTAATGTGTTGTATATATGATCTACTAGATAAAAAAATTATATATTCCAGTTCTCAATGGTTATTCTAAGATGGAGGATGAGTACTAAAATAAAGATAATTATAGTATATCTTCTTCGGAATAAGTTTATTATACATTAGCTTTGGATTATATCAGGCATACTTCCAGTCTAATTTGACATATTGAGTCTTGAGTCTGACAGTAAATTAAATATTGAGGATTATAGGTGACTGTAGAAACTATTATAGGTGGAAATAATCGAGAGTCAGTCTTTTTTAAAATATTTTAATTTTGCCGACGTTTCGACTCAAGCTTGTGAGGCATCATCAGGGCATTACAGAGCCATGTACAAGCATAAACTGATCCCGATTAAATTAAATAATTACCGAGAATAATAATAATTAAATGCTAACGCAGTCAAAAAAAGTTTTTAAATTAACAAAAGTGGTTTATCTTCTGATGGACTTTTTACACGCTCTTATAGTATTAGGATATTTTCTGAACCCTGTTACGTACTGGTTATCAAAGTATTTCTTTGAGGAACCTAAGAACCTAGCGGTTCCTTTAGGATCGGTATATTTTATACTTGCTTTTTCATTGTTTTTGATTTTGTTAATTAACTATTGCAGGATAGCGTTATTGGCTTTACATCCAAGATAAATCTATAATCCGGGAAGAATACAGTGATGAGAGTACTTTTTTTTTTTGTTTCTTTCGTAATGTTAAAAAGCTCTACTGATTGGATTTTTTTCAATTTAAGTTCTTGATTTTATTTATACATAAATAAGTTTCTAAAAAAAAGAGAGAAAAAAAGACGCTTTTTACAGATTTTAAATTTCAAAGTTAAAAAGTTTTGGATTTCTTTGTTAGGTCCATCTAATAAGTATAAGAAAATGTCGCAAAATAATAATACATACTTTTTTTTTAATAATCAATGTAAATAAGAAATTACTTATTGAAAAAAACGTATATATAACATACCAATACAGTTCTTTGAACATTATGAATGGTTTTTAAATTCACTCATCATTATTTATGAGTTTATCCCTGTTATGGACAAATAGCTTTTAAACAACTTCTAGTTCAGATTTTAACAGCTTTAGTTCTTCATCAGTTTTAATAAATAATTGTTAATAGCTGTTTAGAACTGATTCCGACCAAACTTGCATAATCCAGACGTGCCATACAATGGAATTAGTCCCCGTTTATCAAACCTGAACCATCTCAAGATGCACTTTTTTTTTTTTTATATAAAAAAAAATGAATCATTGTTATCAGATAAGAAATTTTAGACGATGAAAAACTCATAATCAGACTGCAAATTTTCTCATATATTTATTATTAATACTGACCGGAAGAGCTAATTTATACCATGCATCTTGCACCTTTTCTCAAACACGGTTGAATGTAGGTTAACTTGTCTGACG
The DNA here is from genome assembly GCA_023052935.1 of Piezodorus guildinii. Lineage (NCBI taxonomy): Eukaryota > Metazoa > Arthropoda > Insecta > Hemiptera > Pentatomidae > Piezodorus > Piezodorus guildinii. The sequence goes on from CM041292.1 coordinate 159,417,135, forward strand.
GGGATTAAATGTCAATATTTTTAATTATTTTTACTCTACATTATATTTGATTTTGTAGATTTAATAAAATGAACCATATCATCTTTTTAACATTGCTAAAAACAGCTTATTATACAACTTGAACGAATTTTATAACGAGCTAAAAGAAAAAAGAGCAAAAATATTTGCATAGGTAATTTTTTTTTGTTCTGGACATAACAATAGTAAGATAGATGCTAGAAAGCTTAAGATTTAAGAAGAATTATCTTATATACAAAGCTTTAAAAACTAATGCAGAAAGATGAAAAAAATATGAAGTTACAGGAAAAATTTAAAAAGTATTCGGAATTCGTATTTCTATTCATTGAATAAGTATATTTTACAACTATGAATGGATACAATTCTTTTTCACTCATAAAAATTTAAAAGAGACTCCGATAAAGGAAAATCACTGATCAGATTATCGGAATTTTTTTTTTTTTTTTAAATATCTAATTAATAATGTAAAATTACAAGATCTGTTAGTGTCAAAAGTATTCGGAAATCGTGATATTCTGTTGCTTAATGGTTTCAAATATTCATTTTCTCACTAATATTTGACATGTTTTATGTTCTAAACGATTCTTCTCCCTTATGTAACATACACCCATTCTTGGAAAGAATTTTTTTTAATAAGGACCTAAAATAAAAACGCAACGATCGAACAACTGTTTCGAATCATTTTTTAAAGAGAAATAATTGAAATGTTAAAAAACAAATTGAGGAGAATATGTGGATGGCTATGTAAAATATAGATAATATAACAATAAAATCTGAATGCAAAAAGGTGAGCGTCCAACAAATATTAAATGTTAAAACTGAAAGACTGATTATTTATTTAATAAGAAAACAATAACTCAAATGAGTAAACCTTAGCTTATTTATGATTTTTTCAGAACTTCTGGATACACAATAAATGTTTCAACTGTTCGCCGGGTTCTAAAGAAATATGACGAAAAGAAAAACATGGTACAAGTCCGGAAAAAGTCTTTCAGTAGGCAAGGTAAAAAGAGAATAGGCTGAATGTTTGTAACATTTTTCAAGGAGAAGGTTGATGTATTAAAATTTTTATAGATGACTCTCATACTAAAATACACGGGTTCTGTGAAGAAATTATGGTTTGGAGGAAACCAAATAAAGAATTTAGAATGCCTTAGTAAAACCACTTGAGCGGTCAGTGAAAGATAGGTATGTTTTTCTTTGAAAAGTTTAATAATATTTGTTTCATGGACAAAATGATTGATAGGTTTGTGTATTATATAAGTATGAAAATCCAGAATTAATAGTAGAGGGTAAATGAAGTATAAATTAAATTTTTACCATACGCACGACCATGACTCATATATACGTTGCAAAATTATCAAAAAGTTCTCGAAATCTCTCTTCGATTATTTCTTTCAAATTTAATTAACAATTTGTGGGTCCTACTAAAATGAAAAATCACAAAATACTATATTCAAAGTAAAAATGGCCTGAAGAAACAATAAGTACTTGAGTGGGATAATATTTTACACCAAAAAGTCAATTAATTAGTAAGATCAATTGCTAGTAGGCTAAAATGTATAATTATACAAAAAGTTTTACCAACTGGATGTTTATTTATCATCACTGCATTGATAAAATTAGGAAACTACGTAATTCCGAATACTTTTGACACCATTAACATACAGTATTTTTAATATTTTCGTAAATGAACGTTTAAAACGTTGAAAATAAAATGATTATCGTCGTAGTTTTTGGTTCGAGCTATTTTTTACCTTCCTTCTAACATTATAAAGTGGTTAACAACTCCTTCAAAACATAAAAAATAAGTTAAAAGCAAGTAAAGTACGGAATGGTAGTAAATTCAGAATACTTTTGACACTCACTGTAAGTGATTATAGGAGAAAATAATTTATATTATGAATCTAAAATAACGAAACTGAATCTAATTCTCTAAACTGGTTTTAGCTCTATATTTATTTGATAATTGATTTTTCTAAAAGTGGAAAGTGAAATTCGTGTGTTGCCCGCACCAGATTATCTTCTTTTTTTTTTTGTAAAATTAAAAACACGAAGAAAGAAAACCAGTGAATCTTTTAATTAATATACATCTATGTTATACGAATCGTTTAGCTTTGTGAAAATATGAGATACATTTGATTTTTCTGAAATTTTTAAAAATTTCACTTAGTAAATTATCTTTTTGTCGTATATCACCTGATTATGGTTTTTAGGTTAACACTTAAAAGCTTTTATCACGCAGTCACGAAGGGAACATTTTATTTAGCTTTGACCATGGCATAGATAAAATTAAGATTAAAAAAAATAAATTAACTTTAAAAATAATCATACGATTAAACAGATGACAATAACCACTACACTTTAGACTTTCGTAACACCCAGGAAACGGTTAGTGGTTAATAGTCACGCGTTTAACCTTTGATCCGAGATAACTAAATCCTTCCCGTTGGCAGTTGAGAAGATAGACCCAGAGTCACCTATTTCGGGTAATGGGAGCGGTTTTTTGGTCTAATCACTCTGCACTATTTGCATTGCATCACCGCGGGTCCACAGATATGCACTAAATGCATAACCAGCTTGGTTCGATTAAAGAAACTTTAAATCCATTAGACTATAGACAGAATTTGTTTAATAGTATATTAGGTTTTTCCCCTCAATATGACGATAAGTTCTAATCAATTCTTAAGCTTATGTAGAAAAAAAAAATTGAGGTTATGTAGAAGAAGATTCAAGCATTAAGAATTTTTGTAATTTCAACGTCAGGAGATCCGACAGCTAGTAAAACATCTTAAAGGAAAGAGAGGATACTTAAAATTCCGTTCGGACCGATTTCCTAATTAAAAAGGAAATTTAAGCTATTCAATTAATTTTTTTTTTCAAATAATATATATTTATTTTGAGGAACTGTAAAGGTTAAGACACTGTCTCATTTCTACAAACTGAATCACTCTTTAAATTATTAGAATAAAATAATTTATTGATTGTTTATTGTATGAATTTTCTCTTATTATTATTTTTTTTTTTTTTTTTTGTATATTGTATAAATCAAGATAGTTTAGTTCTATTATTAGTGTCTTCAATAGGACAAATTGTGATATTACAGAACACTGAGTTATTTGGTTAGACTTGTAGGTTAAAAAAGTACTTAAGAATTCAATAATATTGCTTTATCCTAATAAACACTTGTTATTTATATATATGTGTGTGTGTGTGTGTGTGTTATGTGTGTGTGTGTCCAGAATATTAATAAAATAATTAAATAGTTAAAAACAAATTTGTTTTATGTAATGGTCACTTTTCAGCTGTCATCGGTTTAAAAATGATGTCGGAAATCCATTGTATCTTAGATTTTAAGTACACCATAAAAGATTTAAAAAATATCTGAGCTAAAAGTTACCACATTTAATAAACTAACCTTTAATATTAAAACTAACTTAATGAACCATGCTTTGGCTTTTTATGTAAAATATATTTCTAATCTCGAAATAGATCTACTTTTATTTTGTTATTTAAATTGCCAAATAACAAATTATATTACAATCCATATAAAATACATAAATAGGTTATTATAGTATAAAAATATTATCATCAGAATAATGAGTGTTAGAATTGGTTTCGCCCCTCTATTCCTTGGGAAGAAGTGGAGGAAATGTAATGTGCTAGGAAGGCCCTCGGAAATATAAGGAGATGATAGTTGCCTAAAAGAAATAAGCTACTAAAAAAAACAGGATGAGAGACTTGAAATAGATATCGAACCACCATGTTCTAGCTGTGGTGTCCTGGATACTGCTTAGCATCATACTCTGCTAAATTGTACCGCCTTTGAAGATGTACTGACCAAACTGCTAAGAGGAACCGGAATCTATAGCCTCTCAGAGGAGGATTTTCCTCAGCTAATGAAGAAAATTAACTACAAAGTGTTTTTTTTTTTCAGGTACGAATTTTTCAGTGTATTAAACCGGTCTACTTTAAGGAATTTTAGAAGCAACAATTGTTTCCAGAATCTGTGTGCATATCGTGAAAGGTAGTTAAGAATTCTATTGTAATAAGCATATCTGAAGCAGTGTAAACTTAAACTATCATGCCCCGCTTACTCTCGTATTGCCTTATATGCAGGGTGGAGTGAAAAATATTCTTCTTTCTCTAGCGCGACAGGCCGTGTAGGTCCTTGGCCGCGTGTTGTAATCTCCTGGGAGAATATAATCACGATTTACGATGCGATTTTACAGAGCAGAGTCATCACTCCTTACGCCTATTTTTGTGAGTGGCCACCATTTGGCTGACAGGTCTCACATACCCGGGGGAGAGGTTGAGAGTGAATCCCCATTTAATTATACCCTTATAAAAGCCCCGCCGGGAATGGCATGAGAGACTAGCGCGCCAGCCACTCTACCACGGGCTCTCCACGAGTGAAAAAAAAAAAAATTATACATAAATAAAATAATTCCTGATATTAGCTTTAGTTTACTTTGCAATATGAAATATTCGATCAGTTAAGAACGGAGCATTTCAGAATACAATTGAAATTAGATCTTGGCAGTTCTTGGGATTAATCATAAACCCAGGAAGCTGTGATTACATGTTGTTGAGCTAATTATTTTGTTGTTCAGGTAGAAAAAAAAATTGCAATCTGGATAATAGGAAATAAGAGCACAAGCAAGATATGATTTTAAGAGCATACGCAAGATATGATCACTCCTTTAACAGTAGCTAGTTAAACGGAGTGAAGCAAAATAGTGGATAATATTGAAGACTGCAAAGGCAGCTGTTACCCCATCTTGTGGATGTAGCATTAACAGTAGCGCCTGGTTTCATTACATCCAGGCATCGTGTAGCACGAAGTTGGCGAAATGAGGCTACTGTAACTTGGCCATCATGTTTACTCCGATCGGGGATCCCAGCTTTTGTAACTGCCTCTGTCGAAACTAAATTAATGGCTAAAAAAATCCAAACAGATTCACGAGTATTTACTTTTTACGCCAATTACAAGTTCCCATCCCACCTAACTCCCCCTATGTTCTAAACTTTCAACACGTTCTGGAAATTCAATTCTGCCTGTCTCCATGGATTGTCTAATTGAGGTCTGCCAGAATGTCACTATAGTCTACCAACTTACTTCTTTCTTAGAACCGTACTTATCATACCAATTCATTAACACTTATATTGAAACTGCCGTTCTAGAGAATGCCTAAACTTTTTTTTAATATATATATATATATATATATATATATATATATATATATATATAATGAATTTTACAAATTTCTATGGATTTAGAAAAACAGAAAAATTAGTAAATATGTCACTAAACCTGTTTGTTTGTTTATTTATTTATTTAACGTTAAATTTTTCCTATCCAGTTTTAATTAGGATAGGGATCTTTAACGAGTACCTGACATCCCACAGGCTTAGGACCTCCTTTTAACGTACCCTCCGAAGGACTTGTACTCCCATTAAAAAAAATCGAGTGCTACCTGCGGGTTTGAACCCAGCATAGGAGCATGTTATGCTAACCACCCTGCTACTGGTGACCCTCTACTAAACTAATTACATAATATAGTACTAAGCTAATAGCATAATATAATAATAAACTAATAACATTGAGAAGCGTATTCGAACCTCGACAGAGGCAGAATTATTTATTCTGTTTTTTCAGCTGTGGAGCGCTCCGGAGGTATGGAGACCCTCCTGGTACACACCAAGCCCCTATAAAGTGGTTACCCATACATTGGGGGAAACCTGGCGCCTGAAAGTGCTTTAGGCATGTAGATAAAATAGATAGATAGATAGGAACTTTTACATATGTTTCAAAAATATATCTCTAAAGAATTATAACTTAAGAAGTATATTTAATGTCATAGATTTTGGTCTAGTTAATATAGTATATGTTTATTATTTAATTTCATATAAATTTTATATTTATTATTTTTTAACAATTGTTTTAGTACATCTATACAATCAGAAGAGGCATACGAGTATACAGTAGCGATAGTAATAACTGACCCTAAGTGTTTTCCACCCAGCTTTATGATTTCGTCGACATTAATTAATCTGGCAATCAATGTAACGTGAATTTAAAAACTCTAACCATCAGTTTGGGTACCAAAATAATAATTACCTACGGCCATTAATATCCGAGACCAATCATCCCTAATGACACTTAAGGATCCCAGTAGCCTCAAAACTAATGCCTTTTCTCATCTGATGCAACAAAAAACCAAGGACGATTAAAATTCTAGAATATGATTGGTCAGATTACCAAGGCTGTTCTGTGTCACCTATTCTGATTGGCCAGTTCTAAATAAGGCAACCCGAAAGAAGTACTCATCTTGGGCGGAGCCCGGCGATCCCAGTTACAAATTTAGGCTACCCCAGATGTCACAATCGTCCATCTTATTTTCCACCTCTGTGGATCTTAAATGTCAGCGAGAATTAAATTGTGTAATTTTAAATTAAAGCTAATATTTCCATAGTCGGGTTCCTAAATGAGTAAAAATCTATTTTCGTGTTTATGTGTCATCAGCTATAATGGACAGTTCTGTTGTTTCATTTGATGATATAATGACTCTATTAAATTAAATAGACCAGTAATCTCGAAACTTTTTGGCATGTAAGATAAATTGAGAAAAAAAAATAATTCAATGCTCCAGACGGCATGAGTCGTAATGTTTCTTATTGTTGTTATTTATTCATGTAACGTCACTTTATGCTGTTATTGCTAATCAGACTATACTACAGTGAAAGCTTTAGTTTTGCCTATCCAAGTTTATTTAGGATAGGGATCTTTAACTTAACATCGCACAGGTGCGGTACCATCTTATTACGTCCACTCCAAAGGACAGAAAAAATCCACCTGCCAGTTTTGAACACGCGACCTTTGGCATGGAAGACTGTCATGCTAGTACATCATAGGTGACCCCAATTTTGTTATTTAAAAATTACAATCAATCTATTTTTATAATTAAAAACAAAAGCAATGTTTTATAGCTAACCTTCAAAAATATTTAAAATTACTTACATGTTATTATCAAGCACTCTTGTGTTTAAAATTAAAAGAGAGCTATGGGGCTCTACCAAACCATCAAATTATTCTCTTATCCAATCCTTACAATCCAAAATCCTTCGTAAAATCCTTAACGCTCCTTACTTTGTCACGAATAAGCTCATCCATAAAGACCTTAATATCCCATATGTTACTGAATTAGCCCGAACCAGATATCAATCATTCCATGAAAAACTCCATTTCCACTCTAATCCACTAGTTTCTATCCTATCATCCTCTTCGATTCCTGATAATCCTCCGAGGCGCCTGCAAAGAAGATTCGGGGCCATCTAGTTTAAAATATTTTCAGAGTGCTGCCGATGGGTGGCATCTCTTCATGTATTTCATGTTAGATTACTATATCCATCACATTTACTTGTTGTATATAATTATACAGTTGTAAATATCAATAAATATGTTGAAAAAAAAAATTAAAAGAAATTATATAACTTAATTTTAAAACTGATGTCCATTTACAACATATTCATCATTATGAAATACTCATGCTCATGACAGAGTGGCTAAATACATATTTGCATCTTAATTAATAAAGATAAAAAGTAAAAACAAAGGAGAAAATGGCGAATTTTCTTATTATAACATAACTAAGTTTATCAAAAATGTATTTTTTAAGTTGAAAAACTTTTTATTTTTAATATCCATCCTTTAGAAAGCCGAATCAAATATATTTAAGAGTATAATTATCTCTGAAATCAGTCTGAATGTTTGTTATATTTTTTATTACTGCCTAATACAGGGGTTGGTTATGTTGCGTAAAACTATGTTTAGTTATAATATTGTTACATTTGTAGTTTCAAATTACTTAGAATGATTTTTTGACAATAAACCAGTAATCAAAATTTCATTTAACGAAAATGTAAAATATTTCGATGATGTAGTTTTCGCAGGCACATAGGTATGATACAAAAACAAACAGTTAAGCTTTCTTGGCTATCAAAGAAATTTGTACGGATACTAGCCATAGTACTTGAATAGATATATAACGATGAAAGAAAAATTCAAGTTTAGAAAAATCGTATAATACTAAAATTTCATTGATTAAAAAACGCGCGAGCACTTCATTTTTCTTATTAATATCAAAAGTTTATCACATATCTTCCCTCAAGATACCTTCTCCTTATTATTATTTATAATTATTTTTTTCATATTCTACAGCAATTTTTCCTACCGTTTAGTAGATATATTGGTTTCAATGATAAAATCAATATATTTTTTTTTTTGTGTACATTTTTTTCATCCTAAAAGAATAAGCACGTTTAGCTCTGCTGGTGTTGCCCGGATCGAAATTTTGCTAACAGCTTCCATGTCAGCGATTTAATGTAAAATAGTTTTGTAATACATTTGTCGCTAGGACCTACCGTTCAGGAATTATATTTACTGAAAGAAGTCACGTTTTGCTTGACTTTATTAGGTGTTGGTATTAATTGAAACACTCTCAGTCGAAAAAACTGTTAGGTGCTGCTCGCATTGAATTTTTTTAAAATTTATTTAATGATATTTACAACTGTATAAAAAATACAAGAAGTAAATGTGAAAAACGTTACAATTGGCTTGATAAACTCTTGTGAAAAAGCTATTCATCGGTAGCACTTTAATTTTTAATCCATTAGGAGCTCTGGAAGCCACCGTCTTTTCAAGTGCCTCAGAGGGTTATCGGGAATAGATGGAGATGAGGTGACGCGGACAAATGGGTTTGAGTGGGCTGGTAATTTGGAATTAAAGGAGGTATATATAATTTTACTTCTGCAACTAATGGGATATTTAAGTCTTTATGGATAGTTTTATTGGTGACCAAATAAGGAGCATTTAGGATCTTTCGAAGGATTTTGGATTGCAAGGATTGGGTGCGGGAGGAATTAGATGGCTTGGTAGATAGATCCCCATAGCTCAATAGCATATGTCTAGCATTGAAATTTTTTTTTTTTTTTTATTTAAAAGAAATTTACAACTGTATTACAATAAAATACAATAAGTAAATGTGCTAAGAGATCAAGTGGGCGTGATACAGGCATGTGAAGAAACTACCCAGTGGTAGCACTTCAAAGTTTATTCAGCTAAGTAGGTCTCGAGGCCATCGTCTTTTCAGCCGCCTAGGAAGATGATCAGGAATAGGAGATGAGAGTTTGCGGACGAGTGGGTTGGAGTGGACGGGTAATTTGGAATAAAAGGAGGAATATCTAGTTCGGGCTAGATCTGCGACTAATGGGATATTTAGGTCTTTATGAATTATTTTATTGGTGACAAAGTAAGGGGCGTTTAGGATCTTTCGGAGGATTTTGGATTGCAAGGATTTAATGCGGGAAGAATTGGATGGTTTGGTGGATCCCCATAACTCAATCCCATATGTCCAAATAGGCCTAATGATGGTTATATAAATTAATTTTTTGTAGTATGTGGAAAGTTTTGATCGTTTGTCCAGTAAGTGTTGTAGTAAGCGGTATCTACGAGCTGTTTCTTGTCGTTTCAGTCTAGTGTGAGGATTCCAAGTAAGACGTTTGTCTAGATGGAGTCCTAGGTACCGGATCTGTTCAACTGAGGTGAGTGGAATAATGTTAAAGGAAATAGTGGGACAGGCGGACATAGGTTTTCGACGAAGGGTGAAGGTAATTTGATGGGATTTAGTAGGGTTGATTTTAATTCTCCACTTTTGACACCATTCTTCAATGAAAGAAATGTGGGACTGAAGGGTTTTGGAAGCAACAGATGGGTCATTATTTACGGATAAAACACAAGTGTCATCTGCGTAGGTTGTGAGGACAGTACCAGGATGGATTGGAATATCAGCTATATATATGGTATAAAGGATTGGGCCCAAAATACTACTCTGAGGTACACCAGCGGACTGAGGAAATATGGATGAGTAGGAAAGGTTATGACTTACTTTAAAGGTTCTATCAGTGAGGTAGGATCGGATTAATAAGAAGTACGTAGGAGAGAGGATTTGGCGAAGTTTGTAGAGCAGCCCTGGGTGCCAAACCCGGTCAAAGGCCTGTTGTACGTCAAGAAAGGCTCCAGTGCAATACATCTCGCGCTCCAATGTAGAAGATATCACATCCACCACACGGTGACACTGTTGTATAGTGGAATGGGTTGAGCGAAATCCAAACTGGTGGTCAGGAATCACATGGTTAATATCTAGGATTGGGTATATACGTTTAAGGAGCAGTTTTTCTAGGATTTTCCTCATAATGGGCAAAAGAGAGATAGGACGGTATGAAGATGGGTTTTCAAGAGGCTTTTTAGGCTTAGGGAGCATTTTGATGATTGAAAATTTCCAAGGATCCGGAAAATAAGTGGAACGCAGCGTGGCATTATATATATAGCAGAGGATGAGTATGGCTTTTCTGGGAAGCTGTTTCAGGATGCGGGGCGTGATGAGATCGTGGCCAGGAGCTTTTTTGGATGGTAATCTTTGGATGAGACTAATAATTTCTGAAGGGTGAAAGGCCTTGGGAGGAAGGGACATTTGGAGTGGAACAGTTAGTTCTGCTTCAACATGTTTAATATGGATCGGATCAAGGATATCAGGATGCGGATTAAACGTTTTAGAAAGGTGTTCACCAAAGATTTGGGATTTTTCTTCATCGGATTTCGTCCAGGTCTGGGAATCAGTGAGAACTGGATGATTAAAGGATTTGTATTTTAGTAATGTTGCAGTTGTTTTCCATAAAGATTTGTCTGAAGTAGTTAAGGTTTCTGTAAAGTTCTGAAATTTTTGAATTTTGAATTTTCGTATTTCTGTTTTTAATTTGTTAGTTAGTTTACTGTAATGGGTTTTGTCTGAAGGATATCTGGTTCTATGCCACTTTGCTCTTGCTCGGCATTTTTCAGTTATTAAGAGCCGAATATGATTTGGCAAGTAGGTTTCCTGAGCCTTCCTATTTGTATAGTGAGATGTATTGGAATGTATGGCAGTTTCTATTGAGTTTGTAAGTTCATTAATGGCAGAGTCTATGTCCTGTTTAGTTTTTAACGGAATTTTCAAGTCCAGTTTGTTCTCTAGATCATATCGAAAGTTGTCCCAGTTGATATGTCCTTTAATCAGTGAAGGAGGAGAGGGTTTATTAATAGGATTTGAGTGCATGAGAAGCAGAACAGGGCTATGATCTGAGGAAAGTTCATCTAAGGATTTGATTGTAGATTGGGTGGAGGTTATTTGGGAAGTAATGAATATATCAAGGATATCGGGACGTTTCTTAAGGGATGTAGGCCAATAGGTAGGATCTTGAGGTGATAAGATGGAATAGCTATTGGAGGTAGTGACTTGGGAAAGAATCCTGCCACGAGTATTAGACGTTCGGCATCCCCACCGTTGGTCTTTGGCGTTGTAATCTCCACCAGCAATGAAGCGCGGACCAAAGGATTGGAATAAGGAATCAAGATGACTGAAGAAAAGAGTATTACCAGGAAGACAGCTGAGAAAGTTAGGTTGAAAGGACGGCAGGTTAAGGTAATGGAGGTTGATTGAATGGAGTCAGTAGGAGTTGAAGGAATGAAAGAGTGAGGTAAGGATTTGTGTATAAGTATACACGAGCCAGCGTGAGATGTGTTGTCTGGATGATCTGTTCTGTATGTAGTGTAGTCACGTATGTAGAAATGAGAGTTTGTAGTAAAATAGGTCTCAGTCAGTAGGGCTATGTCTATGAAATTGTGGTGAAGAAATATGTCCAGTTCGTCCCGATGGTTGAGTAGTCCATTTGCATTCCATAACAGGATCGCTAAAGGCCTTTTACTCATCGTAAGGTATTGAGCGGGATTTCTGAAAGGAGTCGGGTAAGGAGGTTGATTAATGGTTTGATTGTTTCCTGTAAATCACGAAGGAACGATGAAAGGATTGAGGCTGTATCGTATGGATTTTGGTTAGGATAGGAGAAGCTTGAATAATCTTGGGTTGGAGGAATAATTTGTCTGGGATGGGGTTTTTCCTTCCATCGCAGACTATGTTCGACATTTGATTGAGGTTCTGATGGAGGGTTAATTTGAGAGGATGATTGCGAAAGGACAAGGTGGTTGGAATTCTGGGGTGGCAACTTAACTCTTGATATGCTTTTAGAGGATATTTCATTAAAAGAGGTTTTTGATTGGAAATTGGAAGGAGAAGTCGGAATGTTAGGATGAGTATTAGGATGAGAAGTCTGAGTATTGGAATGGGAGATCGGTGGCTGAGGATGAGAAGTCGAAGGCTGAGAAAGAGAGGCTTGAGAGTTAGCTTGTCTGGTTGGAAGTAAAGAAGCTTGATGCACCTGTTGTTGAGGTTTCCTGCCAATGTTCGAAACTGTTGGGGTCTTGATCTTGGAGCTCGTTGGTTTATTAACTTCATTGACAACCGCATTTCCCAAGGTTCCCAATCCGTTTCGCGCTGAAGGGTTAGATTTTAGATCTTCAGGAACTACGTTTCTTTGCAAATGAGAGGAAGTGTAGATGGCTTTTTGACGTTGCTTATTTTTATAAATAATGCATCCTTTATAATTAGCTGGATGGGCTTCACCACATAGAGCGCATTTAGCCGGTGTATCTCGAGTCTTCAGACAGAGGTTGGTCTCATGTGGACCGGCACATTTCACGCATCTGGCTTGATGATGACAATAAGTCTTCGTGTGCCCAAGGCTTTGGCACCTAGTACACTGAACGATTTCTGCTCTCTGTCTTGGTTCCTCAAAACGTATAACGGAGTATACTAATCTATTGACGTGAAATATTTCAGAATTATTGTGGGCTGGTTCCAGGTCAACGAAAAACAAGGGGAGAGGATATTTTCCCGTTGGGTGAATCACGTTGGAGATGTTTCTGACACTGTGACCCAGCTCTTCGATGTCCCTCTTAATGGCTGTGGTGGGTGTGGTGCTGTGTAATCCTCTCAGAACTACTCGGTATGACTTCTCTTGTCTAAGTTGATAGCAATGAAAATCATACTTTTTGTCTGTTAAGTGGCTAAATAATTTTTTGTAACTTTCTTTGTTCGTCGTGTTGATCTTGACCTCTTTTAATCTTGAATAACATTGGAAATTCGTCTGGCCAATTAGATTAGAGATTTCTTGTCCCAGAGCCATAAAGTCCTGTATATTTGTGACGAAAATGGGGGGAGGCTCAGGTTCAGTAATTTGATGTGGTGTTGTGGTCTCTGTATCAATGTTACTGAGGGCTGCAAACTTATTGCTGGTCGTAATATTTGGTACATTGGAGGTTGACGGATATTGCGGTAGAGAGGAATCAAATTTGTTGGCTGCATTTGATCATTGTTGGCTGCATCAAATTTTGTTGTACTGCCGGAGCTATTTATGGAGTTACATGGAGGTGAATTTTGTTTCTTCCCCTTTTTATTTTTTTTTTTATTTGGTGAATTTTCGAGAGAACGTTGTCGCTTTTGAAGAGTTCTTCTTGTTAAGTATTGTGAGTCGGACTCACTTACTTCTGAGAAGGCTGTATCTTCATCAGTTTCCAAACACGAAGTTTTACTCATTTTAATGTTTTAAAAAATAAAATAAAATTTATCTTATAAATGTATACATAAATAATATAAAGGAGAGAAAAGAAGAAATAAATGAAAAAAAAAAAATAAAGTAAAATAAAAATAAAAATAAAAGTTATTGTAAATGACAGTAGTCGAACTCGTGTTGAAATACGTAGATGAGACCAGGAAGCTGCGCTCCAACCGAGTGAGCTACACGTTAGTTGATATGATTAGTCTTCAATAAAATGATAGCTAGAGGCTCGGAGCGAGCAGGTGAGGATCTGCCCGTCCACGAGGTAGAGAGGACCCGCTTACAACACTCAATAGTTCTCACTGTTAATAAGTACAATTATTACACTTACCCCACAAAACTCAATTGAAAATTGTTCACGTCTGTAAATAGTCAATGTTTACAAACTTTAGCAACAATTTAACGGCTAATACCACTACAGATAAGAAATGAACACAGAGCAATAACTATTTGTAGGTTCACTTGCGGCCAGCATTGAAAATTTGAAGTTGTTTTAAATAAAACTTGTCGGTAATATATATCTACCATTTAGGAGCTTAGATTGAAAACTTCACAACAGCTCCTACCACAGAAATTAAGTGAATATTATTTTATGTTATATAACATTTGTCGCAAGTTTAGAAGTTAGATTGGTTCAAATAGAAAAGGTCACGTTTAGCCTATATTTTTTAGTGTTGAATTTTTTTCTGTTTTTACTCGAATTGAAATTCTGTCGAAGTTTTCTTGGTCAAAAATTTAGAGAACAATATTTTTATATCAATTGGAACAATCTCTTCTAATTTTGTTTATATGTATTTATTTATCAAAACATGTCAATAATAAATCTTATTACCTTTCGAGGTATCCCATGCCTTTTTAAGAGTTTAGTACACATGATAGTTGCAAGTGCACAAGAAAAATTAATATGTGATAGTGAAAAGTTAAAATTTGATAGAATTACTATTCATATATATATATATATATATATATATATATATATATATATATATATATGAACTTAATGTGAATAAATTATAATATTAAATGACCTATATTGAGATACAATATGGAAATAAATATAATATTGAACATCTGAAGATGAGGCATGGGATACCTCGAAACGTAATAAGATTTATTATTGACATGTTTTGATAAATAAATACATATAAACAAAATTAGAAGAGATTGTTCCAATTGATATAATCATATCCTAAATTACTCTTCTATAATAGTAATTGATTTAAAAGAATATTTTTGTTGTGTAGCATTTATCGCTAGGACTCATTTCTGTATGAAAATTCACTAAGAGCTTTTTTTTTTTTTCATTGTCATTGATTGTTACTACGATTATACATCTGTAGCCAATATGATATTTCATGTTTTGCTCTTGTTACTTATTTGTTCCATTGTTCCAAAATGTAAGCAACCAAATGATGATCTCGTTTTTAAAATCGAATTTGCTGGAGCACCAACGCTTTGTTTAAATTAGCTGATAATTGCGGAGTTGCTTTCACATCCGTCTTTCAGCCGTCAATTACCTATCAATGTTTTTTCTTTTATCGCATTCATCAGCTGTTCGTGTAATTGTCTCAGAGACACTATTGTCTGCCACTAAGGTGTGTCAATACAGGAAGGACTCTGGGTGATATAACTCGTTTAAAATTTAGAGACCAACACATATAACCATTCAAGTTCGTAGAGAAGTCTTTTTATTGCTACAAATCCGGAAACACGTAGGACTGCAATTAAACAATACTACCTTAGGATGAGATTAATTTTTCTGATTTATTTTAGCTCACGAGAACCCATTCTGTTCCTGTTCGACAAATTTTCGTATCATAAATTCAAGTGGGGATATTTTTTATAATATAACACTACTTCCTAGGAGCAATATAGATTTGAATAAAAAAAGTTTTGCCACAGTTTTTATGTGTCGGAGCTTTTTTGACAAGCTCTATCTCTGCTAGTGTTCTCAAATTGACAATTTTATGGCAATTCCCTTATCAGAAATTAAATGAAGAATATTTTTTTTATATAGCATTTGTCCTTAGGGTCTAACTATACCTATTGTCTCTCAATATTGTTCATTTTGAGCAATGTTCCAATGTCTTAAATATTTCTGACATTCAAGTTTTTATTTTACTGGCTGCGATTGTTTGAAAAAATGACCGAAATTGTTGATACTGCCTACGTGCTTCTGAAAAGTTCCGTCAGCTTACTTAGAAAGAATATTTAACTGATTATCCGACTCTTAAATGAACTGTAGTTTTTTTTTTGTTTTTTTTTTGCAAATCAATAGGGCATTAAAAAAATCTTTTTTTTTTTAAAGTCTGTTTTGTTTTGAAGAAAAAATGCACATGTTTAGAGGAATTAAAAGTATTTTGGACTTGGAAATGCATTTTAAATATAACAAAAATCACAAAGTTGGAAGAAAATTTTTTTCAACTTACATACAAATGCTTGTCTTGTCCAATATATGTTTATTTTTTTCTCTTATGACATGTATCTTGCATTAGAAATGCATAAATATAATTAGTCATATAAAAGTTCGAATCCTTGCAAAGTTATATTATCATTCAATAAACTTTTTCTTTTTAATAAAATACTAGAACTTTATAAGTATGTAGATTAATACATTCTCTTTTATAGCCCAATGTAACGACTTATAATATTACCGAAACTGTTCCAATTCCAAAATAATGTTTAGAACTAATCGATTATAAAGAAACAATAGAAAGGTATAAAACAATAGATCGGAATCAATTCTTGCATATATTAAATAGAATTCTTTGCAACACACTATAACATAGTAATCAACAATTGTATTGTTAATTTATAATTGTATCTAATCGAAGTTATAAAAGAATGTATAAAGATAATACACTAATATAATATTGAAAAAATATATTGTTTTTTCTTTTAAAGAATCGATAATCGTTGATGCAGAAATGACAATCATCAAGTAATAACCAAGAAATAACCTTCAATGTGAAAGAGTAACATAATGAAACCTCTTCGTTAAAAAAAAAAAAAAAAAAAAAAAATATATATATATATATATATATATATATATATATATATATATATATATATATATATCGTTTTAAAATAATCAAAATTAATGACAATTTGAGTAATTTCAAATCATGCAGGAATTCTAGTAAAATAATCCTGAAATAGTTTATCATGATTTAGTTTATGCATAGTGTTTTATGTTCCATAGCATTTCCAAGTAAAATCTAACCTTCTCCAAGTCAAATTCTACTTTTTCCAAATCAAATTCAACCTTTTCCATTAAAAGTTTACCTTACCTTACCTGTTCTATATCAAATCCAGCCTTATAAAAATCAAATTCGACCTTTTTCGATTTAAATAACTTAATAAAAATTATGTAAACATAATAATATGTATGTATGGTTATTTTAATAATCAATTACGCTTTTAAACAATGTGGCTGATTAAATTTTATCTGGGGCCCTTTTCTTTTGAAATAATTCATGATTTTATACACAATTATCGATTAATTTTGAGCTTTTTCGGTACTAGGTTCCACAATTTCGTTATGGGATGTTCGTTTAATGAAGATGATTTTGATTTTAAGAACATTCACTCAAATGTCGGTTTATTTACAATTTTTTTCGAACTTATTCGATTGTGAGCTCAATATTTTAGTTACCGCAAGTTCGCTTACTAAATAAACTATCAATTTTAGAATCGGTCGCTCATAATTAACGACTAAATATGCAAGTTGATCGAATTTGATGACTAACTGAGCAAAAAAGTATAATTTACACAATTCTATAGATCTATAGATTTATCTATAGAAAATCTATAGATTTTTATCTTATATAAAAAGTTGTATGAGGTAATGATGAGTCATGAAAATTAGATAAAACTAAAGTCTTGAACAACTAATGGAGAAAAGTGCGAACATATTTTTTTATCCATTTTTGGTGTTTTTGGACATACGAATAGTAATATAGACGTATATTATACCGTTGGATAGCTAAAGAGTTTAGAAAAATATTATGTTATACACGGAGTCCTAAAAGTTAATGGAGAGTGATAAAAAGCCAATGAAACTAACTAATTTTAGTAGACAAAAATATAATAGATTATTTAATAAAACACTTGTTTCTATTGAAATTCATTTTAATTAATTATTTAACGATTTAATTTTATATATAAATATATTAAAAAATAATTAAATTGATTTTAACAACGGAGGTAAGTGAAAGTCGTTTGTTGCGCGCACCAGATTTTTACTTTCACTTACTATATATAGTAAGGGGAAGTATTGCGATCGTGAAAATTTTCGAATTCCAGTTTTCAACGGAAATACACGTTTTAGAGTCCCCTGAGTCCAAATAACCAAGTCCCGCAAAAAGGTCTGTTTGGTTGTGTGTCTGTGTGTGTGTGTCTGTGTGTGTGTGTGTGTGTGTGTGTGTGTGTGTGTGTGTGTGTTTGTGTGTGTGTGTGGTAACTCCCGGGTGGAAACGGTAAGTCCTATGAAACTGAAATTTCATATTTAAGACAAGTATACGCCCGACACGTGACAAAACTTTTTTCATCAAAATGAGCTTACCAGAAGAGGTACTTTATACTATGCATTTTGCACCTTTTTTCGATTTTCTCGAAAACGGTTCCGACGATTTTGATTAAACTCGCTATATCGATGTAAAATTTAATGGGCTTTAATATCATGTAGGTTTTATTTGGATAAAAATGGTCTGACAGGGCTCAAATGCCGATATTTTAAATTTTCTTCCCCTAAAGTACCTTTAATTTTTTTGATTCTATAAAAATAACTACATTATCTTGTTAGCACTGATAAAAAACATGTAAATATATAAATTGAATTAATTCGATACCCAACTAAAGGAGAAAACTGAAAAAATATATTTTTTATACAATTTTTTGTTTTTGAACATAAGAATAGTAATATACATGTATGATATACCGTTGGAAAGCTAAAGATTTTAGAAAAAAATATCATCTCATACACAAGCTTTTAAAAGTTAATAGAGTGTGATGAAAAGCCGATAAAACTAAGTGATTATTTTAGATAATAATATAATAGATTTTTTAATAAAACACATGTTTATATAGAAATTCAATTTAATTAATTTTTAATAGTTTCACGTATTTTTTTATCTTTAACTGTATTTAAAAATTCGTACATTGATTTTATCAACGGAGGTAAGTAAAATTCGTGTGTTGCCCGCACCAGATTGTTTTTTTCATAAACCCAATTAGTTAAATGTTTTGCTGAAATAGTTTCTGAATATTTTACTTTACTTTTTTACTGTATCTAGATACATTTTAAGGATATTTCTGTTAATAGATTGTGCTTTCAAACTGCTCTCACCGATTTGCTGTTCCTCTTGGTGGTGGTGATCACTTCAATCTTGACACATCTAGTCTTAAGCAAATCTTAAACCCTAGCTTAGACACTATGTTGCCACCTCTTAGGAGCTGGTGGACCCTTAGGCATACTAAAAACGGCAGTTCTTCCTGCAAGTTTCTTAAACACGCCATTTAGGAATTGCTGTAGTTTCTTTTTTGAGTTTTCTGAAGAATGGATTAGTAACGCTGCTCCATATAATAGCGATATAATATAATCGAGAAGGTCTGATCACTCTTTTGTAAATTAGACGATTCAATCTGATACTTAGATTAGGAGTTTTTAAGAAGTGATTAAATTTTTACGATTTTTTTTTTTTTTTTTTTTTTTTTTTATTTAAAAGAAAATTACAACTGTATTACAATAAAATACAATAAGTAAATGTGCTAATAGATCAAGTGGGCGTGATACAGGCATGTGAAGAAACTACCCAGTGGTAGCACTTTAAAGTTTATTCAGCTAAGTAGGTCTCGAGGCCATCGTCTTTTCAGCCGCCTAGGAAGATGATCAGGAATAGGAGATGAGTTGGGTTGGAGTGGACGGGTAATTTGGAATAAAAGGTCTTTATGGATTATTTTATTGGTGACAAAGTAAGGGGCGTTTAGGATCTTTCGGAGGATTTTGGATTGCAAGGATTGAATGCGGGAAGAATTGGATGGTTTGGTGGATCCCCATAACTCAATCCCATATGTCCAAATAGGCCTAATGATGGTTATATAAATTAATCTTTTGTAATATGTGGAAAGTTTTGATCGTTTGTCCAGTAAGTGTTGTAGTAAGCGGTATCTACGAGCTGTTTCTTGTCGTTTCATTTTTGTTTTAATTTTGAAAATTTCGAAATGATATGAACTTCACCTTAAAAATGAATAACGTTTTTAAATGATTTGAGTTCTTCTGTTGAAACCGGATAGTGGACTTCGATAAAACTATAAGAACAGAATACAAAGATGTCAAAACATCAATTTCGTAAAAACGTCCTTCAGATTCTTTTGGAAATCAACGTCTCACCTGAGAAAAAAGACGTCACTTTTATAGACAGGTGAAAATCATTCATTCCGACGCCGAAACCTATATAGATTATAGACCTTACACTTTGAACGTAATCATAGGTATCCACGTTCGAGCCACGTGTTCTCGTGTCGGATTATAAATAGCTTGGTGTTTTAAGGTTGTTCGGCACTCTATCTTCTCCCTCCATGTCCGCCATAAAAATCCTCGTTCCTCAAGATCCGGCCATAAACCACAACAGCCCGGAGCTATGTAATTATAGAATAAGATAAAATATGCGTTGCTATAAGGAGAGAGCTGACAAGGTAAAGTCGATTGTTATTAAAAACGGACATAAGTTCAAAGCGGGCCATTGAGGAGTTGACAGTTGGCATTTGGAAGTTTGGGAGGGGTCCGGAATAATTAGACCCAAATGCCTCGGCGGGCTTGGCAACATGTTCCATATTTTTCCAGTCATCTCTTCCAATTTGAATCACCCGAATACACACGCCAGTGCTAAATAGCTACAATCTAAACTTATTAATAAAATTTAAACAAAAACCAGTACCTCCACAACCCATGAAGGGTCTCGGGTTCAGTACTTAAAGAGATTCGTATTGTTTCTAGGCCTACTGCCGTGCAATGAGCTGATTCGGCAGAGATCACACTCAGTCACAAGGTTTTCCCCCGATTCGGGTACCCACTGTTTAGAGGCCGGGTCTGCCTAAGGGTGGGCATAATCAAATGACGATTATCGGATCATTCGATTATTTCAATCATTATAATTAATCGATTATCGGATCATTCGATTATTTCAATCATTCGAATTGATTGATTATCGGATCATTCGATTATTTAAATCATTCGAATTGATTGAATATCGGATTAATCGGTTTGGAGTAACGAATGATCATTCGAACTAATTGTTTAACGATAATTGAATGATTATAAGGAGCTCGGACAATCAAAAGCCTTTTTTTTTCTTCTTTTTTTTTTTTTGCTCATCGCATAAATTTCTCTCAGAATGCATATTAATCATTCGATTATGGAATCATTCGATTATTTAAATCATCGAAGTCGATCATCCGATTATGACGATAATTCGATTATGCCCACCTCAAGGTCTGTCCCAGGAGGGTATCTATAACCCAGGGTCGCTCCACAGCTCAGAAAGCATGATAAATAATTCTGCCTCAGCAATAGGCAATAGGCACGAACCTGCAACCCGGAGAACAGTAGCCTATTGCTATATCCTAATCTAATGGATTTTATAATTACTGAAATGTTGTTTATTTTTGTATTTTGTTTTGTTCCACAACAACTTTACTTATAAATAAAAATGAACGGAACTAACCATGTTTAAAGATCTAAAGAGTTGGAATGGATCGACATAACTATTTATGTAAGAGATTTCCAATCACCCTTACAAGATATGACTGACGATGCCACTTATATACATATATATATATATATAATTTAAATTAAACTTTTTCAATATCGTTAAATTACGTTTATTAAAATTGATCAAGGACTAACACACAAAATTATATAAATGAACTAAACAATACTTTAGAATATCTTTGGCGGTCGTGAATAAGTGGTTAAGTCAAAATATTTTATTTTCAGGTGAGCGATTTAAACTTTACGTAATACCCAAAATAGAGTTATAACATACAGCTTTCTTTCCACCTGAAATTTCTTCTACCAAGAAATTTCTTTAACCAATTTAACACGACGTGGGAGACGGCCTGAGGGAGCGATACGTGGAGTTAACTCATTTTGGATATAACTCCAGTTATCCAGTTTTTCACGACCACCACAGATATTATCATACAATAATTTGACAGAAGTTTTATTTCATTATTTTATTGTATTTATTATTTATTCAAATAATTTTTATTTTTACGAGATCTCATCAAATACAACTTAAACTTGAAAATCTAGGTCGACAGATTTATTTTTAATCTGTCATGACATCAAGTCCAAGAAATATATGTGTATTTATTAGTTAAAGGATATAAGTCAATTTAAACATCCTTTAACTCAATACTATAGTAATAATAGTAAGCTATTGTTTTTAATGTTATTATAATTTTTAATAATTCATATATACCCCCTGTTTCATATATTCTGTTTAATTGTTTTTTTGACATATATATGTTAGAATTCACTCATTGTAATCCTTTTGAATCTTTTTAGCCCTGATGATGATCCTCAATCGGCGTCGAAACGTTGGCAGACAATAAATAGTTGAAATTATTTTACTGACCTTCATCCGTAACAATTCCTTTCTTTAATTTTCAACAGTCAACAAATTATATCCAGTATTTTTAAACATTATCTTTCATCTTTATTCATAAAAAAACTACTTGTAAACTTCTGGCATATATCACCGCTAATACTTGAAACGGTCACATTTTCGTAACATAACTGTGATTGTAAAATAACTCCAAGTTTTTGAAAATAAAGAACATTCCAAAAAAAAAATTTACTTCCGAAAGCTTATACCATTTTTTTATTCCTACCTCGCTTTTTATAAGGGTGGTTGTTTCAGGCCAGAATGTGAGGTCGTGGGATTGATTCCGGAAAACAAAATACTTATAAACTATTATTTTTTTCGAAACTACTTCAAATCATACGTACTTCATTTTGAAAGTAATATGCGTGTAGATAGTATTGAGAAAATAAAACTTATTTTCAACATACTTCATCCTACCGAAAATTCTTCATACGCTATTATAATAAGATCATTTTAGAATCAAGAGTCTATAGTTTCTTGAATCTATAGTTAAGGTTTTCCTAATTACAGTAACCCTGCAATGGGTGCATTTATTTCTACGCGTATTTTTATTACATAATATAAATTATGTTACAGAACATTAAGTTTCAGAATATAAAAAATTGTATAATAATAACTGGTAAATAAAACTAATAAGTATAAACTGATAAATTAATCATTTGTTATAACGAATTAACAAAATAATACTAACTAATTGACTAAACAAAGAAACCAGTAACAAATAATAAATAATTCATTTGTTATAACTACTTAACGAAATAATACAAACTAACTAATTGACTAGTATTAGTAACAGTGAAAGTAAATGAAATAAAATTAATAACGAGTTATTGCCTGTTACTATTTCTCTAATTCTGCATAGTCCACCCGGTCCACAAATTCATCAAATTTTTAAAAATATTTTGTAAGAAGGTCACACTTCGAAGGCGGCCATTGGTCTCCGTTAAGTAGGACTGTTGAGATCAGTTTGTGTCTATGTTTGTCCAGTTTACTGCAATCGAATAAAAGATGGTCGTATGTCTGTTCGCTTTAACCGTCACACTTACAGATTTTGTCGTCAGTTAGTTTGAATCGAAATAAATAGCTTCTGGCTCCTCTATGTCCCGTCAGGAATTGTGTCTGTTTGTAGGATATTTTTTTAAGTTTAGTTCGATCGTCAATTGTTTTAATGAAGTCATAGGTGTGCCTACGTTTTGTTGAGATGGCCCATTTCGTATTCCACTTCTGCCTTGTGTTCATTGACAGTAAGTGTTTGAATCTATAGTTATCTAATAGATTAGTGAAATAATAAGAGATTTAATAAGAATTTGTGTATTTGCGAAATATTTAGTTCCAGGCCAATTCAGAATTAATCAAAAAAAATTAATTCGTTCGTTTATTTAACAAAGCTTCATTTATAAATAAACACTTGAGGCAAGAAGAATGGTTAGCCATCGATAACGGAGTTAATCAGAGTCATAGAAGTGTGAAAAAACATTGGTAATAACAAGATTTAAGTGTGAGAAGATATGTGGGAGTGAGTGATGACGTGCACCCAATTTCGATAGAGATCGAAGAATACGAAAAATGACTACCGAAAATCCAGTTGTGGCAGATAACAAATTGGGAACTTTATCTGTGGATCTAAGACAGAACCACTTACCAACACAAACAAGACGCAACCTATCTTCGTAAACGTCTTAAATTTAGAGTTTTTTTCTTTATTTGTATGTATAAGTGTGTGTGTATCACGATTTATAAAAATTATTAGAATTAAAATTAGAAAGAATATATTGTTTTTGTTTTTAACGTCTATTCAATGTTATATTTAATCATCTTCAGAAATTAGAAATATAAATTGATCATACATATACCAGCAATAGTCTAAGATCCGAAATAAAAACGATCTGCACCGAGCTGATAATAGAATGAAACATATTTTATAACAAATTTAGTATATTAGGAAATATTTAAGAATGGGTTGCCTAAAAAAATCCTGGACAGACTATTTTTAATTATTTTAAATTAAATATTACAACATCATGATAATAGAAAAAAAAATCATACCAATATAAGCGTTGTTTTATTGCAAACACATTGATATAGGGTTGCCTGCAAAAAACTTGGTCCTAATCTGGGTTGCCGAATTTTAAAGATTAAATTTTAACGCGAGTGGAAATGCGTGACAAAGAGATCCGAGTTGAGTATAGCGTGTAATAATAAAGGACCCAAAATTGCAGCCTCACGTAATCGGGCATTGAATATAAGGAAGTTTGATATCCCATATAAAATTACAGGACCACAACAAATCATATTTTATTATAATATTATAATATTTTATAATAATATTATAATATTTATTATAATATTTTGGGCAACGCCATAAATATTATCGTTTCAGAGATGCTTTGGTACACTTCTTGGCAGATTATTGGGAAAACAAAAATTTACTGTCAATATAGATTTGACAGTTTGTGCATATTCGAAGTAAAATTACAAGAACATCAGTATCAGAAGCTTTTATTAGAATTCTGGAGCCTGGTTTTACTTTATGAGCGTGAAAAACAATTCTCGTGTCTGCCTCTTCATGGTAGCATGCATAATCAACTTAATCTTCGACTTTTTTAATACAATTTTGCTGACCTTGCTACGAGTAACACAGATGTTCAACAGTTAAAAATATTTTTTTGTTTCGTATTATTGACAGTAAATTTTTATTTTCACAATAATCAGTCAAGAAGTGTACCAAAGCATCTTTGAAACGATAATTTTTATGGCTTAGCCCAAAATATTTGGTTCTGATTATTTGAGGTCCTGTAATTTTATATGGGATATCAAATTTCCTTATATTCAATGTCCGATTACGTGCGGCTGCAATGTTGGGTCCTTTATTATTACACGCTATACTCAACTCGGATCTCTCTGTCACGCATTTCCACTGTCTTGAAATTTAATCTTTAAAATTGGACAATTAAGCCAGATTAGGACCAAGTTTTTTGCAGACAACCCTATATCAATGTGTTTGCAATAAAACAACGCTTATATTGGTATATTTTTTTGTTTCTATTATCATGATGTTGCAACATTTAATTAAAAATATTTTTTTTTTTAATAATTAAAAATAGTCTGTCCAGGATTTTTTTAGGCAACCCATTCTTAACATATTTTCTAATATCCTAAATTTGTTATAAAATATTTTTCATTATATTATGAGCTCGGTGCAGATTGTTTCAAGTTCGGATCTTCTACTACAATTCGTCCTTGCTTCGCACGGGTGCAATTTATTTATTTATTTATGACGCCTCTACCCTAGTGGGTCATTGGCGTTCACACTTACATTTTATACTCTATTATAATATTAACTTCTTTTTAAATACTTCAAGAGGATATTAGCTTTGTTTTCATTTATTGAATTTAAATTTTGCTATGTTAAAGCTAAAATGCTAGCAAAATGCTATGTTAAAGGGTGCAATTTAAATGTTGCTTCTTTATGTTATTTATGATTTAAATAGTACAGTTTGACCAATTAAGAGATTATCCCTTTAGGATTATGAGTTCTTTCGTAATCGATAGTGTACACAGCAATTACATATTATGTTTATTTTATAACGTCTATACAATATTAAATTTAAACATGGTCAGAAATTAGAAACATATATTGGTAAACAAATCAAAAGTTTCTCAGTTTTTTTTTTTTTTTTTGTTACGTTAAACGGTTCCTATTTTATTCAACTTATTATTATTATATTTCAAATAAACTTTTTCTGAATTCATTTTAAAAGTTTAATTCTGTTTCCATGGAGTCCCATTTAGTTTACTGTTGAATATCAATTTTCATGAAATGAACTAAAATGAGAAATAATTAATAGCAATGTTAGTTCCTGGATATATAACAACTTTCCATTTATTTCAACAACTAATGCACTAATTGGTGGTACTATATTTTCTAAAATCTTTAGTACTGTATGGAAGAATATAATATGTACGATCTTGTGCGAAGGGAAACACTGATCAACCATAACCTCCCTCATCACAATATTACAACAAACATATGTTCATAAGTTTATGGCCTTATATCGACATTCTGTTAAATTCTACAAATTATTTCATACCAACCTTTCTAAAATCTTGCGCTTTCCAACAGTATATTATTCGTCTATATTACTACTAATATTTCAGGAATAATTTTTTGATGACTTGGTTACAGGAAATTTATTTTTCTCACCTAAAGAAGAGCTGAATTGCAATGTATTTTACTAATAAACCTTTAGGAAAGAATGCCCTAAAAATAGTAAAGCTTTATCAAAAATCGTCTATTGGCTTAGAAGGAGTTTGCAGAAACCAAGAAAAGTACATAACGTGTTTTGATCAACATCTATAGCATAACATCCACTTGTTAAAACATTCTGAAGGTTTTCGTATCAACAACAAATTCTTAGTAACTTGCGTAATTAAGAATCGAGAAGTAATAAAATAATATTGAATATATTAACAGAATCCGAATTATAATCACTGTTTCAATCTTTATCGAATCCTTATCTAAATTTGATCGTTCCAATTTCAACGAATCGATTAAGCATAGAGTCTATGATATTAAATAATATATTTAGGAGGTCGCCGGTAGTTTTGTGAAGTTCAGTGTTGGTGTTCCCATCTTCTGGTGTTTAATGTCCGCCGTAACTGTAACACGATTAAATTTTTAAATATTTTCCAAATATATATCTAAAAAATTTGTATCTGAAAATAACATGATGAAAAAAATTGCAATAATGGTTCCCAAAAGAGGTGGTAGTATTAGATATATAAAAGAAATTATTTTAAAAGTACATTTGAAATACTTTCTAAGTTCTAATTGAAAATTTTAGTTGTGTATGCGTAATAGCGAAACTATTACTATATACAGGATTTGTTTTATTTTGGTTTCAATTAATCTGGTTAATTTATAGTCAACTATAATTTCCCTCTGTTAAGTTTTTTTTGTTTTATATTGTATAATAGTTTTGTTTTTAATTACTTTAGACAAATAATCTGGTGTACACAACACAAGGCTTTAGTCTTATCTTATTTTTATCACTCCCCATTTCCTTATACAATTTTTATTTATAAGATAAAATGTTCTCTTAAAACTATAGCTTTTCAACGATATATTATAATTGTTTGCTCTTTCTCAGTTAGTCATCGAATACGTTCTACGTGCATATTTAGCCGTTTTTGTTTGTCAATGCTAACGAGATGATATGAAATTTTCAAATCTACGAAATTGGAAGTCCTTTGGAAGAAGAAAATATAGGCATTAAATCTCTGTCAGACTATTTCTACATCAGATAGAAACCTTCATGTTTTTTAAGCCCATTAAAACTTACATCTATATAGCTGGTTTAATTAAAATCGTTAGAGGCGTTTATGAAAAAAAATTTAAAATCCATCTAGCTATCACGTACCCCACACAGACCTATTTCAGGAACCCAAGAGATTTTATAACGTGCATTTCCGGTGGAAACTCAAGTTTGATAATTTTCATAAACAGGTAAGTGAAAGTACGAAAATACAATATTCAATAAATAAAGTTGGCATACCCCTTATTATTTTGAATTCATCGGAAACAATACACCAATAGCTAGTATAAAATAGTGAATGTATATTTTAGGAAATATCAGTGAGCTCTGAAATGTTCAGACTTAAACCAAATTAATAACCGAAATCCCATCAAGGATGCAATTCGACATACAACAGTACGGATATGTTGAATACGCGATTAACGGTGATGAATGGGTGTTAAATCTTTAAATTCAGTTTTCCAGGCAGTAAAATGTTAATGATATTTAATCTAATATATCAAAGTGATTATCTAGATATATTTGGCTGTCAAATTTCGAGGTAAATTATTCATGAGCAGAAGGGGTTGAACAGTTGTTTCCTCCATTTATTTATGTAACCTTGCACTGGGACCCGTACTTATTTTTATTCACCACTTTTCTAAGAAAATAAATCATTTTTTTTAATATTATAAGAGGAAGCCATGTATGAAATTCGTTGTCAGATCATTGCAAACAAGTTGAAAACATTGAATATTGATATGAATCTAAATAAAACGAAGGGATTAAAATGGGAAAAAAACTACCGACAAACTTTAAAATTAACAACTGCAAATCAAATTATTAAAAAAACGTTGCACACCTTATTCATTTTTACATTGAAATTATAATTTTCTGCCCACTTTTGTAGAATATTAAAATTAATAATAATTAAAAAAGACACAAATTATGTTTAATTAACACATTTACTCTATTCTTCAATCCTCTTCGTTTTAAGACATTAATATTGTTACCAAGGTTGGCAGCTTAGGTGGTAAATGAACATCTGAGAGGTGTAGGAAGACCCAAAACTACTTTCCGTCGTACCTTTTTTCAGATGCTCCTTATTTATTTTTTTTTTCAATCATTGAAACTTATTAACGCTGAATACAGTGAGCCCCATCTCTTAAGTAACACCACAAAGTTAAAGGAAAATGTTGGAAATTTAAATCTTAGTTTTAGTTTTTAAGTCTAACATAAACTAGACGGGTGAGTCCGAATTAGGTTCCGTTTGGCAAAAAGATTCCGGATTGAGTCTCAGGATTGGTTTTACAAAATTCTAGTCGAGTCCCGTCGGGTACCTGAAAAAGGTGGCATATGGCACGTCTTATCAGTACATCTAATGAGCTAAACTTTAGTTAATTTTCAAGACTGGATGATTTCATAAAGTTGAATAACTTTCGGTAATCTATTACAACGTTTCTAAAATTAACCATTCCTCTGAATCAAGTTTAAGGATCAAAATTTTATATGTGATTAAGTCGGTAGCAAAGACCCGTTGGGTTCATCACATTTTTTTTTCTCCCATTCCTGTGAGTTTAAATTTTTTATTTTTATTTTAAGGAAAATATAACCTGAAATATGAGCTCACATATTTATTTGTTTTAATTTTTTTAGTTATATGAATATATATTCCTTAATTAATATAGGAAGAAGTTTCATATTACTTAACCTAGAAGGAACAGGGGCTACTGATATTCATAAGAAGGAAACAGATTTTTTTTTTTTTTGCTACTGTTATCGTTATCACATGAATCATCTTATATAACATAATAACAGAGTTAATTGCCAAATGCCATTCACAAATTATTCATCTACACTTTGAGTATATTTTTATATAAGTTGAATGTGATGAATAAACCATTTTTTATTTAAGTTAAATTTGTAAACTACATTTTATCAACTTGAGATTTTTATTTATTTTTTACCTAGTTTAATACCATTTGTATTCTAAAAAGGAAAGAAATGGTGGAATATTATAAAGGATACCGAATCATTGTGACCAAAGTTTTAATCCGAAATTTATTATGTGGGAGTGCCAAACGTTATCTTCTTAGGCCAGATTGATACCCAAGCCTGCGTTCTGTCAGTCCACCATGATTGTCGACCGCTACTTTAATGTATTGCTATTATCTATTGAATAACTTATGTTACAATTAACATTATTTTAGCAAATTAAAACAAAGTTCGCGACACTGTTGGTTTGAAATATCTATTCATTCAGTCATAGAACATACATTTGAATTTTGAGGCTCTACTAAACCACTGGATTATTCCCCTATCCAATCCTTATAATCCGTAATCCTCAATGCTTCTTACTTCGTCATGATTAAAAACATCCACGATTATGTTGTTCGTTTGGTTCGAATACAAATCTCTAACCCATTTGTTTTAATCCTTCACTCTTTGATTTCAGATAATCCTTCTATGAATCTCATAAGAAGATGATTTAAGGTCCCGCAATCAAAACTTTAGAATATCTGCTGGAGTGCTTCCAATTGGTAGTTTCTCTACGTATTTGTTTCAATTTATTTATCTTTCAGCATATTTATTTGCTGTTACCAAATACAGTTGTAAATTTCAATAAATAAAATTTTTAAAAATATTGTATTCTAGCAGAATTTTATACTTTGGAGGCTCCTCTAAGCTTAATATAACAATTTACAACCTTTGCTAAAATGGCAAAAGTCTTTTTCCTCGTTTTTTTTAAGTCACTTTTTCTCGAAACGAAAGTCTTCACATTCTATAGTGTCCATTTCTTGATGTCTAAAAGGCAGGTCGCTAGTCTGTACATAGTAGAGTTGTTTACTCTTAAACTAAGAAAGGAACACTTAAGACATTTTGCCGCCTTCTTAGTATAAGCGAATGACAGTCCAGGATGCGAACAACGCTTTTTTATTATTGGGTTGATGCAAAATTAATGCAGGTTTTTATTAGGTATTGTAAATACGCCATATCTTTACTTTAACCATATATATTTAATCAAAATAATTTCCATCTGAATCAATGCACTTTTGCCAACGTTCAACAAGCTTTCTTATTCCACCAGAAAAAAAATCCGAATCCCTGGACTCAATGAAATCACGAAAAGAATTTTCAATGTCGTCCTGGTTTTGAAAATTTTTCTCCCTCAAAAAGTTGTCCAGATGCCTGAAAAAGTGGAAGTCTGTAGGAGAGAGGTCAGGTGAATAAGGCGGATGTTGGAGAACTTCGTAGCCCAACTCGTGCAGTCGTCGAAGCGTTGGTTGTGCAACGTGTGGTCTGGCGTTACTACTGGCACCCACTTGGCCAACTTTTTTACCTTACCAATTGCTTCCAAGTGGCGTACAACTGTGGATTGGTTCACACCGAGTTCCGCCGCCATTTCTCGTGTGGTTTTGGTTGGGTCTTCTTCCACTTTTGACCTCAGCTGGTCGTTGTCCAGAGCAAGATGACGGCCCCGACCTTCCTTGTCTTCGAGGTCGAAATCTCCTCTGCGAAACTTCTGGAACCAACGCTGCACCGTGCACTCATTAATAGCCCCCTGACCCCACACTTCATTAATATTACGAGCCGTTTGCGCAGCGCTGCGCCCTAATTTAAATTCGTAAAAATAAATTTGACGAAAATCGCACTTTGACATTTTCGATTCAAGACCTTTGAACACACTGAACAAAACGATTTTACTAAACAAATTCATGGTGAAAGAGAGGGTATTAGATAAGGTTTGTTTTGGTATAATAATGATCAATGTTAGGATTAGCTTTGTTTACACAATTGGAATTAAGATATTGCAATAGAGGAAACCTGCATTAATTTCGCATCAGCCCAATACTAGACAAAGTGATTCACACAATTTTTTCATCTGTGCAGAGAAATAATTCTGATGATGGTAGTATGAACGGAAACATAAGCTGAGAGAATTTGTCAAATATGACTTTTAACAGTCTCGTATATAAGAGCGATTAATGATCGTTTCGAACCAGTACAACCAACTAAAGACAGATAGTTGTCAAGTGGTCTAATAAAAGAAATCCAAGCTTTATTTGAATGCCTTGAAATTTCTTAGTTCGGGTTTCCTTATGTGTTTTGATTTAATCATTGTCAAAATTCGCTATAATTACGACAATCAACCTACGAGATGTAATTTGTCTTCAAGCCAGACACCGCAGACTCCGAATTCAGCCATTAATATTCTGCAGGGTAATTTCGCTACGAGGATAAATAATATTTCCTGAAATAAATGAGAAACTTTTGGTTTAGACAACTAAGACAAAAACTTCCTGCAGAGGACGGGTTTGTTTGTGGTTGGGCACGAGGCCGGTTGCCTTTTTTACTAGTAATTTATCATGTCCTTTTGGGGCCGTGCGGTTCCAAAATTTCCAGTTCTCGTTCACGTTCTTCGATTATTAATATTTTTATAATATCCCAGGTATAAGGCTCATTAAGCATTCCCAATTTGTTCCAATTACTGTTTCTATTTGCATATATATAGTCGATATGACAGTTGCGTATATTTTTTATACCCAATATAACTTATAGTAAATATGAGACTATAGCTTTGAAAGCATAAAAGTTTCCGTGATAAGTCATTATTATGCATATAAGTGTTGTTTTATTATCTACCTATAAGCACCTTATATTTGTTAATTTTTTTTTTTATCCACGTGCTGAAATCCAAGTAGATTGCGTCAGTTTAATGTTGTTTTTTTCGTTTCTAATTTTACTTGCCTTAATTATTTCTAAGATCCAATTAAGAAAATTTAAAATATGTTGCATTATTAGAAATCATTATCATAAAGGACACACATATCAACACTACCTTTGTTCATAAAGTATTTTTTACTTTTTCAAATTAATTATTTATTGTATTCTAATAGGGCGAAAAAAATGAACTCTTGTTTTAATCAATTAATGTTGTTATCCATCAATAAGATTCATAAGGTTACGAACCCATATATATATATATATATATATATATATATATATATATATATATATATATATATATATCATTTTATGCAGTTGAGAAAATTTTATATATGAGTACTAAATTCATGAATAAACGAAACAGTAAACTACAAATAAAGACACTGATTTGGCTTAAAAACCGGGATTGAAAAAGTTTTTACTAACATAAAAATGTTAATTAGTTGAAACTTAATTATATTAATTAAGTTTATTTTAATTTAGTTTATACTAAAAAGTGAGATAGTTTAAAGTTTAAGTTTTAACTTTTAACTAAAATCAAAAATTTTAATTATTTTTTGTGCAGAGGCGGTCAAAAGAACAGACCGAAACGTCGGCACCAGTTTATTAAGTTTCGATCTTAATTGTGTGTTCTTTCGATTGCACCCTGAACTACTTCTCTTTCTTACTCACTTATTGAAAATTACAACATATAAAATATGCTATAAATAAATGCAGTAAGAATAAATGTATGTGTAGTGTGTAATAAACGTCTTGAAAATGTCTTGTAAAAGAACTATCAATGGGTATAGCTCTTCATTAATTATTTTAAGGGAATAGGTCTTGAGGTCACCTTCTTTTCAATCACCTACGAGGGTTATCAGGAATATTAAAGCAAGAAAGATATGTTACGGACAAGGAGGGTTATGTGAGTAGGGGGTTTGGAATCGGTATCTTCGAACAGTCGAATCAAAATTAATATAATTTTGTAATATAAAATATACGATTTTGGCCTACCCTAACTTATTCTATCGTGTCATGGACCTTAACCAGCAAGCATGCGAGATAACTCCAGGCCTCTCGAAATTTGAAGGAAAAACCCGTCGAGACAGGATGCAAATCACAACGATGTGGAATAATCTCGGCCTAAAACTCTACAAGAAACCCTGGAAGAGAATCGTTAGCGGTGGTTTAGACATGTCTTACGAAAAACAGATGAGGAAATAGCCAGGCTGACGTATAAATTGAGAGTGGATGGGAGAAGGTGCCGAGAACACCTTAGGAAAACCTGGGAGGAAGGTGCTGAGGAGGTGCTTGCGGTCAGAGATCTGGACTGGGTAAGAAGAAGGGAGCCGGACAGAGGACTGAGCACATTGGATCAGGTTCTACCCTTACACTGCACCAGGCGGTATAGTAGGCTAGGAGCAGATTAAGAAGATATGGGGGCGGGGTAGCTGAGTAGGTTAGAGCCCGTTGCCTAGCAACAGAGAACCTAAAACTTGGAACAAAATAATCACACGTTCGAGTCTCGGGTTGTGGGGAAAGGGGATTTTATCTCAGCATTTATCCCCCACCCTCACCCCCTGGTCCGAGAAACTCCCGTATAGCCTTCAAAGGCGAGGTAGGGGTGAACAAAAAAAAAAAAAAATACATAAATAAAAAAAAAAAGATTTTTTTTTTTTTTTTTTTTTTTTGTCATTAATGATTTTATTTGCACCTGTAAAATGTTTACAATAAGCAAATGGGATATTATAAACAAGGAGACATGGCATGGTTAGGCATGAGGGAGACAGCACCCAGTGGTGCATCCTCCTGACATTCAAACAGGATCTATTATTTTAGGCTAGGAGGTCCCTCATCCAACTCCTTTTCAGTCTTCGCCGAGTTATGTCAGGGATGTCAGTTGTAGCCATATTTTGAACAAATTGGTTAGTGTGTCCATGTAGTTTGTCGTAAAATCTTTTGTACGACATTCGAATGTGGTTTGTTGCAGTCGGAATGCGTAAGTCGGTATGAAGAGTATCGTTTGAAACATAAGGTGGTGAGTTCGTTGTCAGTCTTAAAAATTTGGATTGAAAGGTTTGTATTTTTTGAATGTGTGTCTTTTTAGCAGGTCCGTAAATTTGGCATGCGTAAGTCCATATAGGTTTTAATAAATAAGTATATACGTTAAGCTTCTGTCTTATGCGTAATTTAGAGTGTTTATGTAGTATCGAATATAATAATCTGAGTCGAAAGTTTAAAGTTTTGCGTTTTGTTTTGACGTGTGGGCCCCATGTCAATCTTTTGTCAAAGATTAGTCCCAAGTACGTTACTGTATTTGTTTGTGGTATCTGGTGGTTGTCTATATAAACTGGAGGGCAGGTTCCGTGTCTTAAAGTAAATGTAACATGTTGTGACTTGTCATGGTTAATTTTTAATTTCCATTTCTTACACCAGTTTTGTACATTGTCCAAGTGGTGTTGTAATGTCATACTGGTCTGTATTGGGTCTGTGTTTCTCGTAATAATAGCAGTGTCGTCGGCATATGTCGCAGTTAGGATGTTTTGGTCTGTTGGTAAGTCATAAGTGTATATAAGGTAGAGAAGTGGGGCCAGGATAGAACCTTGGGGAACACCTGCACAGATTGGTTTTATTGATGAGGTCTCTGAACCCTGTCGGACAGAGAAGAAACGGTCATGAAGAAAAGACTGTAGAACTAAATAATATGTGCAAGGAAGAATAGGTTTCAGTTTAAAAAGAAGACCCTGGTGCCACACCCTATCAAAAGCCTGAGTAACATCCAAAAATGCCCCAGATGCGTATTGTTTTAGTTCTAGAGCAGTAGAAATAAAGTCAGTAACTCTGTGTAGCTGTTGTGTTGTGGAATGAGAAGATCGAAATCCAAATTGGTGATCTGGTAATATGTCTTGATCTGTCAGTATGTTACTAATGCGTTCGTGCAAGAGTTTTTCAAATATTTTAGAACATACCGGAAGAAGGCTAATAGGTCTATAAGAGTCAGGTCTATGTTTGTCCTTGTTGGGTTTGTGTACCATTAAAATTGTAGAATATTTCCATTGAATAGGGAATTTAGTTGTCCTAAGTATAGCGTTGTACAGTGTTGTAAGAAAGACTAAAGCTTTTCTGGGGATTTTTCGAAGTACCTCAGCAGTGATAAGGTCATCACCAGGAGTCTTCCTTTTTGGCATTTTCATAATCTGTCTAGATACTTCGGAAGGAGTAAAGGATTTTGGCGGAAGAGACATAGGAAGAGGGGAGTCTAAGAATTTCTGCACATAATTTTCGTGGTGTATGTCTGTTAAGTCTATGTGAGGATGAAAAACAGTTGAAAGGTGGTCAGAAAAAAGTGCGGATTTCTCTCTGTCCGACACAGCCCAGGAACCATCGTCTTTTCTCAATGGGACAGATACTTCGTGATGCTTTAGAAGTCGCTTAGTATGTCGCCAAAGGCTGTTGTCATCCGTCGTCAAGTTTTCCAGATAGATGTCAAAATTAGTTTGTTTAAATTTCCGTATTTCTCTTTTTAGTTCGTTGTTAAGTGTATTAAAAAGGCGTCTGTCAGAAGGAAGTCTGTTGGTCTGCCATAGTTTTCTTGTCCGTCTTTTGGCTCTGATTAAGTCTCTGATATATTGAGGGTAGGACGGTGAGCTTACTGTTTGCCTTATTTTTGTCTCTTGTGAGGACCAAGCAGCTTCTTGAATAGTTGTCGTGAAGAGTTCGACCGCTTCTTCCAAATCCTTTTCGGTTTTTAATGCTTTAGGAACGGTCAGCTGGGCATTAATTCGTTCAGAAAAAAGGTCCCAATTGATGATGCCATATGTAAGCGATGGTTTTTTTTCCACAAAGGATTTTTCCACCCCCAACATCAAGTTCACCGGTAAATGATCAGAGCCAAGGTCTGTTTCAGTTGTAATTGTAATAGGTAGAGACAAGTCTTTGGCTATAAAAAAGTCCAGTACATCAGGTTTTTTGTATTGAGAATTCGGTAAGTAAGTTGGTCTGTCGGGGGCAAATACCGTTAATGATAGCTGGGTAACAGCAGACTTGAGTCTCCTGCCCCTTGGTGAAAAAAAAGATTTAGAAGATATATATCTCTATTTTTCAGTTCTTAAAGTGGAGGGGAGGGGGAGGTAAACGTAAAATATCTTCAGCTATTCTCTAATATAAAGATTCTATTTTTTCAAATAATTGTATTTTTATACACGTTGGAATTGCAATAATCACGTAGTTGAATTTTCCATTATTGACTCCATTGATGGTCGTTGAGAAATTCACTTTCTCAAAATATCGCGCCCTATCTCCCGGCAGAGATCTCTAGGAGAGGTTACCGCCCTCACACCCGCTACGGCTGATTACTGGAAAATCTCTTTGGGATGATGGATTACTGTGTTCTGACATTCAATGCTTGAGGCACTAGGTCACCGCCAACAGAAAGGTCAATAATATTTCTCCTACATTTAAAGCAAGTATCAGGTTTAGGACGTGTAATGCACTTTAACTAGACCGGGTCAAACGATAAATTTCTAATATAGATCTAATATGATAGCCTTGATATTATAATGGAATAAAAAGTGTAACTTGAGCCTTTTTTTTTTTATTATTACACACATATTCAACTGTATATAAGTAAGGAAAATACCATACACTCATCAGATTCGACTAAAAATATACATTGAACTGTCCCTATGAAGACTTTCAACTTAAAAAATCTACAAAGAATCATTACAAGATATTTGAAATACTACGATAAAAAATAAAGGTTTTCAAATAAAATCAATTACACTGAACTTATCAGCCTAATATAGTGTAATAACAAGAAAATCTATCCAATTAATCAGTCATGGAACAACACATTATTAGAATAAAAATATACAT
Source organism: Piezodorus guildinii (assembly GCA_023052935.1). Classification (NCBI taxonomy): domain Eukaryota; kingdom Metazoa; phylum Arthropoda; class Insecta; order Hemiptera; family Pentatomidae; genus Piezodorus; species Piezodorus guildinii. Next base: position 159,454,249 of record CM041292.1, read on the forward strand.
TTATAACTAAGCAATAACCAATGTTTTTCGGAAAAAGGTTTTAACACACACACATATACACACACATATAAATATTGGTTACATAAATGTCCCGTCATATTGTGAGAGCAGATTCTAAACCTCAAATGAAAGAAACAAGTACACATGACTTATAGTCCTATTCTCAATCGTTAGAGAGGAAAATAAATTTTTGAGATTTTTGCTGTCATCAATGGTTTTCATTGAACAGATTTCTCATTAATTTTCTTTCTGGTATTTTTTTTTTTTTTTCATGCCTCCTCACATTGATTGGCCAATAATGGCCAAGGTTCGTTGTTTGTTTGTTTATTCGTTTAACGTCACTTTTATGCTACTATGGCTAATCGGACGATGTTACTGTGGGAGCCCTAAATTTTGTCTATCCAGGTTTAATTAGGATAGGGACCTTTAACGAGTACCTGACATCGCACAGACTCGGGACCACCAACGTCCCCTCCGAAGGACGGCATAACTAAGGATTTTTTACTCCCATTAAAAAATCCTAGGGCCACCCGCGTGTTAGGTTCGTTTTTCACCATTTTAGAGCTAATCGAATGAAAATATTAATCTGAGATACGGAAAATCTAAAACCTAACAATAGAAGAGTAATAGCTCATTAAAATCGCATAGCTGGGGTATCCATTTCGAATTTGTTCAGTCAGGTATTCGTCGATGATATCCTCATTACAGGAGAAACCAGAGAAGCCTTTAAAGAAGGATTACAAGCATGGGATGGAGCCCTGAGTAGTAAAGGAAGACTGTCAACCCAAACAAGTCACTAAAAGTGTCTCTTAACCTGCTCGGAAATTTTCTCTTCTTTCATTTAGTACCACGTATTTTTCTGTGCCTGCACAACAAATAGATATATTTGAATTTTTTTAAAGAAAACTATGGGTAACAACAAAAATATCAAAATTTGAGTTTCTTCCCTAACTTCTACGGATCGAACTATTGGTCTTATACATATTTTCGTTGCACTTATAGTCTAGTATTTAGTCTCACAATGTGACAAGACATTTATAAAACACCCTGTATATACATAGAATTTTTATTTTATTATTTTAGGGGAGCCTTGTCATGGCTATTGGTTGACGGTGTCTGCGAATAATATTAGCTTTGAACAATTGAGACGTTGATTTCCAAAAGGTACTATATCCACTTTAGATAATTTTACAAGAAACGCAAAAATCTTTCATTTATTTGTGATTGGACCAATTTCCATGATTCTTTTTTTATTAAAATCTAAAGATGATTTTTAAGCGTGTTACTAACTTATTTTTCCAAATTATTGCTTTTTTTCGATGACTTTTAAACAATATAATATGGATATAGTAATTTTTGGAATAAAACATGGATATAGTACTTTTTGGAAGAATATAACGCGCGATAAGTTGGTAACAGTCACTATAACCTTTATGATACATTACCGTTAACTATCGTCTTTATATTGTTAATTACTGAGTTATAAATATTTCCTTATTCTCCTTTTAAGAAATTTCTTTCTTTGTCGGTTAATTACATTGATTATCTATTCTTCATAAAGAAAGTAAATATTCAAAGGACAATTTATCTATTCATGGCACTATAATTTGAAAGTATGAGAATGAGAAAGTATGTAAGTCGGTTTTGAACTTGTATTTACTATGTGTGTGAATTTATCAAATTTATCTATATTATTAACTACGTTTAAACAATATTTAACAATAGAGACTGATAAATAAATAATTTTTGAGCTTTTATTTTACATAGATAGATCAGGCACGCTTTTTCCTTTCATATTTAGCAAGTTCGTGGAATGTTAATTCTAACTTTTTTCTAGATAAAATGCCATTATTCTATTAAAATGTGATTTTCTGAAATTTTTTTAACTATATTTATGTTGCTGCAAAAAGAAACACTATAAAAAAAAAAAAGAACAAAAAAAAAACAAGAAGCGAAGCGAGGCAATTAAGTTGTTTAAAACGGCCTAAAAACTGATCATTAGGTTAAAACTATTGATCAAAATAATAACAGTGATTTAAGACGTACTAAATGAAGCAATAAAAATGCACAAAATGAAGGAAACAATAAATTACTGGTGATATAATAGGGGGTTAGGTGCTACTGCCGTATGGTGAGAAATATAGTATATACATATCTTTTGGAATGAAATGAAAGGAAAGGTTATATCTGTTTACAGAGGATATAGTACGTTTTGGAAGGAAAGGTTTTTAGTACCTTTTGGAATGAAATGAAATTTGGATTTACTACCTTTTGAAATTAAATGAAATTTTCAAACAAGTTTTTAAAGGATTTCTGTTTTTTACATAATATTTGATGACGGATTTATATTAAACTAGACCATTAGATTATACAAATATGTCAATATATCAATTTCGAAAAAAATGTCCTTTTGTACCTTTTTGAAATCAACGTCCCAATTGAGGCGTTGATTTCCAAAAGGTACTATATCCATTTTAGGAAATTTTACAGGAAGCGCAAAAATCTCTTATTACTATATTATTAAATCAGCTAATTTGGGTCTTTTGGCATTAAAATTTAGAATTATTTTTTTACTATAATAATGACATTATATTAAAGTTATAAAATGATTTTTTTTTTTAATGATTTCGAAGGAAAATAAATGCGTAATTAGTATATTAAGAAAATAACCGTATTTCTAAATCGCGTTTTTTAAGGACTTGAGAGTTCATTAGATAACATCAAATAGAATATTTAGATAAAACTAAATGATGAGAATACAAATATGTAAAAAAAATCAATTTCGTAAAAAATGTCCTTTAGTACCTTTTCGAAATCAACGTCTCAATTGCTCTGAGGTATTTTCAAATAATTTCATAGTTTATGACTTGTAATAATGTTTCAAGAATGTAAGGGCTACAGGTATAATGCGGATTGAACATGTATTGCATTAAAATGCGTCGAGACACCCGGTTTCAAATGTCGCATAGAGCCTTTTTTGGGGAAAAGTATATGTTTTCCTTGAGATGGGGCCATCCCTAGACCGAGCTAGAGCTGGCTAACGATGCTCTAGCAGAAGCCCGAGGACACGCCCCGGGCGTGGGCCCCCGAAATCTGCCGTCCTCGCCCCACTTGCTTAGTCCAAGCTATTTACATAACCTTACTTAACGGGCCCCCCTCCACAACATTTTTATTTCTACTCCCGGCATTTTATCTTCGGCACGAACCCTCCTTTTTCAAGAGTTATGGCTCCATAACCTTTTGGAGAATCAATAATTGGGATCGTAGGAGAACATCTATTTTTTACTTCCCTAACAGCCTCAGGTAGTGAAAGAATGATGATGGGTCAAATTTGATTTTTCGAATTCTCATTCAATTTAAACGTTACAAGAATCTCGACTTCAAAAATGTGGTTATAAAATCGTGCCGCCGTCCTTTGGCCGGAGCCGCCGAAACTAGCGAGATCAGGCCGATGGTTACACTTGCTTCAGGTGGCACAAGGTGTATTTCGATTGAAGTTAGAGTTGCAGAAAGCTTAAAGAATGATATGAACTTTCGTTGAAAAGATATGTTTTAGATTAAAAACATTAAAATATAAAAATATTATGCACAATAATCACTTATGCTCATGCCATATTGGTCACATTACGTTAAATTCCACAACTTTGTATATAACATAACATTTGTTTTTTTAATATCTATCTTTCCAATGGTATAATATACATTAAATATTTTCTAAAATCTTTAGCTATTATTATTTATTTTTTCTCAGCTTTCGATGACATTAGCACCTGTCCAGTTATAACTATTATTATTATTACTATTATTATAGAGATTACCTGTGGCATATTGGTTAGCATAACAGCATTCTATGCCCAAGGTCGTGGGTTCAAATCTTCAGATGGCCCTAGTTATGCCGTCCTTCGGAGGGAAAGTAAGAAGGTGGTCCCTAGCTTATGCGATATCAGGTACTCGTTTAAGATCCCTATCCTAATTAAACCTGGATAGGCAACATTTCGGACTCCCACTATAGCATCGTACGACTAGCCGTAGTATCATAAAGTGACTTTAAGTGAATAAACAAGCTATTATTTTATATCACTATTCTTATATTCCGAGGAAACAATTTTACTCTTTACATCTTTGTTTCGTGATCAAATTCATTCACCATTTTAACAATGCACAAAATAATATGATCGATTTCTTTAAATCTGTAAGATTACAGATTCTTTAGAGGAAAACAATTTTAAAAGCCGGCATTTAAGTAATATCAGTCGTTATACGGTTTACTGAAAATTTTATGAAATTTCAAATAAGTAATGAGTTCCCAAAAAAAAAAGAAGTTATTAACTATTAAATAAGAGACATTGTACAATAGAATGTTAAATTATCATGTAGAATAACGAAATCGAATACGTCCATAAATATATTTATTAATTATTTATTAAATATAAAAAATATATACAAAAATTAATTGTAAATAAATAAATAATAATAAATATTCGCTTCACAACTATCATAAGAAATTTAACTACAGTTGCTATTAAACTTTTGTGAGAATGCTTACTATTTGTGAGTAAATGTAGTCAGATTTGTGTACTTACACATAATTTATTAGGAAACAATTTTGCTCTTTCCTTGTCCAACATCAGACACAAATGAAATGTTCTGCACAAGGCAATTGCTGCACAAAATCTTTATTTTACTTAGTTTTGGTCGATTTTTTTTTATTTATATGCATTGTTCTTATAAAAACAAAAGTGTATTATTATGTATAATAGTTCAATTTCAACAATTACAAAATATTGTAACGTAGTAATTATACGAAAGTGATAGAGTTATATGTTACATTCCTACTCTTAAAATATATTAAAAAATTTAAAATACAAGTTAAGAGGGACGTTAATACTAACACCTCTTTTAAATTTTGAAAATAAAATTTATTATGATAAAATGAAGCTTCTTTTTTAAGAAATATAAATTAACTTTCGCGCCCGAAACCTATTTTTATTTCTTACATGGGTTGAATCGACAGGAGACTTTACTGCATGTATAATATAGTGATGATGTAAAGACTTCTAATATTCAAATAAGCTACTCAATCACCGAGCGGGAATCTTAAAAAAGAAATTCCAGTTTCGGCCGCCCAAAGAAATTACCAAGTAAAATTTTATATTTACACAAATGAGTATCGTAAAGAGATAAGATTTATTACGACGTGAAAGGTGAAGTAGCTCCTCTTGTGTCTATATTATCTAAGTATTAACAGCTTTATACGCTATGTATTTGAATACACACGGTCATATATAAACTTTATAAACTATAAATATACATATCTACATAACTAATATTGTTATTAAAACGAGTTAAACTAATGTTATTCAATCTAGAAAACATACATTTTTTAAGACAAATACATAATAATATATAACTACATAGGTTATAATAAAAGGTTACCTAGGAAACAATCCTTTCCTTCAATATTATCACTATGAAGTATTCATACATAACTGTCTGAAAAGCCATGTAACAATATTTAATATTGTTCTTATATTTATTTAATTAATATAAATATTAACTAGTTTACAATATAAAAAATATATAGCTAATACACCTACTTATGTTAATTCCTTTACAGCAATGAACAGCTTTACCTGAAACAAAAGAGAAAAATATGTATATTAATAATAAAATTAGCAATTAAGAATATAAATAAACAAAAAAAATTGTGAATTTTAAATTAAAAATAAAAATAACATCCAAAAATATACATTTTTTTTTTCATATTTAAACGATTGATTTTTACTAAAAAGTAAATTTGTATTAAAGAAAAAAAAGTATGCTGCTAAACCCCACGATTCAGTATATAGTAATGTTCTACTTAGAATGGAATAATGACCTCTGTTCGAGGATGGATGGAGGATGGGTTTGTTAACAATTTATCTTAAGAGAGTCATTTTACAACAAGAATATGAGACCAACTAATCTGATGCTTAATGCAGTGCCTTGGCATAGAATGGATAATGTCTTAAAAGCTGAAAAGGTTAAAACTTGTTCTGGGCGGTCGCTAAATGTTTTCATTTCATTTTTTTTTGTTTTACGAATCTCTATATGGACTGAGCCAAAGACACTTCATGGGTTGTAGAGGTACAGTTTTTTTTTTTTTTTTTTTTTTTTTTATTATATATTTTACTTGCTCAAATTTAAGCTAAAAACGGTTCGGGTAAATGTTAAAATCGGCTATGAATATTGCTAAAATGAAATCAATTTTAAAAATCAGAAAAAAAATAATTATAAGTTTCGGTGGTGAGAAATTTAAAATTGTAAGAGCAAAGCATTGAATCTGATTCAACAAAGAGATAAAAATATGAGTAGCTGCTTTATTCCATAACAAGTACAATATTCTTTCTTTTTTTAAACCAAAGGATGGTGTTTTATTTATTTATTTTTTATTTTTTGTATGACCACTGTTTCCATTTAACCGCTATTATTTATGAAAAAAAAAATTAAATAGGGCAGAAAAAAAGAATGCTTGATTCTGATTGTTTTTGCTTTAAGAAAGGCATTATTCTGATTTTTAGTACAGTTGCGAAGTTTGCCATTTTAAAAATATTGGTATATTTGGAACGTATTTCATCATTTGAAACGCTATGTCGATTATAATCATTAAAATATATTTAAAATTAATATTTATATATTTTTTTTATCTTGATTGTTTTCGCATCTGTCAAAAGCAGTAAGTGACAATAAGCAAATGTGTTATAGAAACATAAGCAGCGGTCATGACAGGCAGAGGGAAGGAAAGTGCCCAGGAGCACCCCTTCCTAGGCTTTTATTTAGGAGAGAATGTCTCTCATCCAGCTTCTTTTCAGCCTTCTAACAGACAGTTCAGTTAATAATATGTCCTGTGAAAGTCTATTGTCTTGTCCGTGTAGTTTGCTATGAAAACACGTATAGAGCGTTCATATGTGTTTGTCAACTCATTTATTCATAGATTTATGGTTCAGCGACAAAGACTCACAAACAAAACTCCAATAAAGACAGCTCCTTGGACGTACACAACAAAAATCTACTTACGGACTTACAACAACCAACAATCAATCAAAAATTGTATAATTAATAAAAAAAAAATGCTTAAAAACAGTTTAGGAACTGTATAAAAAAATTATTTATAAACATTGAAAAAAACAAAAAACTTCTAGTATATTATGATCAACCTAAACATGTTTATTTTAGTTATGTTTAAGATGGAAATATAATCATCCAAATTTAATCATGATGAAGTTGTCCGATGATGGAGCCCCCGTGTGAGTAGCATATTCAATTAGCAAGATAGCCATCATCAGATCGGGCCGATACTGACAAGTAACAGTGAAAGGATCAGTAGCAGGTTCGTGAGCGCTCGGAACTGGATCCTATTAGGTTCTGCTGTATCGCAGTTATCTTACTGATAGTTCCGAATACCGGTAACCGAATAACAGTTGTACGTCTCTTGAAATAGTCAGCTGTAACATCTTTTCCGGCGGTCATTTTCATAAAACATGGTATATAATATTGTTTGTTTATTGGAAACTATAAAGTGAAGTCCAGTATCTTTAAAAAAATAAACTTCTATATTAAAGACAAAATGAAGCACACTGCATTAAAAAGATCTTTATATTAAAAATTAAAAAAAAAACAAAAAAAAACAGAATTCAAGTGCTTCAAATACTGGCTGCTATAGCAATTAGATTTATTTTTGTCATGATGATGCCTAGGTAAACAAAATATTTATATAAATATTTATTGTAGGAAACTCTATTATTTTTAAAAAGAGATAAACGGATATTCATAAAAAAAAAAAAAATATTGAGGAAAATGATAAAAAAGAAAAATTTTGTTGTTTTAATTCTTAATAAACTGTCAATTAGAGGTTAGTTGGATATTCTATTACATATATGACAGCACATTTTAATTGCACCAATGCCAAGCAAGGACTGGTCACCAGTATATGTACATATATATTTATTAATGTCTATTTTTAAGATTTGTCCTCAGTACTCCGAAGAGGTCTCATGTGACCCATTTTTACGGTGAGTTAAAGTGGCTCCTCCACCCAATCCGCAGACAATATTTCCTAGGATCATACCTTTACCAAATCATTAACTCTCAACACCCTCCATACATCCACAGTCTCCTACAACTTAAATCCTCAGTCCACTCACTAGAAACAAGATCGCGCGATTCCGACCTTTATTTTCCTATCCATAGGACTAAAGCTTTTGATCGTTCCTTCCTTGTCCGCTCCTCTAATTTCTGGAATTCTCTACCTACTCATATACGCCATGCTGCTTCCCTCTCCTCATTCAAATCCCAACTTTTCCAATACCTTTTATTATCTCGAAAAGACGCTTAGAAACTGTAACATTTATATTTCTGACATCACACTTTGAATGAAGAATAATTTTGTTCATTGTCTATATTTAAATGCTGTTATCTATTAATTAATTTTTAATTCCGTTCAACAAAATACTTTCTAAGAATTATTTTTATTTTATCATTATTATTTATTTTTTTGATATATGTGTGTATATGCGTTTATGATATGCACACATATATTAACCCATAATTGTAATTATTTATTAATTATGTTCCTTCTGTCTGTTGGCCAGACATGTATATTTCCATATACTGTACAAAACTGTTATTCTTAGGGGACCTAGTCCCAGAATAAATTTTTTTTTCTATTTCTATATAGATAGCTATATTGTACAATACATGGTGTTCTTCGAGTAGACTGTAATAAATAGTTATTAGAAATAATATGCACTAGATATCAAAATAGGTAATTTATTCAACCACAATGGTGTAACTTGGCATATGTAGGTAATATTGTTAGGTAACAGCATAAAATAAATTTCAAAAATGAATGAATTGAAATTGATTTACTCAAATGAATGAATCGAAATGAATTTTCACAAATTAATTAATTAAAATTAAGGTTAATATGGACATTTTTTTAATTCATTCATTTGTTAAAATTATTTATAGAAATCGCTTCTAAAGATTCATTGTATTCAACTGATACACCCATCTGACAGTTTTTCTTTTATTTTCATAATTAATATTCATTTTATACTGTTACCTAACATTATAACCTATTGTTCAACATATGTCACTTTACACCATTGTGGAGTGGAACATCTGTTTTCGTGAAATGATCTAAAAGTATAAATGATTAATTGCAATGTTAGTTTATGGATTTTTAACATCTCATGATTTAGTTCGTTGTATTTTTTCCAAAATCTTAAATACTGTATTTAATAACTTGTAAGATACTTAACGGTGGTAACATTAAATCACTATATTATTTTTTTTCATATTAACTTTTCGAAAATCTTGTGCTTCCCAACGTTTTATTATATGTCTATATCAATACCATATATATAAGTTTTTTATCACTTGATTAAAAAAAATTCAATATTTCTATCCAAAGGAAAGGATTGCAATATATTTTTCTTAAAAGCCTTCAGGAAAGAACGCCCTAAATGATATTTAAAACCTTATAAATATCCGTCGCGTGTTTTAGAAGTTCGTGAAAACCAAAAATAGCGACATCATTATATATTTATACTATCCTTAACCAGCGGCTTTGCTCGCGACTATTTCCTTTTCGTTAATTAATTAATATTAACTATAATACATATATGCATTATGTTACTCTTCAAACTATATTGATCCACAACGAATAGTATTTTGCACTTAATGCGATATTTTAATGGTATTCAGTCAAATTTACAATAAATTGCCAATATAATAATGGATAACCATAATTATTCACAACGTTTTAGGTTTTAGACCCATCCCGAGTGAAGCTTCCAACCAGAAAATCGCTCAAGTTTTAGAATTTTTTTTTTAATTTTATAATTGCATAAAACATAATTGCAAATTAATTTTTCTGAAATCTTTAGCTTCCCAAATATTATACGTCTATATTACTACTGATATTACAGGAATAATTTTTTGGTAATTTGCTTACAGAAAAATTATTATTTTAAAGCTTAATTGCAGTGTATTTTATTTATAAAGAATGCCCTAAATGATAGTAAAAACCGTATCATAAACCGACAAATGGTTAAGAAGGAGTTCGTGAAAATAAAAAATCGCGACATCATTGTTATATATATATATATATATACGACAGAGAGAGAGAGAGAGAGAGAAAATATCACTACATTCATAGTGCTATCTAATCTCTGTAATCTAATTATGAATAATATTATTGTTAGGATTGAAACAAATAAAAAGGTCTATACAAAAGGAGAGCGTTTTTCAGTCATTCCCTGCTTGTTGATTGTATTTTAGGGAACTACCTCTCATCGTACAAATTCAAAACTCTTAAAACTTAAATTTTAAGATAAGTGCGAACCTTTCATTCGAAGCTTTGCTTCTAGCAATAAATTGATAACGATAGGTAATTTGTAACCGATATTGTTAAAAAAAAAAGACTTGTTGAGATAAAAGCAACAGGGATGAGCATGTGATTATAACAAGGACTTGTAGCTATTAGCCGGTAGCCGCTGCGTGCCCCACGGCACGGAGGCACACAGGCCACTTTGACAAATAGCTGGCGGCGGAATGTCGGTGGCAACATGAGTAATAGCTCTTCCAAATATATAGAACCCTCATTATTATATCCTCGGCAAAGGTATTAGTCTTCCTCACCTTTTTTTATTTTAATAACATATACACTAATAATAATTTATATAGCCCGGCCAATAGGGCTGAGCCTTCCTATGAGAATAACCTTCTGATTATACACTGAAATATGTTAATGATAAATTTTAAAAAGCCTTAATTATATAAGCGTTTAGGTAGCTAATCGCTTTGTGTAGATCATATCTGGAAGGCTGCTAAGACAGGTGGCTGGCGTGTGAAATGAGTTCCTCGTCATTTTTTTTTTTTATGAATACAATCTTAAATCAGTTTCACATCTTTAAATTGTTTTCGCTTTTTATGTTGTAGAACAGTTATGACATATCTGATTTTAATAGCGCAGTTTGAATAACTTAAAACGTCGCAAAAGTCGTTGGAAGAAATTTAATACTGAAGATGTTAATAACATTGAATTTATTACCTACTTGAATCCGTAAGTAGCAATTATTCAATTTATAAAACCATCGTAATGGTAAATCAAATCCATAAGTTAAATAAAACATAATGCTTTGCCGAGAAAGGCTCATGAACATTCATTTTTTATAATTCGCATTGACGTATATTTGTTTCATTATTTTATTATATTATGAATCTTTTTAATCGACAAAAAAAATTGCTTCCCCCTCAAACATTTCGAGTTATGTAGAACCCGAATAACGAATAGTTAAAAATACGTTTGTCCGCCGTCCGCGCTTTTCTTTAAAACTACTAGACCAACTTTTTTTTTTTTTTATTCGGCACAAAAATACCAGAATAGGGCATCCAACGATGATTTTAACACCTAGGAATTGAGATCAGCTGAATAGTTAAAGTGGCGGCCTATTACAAAATTATTTAATTCAATAACTCTAATATTTTTTAAAGATAGAAACAGCGAATAATTATAAAAAAAGAAAAGGAAGGATTATAAAATATTTGTTTAATATAATCCCGATATTATTGCTAAGATTTGATTCAATAGAGAGTATAGACAAAATTAAGTAAATTCTATAGAAGAATGCTTCATGTGATTTTTCAAAACCTGACACATTTCGAGAATAGATTCGTTATAAACTGCATTATGAATGTTGTATTTTTTTATTATTATTATCATTCAGGGTTGTACTGGTGTTCAAGATAAGATTGCAATGAATCTTCATGGAAACTTATAATATAATTAAGGGAGAAGTCAGTTCAGAGTGCAGTCAAAAGAACACTCAATTAATTATAAATTTAAATTACTGGTGCCGACGTATCGGCCTAAATAAATAATCAACATTGTTCTTTTGACTGCACCCTGAGCCAACTTCTCCCTTATATACACACAGTCAACCATTCTCACTTCATTATAATAATAAAATAAAATTATTGGAATTGCTATTTATTTTACGCTATATGTAATTTTAATATCAACAATAATTCACAGTACACATCGTTTCATGCTAAAATATTATGTCAAATCTTCTCATGTTTATTTGGAAATAAAGTACATTTAGAAGAACTAAAGAAGGTAACAATTTCTAAAAGAACGTAGTTTGTTATGAAGCAAATTTAGCATGATTGTGCTGAAATGACAAGTATATATTTTATTTTTAAAGAGGGGATCCCAAATGTATCTCAACTATTATGATGATTTTTTTAGGTAAAACTAGACATTAAAACATTTGACTCTTCAAAACATTAGAGGACAACGCTCCCAAGGAGTTTGCATGAAAAAATTGGAATGTTTTTGAGCGAAGAACAAATTTTATGTTTCTATTTTCTGGTTAGTGAAGGCAGAGAAATAAGTTCCTTGTCAAAACTACCCTATTTCAAATAAAAAAATAATCCATTAAAATATTTAAGTTTTATGCTTGGTAATAACTCTAAAAATATAAATAATCACTTCAAAACAGTTCATTTAATAAGCTTTCTAAAAAACTAATTTTCTCACTTCTAAAAAGGAATCTTAATCTTAGCATAGTTTTTACAAGAACTGTTTGACGAGGTTATTTATATTTTTCGGGTTATTACCGATCATAAAACTTAAATATTTTAATGACTTATTTTGATACCAAACTAATTTTCTACTTTCATTAGAGCCAGAGATGTGAAATAAAATGTTTTTTTCGCGCAAAAACTTGCAAATTTTTTTGAGGCGACTCTTAGGGAACTTTGGTTCCTGATATTTTTCATAGTCCAATGACTTAATATCTAGCTTTATCCCCCAAAAAAAATTTCATTAAAATCGGTTAAGCACGTTTGTGTTTCGCCTCTTGTTAGTGTTTGTACATTTAAGAAATAACTGCAATTTTTAAACGCGTTTTAATCGGATTTCGGTTTAACTAATACGAATAAAAATATCGATTATGTAAGGACTGTTCTAAAGGAACTTTTTGAAATCAGCGTCTCAATTATTGAGTGACCCTATGCCCCCTCGTTAAGTGGCGGTTGCTGTACCAAGAGAGCTCCTATAGAACCTTAATCTTCATTCAAGTCAGTTTCGGAATCTTTATTTATGAACTACAACTTTTTTTTCATGTATTTCTTTCAATTCGGCCAAGGATATCTCCTCCTTTGGGGGACACTCCTGCTAACAATGCCACCCACATACCTCTTCAAACATTTGTTTTATAGAAATACCTCGTTATCTGTATCTCCACGTCGCTGTTGGAATTTTGATATTGCTTAATTTTAAGTTGTCGGGTCGTGAGGTTAAATCAATAAATATGCAACCATGTATTCAGGCGACGATGTAAAATTTTATTGAATAATTAATAGATGACATTACCATTGTATAATTTTTTTTTTTTTTTTAATATCGTAAAGTATGCTATGAATTCAAAATAACAGATAACTAGGAAATATAAAACAAATAAATTTAAAGTATGGCTATTTAAGAATTTATAATGGACTTACTGTCTTACGCAAGCTACTCTCTTACATAGAACAGTACTTTTTAGAGTAAAAAATATCAGGTACCTTAGCGAAAAAAATAAAATAAAAAAATAGATTAAAAAAAAATATATTCATTTATATTTACAACTGTATAATAAAATACATCTAGTAAATGTGATACAAGATTATACCGTCATGATTCACATGTAGAGATAATACACATTAGCAGATCTCCAAAAACTATGCTAAACCATAAGGTCTCGGGGGCCATCTTTCAGACGCGTCGGAAGATTATTAGGAATAGTAGAGGTAGCAAGGTTTGAAACTAGTGAATTAGAGAGGGAATGGAGTTTGTCATAAAAAGAGTGGTACCTAGTTCGGGCCATGCCAGCAACAAAGGTAACATTTAGGTCTTTGTGGATGAGTTGATTAGTGACAAAGGACCCTTGAGGATTTTGCAAAGGATTTAGGATTGTAAGGGTTAGAGCCGCGAAGAATTTGATGGTTTTGTAGAGCCCCAAAGCTCAACTCCGTAAGTTCGTATCGGCCGTATGAAGGTCACGTAGATGAGTCTTTTGTATTTGTAGTGAGCGTCTGTCCAGTAAGTATTGAAGTGCTCGAAAAGTTGGGTAGTTTCTTGTCGTTTCAGTCTTATGTGAGGATTCAAGTAAGACATTTGTCCAGATGGAGTCCTAGATATCGGATCTGTCTGACTGGGACAAGCGGAGTGTTATTGAAGGATATTGTAGGGCAAGGTGTCATAGGTTTGCCACGAAGGGTGAAGGTTATTTGGTGGGATTTATTGCAATTTATTTTTATCTTAGATTTAAAAATTAAAATTTATATTGAGAACTCAGCAAAAAAACTTAAGTACAAAAACTGCAATGATTTCAATCGAAAATTTTAAGACTCATAATGACAAATTCTTGGTTTGTAAACAACAAAACCCTACATAGGGACTTACAACAACCAGCAGTTAACCAACAAATACGAACTCAGTATTCACGTTTTTTATAGTAAAATGCACGAACACGACAATAGATTTATAAAAGACAAGTCGATAGCTAAAATGCCTCTTAGAAGAGACCTCCTCTGCTAAATTAAAGCCTATAAAAGAGTGCTGTTGACTTTCCTTCCCCGTGCCTATAATGTCTGCTGCTGAAGTTTTATAATAGTTCATTTGCTAATTGTCACATAGCTTTGGACAGGTGTGTATGAATAATAATAAGGAGGAGGAAATTCCAATTTGGATCTGCTGCTCAACTTCGCTGAGTTGCTATCAGTACACAGCATACCGCATCAATCCCGAAGACAATCTTAAAGAAAAAGATACAGAGAGATTCTGCCTAGTAGGAAATACATATATTTTACTAATTTTGAAATCGATCATGGACATGTGAAAATCTAGACCAGCCTCAATATATATGGTGATGCAGGATTCCCAGTGAGTCCAAGATTATGGTCTTCGCCATGTTTTGCATCTCATTTTTTCCGAGTCCATAGTTCTCTAAAAATAATCCAGTGGCTACTGGGATGGTCCCCCTGCTTCCGAACCAAAGTCCCACGACTTTAAATTCCCTTTCGCCGAACTCCTCACGAAATTTTTCCCTCAGGTATGGAATACATTTTGTATAAATGTTCTCTTTCTCCTCTTGAATCCTATTCCCTTGTTCCTGGTCATTTGTTCCATATCTGATAGTGGGATCCACTATCAGTGCTTCATTTTTTGTGGCACTAAATGCCAAGATATCCACAAATCTTGTCGACCCATCTGTATCAAGGCAAAAAAACTTAAAAAAGTAGTATTTAACAGGGATCTTAAGAATTCGTGTTTATAATGATCCCCTCCTTCGCAGCATTTCTTAACTGTAACCAGCATTTTTGTTGTTGTTTTTTTTTAGACGCTGCAATCGTTCTCATGGTCAAGGCTGTTGCATTTAACCCGTTTTCGGTAAAGATTACAACGAGCCCACCTGGTATGGAACAAGAGGCGAATAAGGAAAGTTCAAGGGTAAGGCAGGGTATACTTTTGGTTAGTGTTTATTAACAATAATATGGTGGCGGGCGAGGCCTTAGGAAACCGGTTGTGGAGAACAACTATTACAATACAAAGGGGATGCTGTCCTTTTAAGGGGTCCCTGGGCTTGGTCTTGTTTGTGTCAGGGGTCGAGTGGATAAAGCGATATGTCAATGATACCCCAAATCCCAAGTGGGCGCCAGCGGTGTCCCTAGCTGCTAATGGGGTACGGATTATATTTGCCCTTTCTGACGTCTTGCGATCATAGGGGCCCTTGATAAATATTGTATTTCGGTCAGTTTTACTTTCATTTACCTTCATATCATCTACATTCACATTCATATGAAATATATGGTAAAGAAAATATAGCTATCTAGAAAAATTTACGGAGAAAGTATTTTACGTTATATGGTCTCTAAAGTCCCTAATAACCTATGCTTATGTATGTGTGTGTTGTAAGTCTAGCACGAAAACTAAATGTCGTAAGAAGGTGAAATTTCAAAATTTCATATAGCAAACTATACGCCCGAGATGTTATAATGCCTATTACATCAAAATCGGCAAACCAGAATAGCCATAATATGCATTGGCACCTTTTTACGATTTTATAAAAAAAACGATTGAAATCGCTAAATCAATATAAAATTTAACGGGCTTTAATATCATCTAGGTTCCAATTTGGTTGAAATAGTCTGACGGGGCTTAAATGATGGTTTTGATTTTGTTTTTAATTTTCTACATCTAAACCTACACTTATTTTGTAGATTCCAAAAAAATAACCATATCATCTTATTAGGATTGATAAAAAACGGGTAAATATATTGAACGAATTCGATATCCAACTAAAGAAGACAAGAAAAAAAAGAAAGAAAATTATGTAAATTTTGAACAAAAGAACAGTACTACAGTTTTTATAGTATTAAAGAATTTACAAAAAATGATATGCACACACTTATAAAAGGTAATATAGAGTTATAAAAATTGGATCAAACTAACTGAATGCTGTAAATAATAGTATTAAAAAGTATATAATAAATCACATATTTCTATCGAAACTCAATGTAATTAATTATTTAATCTTTTTCCATCTCTAACTGTAAGTCGTTAATTGCGCCTAAATTCTAGGGCTTCACCGGAGCTGGGAAAAAACAAGACAACAACCAAATTATAAAATAACAGTAACAAAATTTGGAACAAAGAGGTGGCTTTTTGATGAAAATACATAATCAAGATTAGGGTTACAAGCCATCCAGCTCCAGCCATCATCAGATGTGGTCGGAACTTGACAACACCAATAAATTAAGAAATATCAAGCAATCGCCTCATCCATGGAATACATCATTGCGAAGTAATGAAATTATGAAACTGCTTTGGCGAGACTTCGCAGACATAGCAGACTCACACATCTCCATCTCATCCTCAGGCAGCCCGTACCAATGTGTGACTTGTGTAGAGTGCCTCTCTGAATAAAAACATAATTGAGAACTGCCCCAAATTCCATGTACAAATGGATAAACTTAATCTAGCTAGATCGTTGAGTGAGAGCTTGAAGGATTCTAGTGAAACAGTTAGTTCATTGATTAGGTTCGTCAAAGAATGTTCTCTGCTCCCGGAACTATAAGAAAAAAAAATAAAGAAAGAAAAAAAAATAATAGTAATAATATAAAAAATATATATAAATAAATTAAGAAAAAATAGAATAAATTCAGTAATTCAGAATGTGTCAACAAAATAATAATAAAAAATAAATAAACAATAAAAAAAAATTAAATTAATAAAAAAAAATAGTAGGAAAAATAAATAAATAAAAAGAAGAAAAAAGAGTAAAACAAATCTGTTACTACAAATTTATTCGGTGCTAATAACCAAGAGGTTGAGCACCTACTCCAATACCCTAACCCTAACCCTACAAGCCATCCAATAAATATGAATTATGAAAATATGGTACGAACTCAGCAAAATGTGGTATAAAATGGTAAAGAAATATTTGTGGAAATGACATATCAAAAATGAATAATAATAAATAAAAAAGTAAAATAAAAAGTATTTTAATAAATTGACAATCATGCGTGAAGTGGACTTGTTAGTATGATGTTGATACATATCAATACTAATCTATAAGCCATATTTTATTTCCATATTTTATAACTGTTGCCCAATAATTTTTCTCTTACATCCCCTTTTATTTTATTTTTTCTGGTTTTTCTCATTCCTGACGAAGGGCTAAAATATAGGTGGAAACTTCGGTACACAAACATACTTAAGTTTTTCATATTAATGTGATTTATTTGACGACCACACCCCCAACTTCTTCAATCATAAAACTGAATTATTTTTGGATTTATCCCTAACGTTTTTCCAAATACAGACCAAATATGACAAATCAATTTTAGTTAGATAAAAGCATAAGTCACGTTTGTCTACACATGTGTCAGCAAAAGAAGAAGTAGAAGCTGGAATTAATATGTTTAATACCATTTTTTCATTCTTCCCTAACGCTTTTCAACCTTCTTGACCATCCCTAACAAGAATCCCGCGTACGTACTCGGTAAGTAAGCAAAAGCTACATGCATTCTTTATATTTAATCGCCTTTCTAACTTTTCTATTTCCACTTATATCGGTGACCTTTGCTTGAAATGTCGTCCCATTAAATCTTCACATTTATTTTGATGGAGCCCTCCTTATGATCAATTGCAACCAGTTTTGAGAAATGGGTTAATCGATTGCTAATTTATACCAGCCTAATCTTTGGGAGTGGAATCGCTCCCCGAAAACGTTTTGATTCCTTCAAGGAAAGTTTAAACAGTTCAATTTCTCGATATATCACTTCGTCAAGTCATTTGTGAAAGAATGACACGACCAGCCAAAGGTACAAGGACAACGGCTGAATTTCCACACGCTCCAGAGAAAAGTTATCGTCATAACAAAATGCCCTAGAAAGTGTTCCAGGATCTCTTTCCAATTTTTAGTCACTTCCTAGGACCTGTACAGAACGCGATGACGTGCGAGATCGTGTACATTCACTTTCGTGATAGCTCAACACTTCCTAAAATGTGTGAACCTTAAGGTCAGAGGTTCCCCGCGATCTAGCAGTGGGAAGCAAGGGGGAAAAGTTGGTTGTTTTTTTTTTCATCTTATTGCATTTATTTTATCTTAAGTTATATTTTTGTTCATTTTCTGATTACAATCCATATTCGTCATTCATATATTTTTTTTATTATAGTATATCCTATATATAAGTGAAGAGATGTGCATATAGCTAAATATAATTTACCATTGATATCAACTCATGATTATCTCAATAACAATATAAGATTAGTTAAAATATAACTATGAATAATATGTTTGTAAAAGAGCAACCCAATATACTTGTTTTGTTTTTTTTATAGATCTTTTCCTACTAATAAAATCATAAGCTTATCATAACTGAATTTATATTTAATGTATTTGTGATAGTTATAATAATAAAAATCTTAACGAACCCATAGGTTCGATAATGATACCAGCAAATACTGCCTGCTCAGGTTCGTCCAATGATCACCGCCCAAACCCAAGCCCTCGAGATCAGCCTTAACACAATCCTCCCATCGACGCTTCGACCTACCTTTCGGACGCCTACTAGACGGTTGAGCGAATACTAACTTTCTCGGAATCCGTTCCTCAGTGTGCCCAACAACTATACAGGACCAAATATCTTACTCAGTACATTATTTTCGAAAAATTATAGTTACATAATTTTATAATTTAATATAAAAACAAGAAAGAATATTTATAAATTGATAACTAATCTGAAGGAATTTCATAACCAACTGAAGGGAAAAATAACATTATTATTTCCATGGTTAAATTATTTTTCCGCAATTAAAAATCGTAATATAGATATAAAATTTATTCGTAAAAAGATAGATTTTTTTGTGAAAAATTATATATAAAATTTTAAGTTATAGATTAATGAGAGAAACAAAAGATTGATAAACTTAGGTTATTGTTCTAGATAACACTTCCTATTGTTATATTATTTAATCTAAATATGTTTCCACTGAAACTCAATGTAATTTTTTTTAAATAAAAAAAAAACGTTTCGCGTGTACACATACATATACATATATATAGGGGTTGAATAAGATAGTCGGTACTGAGGAAATTTTTCCTGGTAGAACGACATTACCAAAGTAGAAGAAAATTTTCTCATAATTTAAGTATTTTGGCACTTTTCTTAAAACATCGCTCATTTCCAAAGCACCTCTTCCTTAAAAATTCCAATATTCAAATGTAAATTCAGCTTCTGCAGGAAAAGTGTCTTTTCTTGGTCTCAGTGTCATCCCGTTACTTTTGGCTATGTTTCAGAAATGTTGAGTTTTTAACGGATGATCAGGAGATCTCTTAATAACGAAAAAATAATCTTCGAAGTTGGGCGAGACAAAGATAGACTATTTACGTATACCCACATTCATTTTGCTATTTTTGCCAATTCAGAGTTCTAAATTTCTTTTTCAGGTTTCGATTTTCTGGATTTCATTTTGTCATCAGGAGTAAATTTTTCCAGATATAGATATACAGTTAATAACCAAGATTAACATTAAAATAAGACCTTAATGACGGAACTCCATTCTTCAAAAGTAAGGTTTTCTTAAAGATGTTTGATTTTGCTTCCTCACTACAGTAGAAGGAGCCTTTTATAGGCATATTAGCATTCGTAAAAAAATGTCCTTAGAATTGACAAAAAAATATATATATATATACATTTTAGGAATATATCTGACGTTCGATCTCATGCAGAAAAATTATTCCATTTATAAGAAAGGTTGTTAGTTCCAAACTGAGCCATGACATTCGATTAATAGCGTTAGGTGTTCGAAATCGATTTTCACGGTGTGTTAAACCCTGCTAAACGGACGTATCCTGGCAATGCTAAAGTTGAGCTATGGTGATGGCAGACCTTGGAGTAATGACTTTTCTCTAAGGACAGCGCCGGGCCCACGGTGAGATCCGTCGCAGGGTGTGGCTTTTTGGCAGGGTACTTCCTTGCTACTGTCCTCATCAGTTGTCCAAGCAGTTTCATACGCGTCATCTGCATCTGCGTGCTATACGCCTACTAACAGTGTAAAATCCAAGATGCGATCATAAAACAAATTGTCTTTCGAATGTCATATGTCAGATAAAAAATTAAAAACTATATATTTTTTTTCGGAATTTTATTCCGTCCACAGAATATAATTATATTAATTTTTACTTTCACTTACCTACATATGAAATATATCGAGCAAAATTTTCGAATTCCATTTTCAACGAGAATACACGTTTTAGGATCCCCTGAGTCCAAATAACCAAGTCCAGCAAAAAGGTCTGTGTGCATTGCATTTAATGCAATTTTTTGTTTTTGAACATAAGGATAGTAATATACCGTTGGAAAGAAAAAGTATTGTCTTATACAAGCGTGTAAAAGTTAATAAATAGTGATAAAAACCCGATAAAACTAACTGATCATTTTAGATAATAACATAATAGAGTTTTTTAATAAAACACATCTGTCTATATTAATTCAATTTATTTAATTCTTTAATGGTTTCACTCATTTTTATCTCTAACTGTATTTGGAAATTCTTTAATCGATTTTAAATTTGTTACGTTGTGTTAAATTCCTTGTCTTTAAGTGGTATTTTGCTTGCTCAAAATGTAAGTGAAAATATTTATTTTCGATATTTAATGATTTTTTATTTCCGAAAAGTAAAATCCGCTACACAGATGGTTAACTAATTTTGCAGTGTTTATGGTGATGAGGCATTAGGAGAAAGTACCGTCCCTAAGTGATTCGCTTTGTTCAGAACCGAAAATTTTGACTTGGTCGTCCTAGTATCGATGAAGACCAAATTCAAGCATAGGTAACAGATATTTTTAAAATACATACATATATAATTGACTAAAAATAATATGAGTTTTTATTGAAATTACCAGTAAAAACGCTACGAACTTATTTACTACCCATATATATTGTTAGTAGAGTATTGCGATCGTGAAAATTTTCTAATTCTAGTTTTCACTCGAAATACAAGTTTGTGTGTCTCTGCGTGTATTTGATCAGTTTAGCTCGAAAAAGAAAAATTGTCTAAAACTGAAATTTCATATTTTAGTGGAGTATAAAACTGAGATGTAACTGTAACTTTTTCAACAAATTTATCAAATCGGAACAGAAATTTTACACCGAGCCTTTTTCACATGTTTACTCCTTACTAAAAGATGATCTAACGATTTAAATTAAACTCGTTATATCGATGTAAAACATAATGGGATTTAATATGATGTAGATTTCATTCTGATTTAAATAGTCTTACAAGACTTAAATGTCAATGAATTTGAAATAAAAATAAATAAATTTTCTTCATCTAGAATAACTGGATTCTAAAAAATGGATCATATCGTTGATCCTCGTTATCAATGATAAAAAAATAATAATAAAAAAAAGGAAGGTAAATATATAAGTTGAGCTAATTTGATATTCAACTAATTTTTTTTTTCACATAAGAAACATTAATATAGATACATAATATACCTTTGGGAAGCTAAAGATTTAGAAGGAAATATTAGCTTACACACGAAATTGTAGAAGGTTATGGAGAGTGATTAAAACCGGATAATACTTATTTCTGTGTATAATAATAATAACATAATAGATAATTTAATGAAACAATTGAGTTTATATCGAAACTCAATAGAATACTTTAACTATTTTTCATTACTAATTTCAGTTAAAAGTTCTTAAATTGGTTTTAACAACAGAGGTAAGTTAAAATCGTACGTTGCGCGCACGAGGTTTTTTGTATTTTTTTTCCTTTTAGTTAATTTCTTTCTTAAATTATGTTGTTTAGTTTTTTTTAATACTTTTGATATCTAAAATTGGTTCAATATAATTTTATATATCCCGTAATTTATATATCCGGGGAATCCGTAATCTAATTAAATAATCATAGTCAATAATTGAGACGTTGATTTCCAAAAGGTACTAAAGGACATTTTTTACGAAATCGATTTTTTATATTCGATATTTGTATTCTAATAATTTAGTTTTATCTAAATCTTCTATTTGATTTTATCTCATGAATTTTCAAGTCCTTAAAAAATATGATTTAGAAATACGGTAATTTTCTAAAAGTACTAATTACGCATTTATTTTCGTTCCAATTCATTCTGAAAAAAATCATTTCATAACTTTAATATTATGTCATTATTATAGTAAAAAAATAATTCTAAATTTTAATGCAAAAATACCATAATTAGCTAGTTTAATAATATAGTAATATGAGATTTTCGCATTTCCTGTAAAATTTCCTAGAATGGATATAGTACCTTTTGGAAATCAACCTCTCAATTGCATTTTTACTGTCGCTCATCCCAAAACATGTTTTAACTTTGATTAATTAGTTCTGTAGTACTTTAAACAGCCATATTCACATCACATTTTTTTTTTTTTTTTTTTATTAAAAGGAAAGAGAACGTGACAATACAATGAAATAAATGTAGTGGTATAGGATTTTTATTGCTATTATTTCAGCAATACCTTTGGAGAGCGCACATTTATTTTATGCCAACAAAAGCGCGCAAAGGAATATAGTTATATGAAGTTATAAAGTTTTATAAATATTTTTACTATTTGCATCCAATATAATTGAAATGATTAACCAATCTTCATATTTTGATATCTTAATTTCGAAATTTGCTTTATCTATAGTTATTGTTATTTAAATATAATTATCTGTTCAGTCGAGTTTTATCGAGTTTCCTGAAACTTTAAAAAAGAAATATTCTAGAAAGAAACAAAATCTTGATTAATTTATTTTTTTAACATTCATGTTCTTCAAACACTACGGTAATTTTAGTCCTGAATTCAAAATAGAAACACATTGGTAATTAATTTTAAAAATCTCTTATTTTTTAATATTCATTACTACGTATATAAAGTACATTATAAAAAAATTATAAAGTTTCGTCATTGCATTAAAAGAGTCAAAATAAAATAAGGAAGCTAATGTCAGGGTCAACTTGATGCGGTAAAGAAACATTAAGTGCTTTCAAGATCAGTGAGGTGACATAACACCAAAGGCGGGATATGCGTGGGTACTGCACTGCGATTAAATATAGTAAAGTAAACATTTATTTATAGCCTTTATTTATTGTGTCATATTTCCTTTATTTTCTTTACAGGTCAACATAGTTCGGCCATTATTAAAGCAAACTCATAAGATTCGGAAAACCAGGAGTACCTTGTTTGAAATTGTTATTATCAAAAAATAAAATCTAGTATTTCTTAATGACTGTGGGGGACAGCTAAACATTCTAACGTCAAACGCATCCAATCCTTCCAATCCAAAGTCCTCCGAACAATAGTTAATGCTCCTTATTACGTTACCAACTGTACCCTACACCATGACCTTAATATTCCGTTTGTTTTATACCTGGTACCATCCAAATTTTCCAAATTTCATCAGAACCTTAGTCATCATCCTAACCCTTTAGCGCAATCCCTATCCAGCACCACCCATCCCTACAATCCTCCTCGAAGATTGAAACGGCACTGACCACGAGACGTTTTGTAAACATTTAAACTGGAGTTCTGACACTGGTCAGATCCTCCATTCATGTACGGTATGTTTGTGGCTACAGCGCCCTGACTCAGCCTCCACTGGCTCAGACCAGTGATGCGGCTGAGATAGAGGCGCTGGGATCTCTTGGATTCCGCTTTTTCCTCCACAAGTGGAGGGAATAGCGCTTGCTGGGGTCCCTTTAGCAATTGTATATAGTTATGATAGTGTGTAAGATGTTTATTTATTTGCCAACTTTTTATTTATCTCAATAATAGGTTTTTGTTTAGATTTGTTTTTGTTTTTTTTAATTATTATTATTATTTTATTGTATATATATAAATTTATTTATGTTCTATTTTATGTAATTTGACTATTATTATTATTTTCTGTATATATAGTATGAATGTGGTCTCTTATCAAGATTATTATTGTTCATTTTGTAACAAATTGTAATATATCTCAATAAAAAAAAAAAAAAAAAGTATTTCTTAATAAGCAAAGCGGACAGAAGGATTGTTTAATACAATATTTGAATTCTAAGTATCTTAAAACACGAAAACATGATTTTGAGGGATTGAAATTAATTTGTTAAATCTAAAATATTCAGTCAAAATGGATGTGCTACATGAATACAATACTACTATTTGATATGTCCTCAGCTAATAATAAAATTATCGTTAATCATTCAGTTTAGGTCCATAAATTATTAAAGGGTGTAGGTTTGATGTTCTCATACAAAGAAAAAAAGAAAGAAAATCAACAGGTGCACAAACCTAATGAACCTACCCACCTCGAAAAACTTGTGATACTGAATGCTTAAATGAAAAAACAAAAACAAATGCATATATTAAAAGAAGCCGAAATGCAAGTATCATGCAAGACCATTTCCAGGAACAAGAAATAAATGAGGATAATTGAATAGCGTTTACGGATTTCAAATGTCTAGGTCACGGCTGATGGTGAGCCTTTGCTTCTGCAGGGGTTTTGTACCTGAACCCGAAACATTTAATTTTAAGGATTCGTTTAGGCAACTTCGACCTTAATTTACGAAGAGTTTTACATCTAATTATCATCAATAAACACTTGGGTTCCGAAATTATATATAAATTAGGTTTACATTTGAGAAGAGTGAGGGTTAGCGGCTACCAAACGAGCGGTAATAGGGCAATTTTCTGCCGCTCCTAAGAACTTAGCATGGCCTTTACCAAAACCATGGGCACCGAAGGAATTCACCCCAGTATTTCTATATTATGTATGTGGGTAAACCAATTCTTATTTGAATATTTCCATAAGTTCCATGTTCTGCGAAAATTGTAAATTTCATTGATAATATTTTAATACGTTAGTAATTATATTGCCAGTGATCAGCATTATTTAGGTTAATACAATAAAATAAAGGTCTTAAATTGAGCTAATATTATTTTTTTTAATAAATAAAGCACTGGATCATCGCTTTGTCATGAGTCGATCTTTCTACTATTTGAAACGTTAGGCCTTTTCCTATGAAATGTCTGCTTTTGCAGAAAAGCATAATATGTAAAAGAGGTTTTTGTTATAAAATTAGTTAGTCGGAAGAATACAAATTGATAATAAAAATAAGATGGTTCCTCAATCTTCCAATAAAAGTTTATTAAACGTAAATATCAAAACTAGTCAACGTTTCGGAGGTCTTCCCCATCATCAAGACTCACTACAATACATTAAAAAATTATCATTTAGCATTATAAAATAACTTTTGTATATATACATAATTAAAATCATTATATATATATATATATATATATATATATATATATATATATATATATATATATATATTACAATGTTACATAAAATTATACTTACCTAAAAGCATTGTAAACATTAAAATATTATTCATTTCCAATAACAATTTTGTCAATAATTTATGTCATTAAAAATGTTTTTATAAAAATTAACACCAAGTAAAAACCACCCAGCTAAACTTACATATTTTTTGGCACCTGGATGGATTATGGACATCTACTTACTGCAGAAAAGTGCACACTTTTATTGGGAGATTAAGGGACCTAATTATGTATTAAAAAAAGTTTGTCATATCAAAAAAATTGTATTCATAATATTTAGTCTCATTTATAATACATATTTTGCTCTATGTTTTATCAAATTGTAATCCCAGAATCGAAAACTTTAGGCTCTCTGAAGCATTATTTTAAAGTCAGAAAATGTGTTTTTGATCAGAGAATCATTATCAAAAGTTTTCATCTTTTTTTTTTTTTTTTTTTTTTTTTTTTTTTTTTTTTTTTTTTTTTTTTTTTTTTTTTTTTTTTTTTTTTTTGCCAGGGGCTTGTCTTATTAACTGGGGTTACCACAATAACAGGTTATTAGCCGCTTGGTTAGCTCATTTTTTTCAAGTCCAAATGAGATGAACCCATAGAAATTGTATTTTTGTATCTGAATATATCCATCCTCGCACCACGATTTGGATTTAGTTCACCAAAAACATCACCCGAGTTCTTGTTTTTTATTGCCTTTAGATGATGTTTAGGAACATTACCTCCAACGTATAAAAAATGCACTAAATACCTGACATGCCATCAATATAGATTTAATTTTAATGCACCCTAATTTTAAAATATTTCATTTATCACTTTAAAAACCATCTGTTAAGACAGTATGACATGCCCTATCGCTCATTAAGTCAGTCCGGACCTAGAGAACAGAGAAAGGGCTCGACAACTTTCGCTTTTAAACTCCGAGTAGCTCTAATGGTCCTTAGGTTCGTACATAAATATACAGCCTCTATAGGATTTCCTCTTACAAAAGTAAAAGTAATAACTGAAGAACAACAGTTTCGATTGATATTTGGCTGATTGCTAATTAATTTAATATTTTTTTCAATTTTATTTAAGACATATATTTTGATCATTGTAAATGACTAAAAAAAAGTTTATGGTCTTACAATTCAAGATACGTAGAATTCGAATAACGAATAAATAAAATATCTGTCTAAACGGCCAAAACATTGACCTATATGGTCAAGACACAAATTACAAGAGATGTTATTCCCCCTCGGAATAACCCTAAACTCGGTTATTATTCTAAAGTGTTCTAATATCATGAATTTTTATTGAATTATTTCAACTAAATTATTTCTTAACCGATTACTATGATTATTTTTATGTTTTGTTGGGAGTTTAATTCTATATCAAATCGCATATGGTCAATTACTTATGAGTCAAAGTTTATTATTATAGAGAATAAACGAAAAACATTTATACTAGACTTCTTTACTATTTCTTATTATTTTAATTTAATTTTTAAGAAATAACAGAGGAATGGGGTAGGGGAGCCCGTGGCTGAGTGGTTAGCGCGCGAGCCTACCACGCTAAAGCTTGTGAGTTCGAATCCCAGTCTCAGGACGACTTTTTAAGCATCTGATCATATGGGAATTCACTCACAACCTCCCTTCGCGTATGTGGGACCCGTCAGCCAGTTGATGGCTACTCACAAAAATAAGTGTAGGGAGTGATGACTCTACCCTATAAAATGTCATCGAGTACTGCGGTGTGGAAACTTAAGAATCATACTGGGCGAACAAGGCCTCCAAAGCCTGTCGCGCCAATGGAGAAAAAAATAGCGTTTTGAAATTAGCAGTGGCAATTGGGCATTTTCCTTTGATTAATATATCGCTTTATATATCAGTTAATTACGTGTATAATATATAACAGACACATGAACTGTTAAACCCTAATATATTTATTTAGAAATAATAAACCGCTGTGTAATAACTTGCAGTGTTATTCTATTTAGGATGACAATTTTATATTTATTTTTTCTGTTAATTTCGGACTGCTAAAAAAATGTATGAGCCAAACATAAGGTGCTAATATGGAATATTTTGTGAACCGAAACGGTTTACAGTAGATGATTTACTCATAAACCGCAAGATTTCTAGACTTAACCACGTTAGAATAAAAACTGCTAGAATTTATTCATTACGTATAATGTTTTGTAATTTTTTAACTTCCATCATCCTAGAGAAACTTAGTATTTTGCAATGTGTGGTGAGTATACAATGTTTAATTCATATTATCAGAAGGGGAGAAGTGTAGTTGGTAGGACCTTGTAAAACCAATCTTTACTCTTGTACGATTTCGATACGAACTTCTGTTCAATCCTCTGTCGAATATAAGAATAATTCACACAAAATTTAGATTAGTTACCACATAAGCAAGTATTGTAGGAATAAAAGTAAACAAAAAAATATCTTAAAACATCTAATATCCTCTTTCACAAGTATTTCGATCCTTTCTCCAGGGTTCCTTCCATCAATCCTACAGGAATACTAATTTGGAGTCATCAAAATAACAGAAAAAATAAACAAAAATTAGAGAACTCGAAAATAAATCGGTAAAATAATCCGCAGGTTTGGATGATGCTATTTAAATATATATAAAATAAACAATTACTTCTTTTTTATTTAAATTTACATGTTTTTAACCAAGGTCTCAATTATCACCTTTAGAAAAGAGGAACATCACCAAATATATTACTTTCTCAAACCCTGTTGAATGTAATTGCCCACTAATTTTCCTTAGTTTGTATAATAAAGGAGGTAAATCCCTGCGGTTTAATCCTAATTAGGCGTTTTAAATGTAAATGAGTGAATTCAGTACTCACATGACTTTCTCCAGCCACTATCCACATGATGTATTTACTACTTAGATGCAAAACTAATGCTGTTTCCGTACGGTATTTCGCAATTTCAAACTGTTCGAATGATCAATGTTTTCGATAGTTTCGCGTATGTAATCCTTTCTATTTTCTATGAATTTTGCCAGATGCTATAAGTTCCTTATATGCTACAAGTCTATGTATCAGGAGTGAACATAAATAATTTCTAATGTTCTTTGCATATTTGTAACATAGTGCTACCTAGCCACATCAATGCCCGTATCATTAATACATACATTGTAAGCAGAAGGGATTGTATCAATTCCACGTATGTAATTATTATTTAACTACATACATATGGAATCAAACTTAAATATTTCTTTTTAATTATAGCAGTTAGGATGTACAGAAGAAAGGAACTTTTGAGCTCTCATCTACTTCGAATCTATTCTGTTTCCAGGCCTCCGGCAAAACATCAGTAACCGTTACTATTTGATGAAATTGTTACTAAAAGTAACACTATTGTTATTATTGACACATAAAAACATTTGCTATTTTCTATGAAATTTGTTCAGTTCATGAATGATACAATTATGATTAACGAGCAAAGTATAAAATTCCAGATTGTATTGTATTGGTTTTCTTCAGGAGACTGGATCCATCCGAAGGGGTTATCCTGCCGTAATGATTACATGACTTAGCGAGCTAGAGGAGCAGCATCACCTTGATCACCCTAACAAAAGCATCACCCAAGCTTGGGTGTAAAGAATCCAAAGGAGCAAGCCTAGAGAAGGTTCGAGGGTTTGAAAATACCATGATTTTATTTTTTAATAAAATATATTTTGATTTGTTTATAAAAGTTACTCGTAGTAACAGTTTTATCACATGTTACCGGTTACCGATAAATAACCAGAAGCCCGGAAACAGAAAAGCGTCTGCCTCTTCTATGTCATCCTCAATACTGTCACTGATTTCATTCTATAATAAAATCAATTATCCGTCGGATATTCCCGATAACCGTTTTCGCTTTATGGAATAACTAGTTTCCGTGATCACTAATAATCGTTGTTTTCTTTTCGAAATTCAAAAAAAAAAATTTTAAATCTTGTAGAGCAAAAAATACTAAAAATAAAGAAAAGAATGAATTGAAATTTAAACTTAATTTATTGAACTATATCTTATTGTAATTTTATGCGTGTAAATATTGTATGAATGTAGTATGTATGATATCTTTCAGCACTACTATTGATGTCCAAATTGGGACAGATTGTAATTTTACTCAATAAAAATTGTTGTTGTTGAATTTATTGAACAATCCAGTCGGTAGTACTGGTTTAACATCCTTTTTGCTAGAATGGAAAATATCACATTTTATCTTTATGCATATTTTTTTATTTATCTAAAGTTCCTAATTCGTTCAACTTACAAAGATAATAATAAGATGAAACGTTTTTTTTCTTCGAATCTAAAAGAAGAATAAAGTTTAAAATTCTAATGGCATTTAAGCCCTTTCAGGCTGTTTCAATCAGTATGAAACGTACATAATATTAACACTCATTCAATATAATCTCTTCTATACATAAATATAAATGATGTCAGATTCCTGGTTTCCCAGCTCCTTCTAAACAACGGATTTTGATACGTTGCGATGCAATCAAGTTTTACTTTAGAGAAGAAAATTAAATTTTCTGTGAAAAAATCATTAATAAAACTATTCCTGAAATACGAGTAGTAATATAGACGTATAATATAACATTGGAAAGCACAAGATTTCAGAAATGTTAATACGCAATGAAATAAGTGGAAAGTTGAGTTGTCATTAGTCCAAAAACCGTATGAATATATGTTATTTTAGTGCAATATTGTAGGCCGGTGGAAATCTTTTTTTTTATTAATGGTTTTCAGTTCTGTTTCTGAGAGAAAATATATTTATAAAGATGAGATCTTGCGCTAGAGAAGTGGATGCCAGAGGTAGTAGACAGATCAAATTACAAATTGTCTTTTACCTAAGAGCAACAGAAGCAACGTAACAGAAGAGCAAAAAGCTTGGCCCGAGAAGCATACGCAGCTGGTATATCATGTCGCCCGGTAAATATTTACTAATTGGACAACAAAAGGGAAGGAATAGAAGACTCCATTGTCCCAGCAGGTTGGCCACTTACCTTCTGCTGACTCACATCTTGCGCAAAGCTGGTCCTCCGTTTCGGCAATCTCTCTCGCGGGACCTAACCTTTTCTAGCTGTCACCTTTCGGGATTGATAAACGGGACATGACTTTGAAGCTGATCGCCTAGCGTAGAAATTAACGGCCGTCGCTATACGAATCAGACGCCTCTCGTACAGGGAACATGATAAGTTAATTTGCCTGGATCAACTGTAACTCCTAAAGTGATATATCCGAAAATATCTTTTATTGATTTCCCTTGGTGAAAAAAATGTATGTGTGTGTAATATATATATATATATTTATATATATATATATATATATATTATATTATATATATATATTCTTAGCTTATATAGTTTATTTATTAACTCCTTTTTTATATAAAGAATAAAGTTTAAATAGGATTACCTCAAGATTTTTGAGTAATAACTGCTCTGTATCCAGTAAATGCTTTGTTTGGCATTATCAATATTTTGCTGAAACTCTTTCCCAAATATGAGATGATAAAATACTGTATACTTGATGTATCAGATAATAGTTAGAAAATAGTTTAACTGAATTTTTGAATAAGGGTAGTATTTTATTTTATTTATTGTTTTTAAACCATTCCTGAGACATTCAAAGATGTACCAAATGCAGTTTTAACTTCCTTTGAGTTCGGATTTTTCTTCCGTGAGACTGACAGAACTCTCCAAAGTATATAGGAATACATGCAACAAAATAAAATAACAGTACGAGGAAATCTATTAAAGAATTAGAAACCACTTAAAGCCAGTCGAATATAGAATGGTTTACATAGGCCTTGCTTGTAAATATTAAATACTTAGCAGTCGTAGCCAGGATGTTCGTTATGGGAGAGGTAAGCAGGTTGAAAAGCTCGAGGAGGAGGGAGCCAAGTTGATTGAATATATAACTGTTTTTTAAAATAAAAAGTAAAGAGATCAGTAATTACAGAGGTTCGCACTGTTTTAAGAACAAAGGCAAAGAGGTGATTAGGACAATATCACGTTCAGCCGCCAGGTTTTTCCTTCAATCTTTATCCAGGTACCCACTTTAGAGGGCTGAGTATGCCCTAGGAGGGTTTCCATACCCAGGATCGCTCCACGGCTGAAATAACAGAATAAATAATTCTGCCTCAGCCGGGGTTCCAACCCGAGACCTGGATAACAGTAGACTAGTGCTCTACCGACTACACTAAATACTAAATACGCCGCACTTTAAATACTATCTAAAAACATTTAAATTCCAAATTTAATTACGTTCTTAGAAGTGAAAACACTATAACCACACATTTTGAATTACTACCTTATTTTACTTTTAGATACCATTGGGTAGCGTCTTCACAAGACTATTTCAAGCCCATAATTGTAATTAAGCCCTTTTACTTGTTGTTTATATTGTAAATACAATTGTAAAAATCAATAAAATATATATATATTTGTGTGTGTGTGTGTGTATTTATTTATGTTTATATGTCCTAACAATATTTAGGACGAAGGGAGCCCTCTCCCTGTTTATACCCAATTTGTGCCTATTAGAGCCGTTTGTAACCATTACAACTCTTACAATATTTATTTGACTAATTCATGTACGTTCAATAACTACTTCATAGGACCTATTTACATCTTTAAGTGTAGTAAGAAGTTGTATATTTTAATATGAAAAGTTGAATATCAATTAACATAGACAAGACCTAGTGAGGCGAATGGTAGATTCGGCACAGTGACCCGTTTCCTCCTCTCCCTTTCATTTCACTTTTCGAGACCTAACTATCCTGGATCTAATTTTCTCTTCAGGTACGAGCAACAGAACAGTAATTTTCTTAAGGCACGATTATTCTAATTTGCACTTCAGTGGCTCATAGCTTCAATGTAAAGTTTATTTCATAATAAAGCGGTGTTAATTTCTTATACTGTAATATGCCCATCATCATATTGTGAGTGATGATGGGCTCCTCACAGTGAGGAGCGAACAAGGAGTTCAGAATGTTTGAAATTGAGACGTTGATTTCCAAAGGGTATTAAAGGACATTTTTTACGAAATTGATTTTTTGTCATATTTGTATTCTTAGTTTTATCTAAATATTCTATTTGATGTTATCTAATGAATTCTCAAGTCCTTAAAAAAACGTGATTTAGAAATGCGGTCATTTTCTAAAAGTACTAATTACACATTTATTTTCTTTCTAAATCATTCTAAAAAAAATCATTTCATAACTTTAATATGATGTTATTATTATAGTAAAAAAATAATTCTAAATTTTAAGGCGCTTTAAATTTACTTAAGAGACCGTGCTCTAAGCGTCTCCGCTTATAATATGATTTATCTGTTAATTTTACTACGTTTTAAGTTGTGATTTTTTAACAAAAAGGACCTGTGACGTTATTAGTTTTATTTAGTGTGAAGAGAAGAAGAACTTTTTGATTTTTAATTATTTCTGATGTGAAAAACATGTGAACCATAAAGGTTAGTTTTTTTTTTTTGTTTTTGTTACTTTTATTTTTCAAGTTTAAAACCTTTAAAAAAAAGACTGTAGTGAGCGATTAAACTTGAAAAACCGTAATCAGAAGAAGTGTGGGGCTATGTCGCTCGAAGAACCGGGTAATATGGAGCTGCAAGAAGAGGCAGGTCCGTCAACGACCAATGAGGTTACTAACGAATGGAAACTTGTTACGGGACGAAAAAGGCCATCTCCTTCATCTGACCCAAGAATTATCAATAAAAAACGTAATCAAGTAGAAGTTAGCAACAGGTATGACCCTCTCCTAAATACAAGTAGTGTCGAACCTGACATGCCGCCAAATCAAATAGACAATGCAAAGGTAAAACCACCTCCTATATTTCTAAAAGGTATTCAAAACATAGAAGCGTTAATAGCATTTTTGAAAAAAGAAATAGGTAATAGTTATTTTAACATTAAAGCTACAGCCAGAAACACAATAATTTACCCAGCCACGCCGGAATCATATAGAACAGCAGTACGGTGCTTGAAAAAAGTGAAAGCCGACTTTCATACCTACCAGCTGCCTGAAGATAAAAATGCGAGAGTGGTTATAAAGGGCCTCCATTCTTCCACCCCAGCATCAGTAATTAAGAAGAGATTGAAGAGTTTCGGCTACGAAGCTACAAATGTCACAAATGCTATCTCGGCCAGGACTAAATTACCATTACAAATGTTTTTCGTTGATATCACGAAAAACACTTTTAATGAAAAAATATTTGATATCAACTATATTTATTACACCCGAATAAAGGTGGAAGAGGCTCGCAAAAAAAAGGGAAATACCTCAGTGCTTTAGGTGCCAGGGTTTTGCCCACACCAAATCATATTGTAACCATCAGCCTCGCTGTGTACGGTGCGGTGAAGCCCACGAAACCTCTGCATGCCTTAAAACTAAAGACACGCCCGCGAAATGTGCCAACTGTGAAGGGGCACATCCCGCCAACTACAGAGGATGCCAGACCCTCAAAAATCTGAGAGCACAGCGAACCCAAAGGTACCGCCCGCCGCCGGTGTCTGTCGAACCTCCTCCGGACCTAGAACAGTATCCAGCACTACCGCACAGCCTTCATCAACCAGCGCCTCCAGAACCTGTTCGTGCACCCCCAAGGATGGACCGCCAATTCGGAACTCGGCCCAGCGTTGAAGCTCAGCAGCAACCACAAGCAAGGTCAGGTATGAGGGAAGACAGTAAACAGCTGGTGCCCCCAGCTGGCTCTGTTCCTTTTCCACAGACAGATTTAATAAATAATTTAAATGCCCTCATCCAGCCCCTTTACAGCCTAATTAGCCAAATATCTCAACTCACTCAAGCTTTAGCTACAACTTATGGACATTAGTTCTCTGACTGTTGGCTCCCTGTCAATCCTTCTTTGGAACGCAAACGGACTACTTCGACATAAAACTGAACTGGAACTTTATGTTCATCAAAAACGTATTGACATTGTACTTCTGACGGAAACACATCTCACATCACGTAACAAACTTTATATACCAAATTATACTTTATACAGAACAGACCACCCCGATAATACTTCTCATGGAGGGACAGCTATATTAATAAAATCTAACCTTAAACATAACCCTATACATGTAGACTCGACGGCTCAGATACAAATAACAGGAACACAAATACAGACCAAATACAGACCAAATACAAAACTATAACACTTGCTTCCATTTACTGTCCCCCTAAATACAGCATTACTGAACAAATGTTTATTAAACTATTTAAATCATTTGGTAGAACATTCCTTGCAGGAGGTGACTTCAACGCGAAACACCAATACTGGGGTTCACGATTATGCACACCAAGGGGCAGGAGACTCAAGTCTGCTGTTACCCAGCTATCATTAACGGTATTTGCCCCCGACAGACCAACTTACTTACCGAATTCTCAATACAAAAAACCTGATGTACTGGACTTTTTTATAGCCAAAGACTTGTCTCTACCTATTACAATTACAACTGAAACAGACCTTGGCTCTGATCATTTACCGGTGAACTTGATGTTGGGGGTGGAAAAATCCTTTGTGGAAAAAAAACCATCGCTTACATATGGCATCATCAATTGGGACCTTTTTTCTGAACGAATTAATGCCCAGCTGACCGTTCCTAAAGCATTAAAAACCGAAAAGGATTTGGAAGAAGCGGTTGAACTCTTCACGACAACTATTCAAGAAGCTGCTTGGTCCTCACAAGAGACAAAAATAAGGCAAACAGTAAGCTCACCGTCCTACCCTCAATATATCAGAGACTTAATCAGAGCCAAAAGACGGACAAGAAAACTATGGCAGACCAACAGACTTCCTTCTGACAGACGACTTTTTAATAAACTTAACAACGAACTAAAAAGAGAAATACGGAAATTTAAACAAACTAATTTTGACATCTATCTGGAAAACTTGACGACGGATGACAACAGTCTTTGGCGACATACTAAGCGACTTCTAAAGCATCACGAAGTATCTGTCCCATTGAGAAAAGACGATGGTTCCTGGGCTGTGTCGGACAGAGAGAAATCCGCACTTTTTTCTGACCACCTTTCAACTGTTTTTCATCCTCACATAGACTTAACAGACATACACCACGAAAATTACGTGCAGAAATTCTTAGACTCCCCTCTTCCTATGTCTCTTCCGCCAAAACCCTTTACTCCTTCCGAAGTATCTAGACAGATTATGAAAATGCCAAAAAGGAAGACTCCTGGTGATGACCTTATCACTGCTGAGGTACTTCGAAAAATCCCCAGAAAAGCTTTAGTCTTTCTTACAACACTGTACAACGCTATACTTAGAACAACTAAATTCCCTATTCAATGGAAATATTCTACAATTTTAATGGTACACAAACCCAACAAGGACAAACATAGACCTGACTCTTATAGACCTATTAGCCTTCTTCCGGTATGTTCTAAAATATTTGAAAAACTCTTGCACGAACGCATTATTAACATACTGACAGATCAAGACATATTACCAGATCACCAATTTGGATTTCGATCTTCTCATTCCACAACACAACAGCTACACAGAGTTACTGACTTTATTTCTACTGCTCTAGAACTAAAACAATACGCATCTGGAGCATTTTTGGATGTTACTCAGGCTTTTGATAGGGTGTGGCACCAGGGTCTTCTTTTTAAACTGAAACCTATTCTTCCTTGCACATATTATTTAGTTCTACAGTCTTTTCTTCATGACCGTTTCTTCTCTGTCCGACAGGGTTCAGAGACCTCATCAATAAAACCAATCTGTGCAGGTGTTCCCCAAGGTTCTATCCTGGCCCCACTTCTCTACCTTATATACACTTATGACTTACCAACAGACCAAAACATTCTAACTGCGACATATGCCGACGACACTGCTATTATTACGAGAAACGCAGACCCAATACAGACCAGTATGACATTACAACACCACTTGGACAATGTACAAAACTGGTGTAAGAAATGGAAATTAAAAATTAACCATGACAAGTCACAACATGTTACATTTACTTTAAGACACGGAACCTGCCCTCCAGTTTATATAGACAACCACCAGATACCACAAACAAATACAGTAACGTACTTGGGACTAATCTTTGACAAAAGATTGACATGGGGCCCACACGTCAAAACAAAACGCAAAACTTTAAACTTTCGACTCAGATTATTATATTCGATACTACATAAACACTCTAAATTACGCATAAGACAGAAGCTTAACGTATATACTTATTTATTAAAACCTATATGGACTTACGCATGCCAAATTTACGGACCTGCTAAAAAGACACACATTCAAAAAATACAAACCTTTCAATCCAAATTTTTAAGACTGACAACGAACTCACCACCTTATGTTTCAAACGATACTCTTCATACCGACTTACGCATTCCGACTGCAACAAACCACATTCGAATGTCGTACAAAAGATTTTACGACAAACTACATGGACACACTAACCAATTTGTTCAAAATATGGCTACAACTGACATCCCTGACATAACTCGGCGAAGACTGAAAAGGAGTTGGATGAGGGACCTCCTAGCCTAAAATAATAGATCCTGTTTGAATGTCAGGAGGATGCACCACTGGGTGCTGTCTCCCTCATGCCTAACCATGCCATGTCTCCTTGTTTATAAAATCCCATTTGCTTATTGTAAACATTTTACAGGTGCAAATAAAATCATTAATGACAAAAAAAAAAAAAAAAAAAAAATTTAAGGCAAAAATACCCGAATTAGCTAGTTTAATAATATAGTAATGAGAGATTTTCGCGCTCTCTGTAACATTTCCTAGAATGGATATAGTACCTTTTGGAAATCAACGTCTCAATTGTTGCTCTTCATGAAGCGAGTTGCGGATTAAAACAGTAGTTTTTAGATATATTACATGAAACTTTGGCTATTAATTTTTTTTATTAATATATATGGTCTTACGAGAAACAATATATCCTACATAATTCTTGAGAGTAAAATATTATTAATAATAAATAAATTAGCATTATGTATATTAAGGAATTACTGTTTAAGATAAAAATATATATTGTGTCGCTCCTCTAATAAGCTGGAAATTCATAAAAATATTATTATTTTTAACTATTACACATCTATATTTCTAATCTTATTTGTAAAACAGCTGTTTTACCCACACTCTAATAGTAAATTCGCTTATTTGGTATGATATTAATTGTATTAAATTTATTTTAGTGTTCCTTTACTTCTCAGAGCGTTAGTGTTTTTTTCAGTGGCGCGATAGGCCATGCAGGCCCTGGGCCTCGCGGTGTTATCTACTGGGATTACACTCGCGTTTCTCGTTGCAATTTGTAGGGTAGGGTCATCACTCCCAACGCCTAATTTTGTGAGTGGCCACCATTTGGCTGACGGGTCTCACATACCCGAGGGAGAGGCTGTGAGTGAATCCCCATTTAAATACATCCTTATAAAAGCCCTGGCGGGACTGGGATTCGAACTCACAACTTTAGTACGAGAGACTAGCGCGCTAGCCACTCAGCCACGGGCATCCCAGAGCGTTAGTGTATTTGTTGAAAAGTCAATTTTGAGCATTGATTTCGAATGGAGTGTTTGAGGGAGACTAGAAGGACGCTGACCAAAATGGTTGGAAATCAGGACCCAAAACTGTCGGATATATTCGCTTGCCATTCAAAACGGACCGGAATTCCTTGGATCAAGAAATATATAGTTGTATCTTTCACAGGAGAGGGTAAGACATTCCGAACCTCTAGCCCATTCAAGTTATGTAGATTCTTCAAAAGCGTTGCACCTCAAATCAAAGTAAAATTATTAAGCAATGGGAATCTTCAAAATTTACTAAAGTAAATAAAGAGAAATTAACTTAAATGACTGTATT
The DNA here is from genome assembly GCA_023052935.1 of Piezodorus guildinii. Lineage (NCBI taxonomy): Eukaryota > Metazoa > Arthropoda > Insecta > Hemiptera > Pentatomidae > Piezodorus > Piezodorus guildinii. Next base: position 159,493,055 of record CM041292.1, read on the forward strand.
TGTATTATTAGTTTAGGGATAAAATAACCCTAATGGTTGAAAAGCCTTTATGTTATAAAATAAATAAATAATCATATTTGTAAAAAAAAAATTAACTAAAACAAATATTTCTGCTTTTTCTCCTACAGTTAGATATTAAATGCATCCATATTGTATATTTACCCCTTTCTCATCAATGCTTATAATATGGAATGGTTAATTATTTCGAATCAACAAACTTAAAAGTATTTTAGAGGTAATAAATTTAAATATGCGGCATTTAAATCATATCAAGCTATTTAGATGGAAATAAAATTTATATGATATTAATAGGCTTTAATATCATATAACTTTTATTCATTATCATATAAACTATATGTCGATGTAGCGAGTATGATCAAATCGTTGTTAGATTTGATTGAAAAAGTCGCTACGTCATCCCAGGCATAGACGTCTTAAATATGAAATTTCATCTTATGATTTCTCGGTTTTGTGATAGAATCATCACATACACAGAGAGACTATTTTCGAGGACTTGTTCATTTGGACTTACAGAAACCTAAAACTTTATATAAATAGGTTAAAAAGAACCTAAACTATTATTGTAACCTACTTTTCTTTTAACTAGTAATCTATGTAGTATATCTTGAAAAAACTAAAAACCATGAAAAAATTACAGCGTATTGAAACGTTTATTGGTTCACAACTCTAATATACAGAGTATGATCATTTTAAGATTTATGAAATTTTCTACAAACCCGTATTAGAAATTGCGGCATATTAGAAATTACAGTCATGCTTTTAGAGGTATTTAGTGCTTGTTCACACGATTACCTTTTCACATTTCTTTAGTTTCACAAATAACTCTAAAACTATCTCTTGGAACATTCCAGAGGCTCTTGTTACAGATAATTAAAAACATTATATCAAGGTTGGATTAAAATAACCAAAAATATAAAACACAGTAGTAATAATATTTTTGCGTGAGAGTTTGTGTGTCGTGACCCAAAGGATATAATAATAATAATATGATTTATTAATTAAATTTACAAATATAAACCATTCATAATAAATATATATAATCTTTAGTCCATTTGTAGAATAACCAGCCTTAACAAAAATTAATTACATATATTGTATAAATAATAATACCATAAGACTAACTGGACATTGTTTTTTGCATTTTTTATTATAATATTAAACTCTAAAATAAGTATATATCTATATTTGCAGGCCCTTACATGATAATTATACAATGCTACCTGTTTGAGCCTGAAAATTATATATATATATATATATATATATATATATATATATATATATATATATATATATATATTATTTTATTTTTTATTTTTTTTTTTTTCAACCTGTATATTTTTGTTTGAAATTTAAAAATTAAATTAAATTAAAAATATTTTTTAAATAAGGATTTTTTTTGTTAGTTTACATGTTTTATTTACGTTTTCTAGTGTTTCTATTCAATAGTGTAGGGATTAGCCACATAAGAGTGTCCCCCTTGCCCTCAAGCCAGTAACGTTCGCGCTAGTAAGCTGAGAGCACGCTTTTCTCGATCGGCGCCTTCAAACAATTTTTCGATCAGGACTTCGTCTCGTCCTTCCAGAGTCTCCTACCCGTCGTGCGGAACTGAAGAATTTATGGACAGTTACCTATCCTTGATAAATTGTTTTCTCATTATATTTGTTCATTTTTTTTTTTTTTTTTTTTTGTACCATTCTTAATAGTACTAACACACTAATCCAATTTTGAAACTTTTTTTTTTTTACAGTTTGGTTAATCGAAGAATTTTATTTTTTTTTATAAATCAAATTGATTTTTGTTTTATTGTAAATTTTCCTCATTTTTTTTTTATTAAACTTTTATTTATTTTGTTTCCTTTCAATTTTATCTTTTTATTTACTATTACCTTTTTTTTTTTTTATTCTAATGTTAAGTACTCAAGACCAGCTCTTTTCGAAACGGGTTCGAGTCTACGTTAGGCCATCTCTACGTTTATTTTGTTTTAACGTCACTCATCCCAACACTACCTAATTTTCACCGTTTGGATACTTTTTGTATTGCTGTATGGACAATACTGCTCCGCCAAGCCAACTCATCTTTATTTCCGATAACACAGAGCAGACCCCTACATAATGGTTCATATCCTCTATGTCTTTATTATTACCTAAACTACAATAATGTAGCTCTGCCGCCCTTGCAACATTACAATCAGGGTACAGAAGTTGTCCTCTGATTTTGATTATTAATTTGATGAGTCCCAGGCTGTATCTATCAGAGATATTACACAAAGGGTATTTAATTCATATATTTTTATTAGTTATACTCAATAACTTTGGCCGAAACTTTTTGCCGATTTCGATGTTTTTCTGAACATAAGGAACAATTTAAAACCACTCTAAGGTCTTATTTATACAATAAGCGATCAGCCAGGAGGGTAGAAACTGGAATCAGACGGTAAGGTAAGGCTTTCGATTATAGATATTGAAGAGGTTTGTTGATATTGAGAGTTCATTGTATAACGAACATTCAACGGATATTATTATTAAATGAAAATTCTAGCTTTTTCATAGATGATAACTTAATTAAAATAATTATAAATAAGTATAATAGCATAATCGATACCTTCTAAGTGACTCCTGCTCTCTACTCTCCTAGATAATATTTTTTTAGCCAAAAAAAGGGCTGAAACATTCACGAAAAAAATTATTTAAACCGACAAACGTTAATAAATGAAAAACTGACAAACAAAGAGTTCTCAAAAACTAAAGAGTAATCGTAGGAACCAACTAGTTACAATCATATGTTTACTTTTTGTTTTTAAATAATAAGATACTCGATCATTAATGAATGTTGCACTATCCTAGTATTAACATGTATATCGGAAAAGTCTTTATTATGATAACATTATAATCTTTAAATATTGGATTACAGTACCGGGCTAAATTATCGTTCTACTTAAAATAATATTTAATGTGTACATTGTTAAACATTTTTTTTTTTTATCATTGTGGATATAATTAGTTGACCGTTGAGAATTACTGAAGGAATTAGTCCGGGTAGCGGTCATTAAATGAAACAACTGAATAGTTTCAACTATTTTATTGTTTGCCAACGTTTCGACCCCCATTGTGGGTCATCATCAGGGCGTCTGGTAGGCGAGTGGAAACGTTCACGTGGATCAGTTTCCACTCGCCTACCAGACCCCCTGATGATGACCCACAATGGGGGTCGAAACGTTGGCAAACAATAAAATAGTTGAAACTATGCAGTTGTTTCATTTAATGACCGCTACCCGGACTAATTCCTTCAGTGATTTTTTTTTTAATCTACGTTTAGATTTTTTTCTGAATATATAAAAAGTTAAGGTAAGCTGCATTAAACAAAAACTACAAAAAAATATGTTCTCATCAGCCATTCCATTCTACTTGTTGTTCCCCCCCTCCCTATGTACTTAGCATTGCTCACAACTACTACGTTCATATATTTTTTAACTTTTTTTTGTATTCTATCCTTTATGTTATCTTTTCATAATAATTATAGTCACCATTATTACTTATTATTATTAGATACCGTATTAATATATTTACTTTTCCTTTTTCTATCATCTATTTTACGACAAATAATGACTTATAATTAGGTCATTTACTCATATGTGGATATGAAGAAAATTGTTTGTATATCTTTACTTTCTAATTGTTTCCGGCCGTAATGGTCGGCTCACATCTACCAAAACTTTGGCAACATTAAAAAATTGAATCATGATTACTTCTTTCTATAATTTTATAATGAATGTACAATAACTATTGTTTTTAATAAATTAATATATATTAAGTTTTAGGTTTATTATTTTCAAATATAATAAAATATAAACCTTTGTAATCGAACAAAACAAAATTAACTTCCCCTCAAAACTTGAGGGCTTACGTTTCAAGATGCGTTAAATCCGAATAACGAATAAAAAGTCCGTTTCTCCTTATAATTAATTGAATAATAAAAAAAGTGCCAAATTATTTATATACTTATAGTATAATATAGCGTTTTGAAATTAGCAGTGATATGCTATTTTTCTTAGAATTATTTATTGCTTTTCATATTACTTGATTGCCTACCTACAGCTTTATAAACAGTTTTACCTCAATATTGTTATTTGGAAATGATAAACCATTTTGTTATGATTTGCAGCGTTTTTAATTTAGTTTTAGAATTATGTTGCTAGATTCAAAAACATTTTTAATATATAATTAATGCTTATTTTGACATAACTATTTAACTTATTGTCTTAATATTTTACCAAATATAATATTGGATTAGGTAATTTAAAAAATATTTGAATAATCATGAGCATGTCTTAAAAATGTTACTTAATACGGCAAGTGTACTTAAAGAATATTTTGCACTACCACAGTCCCCATTTCTATGAAGCACTATCACCACTGAAACTATCATCGTTCATGATGGCATTTACGGCGCCCCCGCCAATTTCATAAAACACGATAAGTACCGCTGTTGGTTATTTGCCGTCGGTAAAACTCTCATTTATCTTTAAAGCTCTTACAAATTCAGCGGGATGTGGATCCGGGAGTAACCTTTGAGATCCGCATACCCTCCTTGCTAGGACGATTACCCTCTAATGAAAGACATCCTTGACCCAGGATCCTGTTTTGAACCTGTTCACATCCTCTTGCTTTCCATGTTCGGACAACTCCAGGCATTTCCTTCTCGGCTTCCTAGTTTAGAATTATTGAGATGGGGCATTAATTGCCAACATTTATGCGGTATAACGCTAACTGTAATATCTTATAATGCATCGTAAATTATATAATGTTATAAATATGAACTCACTTCAACGCTAGCGGTTGGAGAATTGCCCACGTCAATGGGATTCCTAAGCTCACGGATATTACATCTGATGTTAATTTTATTAATTGATATTACACTCTTCGGTAACCTTTTGATGTTACCTTTATCCCGACAGTACTAGCGCTTGTAATGATGAGTCTTGTCCAAGAGATTAAAATTTTAATTATCTTCTAATGGAAAGTGAAGTTTATAGTTCAGTGATCAATGCAGAAGTCATAAAAATATCTGATATCCGTGCGTAATCCACACTCCCACTCTTTTGTTTCTTTTTTTTACAAATCCTCCATTTATTTATTAAAATAAACTTTATTTTCTATTTACAAAATGTTCAGTTACAAATTATTTCGGATGAGACATCCATACAATCAGCAAAACGTTTTGTTATTTGATAATTATAATTCATTTGCCTAAATGACTAATATGTGATACACTATAATTTGAATTAAAATTATAATACAGAATTATAATTATAATTAGGAAAAATCATACAAAAATCTAGATATAATAACGGATAAAATAATTATTTATTTAATCCTCTACTCTTCTACCGCCAACGGTGTGAGCATCCTTTTTATTGAGCTTAATCCATGAATCTCTCTCCTGTGTCAATCTTCCTCTCCTTCTCCATTCCAGACCCCTTCTGTTAAAGGCTTCCTGGATCGCGCCTTCCCAAGTCTTCCTCTTGTTCTTAGACTTTTCACCCTTGTCTCATATACAGCCTTTGCTACTCGGTTTTCTGCATTCTGGAAACATGGCCGAACCATCTCAGTTGGTGCTCTTCAATAATATCCAGAGCAGGCCGAAGTCCCAGGTTTGACCGTATTGTTACATTTCTCACTCGGTCTCTTCTGGTCTTCCCCTCCATTCTTCTTAGGTATCTCATCTCCATCGCTTGTAAGTTGGCTCTTGTGCTTTTTGGTTAGAGTCCAAGATTCACTCGAATATGTGAGAATTGGTAAGAAAGTGTTTTTATAGACTATGTTTTTAGTGTTTTTGACATTTCTTTTTTTCCGATGAATCCTTTCCTGAGGAACTAAAACATCTGCTGGCAGCTTTCATTCTTTGATATATTTCGCCATCTATCCAGCCATGTTCATAAATAAATAGGAAATAGTTTTATTTGATAAATAAACTAATTAAACGCGTAGTTATGTTAATAAACTAAAATGATACGATTAATTGCATATTTTCTTTGAACATTTCAAGACGTTAAACCTTGAATACTCCATGGCACTTTTCTATCATTATTTAAATAGATATAAGATTAATATAAGAAGTAGTATTTTATAGATTGCCACAAAGCTAAGCGTTAATACTGGTTGTGGTGTATCATCATATTAAATAGATATAGATTAATATTAGAAGTAGTATTTTATAGATTGCCACAAAGCTAAGCATTAATACTGGTTGTGGCGCATCATCATTAAAAGTTACAATTAGGTGGTAACTGGAGTGTATGGTAATTTTATCCTAAAATACTTTGAAACAGTAGAGAAAAAAACAAACAAAACAAATCTACCCAATAAAATACAATTGAAGCAAATATACATATTATTAATAAAGCACAGGAAATTAACAAAAAATAAACTATTAATTTTTTTAAATACCTAAATGCAATAATATTTGATTTTTACATGTAGGGTGGATCTTTTTAGAGTAGTCTAATAACTACAGTATTTTGTTTATTTATTTAACGTTACTTATAAGTTCCTTTGGTTATTCAGACGATGCTTCAGTAGAAGTCCTAAATTTTTACTATCCAGATTTTAGTAGGATAGGGATCTTTCACAAGTAACTGACATCCCAAATGCTCCAGACCACCATTTTATGTCCCCTCAGAAGGACGGCGTGATAAAGGATTTTTCTACTATTAAAAAATGTTTGGGCCACCTGCCAGGTTAAAGGCTTGGGTTCAGAAGAATGTTATGCTGACCACTACACTACAGTTGACGCTATCATATTTTAATACTTTATAGGAAATCATTGAAAATATCCTTTATCCTGTTAAATTACATTATGAACTAAAGAACTAATTATATTTTATGGCTAAAAATATATATATTATCTAACTCAAAATACTGAAAGAAAATCTTGACCATAAGGTACCGTTGGAAAAAATAAACTCTAATAGAGATGTTTTATACAACTTGTATCTAGCCAAATATAGAAATCATTTACAGGTAGAACTTCCTCCATAAATATTGTTGGAAGAGTAATTTTGATATAAAGCAACCTTGCTGCCCACGGTAGACTAATAGTCAAAAGGACCATTAATCAGTGAGGGAAAGCATCCTTTAGAAATGCCGCTTTAAAGGAAGCCCAGTCGGTCACGTTTTGGTAGGCAGTTGGTCTTGAGGAAGATGGCGGCGATATTTGTTTGGAGGCGACTCTATCCGCGGTGTCGAAAGTGACGAGATTAAGGATGGTAATGGCCGAGCGGGTGCCACTCAAGTTACGTCAGTACTGTTCTCCATTCAACGGTTGCGTGGCAACACTTCTGCTTTCCATTCATCATTTGCATTGTATTCTTCATTCGATCTTGAAACATTATGGGGCGACTAAAGCCAGCAAATCATCGTCCAGCATATAGGCCTACAAGGAGTTCGAAGGGGGATCAGAACTAAGTAGTCTTCCAGAGTCATAGAACAGGCTTACCTCATCATCTACCGACAATTAAAATTAAAACTCTCTAAAATAGAAATATATAGTTAACTAATGTTCTCTATACCATAAAGGACAAGGATATCTATGATGGACCGCACATGGAGCGTCGATGCAAGGAGAGATTCACCTGAGGCAGCGAAGAGTGCTTCAAGCAAAGAATATTGGCGCTGCAAAAAAACTGGCAGTAATCAGATTACTTCTTATATTTAATCCATCACTTGCCCTTACGAGCTCTTTTTAGGATAGAAAATAATTTTTATTCTGGGACTGGGTCCCTTAAGAATAACAGGTTTGTACAGCTAGCCAACAGACAAAAGGAACATGAATAACTAATATTTTAAAACATGGATAAATATATATACATTACATAAAAAAATTAATAAATAAATAAAGTTTTAAGAAAATAAACACAATTATAGTTAGGCAAAATCAAAAATAAATATATTGATAAAAGAGTTTAAATATAAAATAAACAGTAACTTTATTCTAGTCTTCTAAGAGTAACGTTAGCTTTGATATAACGAATTAATATCTAACCAAGAATTAATTGAAAATAGACCAATTCGACATAAATAAGAATAATATACTCAAATGAAATGAGTTCTCCTTGTAACAATATGAAAATTTAAAAAAATACTTTAACTATTGAACAAAAAGAAGTTCTCTATATAGTAAAGTTGAAGTAGTTTACCCCTCAAACAATGAATTGCCAGTTTATTCGGGAAGCAACAACTAAATTTTTTATCTTAAGCTATAATCCGTTAAAAGGCATCTTTCTTAAATTGAACATGTATAAAAATAATATAATAAATTTTATGGGATAAGTGATTTCTATTAATATCATCATATTATAATATATTAATGATATAATAATAAAAACATTATTTAAAGCTCATATTTCATGCATCATTTCTAAAAACTGCTACGTTAATCTCCCAATTTTTTAATGACACTAAATATTCTGAACTCATTGCTAGATGCTCGATGTACAAAAATGAAGCGCGCGGCGATGCTCCACTATGAGGACACTCTATGCTAGCCAGTGGACTGATTATCAAGAAGCTTTTGGAAAGACTATTAGGATCATTATCTACCCTCAGGGGACAATAAAAGAACTTCAAAAAATGACAATGTCCAATATTTCTAGACAAGAAATCTTCCATTGAACGATTCACAAAATGTGTTAGATTGTCCGTAGAACCGCTTGGGTAGAGTAATAAAGTTAAAGGCGATCCGATAATCCTGAGTACTTACATTACCATTTCTCATATAATTTCAAAATGGAGATCAATTTGAGTTTCTATACTCTAATAACATAGTGATTTATAGGACGAATGTAAAGAAAATGAATCCTTATAATAAAACAATAGTATAAAACAAAGAAAATGAAATCAAACGTGATTTTATTCCCTCTTCTTTCACCTTAAAATTTGAAGTATTATTCATTAAGAAATCAGTAATCCGAATATTTAAAATAACTAACGAAATCGAATCAGAATTATCAGTGTAGCATAAATAGCTGTGGTATAACTCAATTATTCCGTTTCCTTCGCATTATGTTATTTTTCTTGTAGCTGAATAAAAACAAGGAAAGATCTAAAGGACAGGCGATGACCCAAGCCATCAGAACCTGAGTCAGAGCCGCTACGTGACACCCTAGCGATCTATTTCCAATCGATTTCTCCTCTTCGTGGCCTTTGTTTCTCACTTTTCGGATCGAGGAGTACCTCAGCTGGTGCATAACAAACAGCCAAGGGTCTGCCTAATCCAGATTTATTAGGATATGGAGCGCTGTGCAAGAGAATGCATGACTTCCTACAGATAGCGTTTCGATGTCGGTCAGTGAATCCCTTATTCCAGCCTTTTACCTGATTTCGGAGTCGTGTGAGATTGGCAATGCTTCGTTTCTCACTGGAATAGGAGAAAGTTTCTCGATAGTAAAACTTCAAAAAATGACAATGTCCAATATTTCTAGACAAGAAATCTTCCATTGAACGATTCACTCCGTCCCAAGAGGTAAGTGAGAATACAACGTTTTCTGGTCCTGTGCCAGGAGCATATTCATAGACAATGATTTGGGGAGGAAGGGGAGGGGGGGGGGAGTGAAACGCTTTTAAAAAACCTGTACCACTACAACCCATGAAGGGTCTTGGGCTCATTACATATAGAGATGAGGAGTTAAATTCCGACCTGTACCTCCTCGTGGTACTCCTTGGGTCATGCTAACACAGGCGGTGGGGCAGACAGAGCTCCTAGCTGGGTTAAGGCAATCTGTCTAGGGGAAGGTTACCCCGAAATCAAAACCCTGGTCCTCCAGGTTGGGGGTTTAGGATTCGGGCCAGCACCCCATTTCCTTGGAAAAAAACAAATCGCTTTCAGACTCAGCAACAGAAAAAAGCCGGATGGATTTAATCGGATAAGACAAAGGCTTCGGAAACGGACTAAACAAATTGGAACTTGGAATGTTCAAGGACTCCGGACAAAAGAAACGGAGGTGCAACAGAATATGGAGAGGCTTAATATAGAAATTGCGGTACTAACCGAGACAAAGAAAAAGGGAAAAGGAGAAGAGACCTTAGGAAGTTTCGTCCATTACTATAGCGGCGTCGGCAAGGATAAGAGAGCTTGCGCTGGAGTGTCTATTTTGGTACACAAAAGACTTAAAAACCAGATATTAAATTATGAATGCATAAATGAAAGGATAATCACCGTAGAAATGAATCTGTTTGGTGAGGAAGTAATTATTGTTGGCGTATATGCACCTACAGAAAGTGGAAGAAATATTGAAAAAGATATTTTCTTTGATAAACTGAACCAGATTCTAGAATCTATTCCATCAAGGAAAATAACGATATGTATGGGTGACCTGAACAGCAGAACAGGAAATAGACTCAGGAGCACGGTAGTTGGAAGATATGGGGAAGATTCGGTTAATGAAAATGGTAAGCGACTTATAGAGTTATGTGAAGAGCAAAATGTGACAATACTTAATGGTTTCTACCAGCACAAGGATACGCATAAGTATACGTGGCAGCAACCAAAAAGGAAACTGAAATCAATTATCGACTATGTTCTTATGAGAAGAAACTCTCGAGTGATTCCGCAGGATGTGCGAGTAATGAGGGGTGCAGAGTGCGGATCGGATCATTTTCTGGTAAAGGCCAAAATATTATTTAAATTTCCTAGTACGCCAAAAAGAAAACAACCTTGCGATGTGACTAAGGCTAAAAAGATTGAGTACCAAATAGAGGGGCTTCAGCATGAGTCCGTAGGTGGTCTTTATAAAAGAAGACTTCAAGGGAAAATAATAAATAAATCAGAAAAAGGAGATCTGAACTATGAGGATTTAAAGGAAATTTGTCACGAAGCGGCCCAAGAGGCGTTAGGAACTAGGAAAGAACAGAGATCGGCAAATAAATATTGGTGGAATGAAGAGGTAGCTTGTGCAGTTGAGAAAAAGAAATGTGCATACCAGAAATGGCTTTCTACAAATGACTACATCTCTCTAAATAATTATAGAAAAGCTAAAATGGACGTTAAAAGAAGAGAAGAGAGGCAGTAGACAAGTTTTGGGATCACAACTGTGAAATGATTGACCGCTACATTCAAGGCCAAAAAGTGAAGGAAGCCTGGAAAAGGTTGAAATCTATTAAGACTCAATCCCGACACAAAAATAGCTCCCACTTAATATCTACTGAAAAATGGAGAGATTATTTTGCTGAATTACTGCAAGAAGAGAGGTCACTCTATAAGCTCGATGGCCAAGAAAACGACCAGAGTGAGTACGAAGTTGAGGATGTCACTCTAGAGGAAGTAGAAAGGGCCTTAAAGGGGATGAAAAATTGTAGATCTTCTGGTCCCGGAGACCTGCCGATTGAATTAGTAAAAGCTGGACCAATGGAACTCAAGGGTAATCTTGCCAAGGTATACACATCCTGTATGAAGAAAGGTAAAGTGCCAAAAGATTGGTTAATAGGAGATATTATACCTATCTACAAAAAAGGAAAGAAAAACCTGTGTATAAATTACAGAGGGATCACGGTAACAAGCAGTGTGGGCAGGCTATATGGCCGAATCCTGAAGGAAAGGCTGGAGAAAGAGTTCTTTGATCAGATGACAGAGGAACAGGCAGGGTTCAGACGAGGTAGATCATGCTGCGATCATATTTTCACCCTGATCCAACTTGTGCAGAAAAGAGCATAATACGACCTAGAAACTCACCTCACATTCATTGATATCCAGAAAGCATATGACAGTGTTCCTCTGAAGAAACTTTGGGAGTCGTTAGATTTGGCAAAGATAAGTAAAGGCCTGATAAAAGCTATAAAAAGTTTGTATATGGGAGCCAAATCGAGAGTGAAGATTGGAACGGAATTCTCAGAGCCTTTTCCAATCTCAAAGGGCTTGAAACAAGGATGTTGCCTATCGCCAACACTTTTTAACATCTATATAGAACAGGTCTTAAAATCATGGAAAAAAAGTTGCCGGGGTATGGGAATAGAGGTAGGTAATGACGTTCTATTCACCTTACAATTCGCGGACGACCAGGTTGTCATATCATCGGATGAATTTGATATGGAATATATGTTGAGGAAGCTCGTAGAAGTATATGCACAATGGGGTCTGGAAATAAATAAGGAAAAAACTGAATATATGCCTGTTCTCTCATCTGTCCCTGCTCTCTGTTTGGAAGGCTGGACGATTCCACAAACTGATGCCTTCAAATATCTAGGCGTTACTATAGATAAGAACGCATCAATAGATAGGGACATATCTAATAAGATTGTTAACGGAAAAAGGATTATCGGGATACTAAATGGAGTGTTATGGAATAAGAAGGTTTCACTCCAAACGAAAAAAAAGATATTCCACTCCTTTTTGGTTGCAACTACGCTATATGGATGTGAGTCTTGGACGGTGAAGAAATCCCAGCAAAAAAAATTATTATCCATGGAGATGGATTTTTGGAGAAGAAGTTGTGCCGTGTCTCGGTTAGAGAAAATCCCCAATAACCAAATAAGGGAAAGAGTGGGGCCGAGCTCACCATTCTCGAAGAAATTAGTAGAAGAAGGATGATGTGGTATGGGCACGTTATGAGAATGGATGAAGCACGTTGGCCTCTTCGATTGATTGAATACTGCCCACCCAAGAGGAGAAAACGTGGAAGACCTCGGAAAAGATGGTTAGAAGAGGTAATGGAGGATATGGCAGCCAGAGGTCTGACTGAGGACGACTGTAATGATCGAGAATATTGGAGAGACGGAGTGCTGAGGACCGGGATGTGATATCATTGCAGAACCCCGGAGAAAAAAAAAAAAAAAAAAAAACATATAGAGATTCGTACTGTTTCTAGGCCAACGGCCGTGCAATGAGGTGATTAGGCCTTAATCGCGCTCAGCCGCCAGATTTTTCCCCAATTATTTTGGGTACCCAATTTAAAGAGGCTGGGTCCCCAGGAGGGTCTCCATACCCTAGGGTCGCCCCCCGACTGAATTAACAGAATAAATAATATTCTGCCATAGTCAGGATTCGAACCCAGGACCCGGAGCACAGCAGACTAGCGCTCTATCCACTAGACCACGCCGCTCCCCTATAAACGCTTTTAACGTTAATAAAATGTGTGAGATTGTCCGTAGAACCGCTTGGGTAGAGTAATAAAGTTAACGGCGATCTGATAATCCTGAGTACTTACATTACCATTTCTCATATAATTTCAAAATGGAGATCAATTTGAGTTTCTATACTCTAATAACATGTTGATTTATAGGACGAATGTAAAGAAAATGAATCCTTATAATAGAATAAAACAAAGGAAATGAAATCAAACATGATTTTATTCCCTCTTCTTTCACCTTAAAATTTGAAGTATTATTCATTAAGAAATCAGTAATCCGAATATTTAAAATAACTAACGAAATCGTATCAGAATTATCAGTGTAGCATAAATAGCTGTGGTATAACTCAATTATTCCGTTTCCTTCGCATTATGTGATTTTTCTTGTAGCTGAATAAAAACAAGGAAAGATCTAAAGGACAGGCGATGACCCAAGGCATCAGACCTGAGTCAGAGCCGCTACGTGACGTCCTAGCGATCTATTTCCAATCGATTTCTCCTCTTCGTGGCCTTTGTTTCTCACTTTTCGGATCGAGGAGTACCTCAGCTGGTGCATAACAAACATTAGGATATGGAGCGTTGTGCAAGAGAATGCATGACTTCCTACAGATAGCGTTTCGATGTCGGTCAGCGAATCCCTTATTCCAGCCTTTTACCTGATTTCGGAGTCGTGTGAGATTGGCAATGCAACGTTTCTCACTGGAATAGGAGAAAGTTTCTCGATAGTAAAACAAAAAGTATCCATCTTGTGATTTATTCTCTTGTAAGATAATCGATATTATTCTTGACATTATTACACAATATAAATTATAAATATTAAAAACATGGATTTTAGTTGTAAAATTAAAATGAAAATTTTCCGGAGGAAAATAATGTGATTCAGTAAATAATAAAGAAGATGACCGACGTTTCTTAGGTTCTAGTTTGAATTCTCACAAAATATAAATGTCCTCAAACAGTATCTCTATAAAATTTGAGTCGGGAAAAGCACAACGTGTCCTTAGAGTCACGATGTTCACTGTAAAAGGCATGTCATGGAGGGATTACAAAATTTTAATAGCAGCAAGAATTATTTAGTTATGAATAATTGTTCTAAGGAATAAAGGATCCCAGGTGGAGCAAGACAGTTACCGAATAGACATCTCTCGGAGAGAAACGCAAGCAGGGAGAGCAACTCAAGATGGAATAACTAGGCACAGAAAAATAGAAGACGAAAATATTGGGGATCAAAATGCAAATAAATTAAAAAACAAGCAGCGAACTGATAACCCAGAAGGTACGGCTGGTCACCGATCAAGACTAATTCTCCTTCAAGAGAGGTCTACACATCAGTAGAAAATCATTGGTTTTATTTAAACATACAATGTTTACTAGGTTCTTATTTAAATAAATTGATCCATTTTCACTCAACATTTTTTATTTCTTTTTTCCTTCTTCCTACGTTTCGGCCTTTGCCATTTTCCATGATCTTTACTATTCCTTTATATTGCACATATATAAAAAAAAATTATACATTTTGTCACATGTTAAAAATCTATTACAGGCTGACCAGCCCTCAATTTATTTTAAAAAGAGCCTAACAATACATTCATTCACGCAAACAAGTGTCAATTGTAATACAAATTAATACAATTTTTATTTAAACAAGTTTTTTGTGATATATTTTAAAAGTTTTTAGTGATTTTATTCAAAAGGTTTTATACAATATTTGGTCAAACATTGTTTCTTGTTTTAATATATGTGTGTTAACAAATTGTAAATATGTGTAAATAAAGGCTTATCTTATGGTATCTTAATAGGTCTAAGGAAACGAATGGCAGCACTTATACCATCCCTGTGTCACATTGGAGAAAAATCCAAATTGATTCGCCTTTTCATGTTCAAAACATTTCAAATTATATGATATATATGAAGATTCCATAATTATAGTTTCAGTGCAATGAAGGATTGACAGCGGTGTCCCAGTTTGTTGTAAAGAACATTGTTGTCAGGACAAGCGACCGATTGGCCCGGATCGCTAGGCGCTGAGTGAATATGAAGCAGATAGCTAGGACAATAGCCCGTGCCAGGAATGTGATGTGAGCTGAGGAAACAAAGTCAGTTGTGTAATGGCACCCCAAGCGGCATCCAGATGTCTTCATTAGCATCTCCTATTCCTTGGGGTACACCGTCATTTCATGTTGTATACCATCACATCACTTTTACTCATGTCCAACAACTCTCTGTCACTACCATGGTTCACTTCCATTTCCTCTCGGTGCGAGTCAGAATGTTAATGAACAATCTGTTCTCATCAACTCAATAGATAAGTTTAAAAAAATATTTTATAAGTAAACTAGTTTTATTTAAATACGATTATATGTCACTAGTGACCCGCCTTTGCTCCGCACGGGAACTATTAGAATGCGGTGTCATTTATGTCAAAAAAGCACAGTTCGTGCGATTTAGAGTTTATCGTTCTGGGATAACGTAAAAATCGTTACGAAAAAAGAAGAGCAAAAAAAAAACATCAGTTTATTTAATCATGTCTATTCATTATTATATTTAATCATCGCCACAAATGAGAAACTGAAATTGGTCAAATTTTTAATGGTTGTTTGTTTTTTTACAGTGAAACACAGATGAAAATTTCTCTATGGCTTCTATTAGATCCAGGAGCTACGGGTGATTTTAGATGCCATAGTCCAAGTCCTGTTATCACTGCCAGTTGTTATGGAATGATGTCAAGTACTATGGTTACAGATGACTTTACATCATCGTGTAAAGTTTAATTTAGTTTCCAAGGGAATCCCATTTATTTAATTTATAGTGAATCATTTGTCTTTATAAAATAATATAAAGTCTAAATAATTTATAACAAGGTAAGTTAAAAGTTTCATGACAATTCTCCACTTATTTTAACAACTTTTAATTTTTATGCCTTCTTTTAGTGCATGTCAACTTTTCTAAAACCTTGCACTTTCCATCAGTATATTATACAAAATCGAACCACTCATATTTTCTCTTACTTACATGACTTCATTACATAAAATTTAATTTTATCTACTAAAGAAAAAATTAATTGCAGTGTATTTTACCTAGAAACCTCCAGAAAAGAATTTTTTAATTGAAAAGAAAACCGGGCTAAAATCCATCCTCTGGTTCGGAAGGAGTTCGCCGAAACCAAGAATATCGACTTGATTTTATGTAAAGAGAGAAGATTACTCTTGTTTTATTTTATTATTTCTAGTTGCATAATTTTTATGGAAATTGAATTGAATTATCATGAATCACTAAAAAAGTGATCAGCCATTTTTTGAAAGTTTCGATTAGGAATTATTTTAAGTTTTTAGTGCCCTCCATTACTCATACATTGTAGAATAAAAGCTTTTCAGTATATATATATATATATATATATATATATATATATATATATATATAATATATATATATATTATTTTTCCCAGCCATACCTCGCCTTTATCTTGATTAATTTTCATGCAAAACACGAAAATCCTTAAGTGTTTTTATCATTATTCATTTTTTTTCATACATCCTCAATGTTTAATCTATTTTTTTCTGTGGTACCTATTTACTATCTTACGTAATTCCCATCGTACTTTTCTCAAATAGGATGATAGATAAATAATGATATTAGGCTCAATAAAAATTGTATATTACAGAAAGTTATCTAATTTTTTACCATCAAACGTCTTTAGGTGTAATGTATCTTCAGTTTGTTTCAATGATATCGATAGGTGCCCAATACTTTTATCCTAGGCTGTTCTAACCTGACAATCGTTGACTGTGTGTATATATATGAGAGAAGTTGGTTGAGGGTGCAGTCAATTTAACACACAATTAAGCGTAAACTTAATTTATTGGTTCCAATTACAAACCAAGTGAAATAGTAGTAATGACAATTGATAAATCTAATAATTTCTTAAAGTGAAATATTAGTAATGACAATTAATAAATGTAATAATTTCTAAAAACAAAAGGGGGAAAGAAATGTTAATAAAAAGTGTGTTAAAAAAATTAACACACCTTTTATTAACATTTCTTTCCCTCTTTTGTTTTTAGAAATTATTACATTTATCAATTGTCATTACTACTATTTC
This sequence comes from Piezodorus guildinii, assembly GCA_023052935.1. NCBI lineage: Eukaryota > Metazoa > Arthropoda > Insecta > Hemiptera > Pentatomidae > Piezodorus > Piezodorus guildinii. The sequence continues at coordinate 159,510,293 of CM041292.1, forward strand.
ACTTTGTTTGTAATCTTCAGTATAATTTATTTTTCTTATCATCTTTATATATTGCATTCCACTCCGGTTGTTATCTTTGTTTTTTGTTTTTCTTATAGCCCTAAAGAAGCCCTATAATTATGGTCGAAACGTGGCACCAATAAATTAAGTTTACGCTTGATTTTGTGTTAAATTGACTGCACCCTCTTCTCTCATAATTTTTTTTTTACGAAATACATATTTCTTAAATGTTTCGCTCACAAGAGATTAATTTTTTGTTAATTCATAAGCTTTTTTTCTAAGACACGCTTATACTTACCTAGTATTCTGTATCAAATAAAACACGTTTACAAGAAAATGTGTTCTTAAAAAAATTTCGCAAAAGAAATTAGACCCGAAACAATTGTCAAAATTGGCACAGCATTTTCGTTTCTTTGTTTACATCGGCGATCAGAAAGTATGCCAACTTTTACTAGTTCGGCAACCGCAGACGAAGGGATAAAGACTGACCATGGACCATGAACTTTCGGTCAGATCAACTTATTCATAGGATTTGCGAAACAATGGACCGATGAAAAAACTATCAGTAGGTCATTCATGTACTGTTACAGGGTCAGAAAATGTGGGCTTCAGCTTGCTTGTCTTCATCTTGAAAAGAAAACTATCATGAACTAAGAACACAAAAATGTCTTGGCTAACTTTAAATATCAAGATGAACTGATTTTTTTTTTTATAAATTACAATGTTGTTTTATAATTTGTTACTCAGTAAATTTTTTGTAGTTCGATAGCTGATTTATTTATTTATATTTATTGTTTGTTTTTAAAAATTTAATTGATGCATTTATCGAAATATGTGTAGATGATAAAATTCTGAGGAAATTAATTTGTTTGGAATCTTCGATCCCTGGTATAAAAACAAGAAAATCTAATGGTGTTTTATATATTTTTCTTAAAACATCAACAAGAACGAGGCCTATTATATTTCTACTATTTTGATCTGGAAACGTAATGATATCGGTGACCGATTTTTTTATTGTTAAAGATCTTTTCGCAAAAAATTAATTGTTTTAACATTTCGGGTTTTTTTTTTTCAAGCTTCTTAGTCAACAACATCTTAATTTAACTAAGCAATTACTCTCTGACTTTAAGAATTTAGTTAAAGCTGTAAATTAGCTTCTAAGACAACAAAAAAAAAATCTTATATGTTCCAGATATGAGGTTTTGGAAAAACAAGCATTTTTAACAAATTCTTATGATATTTAACTACTGACCCTGACCGATATTGATTAACACCGAATGAATCGGGTTTCTTAAGATGGTCTCTCTTTCGTAACCAGAGAGTGTCTTCAAATATTTATCACTTCGTTCATCCACGCAATAAATCTCAAGATGGCCCTAACCCAGATAAGCTGCAACATTCTCATTTACTAATTATTGGGGTGGATTCTTTGAAATAAAAAAAAAAGTTATTAACGATAAGTATATGCCTAGAATGTAGAAACAGGTTTTTCTTTAAAAAAAAAAAAAAGTTTTCAAGTGCCACTTTATTCATAGATTTTACACATTTTTAGACTCCAGATTAAAATCGTATTGAATTAGCCATGTTCAATAATAGGAAAGATTTATCCTTTAGTGTTATAGACCTTAATTTTAAATACACCAACAGAGCTACTTCTACGTACTCAATAATCATCATAATCGTTTTGTAGTTTCAACCCTGTTTTCAATTTTTCAACTTTTCACCCGGCATGCTACCGGCTTCTTCGTTAAAGAGCTTTAAGTGATAATCTTACTAACAAAAGTGAAAACACGATTTAAAGCAGAAAACGACTATTAAGTGAAGTGAGTTATACCCATATACCGACTATAAAGATAAAAACTTCAATTTTGTTAATATGACCTTCTAGTATGGTTTTTAGTTGTGAAAAAGGCAGAAACACAACATTTGAAATAAGTTGATAATTAACGAAATGAGAAATAATTTCTGACGTTGAAAACCGAAAATATAAATAGTAATATATCAAGTTAAACGTTGAATATCACAAGTTTTTACAAACATCAATTAGTAAGAAATGAAGTCATAGGAGTTAGTAGAGATGGAAGACAAAACCTATCAACTTAATTTATTTTTATAATTAATAATAATACACTATTTCGAGATGTTTCACTAGAAACTTAATAGACATCTACAAAAACTCTTACTGCTCAATATAAACTTATAAAATTTATTTCATATAGTAAGCGAAAGTAGTGTGATGAGAGGACCAGCTATTGCAACATAAAATTGTTTTACAATTAATAATAATTAAAATAAATAAAATATTTATTACTTATTATAAACGGCAGAGGAAAGAACGTGACTCCAAAGAATTACGAGGATGACCCGTAGTTCCGTTTTAATTACGGAATCCGATGGAAAAGCAACTTCCTGCCTTGCTCACGAGAAACCAGTGTGGCAACATCTTCCAAAATAAGGAATCGTGAAATCACAAGCTCGTGCAGTTTGGAGTACTAGATTCTTCCGAGAAACAGTATCGGGCTTAAAATTTCTTAAGAATAATATGATTTTTTTTTAAGTTTTAAACTTTTCTTGATTAGATATTGAGCAAAGATCTTTTTTTTTTTTTTTTTTTTTTTTTTTCTTACCCTCTGTTTTTATTTTCGAACAAAATACAAATACAAATGTAATGTGTATAGCTGTCAGATTTGTCCTTCTGTTACCCGGAGGTATTCTAAAGAGGATTGCTATATGCGCTGGATGCAGTATCGGGCTTCAAATTTCTTAAGAATAATATGATTTTTTTTTTAAGTTTTAAACTTTTCTTGATTAGATATTGAGCAAAGATCTTTTTTTTTTTTTTTTTTTTTTTTTTTTTCTTACCCTCTGTTTTTATTTTCGAACAAAATACAAATACAAATGTAATGTGTATAGCTGTCAGATTTGTCCTTCTGTTACCCGGAGGTATTCTAAAGAGGATTGCTATATGCGCTGGATGCACTAGTAATCTTTCAAGGGCTTCTTCTAAGCCTTTATTTATCCATAGCAAAATGGGAGGGACCATTCTTCAGGGTTTTGGCAATAAATTGAGTTCAGACATAGTCCGAACTCCTTCCCTCGGCGACAACGTCAACGAGAGGTAGTGATCCTTGCCACCTCCCAGGCAGAGCAAAGATCGAAAGAGAAACTTTCATTTATTTATTCTATTATTTTTCTTATAGCGGGTAGTGCCTATATATCTGCTTGCCTTATTCCAAAAGATCATAGAATACCATGCCGATTTTTAATATGTTATTGAATATTTTATATGAAGCAATAACAGCACCATTAGGATTTTAAATAGGGAGTGGCGTGGTCTAATTGATATAGCACTAATCTACTGTTCTCTGGGTCAGGGTTCGAATCCCGGCTGTGGCAGGATATTATTTACTCTGATGTTTCAGCCAGGGGACTAACCTACGGTAGGCAGATCCTCCTGGGGCACACCCAGCTCCTATAAAGTGGGTACCGAAAAACCTGGCAGCTGAGTGTGATCTCGGTCTAATTAACTCATTGGACGACCGTTGGCCTAGAAACAGTACGAACCTCTCTCTGTATGTATTGAGCCCAAGACCCTTCGGAGGGACAGTTTTTTTGTTTTTTTCCACAGCGGAAGCGTCAATCTTCAGAGACAAGTTTTGAAAGATGGGTTGTATAATCCTGCGACGATCTATTAGCTATTCAGAAATACTGAGAACATATGGAAATATATCTTTGCTACTTTAATTATTTATTACATTTATTTTTTCTGCTAAATGGAATGTACAGTAGACCGTAAAATTTTTGACTCCCAATTTAAACGAAAATATTAAATTTTAATACATGAAATGTTAAATTTTTTAAATCATAATATCAATTGCAGATTTAATTGTTGCCTGTTGTTACCTATTAGGTTGATGGTTAGTTGCCGATGAGTCCCTTGCACAAGCCAAAATAGAAACTCCATCCGAATTAGTCTTTGGCCAGAGTCATATATTTTTCTTTTCTACTAAAGGGGGAAATAATTGATTCAACATCAAACTGCAAAGACAGTGACTATATTAAAGACGTTAAGCTAAGTACTACCGCAGCCCAAAATATATAACCCTGATCTATCCTCTACTGACTACTACTTTTTTTCACAGTTTTTACCAACGATTTAGACTGTAAACATGCGTTTTATGAATTTCCTTCAATACGTGGCCCAGTTTTTCAAATTTGGGATTGAACTTGTTTATCCGTGGGTAGAAGTGTATCGGAAATTATGTTAAATACCTTTAATAAAAATAGGTTAAACGGAAGATTGCAATGTGTTATCAAATAATTAGTTGGTTTTCAAACCTTCCAAAAACAGTTTATTTCAATAAACTTTAAAACGAGTCAAAGTTTATTTAAATAATATATTTTTGGAAGATTTAGAAACCATCTAATTATTTGACTTGAACAAAAAAAATGTTAGATTTGATTCACTTTTTGTAATATTATTTTTAATCTGACATCATTATTATTTTCTGTATATATTGAATGAATTTGGTCTCTATATCACTATCACTACTGTTCATTTAGAAACAAATTGTAACATATCTCAATAAATATTTAAATATATATATAATATATATATATATATATAATATATATATATATATATATATATATATATATATATTATTTTTACTTCTAAAAACGGTTGTTTCTTGTGCTACAATTCAATATAACTTCTAAGGCCATCTGATTCGAAATAACTAATTATTGCAAACTTTTCTCTGTGTTTATGTATCTGGGTGGCTACACCTAAGTGTATGTTTATGGTAAGGCCAGCTCAAAAAACAAAAAAAAATTAGGATTAAGAAATTTTATATTTAAGATAATATAGCATCACCAATTTTACAACAAATTTCCTCCAAAATCTACCTAAGGATTATAGATAATCCACAATTTTATGATCAATAATTTCTACTTTCAGATTATTTCAAAAGTTTGTATGTATACCAAATAGCATTCATAGTAAAATGACTCCATTACTAGTCTTTTTTTCTAGTTTTCTTTATTGTACAAAAAATATATCAGAACTTACTCTATGTTTTGAGATATTTTTAGTTGGACGGCCTTTTAGTTCTCTTATAAAGAGTTAACTTTTTTAGAAGTAGAAAAGTAGGTAAACTTTGTGAGATGCGGGCACCAAATTTTTATTATTCTGAAACTTAATATCAAATTATTATTCTAACAAATACGAGATCTTCATTACATAAAAATTAGATTCAGCACTAAATCTGATATCTTCTGGAGTTGTGAAAAAAAGATTTCTCTAGAAGTCAGAAACAATATTTTTTTTTCAACTTCCGTTATACAGTTTCTACTTTCCAGTTCTTTTGACGTTGGCACAAGTAAGAATTATGGCTGTAGTTGTTCCTGAAAGTTACCGAGGCAAAAATCCATAACTCGACCTTTTGGGTAGTTCTTCATTCATGTGAAAGTTCTGCCACGCGTTATTTTATTTTTTTTTCCGCAGATACCCGTGGTTTTAAGCCGTACTCCGTCTGGAGGAACTATTGTTCGGAATCGCGCTTTATTTGACTTATCAATCCTGTTCAACAATCATTCAAACAATATCTCATAACACAAATATCAAGGATCCATTAATAAATATAATAACAAATTAAGATTATTATTTCAGAATTTCGCACTTTCTCAGATTTCGCTTGAAATTTTCACCTACCCGGACTCAATGAGTCAAGGGTTAGGCTCTAATTATGTTATATTTAAAAAATTTCTAACAGTGGCTGCTGTCCCTAGAAGGACTGCTCGCTGAACCTCCGCTAGAATTCTTACAGGTAGCTCTAGTTGTTGGATTGATTCTAGCGTACTCTCTGGAATCAGGCCATTGCAAGATAGTATAATTGGGTAAATCACACAGCTCTCCAATCTATAGAGTTGCTTTAGCTCCTCTGCCAGCTCCTGGTATTTCCTTTTCTTTTCAGAAACCGTTTTTTGAAGATTGTCATCCGATGGGACGCCTATTTCAACAATCTGTGCCAATTTTCTATTTTTATCAATAACTAAAATGTCTGGCCGATTATTTAAAACTGTGTAGTCCGTAATGATAGGGTGATCCCAGTAAATTTTAGTTTTGAGACCGGTAGTTATTGGTAATGGGTTATATTTGTAATAGGGAGATTCGCTACTTAGGAGATTCATCTTTAATGCAATGGCTTGATGAACAATTTTCGCTGCATTGTTATTATTATTATTAATATAATAATAAATTAAGAAAATAATTTAAAGAGTAATATATTTAAAGATTATTATATTTTATTCGATTATTGTAATATCATTTATTGAATTTAATAATTGTTCTTCATTGAAAATATATATCACATAAAATTTCCATCAGCATGTAAATGGGTAAGTTGAACATTGGTAATATTGTGGGTTGATTGGTAATTACATAATATTCGTATTGATGTCTACGGTTGTAACTGTCTCCTGAGATTGAAAATTGGTCCTATAATGTTTATGGATAACTAAATCGATAATTAAATTGCATGATGTAATTTTTAAAAAAACAACATCTGCTTCAGTAAGTACTATGGAAGCTATCAGATTAATATTAATTTTAGGCCAACTTTTTTTTTTTTATTTTATAGCTATTTGTTTACTAAAATACTATAAATTATCATAATAACTCTCGGTTCCTTCCCCACATCCAGTCTCTGTATTGAAAGTCTTCTGCAATTTAATTCGTCAATCCATTCCCCTGAAACAATTTTGTATTCTGACTTTTACATTACACTCACAAAACTAAAACTTTTGATCATTCCATTCTTGTACGCTCTAGTTCTCTCTGGAATTCCCTACCTAATCGTATCCGCCATGCTTCTCTATCATAATTCAAGTCTCAGCTGTTCTAATACCTTCTATTTTCCCAAACAGTCGCTATACAATTCTAATAATTCTTATCTAATATCACACTTCGAATAAGACCGATTCATTATTTTTTTTTTCAAATTGAACTTTATTTTACTCTTTTCTTTTATAATTGTACTTTTTTGTTTTGCTCTTCTTTCTTTTTACGCCAATGTAAATAAGAATTAATTATGATCCTTTGGTCTTTTGGTCAGACGAATTGTATATCTTAATTGTACAAATCAGCTGTCCATAAGAGACCCTGCCCCTTATTATTTTCTATTCTATAAATTTATTTTAAAGTAAAACACGCATCTTTAATCTGTTTATTAGTAGAAAAAGATTAGGGCTCATTAATTTTGATATTCTGCTCTAAATTTTAATATTTTAAGAATTAAAACTTTATGAATGTACCTTTATGTAAGACCCAGATTTCGTTTGTGAGTTCTATAAAAGGAAGCTATACAACGACGCGTGTGAGTAGCAAAAAGGCGTATTTCACTTTGACCGAGAGAGCTAAATGTTAGAGGTAGACTTCGCAAGCAGGAAGTAAAATTTGAGATGCAAGCAAGGCCAAAAAGGACCACCCCGAAATGGGCGTGTCTTCGCGCATAACTGACTCCTTGATGAATTACCGTTTCTCAAGAGATAAATTCAGCCATTGCTCCTCCTTGGTGACAGACCCCCACGTCTTTTTTTCTTAATGATGATGTTATGATGTTATCTTCAATGATATAAGGATATTTCAATTCGAAGACTAAGAATTAATTACAGTAAAGATAGATAAAGATCTATAACGAAACAACTAATGCTACTGGTAAGGAAAGAAAGTATTAATTATATTTAAGGTCTATGTAACTAAAATCTTGAAATCTAGAATAATAAACTAATATAAAAACTGTTTAACCAATCTCAATCACTGAATATATAAAACACACACAAATATATATATATATATATTATATATATATATATATATATATATATATATATATATATATATATATATTAAATTATTTATTTTATTTATCCTCTGTCAACATTAATAGAATGTTTAGTGAGGAAGCTGTTCTTACAAACCTTTTTTGAATACCACCTTTTATCAGTTTGGGGCGACACGCTTTGGAGACCCTTGGCATGGTTTCCAAGATTCCACAACACAATTCTTGATGATATTTTAAAGAGTAAGGTCAACGCTACCTGCGACTATTTTTTTGTCAGTAAACACCGGTTGACGGGTCTCACATAGAAGGGTGCTTGACAAAGTCCGTTCGGGACTGGGATTCGAACTCACAGCATTTGGCGTGGTAGGCTAGCGTGCTACGGGATCCCTAACTAATACTACCTTAACATAAATAAATTTTTACTTGCCAGAAAATATTAAAGTTGGAAGAGGAAGATAGGAGTTATATTCCATTAATGAAAAAGCTACTAAAACTAATTATATGTTGTTTATTTATCAATTAATCAGCGAAATATTAATGCCTATTATCTATAGTAATAATTATTACAATATACAGTATAAATAAAGTAAAACTATTTTAATTATTATTTTTTTATTGATAACAATAACATGGACAGCTCAAGTCAGATGGCTATTTCAATTATCAGAACTTTATTTTTTTTAAGTAGGACTATAGCAAACCCAAGGAGAAAATTAAAAGGGAGTAAGTAATTATCTCTCATTCCACCCTCCCCCCCCCTTTCCCCCTGCCTCCTAAAAAAAAGGGCATCGAGAAAAAAATAAATTCATAATGGATTATTTGATGCCCTAAACCAATAAAATAAAAAGTACCTATTACCATAAATATTATCAAGTTACAGTGATGTGATAAGACTATCTAGCTCAATTAAAGTTTGTAAATATGTTTAATCTTTCCCTTTTAACCATCTAAAACTATTTTTCTCAATTAAAAAACAAATCATTCCCCCTCTCCTTCCAGACGCTACACGTGAGAGAGAGGAGGTCAAGATATGATATGATTCAATGTAGTATTCAGAAGTGTATTCAGAAATATTCATTATACACCTTAATCCTTCTGGAGGTTAAAGGCTTATAATTACCATAAATATTAGTAAGAATTAAAATAAATAAATAAAAAAAGAGCCATGTCGTGACTTACTTTAATAATCATGATTATTCACAATCGGAGAAAATATACAATATATAATGTTTCTTATGAATATCAATACATGGAGAATGTCTGTGCATCACAAAGTGATTTAATAAAAAAATAAATAAAAAATCCTGAAATTATGTTAAAGACCGAGTGATATTCCTCATAAAAATATCTTAAGCACATTATGCACTAATTAGGAAGGTATCCAGAGGCTTATAATTAGAAATTAGATTCCAGTTGATTTAATTATACGAATAAAAATTTTTATCTATTAACATATTTCTTGTTTGACAAGAACAATAATGACCACAATTAAAAACCTGAGAGTAAGAAATATTAATAATTAGCATTAACAAATTGCAGAAACGGTCTGTGAATTTTAATTAGAAGATGCTAAACCCACAAAACAGGGTGCTGGTTAAGGAAACATTACAGGTTGCATTCAACAGGAATGAAGGCGCTCAATTACCCGTATTTAGATGGAGTTTAACTAATGTTATAAATTTTATTTTTTGTTTTATATACATATTCGTGCAACATACCCTCGATAACCAAGCCAATAAACAATGTTAGGTAAATTGTTTTTTATATGCACGAAAATTTATCTCAAGTGTACAATATTTTTTATTGGATATATTTTTAACTAGATATACTTTTTTAATGTACAGTTTTGAAATTTATAAAAGATATTATTATAAAAAACGATAATGGTTATTTCCCGAACAGAAAACAAAGTATTGAGAAATATTAATGACTAGAATCATTATTACAAGATTATTATCTACTAACGTAGATACTTTCCTACAGGCTGAAAATAACCATGAACTATAGTTGTTTTTTTGTTGTTTTTTTTAAAGATGGATATTAATTTTTTTAATAAATATTGTTAACGTGCTATTAATAAACGCAAACAATATAATTAAAAGTAATCAGATTAGTTGATATAACAATATTAAATAAAATTTGTGGGTTAGTGTTTTTATGATTGATTGATCTCATCAATTTTGTCAACTTTCATTAGATTACGTTTAATGAATTAATATTATCAAAATAATTCATATTATATATATATATATATATATTATATATATATAATATATATATTAAGTATATATATATATATATATATGATATAATTGCGAATATACGTTAAGTCAAGGGTATCTATGATATGGAATCAAAGCAAACAATCGCAATTTTTTTGTAAAAAACGTTAAATGTATAAAGCAAGGTAGATGTTACGAACACGAAAGTACTCACCTCAAAGTGACGCAGACGCTAGGAGAGAGTGAAAGTAGTCTATAAGAGTTCCCGTGGGGCACTGTGCATCTTCAGATCCTCGCACGCCCCACCAACACAAGTCCCACCACCGCCTCCAGGTCATAGTGGGGGCAGTATGTAACTCTTAGGGGTACCCTTTGTCGAGTGTCTTATCTGTCCTTTGAGGAGGATGGTTGTGTAGTGTCCAGTGCAGGATGTCTTCGGATATTAGGATAATTTGAATATGCTTACGTTGTTTGGAAACGATAATCGCGTCTTATCGGTTGCTTTTTATTAAACTAAAGATGAATCAGCATTGTAATACAAATTATCACGCAGCTATATGGCGTTCTGGAACTACAGGCACTCATATTTTTTGATCGTTCACATTGCGCCCTAAAACTTGATGCCTTATGATGAATGGTCATGAGACTCACTCAAGAGCACAAGGGCAGTGGCTAACTAGATACACAAATTATGTCTGTTCGACGTAAGCATTTCACACGAAGACTATATTTCTTTTTCTAGAACCTATAGAAGTATTGTGCAAACCTTAGATTCCCTTATTGTGAGTTGCTTCCGTTAGAATGATAGGCTTCAGATAACCGAGGGAAGCGAATATGATTGACTACGTTTAAAAGGTCACCCATTCGATTGCTAGCCAAGCACAATGTTGCTTACCTGATGCTAGTCCGCTCGACTAACCTGCTCTCCTCTAAGCGATACATATATGTAAAATTGAGCATGTTTCAGGTTACTCTCAGATATATAAAGTTTAAAAGAGGAAAAGGTATAGAATTAGAATAGAATAGAATAGAAAATAAATTTTATTCTGGGACAGTGTCCCTTGAGAATAATAAATTTGCACAGTTTAAAATATACATGTCTGACCAACAGACAAATAAACATTATTAACTAATATTTAAAATTATGGATAAATATATACATAAAACAAAATAAAATAAACAAATAAAATTATAATAAAAACAATCCTCAGAAAATAATTGTGTTGAACAAAATGGAATATAAATGAGTTTAAATATAAAACAAAAAGAAGAAAAAAATAAATGAAATTTACATTATTCTGGTATTTAGTCTTCTAAGATAACATAATTTTTACAATAATAAAGGATCTTTAATCGGCTAAGAATTAATAAAAGATAAACTAATTAAAACATAAATGAAAATAATATACTACAAAAACAAGAAACAAAGTCTTCTAATTACAATATAAAAAATACTATGACGATTGAAACAAAAGAAAATTTCAAGAATAAAAAAAAAAAAAAAATTAGCTGTCCTTTTTCCTCTTTTAAACTTTTAGTAAATATTTCACGGTACTAATCAATTGTAGCAAGCTTATTTACTCTAGGTTTCTAGGATTGTTCCAAAAGAGATTACCAACTGATGGAAAAAGCTTTCAAGAACTCACAAAGAAGTTTCGAACGCAATAACAACAAGAAGAGGTTATGGTTTATGTCACTCATGATAACGATTAAAACATAAACTAATTAGGTGAAGTGGAATAGGGCCATTCGAAATTAACTAACGCTATTCCGAATCAATTAATGAAGTGGAGTGAAATAAAAAACAGAATGAAGCGAATGTGTTCCAATCTAACAGGTTGCTTTCTTGCTCTTAAAAAGAGTCCCCTGGAGAAAAAGTTCTTCGGCCAGTGAAGGTGTGAATTTATAATTTTATTATTCTTTATAATGCAATCGTATTCCCATATGGAAAAATTTCACCAAGAGAGGTTAATCTCTATTAGATAAAGTTTAATAGAAGCAAAGGATTGTTAAACAATAATATATATTTAGACAATGTAAAATGCCTCTTATTTCGTCACTAATAGGTCCATAAAGACCTTAATGTTCCTTATGTTGCTGACTTGGGTCTGAAACAGGTACCACTCCTTCCATGACAACTGAATGAAGGGGGTGTATGAGGACCCTACAAGGACACACCCAGCCTCTATAAATGGGGTACCCAAAATGGGGAAGAAAACCTGGAGGCTGGCGTGAACTCGGCCGAATCACCTCATTGCACGGCAACTGGCCTAGAAACAGTACAAATATCTATATGTACTACCCTTTCATATGTAGTAGAGATGTAGGTTTTTTTTAAAATTTTACTATCGTTTAGCAATTTATTTAGTTTAACTAAGAAGAATCACAAATTATTTAATAGTCCTTTGCTTCTATAAAGCTTTATTTGAGAGTAACCCCCCTTGGTGAAGTATTCCTATCTAATTGTCATCATATAATAATTAAAATCTTAATTTACTTTGCTTCCTAGGGACTAAGGGAAGTTACTCCTAGTTGGATAAAGTTAAATAGAAGCAAAGGACTTTTAAACAATTTTCTACTTTTAGGCAATATAATTATGAATTATTATTTTTAATTAATTCTTCATATTACTCCCTACTAATTGTAATTATTAAAATTATAATAATATGTTGAACTGATCTAGATGAATTACATACACACACACACACACACATATACAGTATATTGTGTGTGTAAGTTGTTTAAACATACGGAAAAACAATCAAATACGCACACATATATCTTAAAATGACCATAAATACATATTTAAACATATGTAAACTATGTAAAGATATAAAAAGCTGATGTTTTTAATCGTCTGTTAAAATCTGAGATATGAACAGTGAAGTAATTCATTCCGAGTTAAATAGAAAATTTTACAGAGGTACGCTATCTGATTCGAAACCATACAAGATGAGCTGTAAATATGCAAAACTCGTGATATGCATTTCGCGCTGCAATGAATTAAATCCTCAGGGCTATCAGACGGGGTGTTGAGCAAGAAAGGCAGAGGAGGATTTCATAAGGATATTGACCAAAAGCCATTAAACGCCCGTGGAGAGATGTTCCCTTTTCATTAGGGACAGCTGCGTGTTTAAACTCCTCCCGCCGGTCCATCAATGTTTCGAAACCTGCCGCCGTTCTAGAGCAGAAGACGATTTAGTATGGAATCCAGAAGAGGGAAGGTTCTGACCTAAAACCTTTCCGATAGCTCTAATAGTAGTGCATGGCTAGTGCAATTAAAGACAAATTACAGCTGTCTTTAACTAATGGTCTTTAACATTGGAGAATATGCCACGTCCATTCCCCACGCAACCTATGGAAAATATAAATTGAAGTCACGTCTTCTCTCTTTCAATGAAGAGGTTATTTAGTCCAGATACATATTAGGTCGTATCAAATCCCATTAAAAAAAATCGTGTAACGATGCTTGTTCGTCTAGATTTTGGAGCAATATTTTTACAAATCACGTTCTTGATGAATTAATCCATCTAACGTTTTCATTCAAAGAATTAAAGTGGCAGTTATAATTTCTGGTTATATTTCACTTTTTTTAAATTTCTAATCAGCCAAATACCAAAATAATAATTAATTTCAATCCATGCTTCTAGAAAAATGTATACTTGCAGCTATTTTATGCCACCAATTTAAATAATAATTCTTATTTGATTTGATTAAAAGGTCGAATAGGTCATTTAAACTTTATTATAGTTGGAAATGCATCCAACTTTACAATATTCATTTGGTTTTAAATTAAAACATATCTAAAATAAATATCAGTAATATCTAAAATATGTCTATTTAAAATATTACATATAGTATCAAATCATAGGAATAGAAAACATAATAAGTCAATTAAACTTTGATTTATAGGTATAGATAAATTAAGATGATCGAAATTATGTTTGTTTTTATTTTATGCATATTTGAAGGGTCAAATAAATTAAATTCCTACGAAAAATGTTTGAGGACCTCTTCATCCAATCAATATAATGGCAAGAACTCCATAAATTCAAAAAAACAATACCCAGAGATTCGTACTGCTTCTAGGCCAACGGCCGTGCAATGAGGTAATTAGGTCTTTATCATGCTCAGCCGCCAGGTTTCCCCCCTTCCAATCTTGGGCACCCACTTAACAGAGCTTGTGGGTGTCCCAGTAAGGTCTCCATACCCCAGGGTCGACAATAAATAATTCCAACCTGGGACCCGAACAACAGAAGCTAATTGATCTTTCTACTAGACCACGCTTCTCCTAGAAAAAAAAAAAAAGTGCTAAAGCTCAGAAATTATCAAGTTTATCAAATCTTCAATTAAATTTCTCAGTGTGCTCAAAGTCACATTAAGTTACCTTTTATTGTTTATTTTGTTCCTAACTATCGACATTTTATTAATGCGTGATGCTCTGGCCTTCGCCTGTTGGGATATAAGAATAATTATTAAGTTAGACTGTACCTATGCTGATGACACTTGTGTGTTATCTGTCAATAACCATCCTACTATTGCCTCCCATACTCTTCAATCCCACACCAGAGAGCTCGAGGTATGGTGGAGAATCAATATCAATTCCAGGAATTAGAGAATCAAAATCAATTCCAACAAATCCCACCGAATTACCTTTACCCTTCGTCGTAAACCTGTGACATCCTACCTTACAGTGTCCATTAATAATATTCCGCTTGTCCCAGTTGAACAGATCTGCTACCTAGGACTTCTACTTGACAAACGTCTAACATGGAATCCGCACACAAGACTGAAACGACAAGAAACTGCCCGTCTCTCTCGTTTACTAGAGCACTTACTGGACAGACGCTCCAACTTTCCACTTATTTACAAAAGGCTCATCTATATCACCATCATAAGGCCTATCTAGAATTACTGAGTTGAGCTTGGGTGAGCTACGAAACCATCAAATCCATCTCGTATTCAATCCTTACAATCCAAAATCATTCGAAAAATCCTCAATGCTCCTTACTTTGTCACGAATAAACTCATCCTTAACATTCCATATGTTGCTGATTTGGCCCGAAACAGGTATCAATCCTTCCATGACAAACTCCACTCCCACTCTAACCCTCTAGTTTCAATTCTTGATCCCTCTTCAATTCCTGACATTCCTCCGAGGCGTCTGAAAAGAAGATTGCCTCGAGACCTACGATAGTTTAGATTACCTAGTGGAGTGATGACAATGGGCATTTTCTCTTCATGTTTTTTCGTGTATTTTATCATTATCAGCATATTTAGTTGTTGTATTGCAAAATACAGTTGTAAATTTCAATAATTTTTTATAAGTTAGCCTTCTTAAATAATATATAAAATACATTATTTTAGACTGTCTATCATACCCCTATCGCCTATAATACTCTGAGCTGATTTAATCAAATCAAAAACTACAGATAATGCTTATCTACTGACTTATAATATACAAACCTTAAAAACCTATTCCGAAGTTTTCCAATGAACTCCGTCTT
Source organism: Piezodorus guildinii (assembly GCA_023052935.1). Taxonomy (NCBI): domain Eukaryota; kingdom Metazoa; phylum Arthropoda; class Insecta; order Hemiptera; family Pentatomidae; genus Piezodorus; species Piezodorus guildinii. The sequence continues at coordinate 159,525,866 of CM041292.1, forward strand.
TATTTTTTTAAGCATAATAAAAAATATATATTCCTCCCTTCATTTTAAAGCTTTAGATGAGATCGTAAAGTTCCTTTAGAAATATTTTTAAAGCTAAATTTAATGAATAATGGTGAATAATCCATTACCCATAGCTAAGATATAAACAGAGATTGGCAAAGGGAAGCAAACCATAACGGCAAGGCCAGCGGCGGGCAGCGGTGAACTGGAGTACCCCTGATCGCTACCACTTAACTCCCTGCGGTTATCTTATCCTCCATCTCCGCTGCCTATAACCGCATAGTTTTTATCCTTTCTTGGCAACTCCTGCAGTTAGAGGGGTCAAGCTTCCAGGGACAGGGCGCAACACTGACTTTTAAACTGAATTCAGGGTTCTCAAATAATTTAATTTTAAACTTTCTCTGAAAGATAGTGAGCAATCAGGATATATCTGTGGCGGTCGTGAATAAGTGGCTAAGTCAAAATCATTCATTTGACAGGGGAGCGACTTATAGTTTTACGTAATTAATATATATGAACATACAGCTTTCTTTCCACCTGTAATTTCATCCACCAAGAAATTTCTTTAACCAATTTAACACGACGTGGGGACGGTCTGAGGGAGCGATACATGGAGTTAACTAAATTTTTATATAACGGCCCCCATTATGGGGAGAATAAATATATACTATTATAAAAATTATTGAGCTATAGGATGTCAATATTAAATATATTTATTAAGTGTTATAGTCTCAAGAAGAAGATCTTGGTTCACAAAATTACGTACAAATTTATTTTATTTTCGTATTTTACCGTGTAATAATACACTTTTTATTACACTAAGGATCGGTGGGAGATGGGGGAGGATATTTAATACACTTAAAACTTTTTTTACTGTTTTTATGTGAATTAAGATGGTATAATAAATAACCTAATATTATAGGCATAATATTTGTGGTAAAAGATAATAAATTAAAATATTATTTATTTGGGGTTATCTGTATCGTAGTGGCTAGCTTAAAGTCGCTAGCTCGTATTCTTCAAATGGCCCTGCGATTTGAAGGGAGTAAACAATTTTTGGTTTTTGGTTCCAAAAATATGTAATATTTAAAGCTGTAGATGATAACTATTCCTTTCACAATTTTTTTTTTATTGTTATGCTGAAGTTGTAAAAGTCCAGACAATTATTATTTATATTGTACTTTTCTTGTTATTCTTAGGGTACTACTCGTCCCAGAATAAAACTGCTTTACATTTCATTTCATACTGTCCTTCAGAGAGTACTTAAAATGGCGGTGCTCAGGTAAAGGTACTCCATAAAGATCCCCATTCTAATAAAACCTTGAATGGCAAAATTTATAACTTTAGCATCGTCCGATTAGCCACAGTAGCATAAAGTGACATTAAATCAATAAACAAACATTATTAATTATTTATGCAGCATCAGACCTTTTGAAACTTGTTAAAAGAAAGGGTACTCAGATCAGTAGCTTTTTCTCTATCAGGCAGTTATCACTGAAAGGTCAACCAATAGAAGATAAGAGTTTAATAGGGCTTACCTCATCAGAGCTACTATCGGTTCCATGTCGAAACTGCAATAAACACGCTCGGGGGGCAGACTATGTAACAGCCGAAATTATAAAGGAAGCCGATTTCGGTCGGCCTCTCCGAAAGGTCGCTCTATACCATCTCTCCTGTATGCTGTACAGCAGGTATAGCGATCCTTCATGTATAGTGTCTACTTCTCCACCAAGACCCAATAAGTAAAGCGAAACGAATTTTGAGGCATTCGAAAAGAAATGCTTTTAGTGAAAAAACTTTAAAATTAAATAGATACATATGACATATAGAACATGTAGACATTTCGAGTCCGTTCCTTCCTCCTGACGAAGACTTAAAATATAGATGAAACCGTTTTCACACTAATAAATGGTTAAGGCCATTCGTTTTATTCTTGACTGCCATTCGGACTCAATGTTTCCCCAACGGTCAACAATGATATTCATTATGATGTATGTAATACACTAAATATCAAGAACCTCTGTCACATTGTCAATCATTGTTCATTTTTGTACGTACATATTATTTTTAAGTTAATAGAACTAATCTTGAGAGCAATTAAATATGTAGAAACTCAATATGGAATAGACATATGTTTGTACTTTCGTTGATATGTATATCTATATTTGTACTTGGCTTTAGCGCCCTCACTCAGTCTCCACTGGCTAGACTGGTCACGCGACTGACTGAGAGGCGCTGGGATCTCTTGGCATCGTGCCTCGGCATTCATTTCTGGATGTAGGGGTTCGATTCGGAGTTCCCAGAAGCAGTATGTAAATATTGTTTACTCGTATAGGTATGAATGTGGCCAAGATTATAATTATTATTATATTTTTTTATGTTTTTGTTTTACTCTGTACATAAGGAATGAATGACTTCTTTTAGCCCTAATAATTATTGCCCATGCCAGTGGCAGATTGTATTATTTATCAATAAAGCAATATTTAAAAAAAAAGAAGCAAAATTTATAAAGAGATTATTTTTTAAACATTATTTCGGGAAGACACGTTTTTGCGAATATGTTCTAAAAAAGCGTAGTGAGAAATAATACAATAAATTATGATGATGGTTAATTTAGCAGTCATTAAGCTATGACACTATTTAAAACTTAAGGATTTTTTACTTATTTAACATCCTTCTAGATCTTTACATTCATTATCAACTCCATTCAGGTGTATTAAAGTGCTTTGAAGATAAATAAAAAATAGGTAAAATATTTTTTAAAACATTATAATCTGGAGTAATAAATGCGGTCGTAAAAATGTTCGCAGGTTGCGTTTTTTTTTTTTGTTTTTTTTGTTTTTTCTAAATCTCCAAATTTATTATACAAACAAAAAAATACATAGGAATATGTTAGTTAATAAGTAATAATCTACTTTTACTACTCAAAGACAATTGTTGAAATTTACAATTGTACTCAATAATATACTAAGTAAATATTATAAATAAAAGGTAGTAACCACGTTTGAACGGAAAGTGGTAAAAACCGTAATACATACATATGTATGCATGTATATATGTGTGTTTTTGTGGATTGTAACAGCAACATTTTCGTCGAAATCGTCTAGCCCAAACGTTCTTCCTAATATCATTAATTTTATTTAATTTAAAATAAAAAAGGCCATACTGGTACTCTATAGTTCGACTTCAGATTAAAAATTCGTCACTTAATTTATTTTCTAAATTACTTTATCAGGGGAGCCCGTGGCTGAGTTGCTAGCGCGCTAGTCTCTCATGCTACAGGTTCTGAGTTCGAATCCCAGTCCCAGCGGGGCTTTTATAAGGATGTAAAAAAATGTGGATTCCACAAAATTAGTGGTAGGGAGTGATGACCCTACACTAACAAAATTGCATCGTGAAACGTGAGTGTAAACTCCTGCGAGTTTACACCGCGAGGCCCAGGGCCTACACGGCCTGTCGCGCCACTGGAAGGAAATTACTTTATCTCAAGTTTGATTTCAATTGATTAAGAGAAATATATTTTCTTAATATATTAAAACTCTTATGCTATATCCTCTATTATTTTATTTCACACTTACAAAGAATCAATATCTGATAATTTAAACATTCATTATAGCTAAACATCATTGAATTTTTTTTTATATTTAGCACAATGAAGACATAAGTAAAAGAAAAATAGGGTTGCCTTCCAAAATAGATGTGAATGGATGTATTCGAAGATCCATTTTAAACTATTAATACATATTTTCATTTAACGATAGTAAAATATAATAAAGTTGTAACAAACAATATACATATTTTAAAAAACATGTAAGTACGAAATAATTTGTAGCATTGATATTTTGTTGATGCCGAAAATTGAGGCTAAACGTTTCTTTAAAAAAAAAAAAACCGACAGCACGCAATATCTAAACAAAGACAGGCAGAACACCAGTCTGACGTAAACATGTATTCAACCCCGAAATAGTAGTGATTTTGTTTGACAATGTAGTCAATGTCTACAGACCACCCACCGCGTTCAGGAGCAATCCTAACCCGAAATTTTCTAGAATAATCCTGATAAAATTTGGAAATACCACTGTCGTGTAGAATACTTTATATATCACATGCAATGAGAAATCCGGATAATTTAATCTCTTACAAGGTTTTTGATTGATATTGAGGTACAACAGTCAAAAAGTAATTGTAGTCCATGAATAATCTTTTTTCTTCCTGGTCATTTCTAGCATACGGGATTACGACAGCATTTGGGTATTACGTATGCAGCACGAGTGTACATCTCCTCATTTAATTCTACTTTTTTTAATTCCTTATTACCAGCCTATTCTGTGGTCTGGACGATTTCTAATGGGTTTTCTCATAGATCGATATTTTTTTTTGCTCTTCACATATTAATTTGTTTACCCCATTAAACAGTGAGGTGACGATAAGCAAGTAGGCGAACTATATTGCTACTTACGCCAAACAGTGGGAAAAAAATAGTAGCTAAATTCTAAAACATTTACAAAATTGAAATAAAAGAAAAAAAATTTGGTGCGGGCAACTCACGGTTTTCACTTACAGCCGTTGTTAAAATCGATTTAAGAAGTTTCAAATACAGTTAGAGATTAAAATGAGGGAAACTAATTAAGCATTAATTTAAATTGGATTTCTATAAAAACATATGTTTTATAAAAAAAAATCTATTATATTATTTTCTGAAATAATAATCAGTTAGTTTTATTGGCTTTTCATCACTCTTTACTAACTTGAACAAGCTTGTATATAAGATACTGTTATTTCTAAAATCTTTAGCTTTCCAACGGTATATTATGCATCTATATTACTGTTCTTATGTTCAAAAACGAAAAATTGCATTAAAAATTTTTGCAGTTTTTTTCCTTTAGTTAGAAATCGAATTCGTTCAGCTTATATATGTACCTGTTTTTTTTTTATGTGGATAACAAGATTATATTGTTATTTTTTTAGTATCTACAAAACTAAAGGTACTTTAGAAGAAGAAAATTTAAAATATCGGCATTTAAGCCCTGTCAGACTATTTCCATCAGAATGAAATCTTCTTCATATTAAAGCCCATCAAATTTCACATCGATATATACAGTTTAATGAAAAACGACGTTGCAATAAGTTGCAAAATGTATAGTATAAAGTAGCTCTTCTCGTTAGCTGATTTTGATGAAAATGTTTCTGTAAGAAAATCTTTTACCGAGTGCTCAAAGGAATGAGGAAGGACCGGCCAACAACCCTGAAAGGAATAAGAGATAAAAACGGGAACATCATTTGGCAAGAGGAGTGCATCATGGAAAGATGGAGAGAATATTTTAAAGATCTGTTAGAGGGGAGATACGTTGAGGCGTGCGTAACTCGGAACGATGCAGAGGACGTTTGGGATGAGGAAGACTACATCAGCGAAGAAGAACTCCAAGATGCAATCGAAAAGATAAGACTAGGCAAGGCAGCTGCACTTGATGAAATCACCTTGGAAATGATCAAGTACATGATGGGCAGCAAAGGCCAGGAGATGTTTCTCCATCTTTTAAATCTCATCTGGAAGAAGAAGGAGATTCCCAGAGACTGGGAAACAGCGGTAATTGTGCCCATTCACAAAAAGGGGGACAATCGAGAGTGCAATAACCATAGGGGAAATCACTCCTCAGTGTGCCGACAAAAGTCTACTCTAGAATTCTAGAATCAAGATTGAGGAAAATAGTAGATTGCCAACTAGGAGAAGAACAGTATGGCTTTAGGAATCAGAGAAGCACGCAGGATCTCATCTTCACGATGAGACAAATAACAGAAAAGACTGTTGAGAAGGACAAAGAGCTCTCCGTCTGTTTCGTTGATCTCCAGAAGGCTTTTAGGTGTAGACCGTGGAACAACCTTGGCAGTGATGAGTCTCTATAAAAAGATGAGGAATGTGATTAGGACCAGAAATCACATTTCAAAAGAATTTGAGAGTACACTGGGTATCCGACAGGGCTGTAGCCTGAGTCCTTTGCTCTTCATCATGGTTCTGGACTTGGCACTAAGGAGAACCAAGCCTATAATGAGGAAATTCCAGCTGGGGCACAGGAACTTGCACCCTACCAGATATTCCCTGATGGCCTTCGCTGACGACATCGTCTTGCTGGCTGCCAACGATCGAGACCTCCAACACAACATAAATGTCCTCCAAGAGGAATTATCCGCAATAAATATGAAGATCAATCCGGGGAAGACGAAATGCATGCGTATTGGAAAGAAACCCCGAAGGATAATGAGAGTAATAAGGGTTGGAGGAGAGAGATTAGAGCAGGTTGTCAGTTTTAAATGTCTGGGAGCTCACCTCAATGAGAGTGGCTACATAGACGAGGAAATGGCCCAAAGAATTGGAGCAGCAGGCAAGATGTTCTGTATGGTCAGACGAGGTTTCCTTGGGAGAAGAGAAGTGACAAAGCGGACCAAGCTGGCAGTCTATAAATCGACATTCCTCCCTATTCTATCGTACTCCTCAGAATCGTGGACCCTCATCACAAAACACAGGAGTCAGATACAAGCGATGGAAATGAGGTATCTACGGAAAATAGAGAGAAAAACAAGAAGAGATAGAATAAGGAACGCCACCATACGGGCTAATCTCGATCTAATCAAACCGGCAGAGACCATACTGGAGGAGCAAAAACTGAGGTGGTTCGGACATCTTCTTAGGATGGATCCAGACAGAAGTGCCAGGAAGACCTACGAGACCCGCACGGAAGGAAAAAGACCCAGAGGAAGGCCGCGCATCTCCTGGGAGGTTAGTGTAAAGGAAGCATGCAGGAAACGAGGAATAAATTGGGACAGGAGAGCAGATTTGGTGCAGGAGAGAGACAACTGGACCAGGCTCTATATGCAGGACCCTCAGCGGTAGAAGGGGGAATGATTATGATGATGATGATGATGTTTCTGTAATATCTCCGGCATATAGTTAGTACAGTCTTAAATATGAAATTTCAGTTTCGTAGTACTTTTCCCTTATTGTGCTAGACTTACCACACACACAGAAACCTTTTTTCGGGACTTGGTTATTTGGACTCACGGGACCCTAAAAAGTTTATTTCCACTGAAAACTGGAATTCGAAAATTTTCACGATCGCAATACTTTAAAGTGAAAAAAATATATTATTAGTGGGAGTGTAAAAATACACTCATTTTCTCTAGGTCTTTGAATTTTTTTGATTTATTAAACTCATTTTCTGACACTTTTTAAATTTATTCACATTATTCTATATCGGACATCCAATCTGAAATAAATGACCTATCATCCGTCTGTATAGAGGTTTCTTCATAGCTAATTTACTTTACGATTATGATTCAGAAATTATTGTTGGAAGACGAAAAATTCGAAAAGTGGATCAAGTTTTTATTATTTGTGATCTATTTATTTCATTGTTTTTTTTTAATTTATTAAAAAGACAAGTTTCAAAAAAACGTTATTTTGTTAAGTTAAATTTAATGAGTTTTCATCTTTTATAATTATTAAATGAGTGCGAAAGACAATTATATATGCAAAAACCTCTGTAAAAGACAGACCATACGTCATTTATTTCAAATCGAATGCCTCAACATGGAATAAAGGTGTTAAATTTAAAATGTGTTAGAAAATGAGTTGATAAAATCAATAAATTAAAAGATCCAGAGACACAACGTTTTTACTTTCATTATTAAAAATCATTCCATACTCATTAAATAAATTTTTCATGTATCTCAATTGGGTGAAAAGTTAGAGAATATTGGTCACTAAATTGCGATTTATTCTCTTTGTACGCCGACAATTCACTTCCATATTACATAGCTTATGATAAATATTTATAAATATAAATATATTTATTTATAAATATAAATATACTTATTTTATAAATATAAATATACTTATTTATAAATATAAATATACTTATTTATAAATATAAATATACTTATTTATAAATATAAATATACTTATTTATAAATATAAATATACTTATTTATAAATATAAATATACTTATTTATAAATATAAATATACTTATTTATAAATATAAATATACTTATTTATAAATATAAATATACTTATTTATAAATATAAATATACTTATTTATAAATATAAATATACTTATTTATAAATATAAATATACTTATTTATAAATATAAATATATTTATTTATAAATATGAATGAATGAATGAATGAATGAATAAAGCCTTTATTGCAAGTATAACATTTAAAAAATTATAATATTAACTTTTAGTTCTAAAATAATTTCTAACATAATCAAATATAATTTCTAATATAATCTAATAAAAAGTTATCATATAATTGGAAAAGAAAAAAATTATATATATATAATGATATGTGAAAAATAATAATAATGTATATACTTGTTAAATGAACAAAAACAAAACTATATAATTAATGTCCCTTAGTTGCTTAATGTTATCCCTACAGGCCTCTCCTTACGGAGGTGATGGTCTAACTTCCCCGGTGACCAAACTACTGGGAAGTGGAGTTGGCCATTTCTTTCCAAAGGTTCTTCCATTTATCCTTATCTCTCGCTGTTCGCATCCAATTAGTTCCGACAACTAGCTTCAGGGTATCTCTCCATCGTCTACATTGTCGACCCCTTCTTCTCTTCAGGTTGTAAGGAATCCATTCTGTGACACTCAGCGACCATCTTCCATCTTGAATCCTGGCCAGATGACCTGCCCATTTCCATTTAATTTTCCTTATTATTTCTTTGATGTCGCCTATCCCAGATTCCTTATGCATAGTAAGGCTTTTGATTTTATCTCTTTTCCTGTAGTGCAAAATGCTTCTCAGGATAGAGTTTTGCCATACCCTTAACCTGGATTCCTCCTTCTTTGTCAATGCCCATGTTTGACATCCATATGTAATTGAAGGGAGAACGCAGCTTTCAAACATTACTTTCTTAGCTTCTAAACTAAAGTTTCCCTTCATTACTTCTTTTAGGAGCCAGTATTTCTTCCATCCCATCGTTATTCTTCTTTGCACTTCTTTTGCCATCCGGTTATGAAAAGATACGAGTTGTCCGAGGTAGACGAATTCGTCCACATACCCTAACGCTACGTTATTAATTTTTATTTCCTTCTTTGTACTATTTGTCATTAGTACCGTTTTAGAATAGTTTGGGACCAGACCTGCTTCTGCGCTGTGGATTAGGAGACTTTCTAACATAGTTTTCATCTCTTCAACATTTTCCGAAATCAGTACTATATCATCTACAAATTTCAGATGATTCAGCTTCCTCCCATTAATGTTGCAACCTTTTTCGCTCCAATCCATTTCTCTGAACACTTTCTCCAGAAGTGCTATAAACAAGGATGGTGATAGCGGGTCTCCCTGTCTTACTCCTCTACTTATATGAAAGTTCGGTCCCTTTTTCTCCATTTCAATATAACCTTTATTCCCATAGTACAACCTTCCTATGATTGATATATATTTCTCTGGAAGTCCTAATTGTTTCAATGCCTCAATAATACTACCGTGATATACACTGTCAAAGGCCTTCCTGAAATCTACAAAACAAAAATACAAAGTAAAATTATACTCTTTACTTTTTTCTATTAACTGATTTACAACTTGCAGATGATCAATCACCGAGAAATTCTTTCTATAGCCAGCTTGTTCTATTGATAGATTTGCAGTAATGTATGGAGCTATTCTTCTGCTGATAACTGAAGTAAATAGCTTGCCTATTGTGGAACAGAGGGATATTGGTCTATAATTATCAATTTTAGATTTATCACCTTTTTTGTGCAATAAAATTATTTTTGCGGTTTTCCACTCCTCTGGAATATAATTCTCTTTTAAAATCAAATTAAACACCTTACATAACTCTACAGCTAAAACCTCTCCTCCTGCTAATAAAACTTCATTTCTTATTCCATCCGGTCCTGGTGCTTTTTGAGTTTTTAAATTTGAAATAGCTGCCATAATTTCCGAGCTTAATATTTCTGGAATATTTTCTCCAGATATCTGTAGTGTTTCTCCGTAATTACATCTGCAATTATAAAGTTGCCTAAAATAATCTGTTGCTATTTCAACAATATCTTTTCTTTTGGTAACCTCTTTACCTGCCTTGTCCTGAAGTGAGTAAAACCATTGTTTGTTGGGAAATAATTCTCTCTTGATTTTCTTACTTGATCTATTGGTCTGAATGATATCCTGTATTATCTTATCATTGTATGTCTTTATGTCTATTTTAATATTTTTCCTGATTAATTTATTTATTTCAGCTAATTGATTTTTTTCCAGCTCATTTTTGATTTCCATTGCTTGTAGTGACCGTCTAATTTTCAAAAGATCTTTAGTTTCCTGCGATAGTTTGTCTTTCTTCTTATTTCCATCTGTCGAGGAAGCTACTTTTTTATAGCTTTCCTGTAGTGCTTTTATCATTTTCTCATATTTTTCCTGCACTGTATGTGGAGAAGACTCTTTTTCTATTTTTACTAAATTTCTTTTCAAAATAGCTCTGAATTCCTCAGCACTACTAATATTAAAATTCTTCCCCTCATTTCGGATCTTAAAGGGCCTGTCTTTTTTAAATTTACCGGTATAAATCTTTGCTCTAACTAATCTATGATCGGTATTATAATTTAGATTTTGTATCACCTCAACATTTTTCAAAAATTTTATATGGTTTACTAATACATAATCAATTTGAAATCTTTCTCCTTTTGGAGATTTCCAAGTCCATTTATTTTTTCCTTTTCTACCGAAAAAGGAGTTGCCAACTTTTAGTTTGTGGGCTAGTGCAAAATTGATGATTGCGTCACCCCCTTCATTCCTTTTACCATATGTCTTATCTCCCATTACAACCTCCTCTCCTTTAATCCGCTGTCCGATTCTTCCGTTGAAGTCCCCCATAACGACTATGTAATTATTCTTTCTAGGCATACTATGGAGAACCTCGTCCAGCTTTATATAAAAATCTTCCTTATCTAGCTCGGTGGAATCTGCAGTGGGAGCATGCACTTGTATGATTGATATTGTTTTATTTCTACCCACAGATATTGTTAAAAGCCCAATTCTCACATTTATTTCTTGAAAATTTAAAATTTTATTCTTTAATTTAAATGCAACTAAAAACCCAATACCATATTGACCATTCGTCGAAGAGGTGTGTAAGAATACAGAACCAGATTTTAGTTGCTCAATTCGTTTTGTCTTCCTCCTCACTTCTGCAAGCCCAATAATATCCCATTTAATATCCATTATAGCTGTTTCCAGTTCCAAAAGCCTAACCTCTCCCAGCAATGTTCTAACGTTAAGTGTACAAACATTGAGGGATTCCGTATTATTCTTAGAAGTTTTTATCTGCTAGGACCTTCTAGAAACAGAAGGTATGCTATCTAATTTTTCTTCTGCATTGGAAAAACTATCAGGTCTTTTTGAATTTTCAGTTTTTGATACTGGATAATAAGCTTCTAAACTGTTACTTCTTTTGTGCAAACCTTTAACATTTTTTATATTACTTTTTCTTTTAGGAGTATTTTTCATTAGGTTTTCTTTTAATGCTTCTTCTTCAGTTGATTCAGGTGAACTTTCATCGCTGCGAAGCCTTTTGCCCCTTGTTTTCTCTTGCGTTTCTAGATGTTCGAGTGTAAATAGTTTTCCATCCACGAGTAACTTATCATATCTGATAGCACACTGTACACCTTGTTTCTTGTAGGACAAAAAATAGGGAAATAGTTGCTTCCTAATTTTTCTGACAGCTTCAGGGAGATCTTCCTTAATTTTAATATTTTTAAATTCCACATTATTATTGAGAAGCTTCTTTTTCCTGAGTATATCATTCCTTAATATATTTGAAATCAAAGACACTTTAACAGGTGTATGATCTAATTTCCTATTTATTAAATAAACACTCCTAATATCGTATGACCGAATTTGTACATCTATTGCATTACATATCTTAATGAACTCTTCTATTATTGTCTTTTTATCTGCCTTATTTATTCCAAAAATAACTAAATTGAATTTTATTTCATATTCTCGGTTTTTCGTTAGATTAGCTAGATCGTTCTTAATAGTATTTACTTCCATTTTAATAGTATTTATTTCTTCCCTGTGATGGTCCTCAAATTTCGATATTTTTTCCTCTAATGTCTCCAATTTACTCAATTTCTTTAACTCTTCTAAGATACAGTTAAGTTTTTCGTTGAATTCTTTCTCCATTTTAAACTGTTTGTTTATATTTGTTTTACGTACGGAGAATAAACGGAGACGTCGTGTATCCTACCTATGACAGGTATATACTAATTCATAAGTGAAGTACCAGCTGACAGGTAGGTAGAGGGGAGAGCATGCGCATAGATTACAATTAGTATGATTTACTTACGTAGAAATCCAATATTCGATCGATAGTTGAAACCAAGATATCTACGCTTGTCCAGACTTCTGTTATGCTTAATGTTTACTAACTTACGCACTGTTATTGAAATTATCACTTTATAATAAAGTTAATACGGAAAACCTCACTTTGCAGCAACAATTATGGAATTAACACAGAGCCGATGTGAACAGCACGCCAATATGGCTACTTCTTTTCTTCTTTTGTTTATAAATATTAATATATTTGTTTATAAATATTAATATATTTATTTATAAATATTATTATATTAAATATAATATATTAATATTTATATAAATATAATATATTAATTTATATATAGAATATAAATATATATTATAAATGCTTATGATAATGTTACTCCCTGACCGTTAAAATGAAAATATACCTTCAAGTTTTCATGACAGACTTTATAATTTGCATGTATTTTTTTTTTTTTTTTTTTTTTTTTTTATTTATTGAAATTTACAACTGTACAAAAAATACATCAAGTAAATATGCTGTAATGTTACATGTATTTAAAAAAAGAATTACATGGAAAAATAATTTAAATAAGAGGAACCGTCAAAATCCGATTTTCACGAAATGGTTTATGGACGTTTTTTCTATGGTTAATTTATAGCTTTCTTTCCAACATTGTAACCGCGACTAATTTGATACTCTATAGATCCTTATGAAAGATAAAATCCTGCTCCATATATCCTTATTTGGCGCCGCTATAAGTTGTTAATCTATTATATCATGTTACAAAAAAAATTCTATTCTATTCGTGTTTTGTTTTTGTTTTTTTGGTTCAAAATATCTATACAGCTATTATTAATATCACGCCCTAAATTTTCCTTTAAAAAAATATAAAAGACAATATTACCCGAAGGGGAGCTGGGGGCGAGATGACAGAACCTCAGAAGGCCGAACTACAAAAAGGCATACTTTGGCTATTGTCTCAACTCCAGTTCGAAGGACGCTGTCGATCAGATATCAATAATTAGTGGTTGTATTCGGGTCTATCCTCTACCAATCTGATCTTCGTAGTTATTATCATCCGTTTAGCTTCAGAAATTTTCCATTTTTATTGCAAGCTATAGTTGTAAACTCATGACAGAGAAAACTCATTAACTCATTCTACATCTTACAGTCGTGTAAAATTGGAAATATGCTGATTCAATAAAAATTTACATGATTTCGATCGATTTCAAAAATCGGATTTCTTCGATCTCATGTATTTGGATGGTATTATCAATAATATAAGATTCCACAAAATTCTTTCCACCATCAAACTTTGAAGCTTTAATTTCCAAAGTACCTAGAATTCAACATTTTAATTAAAAAATTTGGTGTGAGCAACACACGACTTCCACTTACCTCCGTTATTAAGATCAATTTAAACATTTTCAAATACAGTTAAAGACCAAAAAAGTTAAAAACATTAAATACTTTTAGTTTCAATAGAAACATTTGTTTTACTAAATAAACTATTATATTATTATACAGCATGCAGTCAGTTTTGTGCCCTCTCGTTATATTTTACATCTTTGTGTATGAGATAATAATTTTTCTAAAATCTTGAGCTTTTCAATGTTTTTTTTTTTTTTTTTTTTTATCAATGCATTGTATTAAAGCCCATTTAATTTCCCATCGATATAGAGAGAATTTGGAAAAAATCATAAAAAAGTGAAAAATTAAGTAGCACTTCAGGTCAGCCTATTTTGGTGAAGAAGTTGCTGTAACATCTCAGTTGTATACTTGTCTCAAATATGAAATTTCAGTTTCGTACGACTTTTCGTTTTGGTGCCAGACTTACACACACACACACACACACACACACAGCCAGACACACACAGACCTTTTTTTGGGGGACTAGGTTATTTGTACTCAAAGGACCCTAAAACGTGCATTTCCGTTGAAAAAGTGGAATTCGAAAATACTTCCCCTTGCTATATATTTCTTTTTTTTTCCACCCCTACCTCGCCTTTGAAGGCTAACATGAAGTTTCTCGGACCAGGGGGTGAGGGCGGGGGAATTATTGCCGAGATAAAAGTCGCCTACGGTTCCGAGAGTTGAACTCGTAATTTTTTGGTTTCAAGGTATTGGTCATCTGGTAGCTAGGCAGCGCGTAGCCCATCTCGGCCACCCCGCCCCCCACATACTCGTATGGGTAAGTAAAAGTAAAAATCTGTTAGCCCGCCATTTACTTTCCTTTAAAATGATTGGGCCTTTCTTTCTTAATTTGTCATTAACGTCAAAAGGCACTCAAAGATGATCTTACTCCATCTTGATACTTAACGTTCACATCAGTGATTAGTTTCGAAACGGAGGTCGATTAAATACGTTTATATGGAAACATTGTAACCAGGTAATTTAAGGAAGACAGTATGTAAGGAAACTTCGATATTAAACTTCGGGGATCTTAAAGTATGTATTACCGGTGAAAACTGGAATTAGAAACTTATCAAATTATCATTATGATCGGAATATGTTCCCTTAATATATATTTTATATATAGGTGAGTATAATTTCCTATATATAAAATATAGGATAATATATATAAATAATTTCCTGGAATCATACCTTTACCAAATCATTAACTCCCAACACCCTCCATACATCCACAGTCTCCTACAATTTAAATCCTCAGTCCACTCACTTGAAACAAGATCCAACCTTTATTTTCCTACCCATAGAACTAAAACGTTTGATCGTACCTTTCCTTGTCCGCTCCTCTACTTTCTGGAATTCTCTAACTACTCACATCAGCCATGCTGCTTCTCTCTTCTCATTCAAATCCCAACTTTTCCAATACCTTTTATTATCCCAAAAAGACGCTTGAAAATTGTGATACTTATATTCCTGACATCACACTTTGAAAGAAAATTAATATTTGTTCATTTTTTTAAACGCTGTTATTTTTTAATTTATTTTTGTTCAACACAATATTTTTCAAGAATTTTTTTAATTTATTCTATCATTGTATATATATTTTTTGTACATATGTGTGGATATTCGTGTGTGATATAAACACTATATTAACCCATCAGTGTAATTAGTAATTAATTATGTTCCTTTTGTCTGTTAGCCAGAAATGTATATTTAAACTGTACAATTATGTTATTCTTGACCCAGGCCCAGAATAAAAATTATTTGTTATTTTATTCTATAATGTGAAAATATTTTCGATGTTCCTTACAAAGTTTATCATCAGGGTTATGTCCATCCTAATTATCCTTTCATTTCACATCTCCCAACCGTGATGTTATTTTTTTTTGGTTTTTCCTGATTAGTATAGAAACACCTAATTTCGCTCTCTTATGTCTTTCAACACCTGCCCACAAGACAAAGTCTCGTGTTTCTTCACTACCCCTACCTTTCTTTTTTCGTTTCAGTCAGGACAATAATGTCTAACTTGAGCTTATTGATTCCTCTTGTTAGAATCGCTTGCTTGGTAGATAATCCCTATACGTTTCAGCAACCACTGTTTAATATCCGTTTTTCGTGCATTATGTCGATCTCTGTGTTCCATCATGTATCCGAGGCTTATTTTTGTTTGGCGTTTTAGCATTGTATAGTTTTTAATTGTGAACGAGGAGCTATCCCGCTGCACCAACCCCCACCAGGAACACCGGGGAGTTTGAATTAGGGGTCCCTTACCCCTAGAGGGATTGGCTTCACCGCGGCTCTGAGTTCCCTCTACCCTACAGTTTATATAAATATAATTACTTATAATTAAAAAAGCATTGTGTAATCATTTGTTGTGTTTTTAAAAGTAAAAACCCAAGCTCTAAAAATAAATGTTTTCTAAAGAATCATTCTTATATAAGCATAGCGCTTGACAGACAAGAGAAATCCATTTCAGTTTAATCACAGAACTTACTTCCGTACTTATGTTGCTAAAATGTTACTTAAATATTAAATAACTTAATTCATTCATTAAGATTCCAATTTTCTTTCAAGTAACCTCCTTCTTTTTATACTCTGCGTCACTGTAATCTAATCCTTCTAAATTATATAAATTAATTTGTTACCTCAATTAGGAGACACAGTACTAACAAAAAGTAAAACGTAGCGGATTAAATTACATTGTTGTCTAAAATATGAAATTCCAGTATTGTACGAATTTACGTTTTCGTGCTACACTTAGCAGACACACACACACACAGACAGACACACGCACACACATATCCAATGATGTTAAACAAATATTAATTTTTAAAAGGCGTTAAATAGAAAATCAACGACTCTCTGATCATAATTAATAATTTAGTCTATAGACAAGATGAAATGAAAAAACTTCTTTATTATCCTGGGACTAAAGTCCCTTAATAATAAAATAAAATACATAATTGATGACCGGAACAATGTGTTCATGGCTTTGAATAACAAATTACTAAACTTTTTTTTTTTTTTTTTAAACATATTTATTGATATTTACAACTGTATTAAATAAAAATACATCTAGTAAATGTGATGGTAATATACAAAACTGTCATGAAAAACATGTAGAGACACTACCCAGTGGCAGCACTCTAAAAATATTTTAAACTAGAAGGTCCCGGGGCCATTTCCTTTTCAGGTGCCTCGGAGGATTATCCGGAATTGAAGAGGAAGAAAGGATTGAAACTAGTGGGTTAGAGTGAGAATGGAGTTTGTCATGAAAGGATTGATACCTGGTCCGGGCCAAACCAGTAACATAGGGAACATTAAGGTCTTTATGGATAAGTTTATTCGTGACAAAGTAAGGAGCGTTGAGGATTTTACGAAGGATTTTGGATTGTAAGGATTGGATGCGGGAAGAATTTGATGGTTTAGTAGAGCCCCAAAGGTCTACTCCGTAAGTCCAGATTGGTCTTATAATAGTCATGTAGATGAGCCTTTTGTAGTTAAGAGGAAGGTTTGATCGTTTGTCTAGTAAGTGTTGAAGTAGCCTAAAGTGGCGAAAATTACTAAACTAAAAAAATAATTAAGGTTGTAATATATGTACATCTTTACAAGTCATACTTTCGGAATGAAAAAAACAAAAAAAAAACAGAAATAGCTACTTCATCAGTGATAATTTAAGTAATATAAACACAAAAAAAAAAATTGGTATTTAAGTATAGCATTTGCAGTTTGAGGTTATTGTCTGTTTGACTGGGTAAGGAGAAGGTGTTTGAAAAGGAGCGATTTGAAGGGGGAAACAGTTCTTAGATGTCGGATCTCAGGAGGGATAGAATTCCAAAGAGAGGTTGCTTTGGCTAGAAAGGACAAGATGTGTAGCAATTTTAAACCTTTTAGTCTATGCCACAGAATTATAAAATAAAAATTCCCTTAAACTGAGTATTATTAAAAACTCTCATGATCATTACACAATGGTTTATTATTTCTAAATAACTGTATTAGGGTATAACTGTTTATATAGCTGTTTATAGGCAATTGACTAATATGAAAAGCGATAAATTAAGCAAAGAAAATTGGTCCATGAATACTGTTAATTCCAAAATGATATCATAGAAAAAATATATATACAAATATATCTGCTACTTCTAAACCGATTTCATTTATTATTTGTTTGTTTTGTAGGGAATTTAATTATCTGATGATTCACACTAATGACAGGTTTTAGTATTTATAAATTCGAACAGCGGAAAGACGGATTTTTTTTAATACGTTAGTCGGGCTTTAGGTATTTTGAAACGAAAAAATACCTTTCTCAAAGTATAAAGACACATATTTTCAGGAGGGTTTCTTTTGTTCGATTAAAAAGGTTCATTATTGAAAATAATAAACCAAGATGATTAGTCCATACCATAACAGTCATATTTCTATATCTAAATAATGAAAAATCAATCTGGAATAACATTTTTCCAAGTTTATATTAGTAGATAAGTAATAAAATTGTCTTTAATGTAATATAAAAACAATATCTATCAGTAATCACAGATAGTTATGACAAATCGGTACATTAAATAGATCGAGATATTAAGCATGAAATGGTTGAATAATCTACGCTTCCTTTAAACTAGAAATTATCCTCTCTTAATTACTATAGACAGTATTGAGTAATATGCAATTATGATCATATCTGATTAATGTCTTCCTTCTATAACAACTTATAATAACCTAGTTTATGACCACTCTAAATCAAAGATGCACAAAGCACCTCCGGCTTGCAATCGAAGCTCGATAGAAAGCTATTACGTATTTCAATCGGCTGCTCTTAAAATGCAAATCCAGTGTGGGATCATTACAACAAACTCCTATTGAATGACTTTCCTTTCCCAGCTTATTTTTACTTTCTTTAAATATTAACGTGAATTCGTTATGCTTACATTTTAAATCTCTACATGGTCACAACTTATTACCTGGGGAACATAATTTTCATTTGTTTTAATCACTCACTCTCATAAGATATGTATGAGATGCGACGGTAATTTACCTGTTCAGAGTGTATTGACCGACAACACCCATAACCCAGGTTTCTTTAAGCATACTGAAAGTGTTAGCAGACATTCATGCCTTGTACTGTTCAATTTGATTGTTGTATAGAGATAAAGAGAGAAATTCTTAATTTCATGGCAATGCTGCCCTAATTCATCAGGTTGCTTGTCTCCCAGCATACTTATCAATTCATATTTTACATACATTTTCCTTTGTTTATTCTATCTTATTCTAATTATTTAATTTATATAATCCTTAAACTTTATTTATTTCTCTCACAAATTGTGTATTTTTCTTTCTTTCTTTAACTATGTTAAAAATTTTATTTTAAATTACATTCGCCAACGGCAATTCCACGTCGCACACACCGGTTCTCGTCCGATCACCGAAGTTAAGCAACGTCGGGCGTGTTAGTACTTGGATGGGTAACTGCCTGGGAAAACAGCGTGCTGTTATACGGAGTAGAGATTTAGGGCTCTACTAAACCATCAAATTCTTCCCATCTCCATTCCTTGCAATCAAAAATCCTTAATTCTCCTTATTTTGTCACAAATAAACTCATCCTTAACGTTCCCTATGTTGCTGACTTGGCACGAACCAGGTACCACTCCTTTCATGACAAACTCCATTCCCACTCTAATCCACTTGTTTCAATCCTTGCTTTCTCTAAAATCCCTTTCATTATAATTAATGATAATCCTCCGAGGCGTCTGAAAAGAAGATGGCCCCGAGACCTTCTAGTTTAACATAGTCTTTGGAGAGCTGCCAATTGGTAGTATCCACACATGTGAATTCATGACGTTTGTATCTTTTATCACATTTACTAGATTTATATCATTATACAGTTGTAAATAGCAATAAATCTATTTTTTTTAAATTACATCCGTTCGTGCGCACATAACAATATCAAAATTTCACACTTAATATTATTTATTTAGTTTTAATTTTCTATTATGAAGAGTATAATTATATTATTTTATTAATTAGAACCATTTTTCTTAAATTCATTTATTATCCCATTAATAACTCCTTTTATTAATTGCACATGACGTTTTTAGGCCCATACTACCCCATCCTCAGAAACAATTAATTAAAATTGCTTCTTTATGTTTACATAAAATTGTGTCTAGTTCCAAAATTAAAGTCCTTGCATTTCTCATACGGTGTTCTAATTCCATATTTAGATTAATTTAGTACAATTTTCTATTATAAAGATTACAATTATATTATTTTGTATAATCATATTAGAACCACCTCTTCTTATCATTTTATTATCACATTAATAACTCCTTTTATTAATAGCACAAGACGTTTCGAAGCCCACACTGCCTCAATTTCAGAAACAATTCATTAAAATTAAACATGTAAACATAAGAAAGGAATTTATTTATAATAATAATATTAGTTTATATTAATATAAATAGATTTACTTTCTCTTTGTAATCTCCATGCAGGTCTAAAATTGTTTTCGACCAACAATGTTTTTTTGTTTTTTTATGTTTCATCTAAAAAATTTTCTGTGCTGCTGGGAATCCCTCCGTGAGGACCAAACCATAGACACCTTGCGGAAAAACTGTCTCGCGGAACTTTTCTTTTAAGAAAGGGATGCGATTCTCGAAGATGGCCCTCTTTTGTTTCCTCTCCACCTGCCTGATCAAGGGTATTCATCACAGATCGTTGGTTGGTAGGATCCAGGATCATTGAATTTCTTCCATTTTTGGGAGAATCTAACGATTTCTGCGTACCTCAGGCGAACCATCGATTGGTCAACGGCAGGACATTTTAGAAACATAACATATAGGGTATATTCAACTCATATCATTAAAGTGGCAACGATGGTTAGGGAGTTCTTCCTTATTTTATAGGTAAAAACTAATTGTATGTGTAATCTACTCATTTAAATATACTAAATTTTAAAAAACTTGTAAGTTTAAACACAGATTTGTCATCTTAAAGTTGAGAAAAACGGAACTTTTATTATTATTTACATGAGGAACAGATTCAAGTACTTTGGAGCTCTTCGTTGTTGCAACAATAGAATAATATTGCTTAAAGGAGTGTTTACAAATATTATTGGGATCCAATGAACTGAGTTCTTTATAAGATAGTAGATGTTAGTTTCTTGTAGATATTGAAGTCAATCGTCAAATCAAGTCATTTTTAATTTCTCTTTCATAATAAAAGGTACTTTATCCAATTTGGAAAATTTTACAGGAAATGCAAAAATTAGTCTGTGACTTATTATTGAGCCAAATTATTTGATTCTTATTGTATTAAAATATAGAATTATTTGTTTACTATATTGATTAATTCGTTTTCACTAACTGAAAAAAAATGTTTCAGTAAGATTTTGAAAGATACAACCTTTCAAGGCGGCAAAATTGCAATATTGTTAAGCTTTCTTAAGGACTTGTCTTTTTAGGATGGAATCGGAAGACTGATTTCCTTAAATCTAAGCAATTTAATTTCAAATAATTTAATCCTTCTTGAAAATCTATTTATAGAATAATAATTTAGAACAGAAAAAAAAAACCTATAGCTCTACAACTTATGAAGGGTCGGGCAATGAGGTAACGAGGCCGAGATCACACTCAGCCGCCAAGTTTTTCCCCGTTTTTGGGCTACCCACTTACATGAAATAACAGAATAAATAATATTTTGCCACAGTCGGGACTCGAACCCAGGACCCGGGGACAGTAGACTAATCCTCTATCCACTGCACACTGCCGCTCCATAATAATTCTATTATTAAACAACTTTTTTCGGTAATATTACAATACTGTCTCTATTGGGGCAGTAATACTAGTGCTAAATTACCTCATTCATTTAACTATATATATAAAAATATCTATGACCATGGAAATGAGGTTTCAGCATAAAATAGAAAAGAAGACAAGCCACCATACGAGCTAAATACGTCTTTAAACCTTTTGGAAACAGAAAAAGAATTCATATTAAACCTTGGCAACAAAATTAACAGTAAATTAAAGAAAGTAGTAGTTATAATGTGTGGCACAAACAAGTGAACCATTATCAGGGCTGGTTAACAATCAGATAAAAAACGAAATACATATCAATACGGAATGTAAATGGTAATTTCATTGTAATGAATGTAAAAATATTTGCAATGACAAAATAAAATAAGGAAAAAACACGAATTTACAAAATAATGATGACCAGGAAATTAAATAATTATAATAAATATTAAAATTACATAAAAGGAAATTAAAATTAATTAACATTAAATACAAAGATAATGGTGACGTTTAAATAAATAAAATATAAATAGATTATAATTAATTAACTAAATAAGACTAAAACATTGAAATTATATCTATATTTTATTTCGTTTAAGGAGTATAGCCTACTAAGTAAGCTATAAATCTATCACTTCTCAATCCAAACAGTAATTGACAGACAAATATAAGAAAATAACATCTCTAATTAATGGACACATTACTATGGGTTGAATTACTACTACCTCTGGTAGTAATAATAATAATAATAGCTCAATTTTCAATCAAGTTTTTTTGGAATAGGTTTAATCATATCAGAAACGTTTGCCTCAATTAATTTTTTTAACAAAAAACTTAAATCGGTCCTGATAAAACACTTAATCACCTGAATCCCGTTACACATATTCGGTTCAAGGCTCAGCTAAATTAACTCATCAAAAATTAAGGAATTCCGGGCTATAAAATTCCCAAAATCCTTTAAAAGTTATGGTTAACAATTTTTTTTTTTCAGAGCCCCCTTGAGTAAGAGCGTGAAGAAACACCGGCTACACCGCTTTGGTCAGTCATTATGCCCATTACTTTCCATCATTTGTCAAATAAATCCCTTGCAGCAGTCATCCCGTCGGTAGCTGATGAAACGCCTGAGTTTCTCTGTAGATAATTAAGCTGAGGAGGAAGATTAGTTGCTATATTTATACGATTCTTGATTGTGTGCCATCGAGGATGTGCGGAACACAAAATTCTCTATACGGTAAGGGGCTCTAAAAGAGGATCCAAAAGTGAAATTCTGCATGATTCCCATTAATTGAGCCGTTTAATTTTCTCATATTGATTGTTCAGTACGCTGATTTATTTTGTTATTACATAACTTTTTATTATTTTAAAATGTTTAAATATCGGAACTTATAATACTCATTATAAATTTAAGGCGTCTCCTTTCACAGCAGGTTCCTCATTCCTTTTTATTCGAGTCTAATTCAAATCATTCTTAGCCTAGCGGAGTGGTTTCGCTATGCTTCAGATGAGCTTACCATTCGCACGCATAAATTACACTAGCCACTTGGTCTCATACTTTGTATAATCCATATTTTTCCTAGTTATATTATATATTGAAATTTGAACCAGGGGCCAACCCAAAAGTAACCTTCTGATGAAAAACTGCTGTACAAAAAATAAGTTGGTTTTTTTTTTATTATCCATTATAGGCTGCTATGGCAAATCGGTAAATGCTACAGTGGTAGTCCTAAATTTTGCCTATCCAAGTTCAATTAGGATAGGGATCTGTAATAAGTACCTGACATCGAAAAGGCTCGGGAGGACCTTTTTACGTCCCTTCCGAAGGACGGCATAACTAAGGGACAACCTGCAGGTTTGAACCCGCGACCTTGGGCATAGAAGGCTGTTATTCTAGCCACAACAGGTGACCCTCGAAGTCGTATTGTGTACAAGCATATTAGCAAACATTTGCTTTTGGTATCAAGGGATTTATTTATTTTCATTTATTTCAGCCGAGGGGTGACCCTATGGTATAGAGGCCCCCTTGTGACACAACCAGCCTCTATAAAGTGGGTACCCAAAGTTGAGAAAAAACCTGGCGACCAAGCGTGATTTAGTCTAATCACCTCCTTGCACGGTCGTTGGCCGTGAAACTGTATGAATCTCTATACGTACTATAACTTTTTGGAATATTGGTTTGAAAGATATTATATGGAAATAGTACATATGAACTTTTCACTTTATTTAAAATATTATATATTAGACTGAACCAATTGTATTTTGCTGACGGCCTAACTGGGTTATTATCTTAGAATGTTATACAGCAGGTTTTGGTAATTATATTAACTGGCTATGCCCAAGGACACGGGTTCGAATAAGCTGGTGACACTAGAATTATTTAGTGGGAGAAAAAATCCTGAGTTATACCGTCCTTCAGAGGGGACGTGAAAAGGTGGTCCCAAGCCTGTGCGATGTCAGTTACTCTTTAAAGCTCCCTATCCTAATTAAATCTAGATCAAAAAATGACCTTAATTTTCGAAATCCGTTTTGTGGTTCTGGAAAATATTTTTCTCATATAACGTCAGCCGATCTAACAGAATTTTGATGAAAATCTTAAGTACACTATTGATTTAGGAGAGTGGACAGTTTTATGCCCCCATTTTTTATATATTATTATAACATTTGACTTTGTCCAATTATTAGGTAATTTTTCAATTGCAGAAACTCTAGTAAACAGAGATACTAGAGACAATTGCCAATTTCGAGGGTGATGTTTGAAGAACTCATTCGGTATGTTATCTGGCTCAGGGACTTTATTAAATTTTAATTTATTTAAAGATATGAGAAGCTCATCACGAATGAATTCTCGATCTGCTAATGTTAATACTATGTCGTAATTACACATCTTTGACCGTAGAAATATTCATTCCATTTTTACGAGGTATCGGGTACGAATTACATTTTTCAATTCTAAAGAGATGAATAGTGTTCCGAAATGGTTTGGTTTCTTAATCGTTTCCTGATAAATTGATCAGGAGGAGGAAATCCCAATTTGGACATGCTGCTCCACTTCGCTGAGTTGCCATGACCACACAGCAAACTGGATCAATCCTGAAGAAAATTTCAAAGAAAAAAGATAGAGGGAGATACCTTCAAATAGAAGTACATATACTTACTGCTTTCGAAATCGATCAAGGACATATAAAAATCCAGACTAGCCCTAATATACGTGGTGATGTAGGATTCTCAGCGAGTCCAAGATTATAGTCTCCACCATGTTTTGCAACAGATTTTTTTCGAGTCCATAATTCTCCAAAAATGCTCTAGTGGCTACTGGGATGGTCCCCCTGCTTCCGAACCAAAGTCCCACGACTGTATAGTCTCTCTCGTCGAACTCCCAGAGATTTTCCTTCAGGTATGGAATACGTTTCGTATATATGCTTTCTTTCTCCTCTTGAATCTGTTTGCCTTGTTCCTGGTCGTTTGTTTCAAATCTGATGTGGGATCCATATCATGTCTATGTTTTTTTTGTTCAATGTTTCATGTCACATTCAATGTTTTTTGTGGCACTTAATGAATAAACCAAGATATCCACAATTCTGGTTGACCCATCTGTATCAAGGCAAAAAAACTCTTGAAAGCATTTGTACTTTTTCAGTTCAAAAGTTCTGCTACTTCCTTCTTTATGCGGTTGTGCCGGCGGGTTAACGAGAAGCTGTTATGCGGACATTTTCGCAACACATGTAAAGGGGTTTCTGACTCTTAACCGCATCTGCGGCAGAGGGGTCCAACAGCTTCATTACTCTGGCTGGCACCTTGATCCGGGACTCCACGAAGTGGTGCGTTAAGATTATAATCTGTTTTTTTTGCCTTTTAACAGGTTTTTTTCTTGATATTTTATTTAGTACTTTTACATTCGTGGTCATACCATGGTTTGTCTGTTTTTTGTATTTAATAAAAAAAAGTTGAAGAAGCCAGCGCTATCATAAATTTCTAGGGACCTTGTTTTCGTACATTGACCAGGATTATCAAAATGAGGTGAATGAGTCATTGATTTCTTAAATAATAAAGCTTGATTGATAATTTTGATACAAGGTATAGGTAAGCGGGTTTCGTTTGCTTTATTTTTCCCTAACCTCATCTTTAGCTCTAGTTTTATCGGGAGATGATCTGAGAGAGAAGGAAAATATTGTATAATGAAAACGAATAGTTGGTGGAACAGAATACAATTCATATCTTTTTATTTTTTTACACAATGATCATGATTTAATAAAATCAAAAATCTATTAAATTTATTATTGGCTATGATGAAACGTTTTAAGATATCCGTAAAGCAATCCCTTTTTTGAATTTTTCACCCCAAAAAATCAATAGCATTTGAAAAAATGGAGCACACGTGTCAACCTTCAAATTGATGGATACGATTTAGTGGCAGTTAGTGGCGCACCGCCATGGCCTCCATAGATGTCCTTTAATCTTTAGGCAATCCTTACACCACCTTCTGGGACCACTTCTGGAGCAATATTAGCTGCCTCTTCTATCAATGTTACTCATTAATAAATTACTGTACAGCAGGATTATTATAATTGTTGCCGCTATGTACTCGTTTTACTTAAATATAATGTAAAAATATTGAGCGCACAAAACAGGGCTTTTTCTCTCCGTTGTTAAAAATCAATTTAAGAACTTTTAAATAAACTTAGCATTGAAAAAAGTTAAACATTGAGTTTCGATTGAAAAACAATAAATAATCTAACATTAGAAATTATTATCAATAATAATCACTTAACTTTATGCCCTTTTTATATTTGTGCATTACTTTTTACAGTTTTGGTATAAGATAATATTTTTTATTTGGGTTTTCTAATGGAAAAAAGATTCATTTCCTCTTTTCTCCATTAGTTAATTATCAAATTAATTTAACTTATGCATTTAGACTTTTTTATCAATCCTAATAACATGATAGTGTTTCATTTTTTCGAATTTACAAAATTAAAGGTACTTTAGAGAGAAAATTAAAAATATTGACATTTAAGCCCTGACTATTTTCTAATAATTACATGAATATTAAAGTCCATTGGATTAATTATGTTACTTAACATCTCAGGCATATACGCTTCGAAAATATGAATTAAAGTAAAAATTATAGAGTTGATCTATATTTTAAAAAATTTGTTCTATCTTTGTCATAAAACATAAAAGAAAATGACAACTTATTTTAAAGGTATACACTTTCCACCTTATTTCTTTATGTAACATACATTAAAACTATCGTTTAAATGCATTAAGCATAATTAGGGTTAAATATAATTATTTAAAAAATTTGTCCGTCGAACATAAAACCTTTCTTGTAATACAGTTTTATGAGTTTACACCTATTTTCCATAGAACCAACTTTTAATGAAATAACATAAACACAAAAATTATTAATTTGAATCATAATTTACGTTTATGGGCCTTACACAAGACTGAAACGACAAGAAACTGCTCGAAGATATCGATTACTTCAACACTTACTAGACAAATGTTCAAAACTTCCAGTACATTACAAAAGACTCATCTACATCACTATTATCATAGCTATTTGGACATATGGAATCGAGCTTTGTGGCTCTACGAAACCATCTAATTCCTTCCGCATCCAATCCTTACAATCCAAAATCCTTCGCAAAATCCTGAATGCACCTTATTTTGTCACAACTCAATTCCTCCATAATGACCTAAACATCCCATTTGTTGCAGACATAGCCGTGTTAGGTACTCCTCTTTCCATTCTAAATTCTCTGCCCATACAAACCCACTTATCCGCAATTTATCTTCCTCAGATATCTCTGATAACCCTACAAGGTGACTGAAAAGAAGTTGGCCTCGGGACCTATTGTCTTAAAATAGTTAGTGAAGTGCTACCACTGAGTAGTTCTTTCTCAAGACATTTTCATATTTTTTTATTTTCATTCTACATATTTATTTATAGTATTCTTTAATACAGTTGTAAATTACTATAAATAAATAAAAATAAAAAACAACGTTTAAGGGATTTCTTATTAATACTGTACTAGTTTGATCGAAACTTTTTTTTTCCTAAAATTTGATCTTTCACATTACACTTTAATATTACAACTCTTATTTCCGGAACAAAAATCTTATCAGGAAAAATAGTTCTCCTTTTTATCCTTTAATTATTATTTATTTATATTTCACGTGTAAATAATGAAATACATCTAGTAAATTTGATATGCTGTCATGATTAAACAAGTACGGATACTACCCATTCGCAGCTCTCCAAAAACTATACTACACTAAAAGGTTCCGGAGCTATCTTATTTTCAGAAGCCTCGTGGATTGTAGAGGAAGCAAGGATCAAGTTAGATGGGAATGGAGTTTGTCAGTGAAAGGAGTGGTACCTGGTTGGGCAAAGTCTGCAACATAGGAAACATTAAGTCTTTATGGATGAGTTTATTCTCACAAAATATGGTGCATTAAGGATTTTGGAATGAAAGGATTGGATACGGAAAGAATTTGAAGGCTTAGTAGAGCCCCAAGTCTTTACTCCGTAAGTCCATATCGGCCTTATGAAAGTCATGCCGATGAGCTTTCTGTAGTTAAGTGGAAGGTTTGAGCGTTTGTCAGTTAGTTTGAAGTAGTCGGGCAGCTTCTTTCGTTTTAGTCTTGTATGTGGTTTCCAAGTAAGACGTTTGTCAAGACGTAATCCAAGATATCGGATCAGTTTAGCAGCGATAATCGGTAGTATTATTGAAAGGTACCATTGGTAGGATGTCATAGGTTTAAAACGAATATCATATATATTCAAAATAAACGGTGGATTCCTTCAAGACGTTAGAATGCAGGAAAATATAAGTTTTACTGCATGGATAGCTCTTTCTTGGATATTTTACAGACTGATGGAATAAACCATTCTTTTTCTTTAAAAATATATAAATATCATTTTTTTTTCCTATCCATTTATCTAATCAACTGATCTCTTTGATTAGTTGTTCTTTCAC
Source organism: Piezodorus guildinii (assembly GCA_023052935.1). Lineage (NCBI taxonomy): Eukaryota > Metazoa > Arthropoda > Insecta > Hemiptera > Pentatomidae > Piezodorus > Piezodorus guildinii. The sequence continues at coordinate 159,554,379 of CM041292.1, forward strand.
ATACTGAAATTCAAAATTACGAAAACACAAAAAGTACTTTTCCCGAAATGTAATAGACGAATTTGAATGTTTTGGCTGTCATTTAAACAACTCTTTAGAAGTGCAGACGTCTTTCAAATGGTTTTAATTCTATACTGATGAGAGATTTCCGATAATTCAGAAAACCTGAGCGCTCTAAACGATTATGCTAATTGATCAGTCATGGCCCATTTGAGAAACAAACAGTTGAATCTAATCTTTATTGCTTAAGCTTGTAGGAGAAACGTTTGCACATTTCGAAACAAATCTTAATATATGTGGAAGAGCTAAATCTTGGAATTATCTTGACATAATCCCGGGACGTATAGAGCTATCCGGATTTATAGACAGGCGTACTTCACCGCCGGCCTTGCCCCACCCTTCCCCAAATTACAGGGATTATCTTAGACCCGCCATCAATCTTAAGGCAGATTGAATTAAATCAACGGGTAGCACCGCGCGTCCAGGAAACCCTGCGCTTCTCCGATTCACAAGAAAATGATGAATCACGGTCAGCTTAATGACGGCAGTGAGTGAATATCTTCTGTCGGTAACTGGATCGTCTCCTGATTTATAGCTTAACTTGAAGAAAGTTTAAGCAGCTTTAAAAATAAATTGGGTTGACAAATAAGTCCTTTTGGATTATTTTTATGCCACTATGATACACTTCTTATCTGATGAATTAATCGCTAAGGAAGATTGTTTATCCTTTTGGTATTATGTCAAGAACTGTATCTGTTAACTCTTGTTGAAACTAGCATTAACGATATATTTTGTTGTATTATTTTAAAAAACGCTGCAAATGATTATACAATAATTCATTATTTCCAAAACACCATATTAGGTCATAACTGTTTATCCAGCTGCTTTCAGGCAGTCAACTAATATGAAAAACAAGAAATTAATCAAAGGAAAATGGCCTATCATAACTGCAAATTTAAAAACGCTATTTCTCTGCTATTTACAAGAAAAACGTTCGTACAAGGTCTTGATCCTAAAACTCTATACAATTTTTGTCTACCTATAAAAATAACTATGGGCGTTTTTATAGGTAAAATTCTAAAAAAAAATATATATATATATTTTCATTTTTTCTGTTTTATAATTAAACACGTATTATTGATTAAAAAAGTCTATAAAAAGTTGTCTCTGTCTTAAAAATAATAATAAAACTGGGGTATTGAATTAAATGTATTCTACTTTAACTCACTGGGAAACGGTATTTTTTGTTACTGATTTATTTCAAATAGACTGTCCCGTATTCTTCTCTACTGTAAAAAATAGAAGACAGAGAAAAAATATTTAAGACCATCTTTATCAGTACACAGTGATCAACATAAGATAGAAAACATACTCCAATTCAATAGTCTTACTTTTTTTTTAGTGCCAACATGTAGAACTCCAAATTAAGAGTTAAAATATAATTCAGTTTATTATTTTTAATTTTATGATTATATGTGAGCTATTATTTGATGTTTTTTTAGTTATTATCATCCGACTAGTACGATATGAAATCCGCTCCTCTAAGGAGCTTGTGTAGATAGACCATTCTATTTTACAATATATAAAAATTCATAAGATTGATACATAGCAATATATATATAAGTTACTTCTATACTCTAATTCAATCCCACATACTTTCAGTAATTCTGGGCTATAATGGATTCTTGAAATACTGTGAGTTTGAAACAAAATTTTTCGAAATTACTGTTTGTATTCGTTAATCCTTAAATAAAATTTGGATGATTAGAAAAACAACCAGTAATTCTGGAATTGGTAGAGTAAGTTCTTGCGTAATTTCTCCTGTGGTTAGTTCCTTTCCGTACTCCGACATTTTCTCAGAGCTATTATCGCCTTTTCCAGAGAATAGGCTGGAACATGCAAAATAGAAAGTTCCACAATAAAATAGAGTGTAGGGAACGTTCCAGAGCGTGTTTGGTAGTCTTCCTAGGATTCTGATAACTTTCCAACTCAAATATCAATCTTGAAAGGAAAAATAAACGTGATTAACTTTTTTTTTTCTGTTGCTTTCTGGAAAGCTTTTAATAATCACATTTTCAAACTAATTATTTATCATATTTTATAAAAAGGTATGTCTATATTTTATACCCTATTACTGATCCATTGTTCCTAAAAGTTGACCTCCTTAATGAAAAAAAAAAAATGTTTCCTTATAAAATGACTGTGACCAACCAAGGTTTGGCTGATTTCCTTTTAGGGTGCTAAATACTTTTCGTTTTTCTGAGAAGACTACAATTAGCCTTGTACTCATAATTTTCGGCTTCTCAAGGAGCGCCCATTGTAATTATTATTACGATCGAATTCGAAAAAGAATATAAAACGGAAGATTCTTGTTTATAATGGTCCAAATTGGAGAGTTCAACTCACGTTTGAACAAAAAAATATATCATTCATAAGCCGAATTAAAAATAAATCAATTAATAAAAATATTCCGTGTAGAGGCGCAAATTAAATGATAATTGGTATTAAATTGGTTTTGGCCTCAAACCTAATTTTATTTTGCATTAAGATGACCACTTCAGGGGGGTTCTACTACTAAACTTTTTAAACTAAACAGTTTTTTTTTTTCCTTCCTACTAAATAAATTATCATTATATAAATTAAAAAGGTTTCAAAAATCAGATATTTTCCTCCCTGAAGAATGGTCCCTCCCATTTTGCAATGGATAAATAAAGGCTTAGAAGAAGCCCTTGAAAGATTACTAGTGCATCCAGCGCATATAGCAATCCTCTTTAGAATACCTCCGGGTAACAGAAGGACAAATCTGACAGCTATACATACTATATTTGTATTTGTATTTTGTTCGAAAATAAAACCAGAGGGTAAGAAAAAAAAAAAAAAAAAAAAAAAAAAAAAAAAAAAAAAAAAAAAAAAAAAAAAAAAAAAAAAAAAAAAAAAGATATTTTCCCCTAAAATTACACTTCCGCCGAGTGTTCTTGGTAGAATATGGCTGAGAGAAGTAATTGAAACGATTTCGATAAAAGTTAATAAAAATGCTATATAAGCAATAACTTATTCAGATGTGGGAAAAAATATGTGAAGACCGTCTTTATTATATTTGTAGTTTTTTGTTTTAATATGACAAATTAAAATTAACAAGTTTAGTAATTTTGTCCCATTACATGTTTTCAGCTATGAAGATAATTAAAAAATGGTAAAAAAAAAAAAATAACACTACATTTATGAGCTAGAAAAATGATTTTATGATTTGGTTTATACATAAAACAATTAGTTAATCATAATGTTTTTAGCAACAATTCCGATGAAAACAATTACATGAAAATATTAGATCATTGTTCTGTACTAAAAAAAAAAACTTTCATGCGCCAAAATTAGCAAAAAATCTGGTATATTTCAAATTTCACGACTGACAATAACAAGAAATTAAATAGATAATTGAAACATCCAAAATATAAATATATATATATATATATATATATATATATATATATATATATATATATATATATATATATATATATATATATATATATATATATATATATATATATATTATAAATTTATTGGTGATTCTTACATCTTTTCATCCCGTGGTAACCTCCAAAAAAGAAAGCTTACTGATTAATATTTACATGTTCCATGTCCTATTACTTTGGCCCACTATATGTGAGACATGTTATATTTATATAAATTATGAAGTTGGCAACATTTTCATCTATAAATTGTTAAATAATAAATACGTCAAAAAGAAAGGAAAATAACACTAATCGAAAAATATTATAACAAAGATGAAATAACAAAAACATTAAATAAAGCATTATGTTAACTATACAATTCAAGATTAAAAACAAGAAAAAGAGATGAATACAAATATAATAAAGTAAGCCCAAGATATCACAATTTGAAGCCTGAACTGTCTTCCAAAAATCTACTGTTAATAGAAGTCCATTGTTTTTAGAAATTTATAAAATATTTTTTTAGGTTCTTTTTGAATAAAATGATTCATTTTCACTCAACACTTCTTTATTTATCTCTCCCTACGTTTCAGCCTTTGCCATTTTCAAGAGTTAGTTGAAGTAGAGAACAGAAGATAGACGCGATATCTATGAGTGCGAGTACTCCATTGACACAATATTGATCTTGCACGGTGCGGTACTTTATTAAATTTCGTCATCAGTCTCTGTTCTTTTTCTGGCCAAGTACCGTGTTCTAGTATACAATTCTGTATCCGTTTTGCTTACTTGACAAGTTTTATACGTGTCTTGAAGCCCACAGATAATAGAATAAAATCTAAATATGTGTGTGTGTGTGTGTGCATGAGTGTGCGTGCGTGTGTGAGCGTGCATACGTGTGTGTGTGTGTGAATTGGTATGTTCTATACAGTTTATCAAGAGTTAAATTCAAATAATTAAATCGAATTCTTTAAGAAAAAAAATGATCTGAGATTATTGAAGAGTTCATTAACTAAGGCACATAATGACATTAATGATTTAGTTTAGTTCATTAAAAAGAAAAATATTTAAATGTATTCAAAACAGATTCCTTCTACTTTCTTGTGTAAACTACGTAATAGGTCATTGGTTTTCACTTTAAATCTTTCAATTACTACAAAAAAAAAGGATTAAAAGATTTTTTTTTACTCTACTAATGGGGAAACGTTAATTGTAGCCAAAGAATGTTTGAAAGGAGTAACATATCTTTCTTTTTTCACAGCTCGTTTTAGCCTCAGGATGTAAAGTGCTAGGATACACGTAGGGGCTAAGGTCGCCCCGTTAATGTAGCAATTAGTCAGGGAGCAGCGGACTAAATGCCCGTGCTCCGACACTCCCAGCGATGTGGGGATATCTCGGGTGTATCTTGGAATGGATATCTCGAGCGTATCTCTGAATGGCTATCTTAGCAGCGATCTTATCCTTGCCTCATTACGATTCCGTCACCACCATCTGCCGTAAGGTCTGTGGGTAAATTAGAGCTGTGACATGGGACAATGTCCGCGATGAATTTAAGTGGCTACAGTAAGATCTATCGTACCTGTCGTTCTTTATAGCACACTGATTTTTTATTTTCAGGCTTGCTTGTTGACATTAGGCCTATTTAAGATTAATTTACCCATTACTTCATGGATAATACATAAGCCTTAAACCACCTGTAACTGTAAACAACGGTGCATATTTAATGTTATGTGTATATATTTCCATATATGTGTGTGTAACACACACACACACACATATATATATATATATATATATATATATATATATATATATAGTATTGTTTGATTAGTTCTCGATTGTTGATAATTTGAGTTTTCTACTGTTCTTAGGTTTCAGTCAATAAATAAACAATTTTATTCATCCAACGTTCCGAGACATTATTGTTTTCATAGTTATGCCTTAACAGTGAAAAAAACAAAAATCAGAACATTAATATTTGTACACAATAATTAATCGATGATGTTATTGTTTACATTGAACGATGACATACAGTAGTTGAATAGATATTTCAATTCGAATTTACGTTAAAGATATTCTTAGTGAAGACAAATGCGGAAAGTCTTATTTTTTTACATCTTTACAATATTTAAAAAAGATAATGTATCAACACAAATATATCTGCACTTCAATTACAAAAAAAACCTAATAAACTAGATCAAAATGCCCTCACCACTCATTTCAGAAAAACGGGACATACATTCAAATTTCATTCACCCAAAATTATACATTATAAAAAAAAAAAAAAAAAAAAAAACTTCAAACTAAATTTACAAGAAATGATTACCACAGAAAAATATAAAAATCGCGCCATAAGTAAAAAATCTGATGTCCAAAACTTTAATGCATGTTACCAATACATATTAACAAAACGTCTGAATAATAATAATAATAAATACAAAATCAAATAAACAAAAGGTGAAAACCCCGGACTCCTGAAGTCATGAATTTTAAACAATAAATTCTCGAAACTTTGCATGAATAAAATTTGTTTATTTATTGACTGAGACCTAAGAACAGTAGAAAACCTATATACACTCACACACACACACACACACACACACACACACACACATATATATATATATATATATATATATATATATATATATATATATATATGTATATATATATACATAGTACTTTTTACTAAAATTGATTGGGTGTTATATTAAAAAAAATATTTTCTATGTCATATTTTTTTTTATTTAAAAGCTGAAAGTATTCATTCATAAATATTGGTTACATTTTTTTTTTTTTTTTTCACTTAGCCATATATTCTAATTCTAATTTACACGTCAAGGAACCCTAAAAGACCAAGCCGCCCAAAAACTTCGAAGCATATATGTTTAAAACGCTATAGATACTTTTTCAATAAAATCCACGAAGAGGCACTTAGTATCACATGTCTTTTACAACTTTTCTACAATTTTCTGAAAAATGTCTCTCACGGTTTTCATTAAACTCTCTATATCCGTGTAAAGGTTAATGGGCTTAAATACAATGTATGTTTCACTCTGATTGAAATAATATGACACAGATTAAACTTTTTACTCCCTCAAAGAACGAATTATTTAGTAGATTTAAACAAAAAATTAACCATATCTCTTTGTTAGCTGTATCCAATACATTTACATACCAATATATTTTGTAATTGCATACATAAAGGCATAAAAGCCCTAGAAGTGTTAAAAGTGCATGTAACGTTCCTAAAAATATTCCTGAGAATACATTCGGGTAACAGAAGGTCGGACATTCAGTGATATATGTACATATTGTATATTGTGTAAAATAATAAACCCAGAGGGTATGAAAAAAAAACTCTTTGTTAGAATTGATAAAAAAACGGGTAAATATACAAGTTAAATGAATTCTATCACCAACTAAAGGAGAAAAAAGCAAATATATTTTTAAGATTTAGATGTAAAATATACCGCAGGAAAGCTAGAGATTTTATTTTAAAAAACATTAGCTTATTACAAATCTGTAAGGTAATGAAAATTAAATTAAATTAAATTGAGAGTACCAGTGTCATGGCCGAAACTAATGTCACGCTTAGTTATCGCTCTGCACTAGCATCTTTATAACTGTGGTATTAACTCACGGATTATTGCCAACGTTTATAAACATCGTCTTTTTACGACATTAATTAAGTTTATACTGTAATTCAGTGAGGTGAGTGATTATTAGTTAACTTTTGGAGTAGTGTTAATAGCCTAAAGGTGTGCCACGTGGTAAGCAGGCTGCTGCCTGTACAGGCTGTCATAGGCTATCACTCACTAGGACTAATTCTTATCAGATCACCAGTGGCTCGGAGGTAGCGCTCCTCACTCCGCTCGAATAGAATTGAGTTCGTAGCTCAAGAGACGTTTAATTTTTTTTTTTTTTTTTTTTTTTTTTTTTTTTTTTTTTTTTTTTTTTTTTTTCTTTTTTTCAAATATCATTTTCTTCTTTCATTTTGTATAAGACATTTTTTCTTTTAATTTCTTTATTTAATTTTGTATAAAAATATTTTAGAAAATGTTTTTTATTTTTTTTAAATTTAAATACCTATGTAAATCATTGTAAATACGATATTAGTTAAATATTATCAATCCATTTATTTTTTGATCCATGTATTATTTTTTAATTTAATTTTTTTTTTCTTTTTTAATTTTATATCATTATTATGTCCACTGACAAAAATTCAATCATGGATACGGACGATGACACAGCCTTTAGTGAAGTTAGCGAAACGGATTCGCAGTATTTAAAACGTCGAACGCTCCAGAAACGTGATAGGAATGTACTACCGGGTTCCGCAGGGAACTCACCCAACAAGAAAAAAAAAAGAAAGCCAAGTCTAAACAAGCACTTCCAGCCGAAAACGAAAATCAGAGTTCAAACTCAGCCAACACAACTCCATCTCAAACTACTTCTCACGACCTACCTTCCAGCAATAACATTGCAGCCACCAATAATTCGTCTAATGCTCCTTTAGCACCCCGAGAATCAAACGAACCCGAGCCGCCACCTATATATGTCAGTAACATTCGTGACTTCATGAAGTTTGGCCAGGAAATCTCAGCTCTGATTGGACAACAAAATTTTCAATGTTTTTCAAGATTACAAGACATCAAGATTAACACTCCAAATAAAGACATTTATAAAAAATTAGTTTACCACTTAACACAGAAAAAGTACGACTTTCACTGTTATCAGCTGAAAGAAGAGAAACCTTATAGAGTGGTTTTACGAGGTCTTCACAGCACCACCCCCACAGAGGCCATCAAGAAAGACCTAGACGAATTAGGATTTAATGTTAGACACATATCATGCATCACTCATCCTGTTCAAAAGTATCCTCTGCCCTTATTCTTTGTAGACCTTGAACCAGCACCTGGTAATCATGAAATCTTCAAAGTCAATAGGCTAGTATACTCCTGCATTAGATTTGAGGAGCCCAAGATGAGACCTGAAATTGTACAATGCGCAAACTGCCAAACTCTAGGGCACACGAAAACCTATTGCCACCATCCTCCCAGATGTGTCAAATGTGCAGGATCTCACGCTTCCAGCACCTGCCAAAAATCTAGAGACACCCCTGCAAAATGTGCTTTGTGTAGTGAAGCACATCCTGCTAACTATAAAGGATGCATTGTATATAAAAACCTGCTAAGACAAAAAGGTTTATATGCAGCAGCTTTTACTCAAAGAAACTCAGAGCCAGTTAACGAAAAACCATGCCGGTCCATCAAGAGTACACCTGTGTTCCAGCACCCTACCGTCATCGATGAGAATCAACACACTTCGAGCTTCAACTCCAAGACCACAACCATTTCTGCAATAGCTTCTCACCATACACCACGACCTCAATCGCCTCAAACCTCAAAACAGCCTCAGCCACCCCATCATCATTCCCAGGCTTCCTATGGTCCTCCCCAGACTATCCATCCACAACCCCAAAAATCGCATCCTCAATCTCAGAATTCCCATCCAGTGTTCAAAGTCCCTAAAAGTGATCCTCAAAACTCATCCCTAAGAGTGAAGTTACCACCACTGATACCTCCTCAGACCATTTCCAACCAGCCTCTTCCATCTATATCATCAGCTCCTGAAAACCACTCACTAGAAGCTCCATTAAACATGATCCCTTGTCAACAACCTCAGAGAAGGGTTCAACCTCCTCCAAGACCTATGAATCCTCTGCCTAAAGACACCCCCTCCTACTCCTATTCCTACCAACATTCATCTGATATTATTCCTATTCTTTCATCTTTTCTCCTAGATCTCCAAAATACCATCAAGCCCCTTATTACTCTCCTTACTAGACTCCTTTCAGAAATCCCCTTCAATCCCCCACGATGAGTAGGAGGACCCTGGCTATTCTATTATGGAACGCTAATGGACTGCTTAATCACCGAGACGAGCTTGACTTATTTATTCACGACAATAACATAGACATTGCCCTTGTGACTGAAACCCATTTCACACCTCATTCACACTTTTACATACGTGACTACATCACACACAGATCAGATCACCCTGACAAAACATCCCACGCTGGCTCTTGTATCCTTATTCACAATTCCTTAACTCACTCCCTGATTCCTTCTACTCCAACTGACGCCATCCAATCGACTTCTATTACCTTATCCTGCCGTCCATTTAATATTACCATCTCAGCTGTATATTGCCCTCCTGGCAATTCCCTCTCCTCTCACCAATTTAATTCCTTATTTCAGTCCTTTGGTCCGCGCTTCATTGCCGGGGGAGATTACAACGCCAAAGATCAACGGTGGGGATGCCGAACATCCAACACTCGTGGCAGGATTCTCTCCCAAGTCACCACTTCCAACAGCTATTCCGTCTTATCACCCAAAGATCCTACTTACTGGCCTACTTCCCTTAAAAAGCGCCCAGATATTCTTGATATATTCGTCACATCCCAAATTCCCACCTTTCAATCTACAGTAACATCCTTAGAAGACCTCTCCTCAGATCATAGCCCAGTTCTGCTGCTTCTTCATTCAGACCCTATTCCTAAATCCTTCCCTCCTTCTTTAATTACAGGACATGTTGACTGGGACAACTTTCGCTCTGAATTAGAAAACGAACTTGACTTAACGATTCCACTAAAAACAGAACAACAAATTAACTTTGCTATCGAAAAACTAACAAGAACAATAGGTACTGCAATTAATAACAACTCATCACATCCCAAAAATAATTACTCCCGCGACACTAACTTACCATATCACATTCGAAACTTATTAGCAGAGAAACGGCGAGCAAGGGCTAAGTGGCATAGGTCCAGATACCCGTCCGACAAAACATACTATACTCATCTAACTAACAAACTCAAAACTGAAATTAGAAAATTCAAAATACAAACATTTCGGGACTTCACAGAAAACCTAAGACCAACTGACAAATCTTTATGGACAACTACCAAAAATTTGCTCAAATTCAAAACCTTTAATCACCCACTCCTTACCGAATCTTCTACCTGGTCTCGATCAGATGAAGAAAAGACTCAAATATTTGGTGAACACCTTTCCAAAATATTTAATCCACATCCTGATATCCTTAATCCAACCCATATTGACCATATTGAAGCAGAACTAACTATTCCACTCCAAATGTCCCCTCCTCCTAAAGCCTTTCATCCTTCTGAAATAATTAATGTTATCCATCAATTACGTTTTAAAAAAGCACCTGGTCATGATCTCATCACATCCTATATCCTAAAACAGCTACCTCGAAAAGCAATCCTCTACCTCACTTATATATTCAACGCTACTCTCCGAACCACCTATTTCCCTGAACCATGGAAACTGTCAATAATCAAAATGATCCCAAAACCCCAAAAGCCTCCTGAACATCCATCCTCATACCGTCCGATCTCCCTTTTACCCATCATGGGAAAGATCCTAGAAAAACTCATTTTGAAACGCCTGTATCCGATCCTAGAAATGAATCACGTAATTCCTGACCATCAGTTTGGATTTCGGACATCCCATTCTACAATTCAGCAATGTCACCGTGTGGTGGATGTTATATCCTCTACATTGGAGCGTGGAATGTATTGCACGGGTGCTTTTCTTGACGTAGAACAAGCGTTCGACCGAGTCTGGCACCCAGGACTCCTTTATAAACTCCGTCAATTCCTTCCCGCTACATACTTCCTGATAATCCGTTCCTACCTTACTGATAGAACGTTCAAAGTAAATCATAATCTTTCCTATTCTTCCACATTTTCTCAGTCTGCAGGTGTACCTCAGGGTAGTATCCTAGGTCCCATCCTTTATACGGTATATACAGCTGATATTCCACTCCATCCTAGCACTGTCCTCACAACTTACGCGGATGACACTTGTGTGTTATCCGTCCATAATGATCCAACCGCTGCATCCCAAACCCTTCAGTCCCACATCACAGCCATTGAGAAATGGTGTCAGAACTGGAGGATTAAAATAAATCCTAATAAATCCCACCAAATTACCTTTACCCTTCGTCGCAAACCGATGACCTCCTGCCCCACAGTATCCTTCAACAATACCCCACTCATTCCTGTTGAACAAATCCGATACCTAGGACTCCATCTTGATAAACGTCTTACATGGAATCCTCACACGAGACTAAAACGACAAGAGACTGCCCGTAGATACCGATTACTACAACACTTACTCGACAAACGTTCAAAACTTCCAATTCATTACAAAAAGCTCATTTATATTACCGTCATCAGACCCATCTGGACATATGGAATCGAGCTATGGGGCTCTACGAAGCCATCTAATTCCTCCCGTATCCAATCCTTACAATCCAAAATCCTTCTCAAAATCCTAAATGCTCCTTATTTCGTCACAAATAAAATAATCCATAACGACCTTAATATCCCATTTGTTACAGACCTTTCTCGTACCAGATATACCACTTTTAATTCCAAACTCCCAGCCCATATAAACCCTCTTGTCCGCAACCTATCAACCTCACATATTCCTGACAACCCTCCTAGGCGATTGAAAAGAAGATGGCCTCGGGATCTACTTACTTAAATAAATATCGAAGTTCTACCACTGGGTAGTTTCTTCACAAGCCTTTTACGCCCTTTATTCTAACTCAACAGTTTTACTTATTGTATTTATGTTAATACAGTTGTAAAATTCAATAAAATATGAATAAAAAATTAAATTGAAATAAATCATTGTAGATAATAATTGATTTTGTCAAATTATTCAACCTAAACACGTTTTCATCGAACCCGAAAAAAATCTTTCTTCATCTCTAACATTATTTAAAAGTTCATAAATTTTTGTTAACAATAGAAATAAGTGTAAGTCGTGAGCTGCGCACACCAGGTTTTCAAAATTTACATTGCGAAATATTCAATAACAAGAAAATTATACATGAAACCTACGGTCTATGTCAAACCAACGTGCCACTCAACTTGACCATTTCTGATGTGATTGAAAACTCGTTAATAAGTACTCTTTAACTATAAACTCAGATATAACTTTTTTTAATTCTATCTCTCAGAATTCGTTAGTTATAAATGTTCATTGTAAATAACATTAATTTATGCATACTAAAATAAATGATATGGGTAACAACCCACTGAGGAATCCAAGGGAATGAAAAAGCTGATAAAAAAAAATAAAAAAAAGAAGCCAATTCAGCCAAAATGGAAGAAAACCAAAATACCATTGATAATTACCAAAATAAAAGAAACCCCACTGGATGATTGCGTTCTTTACTCTAAGAACATACTACAAATAGATTGGAAAAAGAAAACTTCCCAAGTGGGAATAATGAAATCCGAATGCCAAAAATGTAAAACGAGTTCTAGAACTTTGAGAAGAGAGAAATTTGTAGTAACAGACAGGATCGGACACTGTCAGCTTACATATGGGAACGCCTAGAAGCACCAACCTGTGAAAAAGGAAATAATACCCAACAAACTTTGCTTAATTTGCTAATTGATTGCACGCTATTCGAGCTATCGAGGATAAAGGTACCTTTTTCGATGTCGATAAATTAATAAAAAAAAGTGTTAGCATAAATTTACATTTTTATGATTATTTTAATTATCAATTATGTTTTTTACCAATGTAACGTCAACTATTCCCATGGACGCCTATACATAAAATGACCCACTATTTTAAGCATAAGTATAGGCTAAGTTTATTTTTCAGACTTTCGATACTTGGGCTGGTAATAGGGTAATCTTAAAATCGAGTGACGACGTTTCAACCTGACATTCCATCATGAGTAAATAAGCAATAAAATCAGACAGCATCCGAAACAGTGAAAACATAAATAACTAAAACAAAACTTATTAGATTTAATTATGTCTAATATGTGTGATTATAATCGGAGAAAAGAAACTGGATGATAGATATCATTTTCTTGAAAACCAGAATTAATAAATACGTGTTGCTCTGACCTTTCTCGTTAGATTACTAATTCTTATTGACAGCCATCAATATATAATTAAAGTTTGTTTTATTATTTAATTGATTAATTTGATCTCAAACGTATTTTTTTTTTCAAAATAACAGCGCAATTTTAAAATTTAATCTTACATCAGAGCTATCAGCTGGAACCTTGAATACAAAATACGACCAAGGTTGGCTTGATCTAGTGGCGTTTCATTGACCATTAATCCTTTCCTGTTATCGATACTGCAATTTAATTTGGTATTTTATTATGCTGAGTAATGTTCCGAATTCCTGTCTGTTCCGAAAGGTAAAAATTAAGACATCGGTTAATGGCCAAAGGTTATATCTAGCGATACCTTTAAAGGTAAGGATCATGTTCGAGTGAATATTCATGTATTGGTAATTACTTCTGGATAATTATCATGGAATAATAAATAATAATCTTGTATGTATCAGTATCAAAAACCTCTAATTAAACATCCAAATAAATACTTGATTATTAAGGTGTATATAATTAATGGCAACCCATAGGAATTCGATAACTAAAGATTTGAAATTATACAACTAAAATATTTTTACATTATTGTCCCTAACAGGTGGAGTCAAGACGTTCATTGAAATTAAAAGGGGCGTGAGGTTTTTTACATTCGAAAATCTTAACCAGATCATCTTGTTAGTTAATTTATTTAACGTCGCTTTATGCTGCTGTAGCTAATCGGACGATGCTACAGTGGGAGTCCTAAATGTTGCCTATTCAGGTTTAATTAGGATAGGGATCTTTAACGAGTACCTGACATCTCACTGACTCGGGACCACCTTTTAACGTCCCCTCCGAAGGACGCCATAACCAAGGATTTTTTACTCCCATTAAAAAATCCTAGGACCACCTGCAGGTTTGAACCCGGAACCTTGGGCAAAGGAGGCTGTTATGCTAACCACCATGCTACAAGTAACCCTCATAAGATCATCTTGTTGACATTGACTTAAACAAAAAAAAAAAAAAGTAAATATTCTAATTAAACGAAAAGACATAAAAAACTATAATTTAAAAATTAAAAATTGCATATTTAAAAAAACTATACGCCCGAGATTTCACCGCAGCTTTTTCACTAAAATCAGCTGACCGGAAGTGCTACTTTATATCATGCATTTTGCACCTTTTTACAATTTTCTCAAAAATGGCTCTACGATTTTATTAAAACTCGCTATATCGATGTAAAATTCAATGGTCTTTAATATCATGTAGGTTTTATTCCGATTGAATAGGGCTTAAATGCCGATATTCTAAATTTTCCTTCTCTAAAGTACCTTTAATTTTGTATATTCTACAAATATCACATTGTTACTATTGGTAAAAAACAGATAAATATATAAGTTAAACGAATTCGATATCTAACTAAAGGAGAAAACTGGAAACAATATTTTTTTAATGCAATTTTTGTTTTTGAACATGAGAACAGTAATTAATATACATGTATAATATATCGTTGGAAACCCAAAGAATTTAGAAAAAAAAATGATCTTATTCACAAGCTTGTAAACATTAATAAAGAGTGATGGAAAGCCTTTAAGACCAACTGATTATTTTCGATAATAACATAATAGATTTTTCAATAAAACATATGATTCTATAGAAATTCGATTAAATTAATTCTTTACTGATTTTCATCTTTAACTGTATTTGAAAATTCTTTAATCGATTTTAAAAACGAAGGGGTAAGTGAAATTCGTATGTTGCCCGCATTTTTTATTGTAAGAATAGTAATATGGATTACAATGTACGATACAATGTACCGTTGGAAACCCTTCGATTTTAATAAATAAATTATCTCATATACACTTCAGTATAAGGTAATGATAAAAGGATGAGTGACCAAATCGGATAAAACTAAGTGATTTGTTGTATATACTAATATAATACATTATTTCAACAGAAAAACATTTTTCCATCGAAAATCAATATAATTCTCTAATATTTTTTCAACTCTCACTTTAATGGGATTTAATATAATGTAGATTTCTTTCTGATTGAAATAGTCTGACAGAACTTAAATTTTATTTTCCACACTGCTTATTCGAATTCGAATTGATAAAAAAAAAATCGGGTAAATATAAAATAATTCAATAACCAACTAAAGGAGAAAGGATCAAATGTATTTTTTAGGTTGTTTTTTTTTCAGATGTATAACATACTATTGGAAAGCTGAAGATTGTAAGAAAAAACATTATATTATGTACAAAGTCGTATAAGGTAATGGAAAGTGATGAAAAGTGAATAAAATTATTGTTGAATATAATAATAATGTTCAATTTATTTAATCAGAAACAATTTTTCGAACTTTTTTTCAATTCTAACTTTATTTAAAAGTTTTTAAATTCATGTTAACAGCGGAGGTTAACTCGCACCATGCATTTTAAATCTATACCAATATTTGCAAATATTTAATAATAAGATAACTATTATCCAACTTCGTTTTTTTAATACCTTTATTTTAAGCTCAAAAATATATTTCAAGAAATTCTTTTGCTCATAATTGGTAGGCTATATCTATTTTTTTAAAATCAGATTATACTTGGTTTTTGTACGTTTGGTGAAAGCTGAAATCTGCTCTAACTTGAGCTCTGTAATTGACTCATTTGGTTAGCAGTAACATTCCAGTTCTTTCTTTTCGACTCGTTGCACTTTCAATATTCTTTGACTAGTCCCCCATCCGATTATGACACCGCTTTAAATGGATAATTCCTAATATTTGAGCAAACCTCGGGACCAAAATAATTGCTTTGACGTGATCCGGCTATTAGACAGATATAGCCGGATCACGTCAAAGCAATTATTTTGGTCCCGAGGTTTGCTCAAATATTAGGAATTATCCATTTAAAGCGGTGTCATAATCGGATGGGGGACTAGTCAAAGAATATTGAAAGTGCAACGAGTCGAAAAGAAAGAACTGGAATGTTACTGCTAACCAAATGAGTCAATTACAGAGCTCAAGTTAGAGCAGATTTCAGCTTTCACCAAACGTACAAAAACCAAGTATAATCTGATTTTAAAAAAATAGATATAGCCTACCAATTATGAGCAAAAGAATTTCTTGAAATATATTTTTGAGCTTAAAATAAAGGTATTAAAAAAACGAAGTTGGATAATAGTTATCTTATTATTATTATCTTATTATTATTTAGAGGGAAGGAAATTTTTTTTTTAGTTATCTAATGTGTGAAAGCGTAATAACCTTGTAAACTGATACATTGTACCTAATATGGTTAAAACGACTGCAGGTTGATTTTAGAAACATGCTCACAAGACTGGCACAATTCTGCCTCTCTTGCCATTTTTTGATAAACTATCAAAAAATGGCAAGAGAGGCAGAATTGTGCCAGTCTTGTGAGCATGTTTCTAAAATCAACCTGCAGTCGTTTTAACCATATTAGGTACAATGTATCAGTTTACAAGGTTATTACGCTTTCACACATTAGATAACTAAAAAAAAAATTTCCTTCCCTCTAAATTTCAGGGATTACGATTCAAGATAAGTAGAACCCGAATAACGAATAAAAAAAAATCCGTTTATCCGCCGTTTATTTCTCCAAAACGTCAAGGACCAAATTTTTTTTTTTTTTTAATTCGCCACAACCTACGGACTTGAACTGTGGGAGACAGCTAAACATTCTAACATCAAACGCATCCAATCCTTCCAATCCAAAGTCCTCCGAACAATAGTTATTGCTCCTTATTACGTTACCAACTCTACCCTACACCACGACCTTAAAATTCCGTTTATTTTAGACCTGGTACCATCCAAATTTTCCAAATTTCATCAGAATCTTAGTCATCATCCTAACCCTCTAGCACAATCCCTATCCAGTACCACCCATCCCTACAATCCTCCTCGAAGATTGAAACGGCAGTGGCCGCGAGACGTATTGTAAACGTTTAAATTGGAGTTCTGACACTGGTCAGATCCTCCACTCATATAATGTATGTTTGTGGCTATTGCGCCCTAGTTCGGCCTCCACTGATTCACACCAGTGACGCGGCTGAGAGCGAGGGTCTAGGATCTCTTGGATTCCGCTTTTTCCTCCACAAGTGGAGGGAAAAGCCCAGTCTGGGGTCCCTATAGCACTTGTATATTTTGTATATAGTTATGTTTGTTTGAATGATGTTTGTTTATTTGCAAACTTTTGTTTACCTCAATTATAGGTTAATGTTTTGTTTTTTTTTTATATTTATTATTATTTAATTCTATATATATATATATATATATATATATATATATATATATATATATATATATATCATTTATTTGTATTTATCTCAGTTATAGGTTGTTGTTTGTTTTCTTATTTTGTACATATATTATATTTTATTTATTTGACTTTATCATTGTATACTGTATATATATTGTGTGAATGGGATCTTATATCACTATTACTAATGTTCATATAGAAACAAATTGTAATATATCTCAATAAAAAAAATTAAAAAAATTCGCCACAAAAATACTAGGGCATGCAACGATGGTCCTAACACCTAGGCGTTAATATCGGCTTGTTATTTTTTAAAATTTCAGCCGATTGAAAATGATTTAATTCATGAACTCATTTTTGAAGATAGAGAAAAAATATATGAATGTTTTTCAACCAAAAACCGCGAATAATTATATAAGAAGAGAAAAAATTTAAATTTTACCTATAAATACGCCAATAACCCAATTATTTCTTAACGTGTGGGCCGCCAGCCTCAGGGTGGTTTAGCTGTGATTTTGCTCTTCTGGCAGTTATTAGTAATATAAGGGTTTCTAATCAGCTAGAAATGTAATTTCCTCATCTTGGAGACGTAGCAGAGTAGTTAGAAGAAAAAATAATCGTACGCTTGATTAGCCAGTAAATCGGATATAATTGATCACTTCATCAAATCAATTAACTGGTTAGTAAGATTTTTAAGACCGCAAGAAATACACTTCCATAATAAATGTGGTACAAACAAATTTTTAAAAATACTTTTAGATGTATGTTAATGTATAGGTAGCCAAACATGCATCTGGACTCTTATATTAACTCGCGACTATAGGTAATAGCAAGTATTTAGTACTATTTTTAATTTCCCATTACTTTGTTTTTTCAGATTTTTCTCTTTTTGCAGGATGGTGAATGAAAATTTCCTCCCCGCTGAACTTCACTGTTTTTATAATATCCTTTACTGCAGAATATAACGGGCCATGTTCCCATATTGCTCCTACTATTCTGCAATTCGACATTGCGATACGAAAACCCGGTTTGATGAGTGCCCTCAGGAAAGACGATTCACCCAATTTCTCCACCGACTTGGTGTTTCTCAACCCAGGGCCTATCCACTGCTCTAAGCTAATTTCATCGTTTGCACGATCCCTATTTGCTACATCAACCATAATTAGCCCTTTTGCCTTAATCATCCATTCCATCCAATCTTAATTTACGACATAGTAAGTAATTTTTTTTTATAATTTTGTAATGATTTAATTAACTGTTTTGATGGAAGTTTCCTTCAAAATATATCTTGCTTTACTTAAACGCCGAATACACTTTCATTTTTGAAGATCGCTTAGGTGATTATAACTTTCTCGTTTCATATTGTCGTCACACACTTATAACTTTCATTTAATTAAACACTTTAAAACACCTAGGAAAGTATTACTTGGACAATTAACTAATAGCTTGACTACATGCATAGAGAGATATGTGTCATTACTTCCCAGTATTACCAGATATTCCGGTTTCTTGAAGTTTCCTATTTTCACAAACTAATTGGTAAAAAACTGAAATGCATTGAGTTAAGTAAAATATCTGGTGCACACAAACACACGACTTTCAATTACATCCGTTGTTCAAATCAATTTAAGAATATTTGAACACAATTAGATATGAAAATAAATTTTAAAGAATTCATTAGATTGGATTTCAATAGAAACATGTTTTATTAAATAATCTATTATATTATTATCTACAGAAATCAGTTTGTTTTTCTGTTTTTCATCACTCTCCGTCAACTTTTACAATTTTTTTTTTTTTTTTTTTTTTTTTTTTTTATATTTATTGGAATTTACAACTGTATACAGGAATACAACAAGTAAATTAGATGAAATATATAAAGGCATGAAACACATGTAGAGAAGCTTCCCAATGGAAGCACTCTAAAAATGATTTAAACTAGAAGGTCTCGGGGCCATCTCCTTTTCAGACGCCTCGGAGGATTGTCAGGAATCGAAGGGGAAGAAAGGTTTGAAACTAGAGGATTAGGGTGGGAATGGAGTTTGCCATGAAAGGAATGGTATCTAGATCGGGCCAAATCAGCAACATACGGAACATTAAGATCTTTATGGATTAGTGTATTCGTGACAAAGTAAGGAGCATTGAGGATTTTACGAAGGATTTTGGATTGTAGGGATTGGATACGGGAAGAATTCGATGGTTTAGTAGAGCCCCAAAGCTCTACTCCGTAAGTCCATATCGGCCTTATGATAGTCATGTAGATGAGTCTTTTGTAGTTAAGTGGAAGATTAGAACGTTTGTCTAGTAAGTGTTGAAGTAGTCGAAAACGTCGAGCAGTTTCTTGTCGTTTAAGTCTTGTATGAGGGTTCCAAGTGAGACGTTTGTCAAGGTGCAGTCCTAGATATCGGATCTGTTCAACCGGGACAAGAGGAGTATTATTGAAGGAAACAGTAGGGCAGGATGTCATAGGTTTACGACGAAGGGTAAAGGTAATTTGGTTGGATTTGTTGGCATTTATTTTAATTCTCCAGTGCTGACACCACACTTCAAGGTCTCTGATGTGGGATTGGAGAGTTTGAGAGGCAATAGTTGGATCAGTATTGACTGATAACACACAAGTATCATCAGCGTAGGTAGAAAGGAAAGTGTTAGGATGGGATGGGATATCAGCTGTATAAACTGTGAAAAGAATAGGTCCCAGGATACTGCCTTGAGGAACACCAGCAAACTGATTAAAAATGGATGAATAGGAATTATTATGATTTACTTTGAAGGATCTGTCAGTGAGGTAGGACTTGATGATAAGGAAGTATGTAGGGGGAAGGAAATTGCGGAGTTTGTAAAGCAATCCCGGGTGCCAGACTCGGTCAAAGGCTTGTTCTACGTCGAGGAATGCTCCCGTGCAGTACAACCCGCGCTCTAATGCAGACGAGACAACGTCCACCACACGATGACATTGCTGGATAGTGGAGTGGGAGGTTCTGAATCCAAACTGGTGATCAGGAATTATGGAATTAGTATCTAGGATGGGATATAAGCGTTTCAGTATAAGTTTTTCCAAGATTTTACCCATGATTGGTAAAAGTGAGATGGGACGGTAAGAAGATGGATTTTCAGGCGGTTTCTTAGGTTTGGGTATCATTTTGACAATGGATAATTTCCAGGAAGCAGGAAAGTATGTGGAACGGAGTACGGAATTATATATGTAAGTAAGATATAGGATAGCTTTTCGAGGAAGGAGTTTTAAAATATGGGAAGTTATAAGATCATGTCCAGGAGCTTTGCGGGATGGTAAACTCTGGATGATGTTAGATATTTCAGTAGGATGGAACGCTTTTGGAGGAAGAACCATTTGGAGTGGGATATCTAGTTCTGCTTCTATAAACTTAATGTGACCGGGATTATGAATATCTGGATGTGGATTAAAGGTTTTAAAAAGGTGCTGACCGAATATCTGGGCCTTTTCTTCATCAGATCTTGTCCATATATGGGATTCAGTTAGGAGTGGATGATTACATTCTTTGTACTTCAGTAACTTTTTTGTGGTCATCCATAACGATCTATCTGTAATAGTTAGTTTTTCAGTAAAGTTGAGTAAGTTTTGAATTTTAACTTTTCTGATTTCTGATTTTAGTCTGTTAGTAAGTTTGTTATAATAAGTTTTGTCTGAAGGGTATCTAGTCCTATGCCACTTCGATCTTGCTCTGCGTTTTTCCCTTAATAAGATTCGAATGTGCTGTGGCAGGATAGTCTCCTGTGAGTTAGTAGTGTTAATGGTTGTTGTGTTGTCAAGTATACTACTGCTGATTGAGTCAGTCAGTTTTTCAACAGCTTTATCTATATCATGTTTAGTCTTTAGTGGTATTTTTAAGTCAAGTTTGTTTTCCAAGTCATATCTGAATCCGTCCCAGTCTACTCGTCCTGTAATCAGAGTGGGAATGGTGGGCTTAGGAACAAGGCTTGAATGCAAGGAAAGCAGAACCGGACTATGATCGGATGACAGGTCATTTAGGGATTTGATTGTGGATTGGGAAGAAGATATCTGAGAGGAAACAAATATGTCTAGGATATCAGGACGTTTTTTGAGGGATGTAGGCCAGTATGTCGGGTTCATTGGCGAAAGGATTGTATAACAATGGGTGGTGGAGACTCGAGAAAGGAGATTGCCACGGGAGTTGGATGTTCGGCAACCCCATCGCTGATGTTTCGCATTGTAGTCTCCTCCAGCAATAAAGCGCGGTCCTAGGGATCTGAACAGGGTTTCAAGTTGACTATAGGAAAGGGAGTTACCAGGAGGGCAGTATACAGCTGAAATTGTAAGATGGAAAGGACGAGTTGAAATGGATACTGAGGTTGATTGTATGGCGTCAGATGGAGTAGAAGGAATAAGGGAATGAGGTAAGGATTTATGAATGAGGATACATGACCCGGCATGGGAAGTATTGTCTGGGTGGTCTGATCTATAAGTGATGTAGTCACGTATGTAAAAATGTGACCGTCGTGTGAAGTGTGTTTCTGTCAATAGTGCTATATCTATGTGTTTGTCGTGTAGAAATACGTCCAGTTCGTCACGATGGTTATGCAGGCCATTAGCATTCCACAAGAGGATAGTTAGGGGCTTTACGCTCATAGTGGGAGATTGAATGGGATTTGGGAAAGGACTCTAGTTAGAAGATTGATAAGCGGTTGGATGGTATCTCTAAGATCTGAGAGAAAGGAATTTAGAATGGAGTAAATGTTGGATAGATCTGGGTTGGAAAACGGATGTGGATAAGCGTCGTGGGAAGGATAACTTATTTGATCAGGAGTGTTGGCTGAGTGCTGAGCCCGCCGTGGGGTACGAGGGTGTTCAGTCCTCTGGGTCACTGGAGGTTGAGGCTTTGGTTGACTAGGAGGAAGAGAAGGTAGTTCTGGAATTTTGTTAGGGTGCTCTGGGGGTAGTTTGACACGTAAGGGCAGATTATGGGGAAGGATCGGTTGACGGGAAGCTTGTGGTTTAGGGTGGGAGGCTGGAGGCCTAATTTGGGAGTTTGGAGGCGCCTGAATAGTAGTCTGTTTCTTCTTTATGGTGGTGACGTCGGGGAAAGTTTTTCTGGTTTCAGCAGTAGAATCCCTGACTGTAGATGTGGCAGGCTGCTGTTGAGCGAAGGTAGTTGCAGGCTTCTGAAGTTGAGGGAAGGCAGACAAATTGTTCAACTCTGGTCCCTGGGTGCGTGTCTCTTGGTCATCTCTTTTTACATTAATGTAGTGAGATCTTTGTCGAAGATGGGTTTTGTAGACTGTACAACCCCGGTAGCTGGCTGGGTGACCTTCACCGCAAAGAGCACACTGAGCTGGCTCATCTCGAGCTTTCTGGCACGTTTCAGAGGCATGTGGGCCGGCACACTTGACACACCTAGGTGGGTGATAACAGTAGGACTTCGTGTGTCCTAAGGTTTGGCATTTGGTACACTGAACAATTGTCGTCTTTACCCTAGGCTCTTCGAATCGTACAGATGAGTAGACCAGTCTTCTCACCTGAAATATTTCTGGATTGTTTCTGGCTGGTTCGAGGTCTACGAAGAATAGTGGCAAGGGGTATTTTTGTGTATGGTGTGTCACTGAAGAAATGTTTCTTACGTGGTGTCCAATTTCTTCCAGGCCTTCTTTAATGGCTTCAGTGGGGGTGGATGAATGGAGTCCGCGTAAAACCACGCGATATGATTTTTCTTGTTTGAGTTGATAGCAATGAAAGTCGTAGTTTTTTGAGCTCAAATAACTCACGAGTTTCTTGTAATTTTCTTTCGTGTATGTGTTTATTTTTATGTCGTTTGATCGGGAGAAACATTGGAAGTTTGGTTGTCCGATTAGATTGGCGATTTCTTTACCGAACGACATAAAATTACTAATATTTGTTACAAATATTGGAGGTGGCTCGGGATCGGAAAATCCTTGAGGTCCCGGAACTGTATTTGCAGTGTTGACTGTAGCGGCATGGCTAACGATAGATGAAGGAGGTACATTAGTAGGAGACGGAGCGGCCGAAGTAGATGGCGCTGTTGGTTCATGTTGGTTGGCTGCAGTGGTGCTGCGAGTTTTTGGTGGTGATTGTAATGTATTTGGCTGTTGCTTGGACTTGACCGATTTATTTTTTTTTTTGTTAGGAGAATTTCCTCCGGACCCAGTATTGTTCCTGTGGCGTTTTTGGCGTCGCGTTAAATACTTCGAGTCTGATTCGCTTATTTCAGAGAAAGGCGTCTCTTCCCCTGATTCATCGCATGACAATGTTCTATCGAGATCCATAACTCAATAGAATAAGAAAAAAAATGAAAAATAAAATAAACATATAAAGAGATCTATTTGAATTATATAGTGACGTACACTAAAAAAAAAAATAAAAATAAAATAAATTAAAAAAAAAATACACTTATAGAGACTTATATAAACTAATTAATAGAAAATTAACCTAAAAGATCTTAAAACTAAACTATTTACAATATATACATAGACAACATACAATAAACAACCATTTCTAATTTAATAAAAATAAAGTCTTAAGAGAGAAAAAAAAAAGTCTTAGAGAAAAAAAAAAAGTCTTGGAGAAAAAATAAAAAGTCTTAGAGGAATAGAACTAAAAGTTTTAAAAAGAATGTCTTGGTTACGAAGTCAGAAATGACAACACTTCCGACCGAGACCTTGTAAATAAAGAGAAGAGGATTAGCCTAGCCGTTATCTCCAGCCTGGGACGGCCACCAGTTTATAGGTGCCTATTTAACTAAACAGCACTCACCTCTCAATTTGTGTTCATCAAAGTATGTTATAGTGCTACGACTCACGATTTACAAAGTTTGATGGATATTCACGCAGTATCACACAGATAAAAAGGTAACTAACACAGAGCGATACGTAAATTGAACTGAGCTAGCGGCCATTTTTTCGGAACCTTTACAATTTTGATAATATTATAATATAATTATATTATAGATAATATTTTTTCTAAAATCTTTAGCTTTCCAACGGTTATTATGCATCTATATTACTGTTTTAATTTAAAAAAAGCAAACACAATAATAAGTCTAAAATTTTTTTTCAGTTTTCTCCTTTAGTTGCTTTTCAAATTTGCTCAACTTGCATATTTAGCTGTTATTTATCAATGCTAACGAGATATTATGGTTATTTTTATAAAATATACAAAATTAAAGGTACTTAAGAAGAAAATTTAAAATATCGGCATTTTAGCCCTGTCAGACTATTTCCATCAGAATGAAACTTAGATGGTATTAAAGCCCATGAAATTTTACATCGATATAGCGAGTTTGATCAAAATCGTTATTCCCGTTTTTTTAAAATTTCGTAAAAAGGTGCAAAATGCATACTGGCTCTTCTGGTAAGCTGATTTTGATGAAAAAGTTTCTGTAACATCCCGGGCGTATAGTTGTCTTAAATATGTAATTTCAGTTTCATATGGCTATTCGTTTTTGCGCAAGACTTACCACATACGGACACACACACACACAGACCTTCGCGGCTAAAACATGTGTTAGAAAAATCTTCCTAATTCTATATCAAATCAAAACAAACATTTTCAGTAAGATTAGGGTATGCATCACATTTTTGTCTCCATAACTCATTCCCTAAAAAGTGAAGAATGTAGTTTAACAAATTCTCGAAAATGAATAAAAACAATACTTTTAACGGGTTGAAACTATATAAGGAAACAAGACTCACCTGTGATTATTTTTTCTTATATACCTTACTCATAGTCCTACTTCCTTTGAAAATTTTGATCTTGAGAACAATGTCCTTTTTTGTATATGAATTTTCAAAAATGGCAAATTTCGTTTTTCGGGAAGTTTACACGGAAATATCTCAAAAGGGACAGAGTGGAAAATTATGAAACAAATATATACAGATGAGACATCTATACGATGTATATGAGTGATATAATTTTTTTTTTATTAAGACTGAGCTGGAATGAAAAATTATCAGCTCCTGTAATTTTGCATTAAATAAAAACTATAATAATGATTTGAGTACTATCTACATTTTTGGTCCTTACAACACATTAGAAAACATTCAGATGGTGTCAGCATTGTCCTTTTATTTATATACGTGTACATATTCAAAGTAGTATTAGTGCCAAGTTCAGCTAAATTAAAAGCGGATTATCGTAAAAGGGACTGAATAAAATCTGATGCAGCTCGTACATGTTATACCTCAATATAATAAGTACTTTAGGATACAATTTATTGCCTGAGATTCAACTAGATCTAGTATTATTAATTTGATTTCGCTTAAAGCAGGTTGATAAGATGAGAGCAACTCTTGCAACGCTGAAATATTTAATGTATTTTATTTCTAAAACAAACAGAGTCTCAGTCACTAAATTTTATAGTAATATTTAGTGATACATATTAATCTCTAGACCGAGTGGAGCCAGACTTAAATTTTCCTCATCATTCAACTTATTATGTGATAATCTCCGGCTAGTAATGAGTTAAAACCCATCAGATTTATTCTTGTATCATCAGATATTTCTTAATCAAGGATTATTCATAATCAAGGATATACACAATATATATATTTATACTTCCCACTATTAAGTGATTTTAATAATTAAACCCTATGCCCAATCATATATTGCAATGTATTCCTCATACCATCTTTATTTGGAAATTCTAACAACGTTATTTATTATTACTTGAACAAAGGAATGGATAGCATTTTCATGACTGAACTGGATTTTTTTTTTTCATTATTCTATATTAAACAAAACCCCCTTTCATCCAAAGAGCCCTAGATATTTTGAAAAATAAATTTATAAAATAGTAGAATTATAGTCATTCTATAAATAATCTATCATTATCTAATTAATCTAGAATTTAATAGAGAATAATGAAAAAAATATTAAGATTTTTAAAAATGATTAATTAATATAACCACAATGATGAATAAAGACATTAACATTAGTTTTAAATGTAAGTATTGTGCGTATATTTGTATTTCCAAAAAAAGTCCAATAAACCTAATTATCTGTTTATCATAAAACATAATAATGTATAGATATATAAAATATAGTTTATTTACACACTTATAGTGTGTCGAATTGTGGAAATTAGTTAATATCATTAAAATTTGTTTTTCTTAAAATCGAATTTTTAGTAAATGTGGATGACATTCAGATATTTCTTTGAAGTAACTTAAATACTGATAAAAAAAAATTAAAGACTTATACTGGCCTCTCCGAATATGTATATTAGTAAAAATATGTAAGAGTGTTAATATTAAAATTTTAAATAAGTTTGAAGCAAGATAGAGATTAAAAATCAAAACAAAAAAACATTATTATTTCATAATCAATTAATATTAAAAATAAATGCAAAATTGGGCAGGTTCAAAACTTAATATAATATGGAAAATATTATTATAATATATATATATTAGTGTAATAAAGTATTTTATTTTAGCATAAAATACTTTAAAATTAATAGTCAATATATATGCCAATACAAAAATAAAAATATTCATGCTTTATGTAAAGTTTGTAACTCACAGTAGAATGATCCAATATGGCGTTGTTTTTTAAGTAGGACAGAGACCTTCTTCCTTCAAATAAGTGAATTTCGAAAGATAATTAAATAATAAACTAATCGAACAGTAAAGTAACTTTAATAAATCGGTATTATTACACATTTATATAACATTAGACCTAATTAAAATAAGTATTAACCACAGAACAAAAACCGACCGCACCAGAGTCTAATTACATCTTAACTGTTCTAGTGTGACTAATGCTTACTTGATCATAGAGAAGCTGCATTCTCATTGGCTGGCGCTCACCGCCAAGAAATCTAGCAGCTTATTCAGAGGCATTTCATAAACATAAATTTATTTAAAACGATAAATAATAAATTAATATCTAATAACTGTATAATAATAATAAATAAATAACTGTATTTATTTTACTTTATTTTAATTCTCATGATATTAAAAAAATAAATACCCGTGTGTGTGTGAGTGTAAATAATGTAATCATCTAAAATATGCAAAATAGATTCAAATTATTGAATTATAACGAAGAGCTTATTATTTTCAAAATTCACAACGAAAAATTAAAATATTATTAATTAAATGGATTTTATAGGATATTGATTTTTATATAGTTTCCTTTTAAAACGTAAATTATAGCGATCGTTTAAAAAAAATCGTTTTCAAAAGTTATAATGATTAAATTGATTGTAACTGTAGTTATTAATAAACACGGTATTAAGACTAAAATAAATTGCATAAAATTGATTATTTTCATCAAAAGTTTGTTGAATTTCTAAGTGATTCTTAGTAAAATTATATATCACATCATTATAAAACATTACCTTGGACAATATAAATTTATATACATTCGAACAGTTCAATAACTTAGGTACATGCTAACAAGTTCATTATCCCTCAATACTTCATTTATGATAGCAGTTTATATTTAATTTAATATAATTAATATTTGACGATTTTAATGAGGACTTTAACAATTTAATGAGAAATCCGCTTATAGAGTTACATAAATACGATACTATTTTATCATCGATAGATAATATATTATAAGTACAATTAATTAAATTCTTACTCTTAAAATAAAGTAATAATTTCATTACCATTAAAACTTTTATGATGTATCCTGACAGTATGATGATAATTATTTATTATCACAGATAATTTAAACCATGTTTAAAAAATAAATATATATAAACCTTAAACGAGATGACTGAATGAAACACAATTTATGTCAATAATAAAAAAACAAAAATGTGATGATATACTCAAATAAACACTGAAAAAGTATAGACAACTGAACCGAATTGTATTCAAAATAAAACTGACTGATATTAAGGGAGGGAGAAGCCTACAGCCATATTGCTAAGTGTAAACACAGTTACGGGTAATTAGATTGGCAGTGCAAAAGTGGACAGGATATTCGATTTATAAAATGGCTTATTCACATGTTTTCTCATATCGAATATTTGTTCTAATATTGACAACGTTTTCATTTTATATAGAGCTGCTTTTTAATTAATATATAATATATATATATATATATATATATATATATATATATATAAAATTATTATATTAATATATATAGTGTGTGTGTGTGTATATAGCTATATGTATATATATAATATATGTATATAAGTATATATATATTTTTTATTATAAACTAGCATAATCATAAAAAACAAATTCAAAAATATCAAAGAGATTCAACATTGCACTAACTGACTTGTGCATTGTTGAAATTATGTATCAATAATTTTACAATAAATTTCAGTAGAACTTTTTCTTTTTTTTCTTTTTTATTCGTATATATTACAATTTGTCATAATAGACAATAATAATAGTGCTACAGGATCTCATTCATACAATATTTACAATATAAACGAAAGGAAAGTCAAATTACATAAAATAAAATCAAAATAAATAAACGTATACAATAACAAAATTAAGTAGACAAAATAAATACAAATAAATGAAGTTAACAAATAAATAAACAAAACATGTCACATTCATACCTATGTACAATATCAGTAGAACTAAAAAGCATTTTTGTTTAACCCTCTAAACATATACTTTATGATATAATAAATAAAATATTTGATTAACAACGAAAATTATAGCTCTTAAAATAGGAAAATGGCCTTTTCGGATGGACCAAATTTGTTTTCAAAATTCAAGGAAATAAAAACTTAAATTTATTAAAATATATTCTTGGAATCGCTGACCAAGAATGTGCAGTACATCTAGTTGGGTTTTTTTTAGTTTGATTCAGTTTTATTTTTAATTTGTTACAGTATTGTTTTTTTTTCCATTTTTTTCGTTTATTATTTTTCTATTATTAAGAACTTTAAGTGTTTTAATTTAATATGTATTTAATTATTTTTAATTAGTATAATCATTATTAATTCATACCTTCATTAAAGTATGGCACATGTTTAATCAAATCAACGATCCTTAGGTAGGGGGCTAACATATGTGGAAAAGATGAAGATATATGTATGTATATAATTATTGCTTATATATATAATTTATAAATTTCAGCTCAGCTTAAGTTAGTAAGTTGGTTAAACCTTCACTTTCTCTCCCCCTAACTCTAAACCTAATCCATCTCTCAAAAAAAACTATATTTGCCACCACAAAATAAATGATCTCGACAGAAAAGCCCCCTTTCATGACGTCAATGGTTACAACGAGTTATTCTTAACGAAATACCATTTGTCTAACTAACTGGCATAATATTCTGTTCTGGTTTTTAATCTATACCTATCTTAGCCAAAACAAGCTTGTAACCTTATAAACAAACAAGAATTCTTTACGAGTAAAGGCTGATACAAGGTAGACATATTTATTTTTCTCTTAGCTTATATTATCCAACTAATTATCTTCAATTAATGGACTTCCTGCTCTTCTGTATCATGAGTTTCTTTCCACTGACCACTTTCCTTGCAAATACCAGAAATGGTAGTAGAAAGAGCATCCACCGGTTCAGGCAAGAGTAAAGTGGCTCAGTTTCCAACATGACTCCGTTACTACTTATTTAATCAGTTCAATATTACTAGTCCCCGGGAAAACATTAACTATAAATGCAAATTATGAGTTGAGGTAAATATAAGTTCTTTTAAGGAGTGAGGCTTTCGCCGATGATAATGCCGCCTAGAGTAGCAGCTCCAATACCAATGAAGTCAAGCAATCTCGAAATATAGCAAAAGAGCTAAAACTGTTAAATATCTAAATGAGTCCAAATAAAACAAAGGGTATAGTTTATTTATTTCAGAAAGGAAAAAAGAAACTTCCGTCAGTGTTTAGGGTCAATAACCACGAAATCAAACAATCAACAAATACCTGAGGTTTTTTTTAATTTTCTAAAATTGATTTTATTAAAATAGAAACGGGAAAACTCCACAGATTTCGAAATTTTGAAAAAAATTAAGTGTATCCTTTCGATCAAACTATATTTCAGGGTCACCGGACCCGCAAAATTCCCGCGGTTTACACTATCCCGGCCCCACGATACAATAAAAGATTGGTAGTAATCCATCTTATATCCACAAATACACGGAAAATCTTACCTGCAAGTCCTCGGTCAACCTATAGTATAGTGATAGGTGTAAATGTATTGGTTTTTTTTTTTTTTTTTTTTTTTTTTTTTTTTTTTTTTTTTTTTTTTTTTTTTTTTTTTTTTTTTTTTTTTTTTTTTTTTGAAAAACAAATATCTAAGAACAATCATAATAAAATTATCAAATAATTTAACAATTTAATTTAAATGATTTTTTCGTGGTAGTTACCTTATGATATTGCATTTTCAGTTTATCTGAATTTTCTTAGTTTATAATGAAATAGTATATTTATCTTTCATTCTTTCCAAAATTATTTTATTATTTTTTTTTTTAATGAGCTGTCCTATTACCGCAATATCTAAAAATCAATGAATCACAACTCTCTGGTAGGAAATACCGATGCAATGACTAATTGTGATGTCGATATCTGCTTCCAAAAAATGTCAGTGCTGGACCTTGAAAATTATGAAAAACCTTCACAATCCCTTAAATATTCTTGATAATCCTCTTCCATTTAGCAAAAGAGAAGATTGAAATAAACTTTGCTGAATTCATTAATTTGTAATGATAATTTGGTTTAAGCAGATAGATTCTATAAACTTAAAGTGTAACTAATTGTATTTCTTAAAAACTTCTAATTTTCCACAAAAAGAGCATTACTCTAATAAATGTTGAGTAATTCTCTATTTTTTTATTAAATAGATAATGACAAAATAAATTTGGAATAGTACTGAACTGTTTACATATCGATTCTACCTACTTGTAGAAAAAAAAAATCCTGTATATCCTATAATAAACCTAATTACGCACGGAATTTTTCGAAAACTGATATTTGAAAATCAATCAAACTTAAATTTGATTTGATCCCTTTTGGATCCTTAACTAAGGAGGCGTTGTTAAAAAAAGCAGCTCCAAAAAAGTATTAAATGAAGGCCAATTTTTTTTATGTTTAGAAAAATAAATTCAAACCTTAAGAAGATCAATTTTCCCAACACTAGCCTTAGCACACATCTAGACGGTAAGGCGAACATCCAGAAAAAAATTCAACTTTACAACTTAAGTCATTTTGGATATATTGGGATAACCAGATAAATGAGTGAATAGTGATTTTCTTTTGTAAATATAGATATTTATTTGCGTGTGTGTAATATATATATATGTATATCGAGAGAGAGGGAGAGAGTGATAAAACTATAACAGATAAAATTGAAAACTTTAAGAGATTAAGAACAATCTGATCTCCTAATAATTCAATGGAAATCATCACTTAAATTAAAGCTAAGAAACACTATTATGATGTAAAATTTAATAATAATAAATATGAAATGATAACATTGTTTTAGTCATATCATACAAATCATATTTTTTGTATAGTATTTAACAAAATAAATAGCGGTAATATATTTAATTGACCAAAATATACTATTATATAGAGTTCCCATAATAAGAATGAAATGCTATTTCCCACTTATTGCACACAAGATAGATGTGGCACACCACAATGCTTGGCAGCTCTATAGAGGATAGGTCGCGAATTGGATCTCATAGCATTCCGCCATTTAATTGTCACACCTATTCCATTCGCAAAAGTAACGAAATGATTTCAAGGTTGTACCTTTAACAAGTATGAGAAAAGAAAGACATTTAGTACATTTTTATGAACAAAACGAAACCAACGTAATGTGACACGATTAAAGTTTTCAATTATGATTTAAGTTAAACCTTATTAATTAACATTTTAATAATATACTTCTTTATGGGTAATATAGTTATTTCTTTACATTCATTTATTTCTTCTAAACAACCATTCATTTACATGAAATGCCTTTAAAATGATCCAACATGAGAATTAAATGAGTATAACCAACAAAAATCTGGTGCGAGAAACACACGACTTTCACTTACCACCCTTGTTAAAATCAATTTAAAAATTTTTAAATACCGTTAGAGATGAAATTAGTTTAAAGAATTAATTAAATTGATTTTGGATTGAAACTTGTATTTTATTAAATAATCTATTATGTTATTATCTAAAACAATTAAGTTAAACAGTTAATTAAATCCGCTATTCATCACTCTCCATTACATTTTACAACTTTGTGCATAAAATAATATATTTTCTAAAATTTTTAGCTTTCCAACCGTATATTATACATATATAATACTGTACTTATCTTTAAAAAAAAACAAAAATTGCATTAAAAAATACTTTTGCACTTTTCTCTTTCAGTTTATATATTTAGCGGTTTTTAATCAATGCTAACAATATGAAATGGTTAATTTTTTCGAATGCACTAAAATGAAGATACTTTAGATGAATAAAATTTAAACTAGCTTTAAATTTTAGGAAGAAAATTTAGCTCCGTCAGACTATTTCAATGAAAATGAAACCTACATCATATTAAAGCTCATTAAATTGTACATCGATATAGCAAGTTTAATTAACATCGTTAGAGCCGTTTTTGAGAAAATTGTAAAAACGTGCAAAATGCATGATATAAAGTGGTTCTCCTGGTTTGGTGATTTTGATGAAAATGTTGCTGTAACATCTCGCGCGTATAGTTGTCTTAAATATGAAATTTTCGTTTCATAGGACTTTTAGTTTTCGCCCGGGAGTTACCACACACACACCGACTTTTTTGGGAGTCTTGGTTATTTGGACTCAGGGGACACTAAAACGTCTATTTCCGTTGAAAACTATAATTCGAAAATGTTCACGATCGCAATACTTTCCCTTACTATATATAGTAAGTGAAAGTAAAACAAGTATTTTTATTGGAGTGAAGTTCAACATATAGTACCTGTAAATTTCCTCACATGTTACTGATAGATCACCCACAACGTATGTTGTTTGAAGTTTGGCTTCCCTTGGCAAATCAGAAATTTAGTTTCGTTAGAAATTGTGTATTTCATGTAGATTTATAAACCATTCGCTATATCATCACAACCTTAAGGAACTCCCACTTTTTGTTTTCTCTTACCTATACATGAAATATATAGTAAGTAGTATATTGAGAACAAGTTAAAGCGTCTCATGAATTGTTTTTTAAGATTTGTTTTGGGTACCTCAGGGCGATCTCATGTGACCCCCCGCTATGCCGAGTTGAAGTGGCTCCTTCCCTCCATACGCAGACAGTACTCCCTTGGGTCATTTATCTACCAAACTATTAAATCCCAGCATCCATCCTATATCTACAGTCTCCTTCAATTTAAATCCTCAGTCCACTTGAAACAAGATCGCGCCATTCCGACCTTTATATGCCATCCCACAGAACTAAAGCCTTCGATCGATCCTTTCTTGCCCGTTCCATTACATTCTGGAATTCCATTCCTTCCAATATACGTAATGCTTCTTCCTTGTCCACATTCAAATATCGCCTTTTCCAACACCTATTATTCCAAACTGATGCTTGTTAATCTTTAATTTTAAATTAGATTTTTCATTATAATCGTTATAAGGAATGAATATCCTATGTTTACCTTCTTATTTATTTTTTATTTTATTTCATATATACATGTATATATTATTATTATTATTTTCGTTTGAGTGTTCAAAATTAGTTGTTTCTTACTTTCAATTTACTATTTGTTTACTTTACTTTTTTTACGCTTTTTCTTATCTTTGGTACATAGAGATGTGTATATACATACATTTATATAAATTTATTTTTCTACCTCTTTTACTTATGTACATAATTATGTCTATTTAATGTTATCTGGCCAGATGTGCTACCTTTACTTGTAAATTTCATGTTATTCTTAGGGTACAAAGTCCCAGAATAATTTTTTTTTCTATTCTATTCTTTCTATTCTAAGTGAAACTATTGCGTTCGTGAACATTTTCGAATTTCAGTTTTCAACGGAAACACCCGTTTTTGGGTTCCCCGAGTCAAAACAACTAAGTCGTTGGAAAAGATCTGCCTGTCCGAGTGTGGTAAGTCTAGTTCAGAAACAAAACGTTGTACGAAACTAAAATTTGATATTTAAGACAAATATACGCCCGAGATGTTGCGGCAACTTTTTCATCAAAATCCAAGTGAACCAAATGATCCACTTTATACTATGCATTTTGCACGTTTTTACGATTTTCTCAATAACGGCGATAAGAAATTTGATTAAATTCGCTATATCGATGTGAAATTTAATTACCTCTAACATCATGTAGGTTTCATTCTGATTCAAATAGTATGACAGGGCTTAAATGACGATTTTTTAAGTTTCTCTACTAAAATACGTTTAATTTTATAGATTTAAATTAATTAACCATATTATTAGGATTGATAAAAAATGGCTAAATATAAAACTTGAACTATTTTTATAACCATCTGAAGAGAAAGTGCAAACATATTTTTTAATGTAATTTTGGGTATATATCAAGTTTTATAAGGTAATGTAAAGTGATGAATCGGGCATAAACTTATTACTGATAATTATACATAACAATTTTAATTTGCAATATTATTTTAGTATATAAATGATTTTTTTATTTAACACTATTTTTTGCATCTGTGGCTAATAGGACGATACTACATTTGGAGTCATAAATTTTGCCTATCCAGGTTTAATTAGGATAGGGGTTTTTAACGAGTAACTCACGCGTACAGTCTTGGGACCACCTTTTTATGTTCCCTCCAAAGGGCAGAATAACTAAGGATTTTTTAGTTATTAAAAAATCTTAGAGTCACCAGCAAGGTTTGAAACCACGACCTTGGGTATGCTAGCCACTACACCCCAGTTGACTCATTGAAATGATTGAATTCAGTAAATGAAAAATTATTGGATTAAAAATACTTCGAACGTAAACAGGCCAATTAATAACAGCAATTAACTACTATTATAAACAATTGTCCAAAGTTTCAAATAAGTACCTTTTTTTCTCAAAGATTCAGTTTAAAAATTTTGATTATAAATATTTCGATAGAGTTTTTTTGTTTTAAAAAATTCATTTTAAGCTTTAATGGGAAAAAAAGTCGTATTCTTAACGTTTTCAAGGCCTCTGACAATGATCTAAATTAGTTTAATTTGATTAGAAAATCTTAAAATCAGAATTCGTTCTCTCGATGTTAACCTTTTTGATCCTGTGCAAGGCACGCCTTTGTTGGGAAGGTATTTCGTGCCGCACCCCAAAAATTAGTACTTCCTGATTCTTGAGTTTAAAAAGAAAATGTATTTTTTTCTCTTTTTATCATCGTTGCGTAAACGTTGAACAAAATTGAATTTAAAAGAAAGTGATAGGGATGAAGTCAGTTTTGACAGGATTAATTTGATATCTATGCCTATCCTAGCGCAATATAGAATTTTTTCAACAAATTCTACCAAAAATAAACATATGTATATCGATAATTTCTTAATGTATTTGAAGCGTATTTTGTTCATGAATCAATTGTTATTTTACTATTATTATTTTATAATAAAACGATTAGTCTAAACATATTGTATTTCATTATTGAATATAAAAGAGGTGAAGGCTATAATAATGAGGGTATTCTAATTTTCACTTTAAGGTCAATTACAAAGGTTCATTATTGAAAATCATATACAAAATGCTGCCAAATAATTTTTCGTATATAAATATTCAAGCTTACTTTCAAATACCCGAGATAGTTATAACCGAATATAATGTTATTTATTTATTTTTTATTAATATCTCGACTGACTGATTCTACGACACTTCATTTTTCTGAAATAAATTAATCAAATGGCAGGCACGTCATTTGTAATAGATTTTTGGGTTGGGTCCACCAAAATGGAATGAAAAAATATAATAATTGAAACCAAAATCATTCTTGGTAGTATAAGCAATTATGACCTGGAACAGAGGAACCAATGCTTCATTAAACATACAATATTAGGAGATTGGTTTCTCAACATTCATAAGAGCAGCAAGACTTTGCTGGGGTGGTCTCGTCGCAACAATACCTCGGAATGAAATACCATCCAGTCTTTTCAGAGAAAAAGTATGGTACTTGGCGGGTTGGTCATCCAAGAAGGAGATTGAGTTCTTGGTATTCTGGTATTGATTTTCAGGAACTGTAAGGTAGCAACACAGAGAAAGCATATATCCGACCCAGTTGGAACGCCCAGTAATAAAAAAGATCGTTCATTTCAGAAATCAGGAAAGTATCTACGTGTACAATGTATGTTGCGAAATCGTAAACTGCGATGTATATCATATATCATATAATGTAAGTTATATTAAAACTATAAATCATATTTATAGATAAATAAGAAATTAATTTATACTCGGTCCTGACAATGACTACCATGGAATCCACACACAAGACTGAAACGACAAGAAACTGCTCGGCGCTTTCGGTTACTTCAAGCCTTCCTAGACACACGCCCTAACTTTCCACTTAACTACAAAAGGCTCTTCTACATGGCCATCATAAGGCCTATCTGGACTTACGGAGTTGAAATATGGGGCTCTACTAAACCATTAAATTCTTCCAAATATCCAATCCTTACAAACCAAAATCATTAACGTTCCTTGCTTTGTCACAAATTAATTCATCCATAAAGACATTAATATTCCTTATGCCGCTGATTTGGTCCGAACTAGGTACACCCCTTCTATCACAAACTCCTCTTCTAGTCTGCCCTACTAGTTTCGATCCTCTCTCCCTATTCAATTCCTGATAATCCTCCGAGGTGTCTGAAAAGATGGCCTCGAAACCTTCTAGTTTAGATTAACTACTGGAGTCTTCTAATGGGCTTTATCTACACATTTTCAATGTATTCTATTATATAGTATCTTGACTTGTATTATTGAATACAGTTGTAAATTTCAATAAGTAAAAAAATACAAATTTCCATGTTAAATATATTTATCACTTAATGATCTCTAATTCATTCATAAATTTACCGTTACTAGTGACAGTTATATGTCTACTAGAAACGTTGGGTTAGAGCCGTGACGTGACAGGCATATAGTGACGTGACCGAAAACAGCCTTTATGGGGAAGGTGGGGGAATCGCGGATCACGACAAAGACGATGAGAGACGATGGTTCTCTGAGGCTAATTATATCAAGAACTGGTTCCGATGGCCGCCTCTTCCCAGCCTATTTATCTCTGACCTTTCCGATTTCGGCTCTTGCTCAACAAAATAAATCCCAGAGCGAACCAACGCCCAGCGGCCACTGTCAATCCCCTATCTCTCGCCTTCAGAACGCAACCTTACCCCAACATCCACCGAGGGGAGTAGCTACGAAATTTGGAAATACGAAATTGGAAAACCTACGATTTTTCAATGACTTCTTCTTCCATTCAAAAAAATCATTTTATCTATGAAAATTCCTATTTCATAACTTATTATGTTTCAGTAAAGACTTATTATTTAAATAAATTTCACAACAACCTTAGGTTAAAAGAGATTCTCCTTGAATTTACCAACTTTTTATGATATTGAAGAGAGTAAGAATATAACCTGCTGTCTCTCTTGTAGCAACATCCCTCACCTAGTATAATAAATTACGAGAAAATAGAGGTAAAAGTAGTTGATTAAGATTACCTTAAAATTTAACCGAATATCGCCCAAAACGCAATTCGCAGGATTTTCGTTAAAAGAAGATATGGTCAGGTATGTTAAAAATTTAAGTAGTTTATTTCTAGCACTTTCTATATTGGCAGGAGGTTCAGAATTGTTAGGGTTAGACACCATCCCTAAAAATTGTTAGGGCAAATACAAATTATGAAAATAAATTAGGATAATTTCCAACCCTCATGCGGTTGACAATCAGTAAGAGTCTGTAGCGTGATGGAGAGAGAGGATGTCCAGCGGAACATCTTCCAGGCGTGATTGCTATCACGCATTTACCTCAGGAGGTTCCTCATCCATCTTCTTTTCAGCTTACTGCGAGTATTGTAAGGCAAGTTAGTAGTGGCCATTGTCTGTATTGATGTTGGCTGTCCGTGTAAGTTACAAAAACGCTTTTAGAGGGTCCGAATCTCTTCCTTGCTTATTGATATGTGAAAGTCTGTATATAAATTAAGGTTGCTAACATAGCATGTTGAATTTGTTATGGTTCTAAAAGTTTTGGATGAAAAAGTTTGAAATATATGCATTTATGTTTTTTTGGCTGTTTCTTATATCTTTCACATGTCGAATGGGCTTCAGTAAATAAGTGTAGGTGTTCAATTTATGTTTAAGTTTAATTTTAAACCTATTGAGAGTAGTGAGTATAAATGCTTTAGTCTTTTGTAATGCTAAACAAAACATTTCTGTTCTTGATGCCACATCCCATTCTTCTGTCAAGTATCAAGCCGAAATACCTTATTTTCTCTATGGTATTAGGATATTGTTAAGATATACTGGAGGGCAGATTTCATGTCAAAGAGTAAAAGTATATTCTTAGTGAAGTCCATTTTTCCAAAGTTTGCACTAATTGTAAAATAGTATTAGGTGGTGCTGTAATGTCTGTGAGGCGTGCGTAGGATTGGAATGTTTTGTTATGATAGTTGTATCTTCTGCATACGTCGCTATCAGAGTTTTGGGTGTATTTAAATTTCAAAACTATGCATGTGTTACAGAGTGTTTAGAAAAAGTAACCTAAACTTCCAACCCACTTGGCCACCTTACGAAATTCCTAGCTATAACCTCGTATACAAATAGATATGATAAATAAGTGCTTGAATTGGAAATGTCTCTAACGATAAACACAACCAAATCAAAACTAGCAAAACAACTCTCATAGTTCTGTTAATGATACCCTAACGCAATGAGAATGCTGACTAATACTTAAAGAATGCGTATTAATACATAAATACCCAGGAATAAATTAGATTATTATGATTTTTACATTAAATATTTTGAAAAGGCACTGGAGCTCCCTTCTTCCTACCGAGTTATATCTCTTCTACCCATCATGGGTAAAATCCTAGAACGGCTCCTCCTTAAACGACTATACCCTATCCTAGATTGATATCACATAATCCCAGACCACCAGTTCGGATTCCGAACTTCCCACTCCACCATCCAGTAATGTCACCGTATGGTGGATGTTGTCTCTTCTGCATTGGAGCGCGGATTGTCCTGCACTAGAGCCTTTCTCGACGTTGAACAGGCCTTTGACCGAGTCTGGCACCCGGGACAGTTGTGCAAACTCCATAAATTCATTCCTCCCACATACTTCCTAATCATCCAGTCCTACCTCTCTGAAAGATCCTTCAAAATAAACCACAATAGTTCCTATTCATCTCTCTTCACCCAGTCTGCTGGGGTTCCTCAAGGCAGTATCCTACGACCCATTCTTTACACAGTATATACAGCTGATATCCCAACCCATCCTAACACATTCCTTTCTACCTATGGCGAAGACACTTGCGTGTTATCGGTTAATAACGATCCTACAATTGCCTCTCAAACACTCCAATCCCACATCAGAGACCTTGAGGTATGGTGTCAGAATTGGAGAATTAAAATCAACTCCAATAAATCCCACCAGATTACCTATTACTACCCTTCTTATTACCTTATTACTTACCTACCAGATTACTACCCTTCGTCGTAAACCTATGACATCCTGCCCTACAGTGTCCTTTAATGATATTCCGCTTGTCCCGGTTGAACAGATCCGATATTTAGGACTCCTGCTTGACAAACGACTTACATGGAATCCGCATACAAGACTGAAGAGACAAGAAACTGCCACTCAATTCGGCTACTCCAACACTTACTAGACAGACGCTCTAACCTTTCACTTAACTAAAAGACTAACTACAAACTACAAAAGACTCATTTACATGACCATCATAAGGCCTATCTGGACCTACGGAGTAGAGCTTTGGGGCTCTACTAAACCCTCTTACAAGACTGAAAAGACAAGAAACTGCTCGACGTTTTCGACTACTTCAACACTTACTGGACAAAACCTTCCATTAAGTACAAAAGACTCATCTACATGACTATCATAAGAGCAATATGGACTTACGGAGTAGAGATTTGGGGCTCTACTAAACCATCAAATTCATCTCGTATCCAATCCTTACAATCCAAAATCCTTCGCAAAATCCTTAACGCTCCTTACTTTGTCACGAATAAAATCATCCACAATGATCTTAATGTTCCATATGTTGCTGATTTGGCTCGTACCAGGTATCACACCTTCCATGAAAAACTCCACTCCCACTCTAATCTATTAGTTTCAATCCTTGCTTCCTCTCCCATTCCTTATAATCCTCCGAGGCGTCTGAAAAGAAGATGGCCTCGAGACCTTCTTGTTTAGACTCATACCAAACAGTGCTGCCAATGGGCAGTTTCTCTTCATGTTTATTTCATGTGTTATAACATTTCAGCATATTTACTTGATGTATGTTTTGTACAGTTGTAAATTTCATTAAAAAAAAAAATATATTTTGAGATATTACAGTATTTAATTTTTAAAGAGTTTACTCTATAAATATAAATAAAATAATTAGCTGTTTCTTTTTATTCACACCTACCTCGCTTTTTTTAAGCTATACTGGGGTATTCTGGGTTAAGGGGTGACGCCGGGGGATTTAAAATCCTCGGAACAAAAACGTGTACTGGTAATTATTTTATCCCAAGTTTTTGGTCTTCTGTTTGCAGACGAATAACTTCGACTTCTATAAATATAATATAATATATATATATATATATATATATATATATATATATATATATATATATTTTTTTAATTTTAAATAGCAACTAGGAAGAAGGGTATTGTTGGTGATAGATTCTATTGTTAACTATTGATACATGTAAGAAAGCATAAGGTTAGTTCTTTTAACCCACCCAAATCTTACTTCATACATTATTAATTATTCAGTTTAAATACATTTCATTTAAAATTCTTTCTGTTTTCTTTTACTGATGTAGCTCGCAACCCATAAAACGAAAATTTTTGAAAGGAAATTATAACAAATACATGCAAAAATGATAGAGAATGCTTCAAAATAGGCAAATTTCTTGATTTCTTCTGTCTGAAGCAAGATGGAAGTTAAACCAACATTAGGAATACTAAGAAGAGGTTATTATTAAGTAAGCCCCCTTACATAACCCAGTTGGCCCTCCTCGATGCCAAAAACCATTTCGGACTTCCTCCTTCAACGGGACCTCCAAAATAGCTATTAAAAGTGTAATAAATAAATTAGGCAGAATTTACTATTCCCGCCGCATGGCTACATCACGCTTCCTCAAGCGTGAGGAATTTTTAAATGTTGATAGATCCTGCAATAAGCTGTCTGTTATTTATAACCCAATGAGCATAATAAGACGTAGCTTGTGGGCCTACAATGTTGAGGTGGCGCAATAAATATTAATAATAGACTTTAATGATGGATAAAAATTAATTTTAGTTTATCTAACGTAATAATTTAAAAAAACCTCTATGACCTGCCAATAATACAATATTTAAAATTAAATAAAATTTTCTTATTAACATAAATTATTATTTTAAGATCATTCTATGCTGCATTTTAACCTTAACACTGCAACACTTATTTGTCCAGGTTCTAGACAACTAGCTTAACCTCAAGTCTTAAATTTTGCTAAACACTAGTCCTCATTATTAGAATATCATGAAATAACCCAAAAAATTTTCTTGCAAATAATTTCTACGTCCTTTAAATATTTTACAATTTTCAGAATGACTCAATTAAAATTCTTACATGATGTTTTGTTTATTTATAAATTAATTTTCTCTTCAATGATGTAAATAAATTAAAATTTGTGTAAAACGTGATTGTTGGTAAATTATCGAGGATGATTTTTTCTTCTAAACGTTACAGAGCATATAAGTAGTTCGACGGATAGTTAAAATATTTTGTCAAATTGGTCTACAAAAAGGTCGTCCGTGGATTTGTTGAGGACGTAAATA
This sequence comes from Piezodorus guildinii, assembly GCA_023052935.1. Lineage (NCBI taxonomy): Eukaryota > Metazoa > Arthropoda > Insecta > Hemiptera > Pentatomidae > Piezodorus > Piezodorus guildinii. Next base: position 159,596,968 of record CM041292.1, read on the forward strand.
GGATGAGAACATTCTTTCGTCTAGAATTGTGGCTTCTTAAGATTCCAAACCGCGATTCTCGATGACAGTTATAGGGTAGGGTAATCACTCCCTACGCCTCCTTTATGAGAAGACACCAGTTGGCTGACGTGCCTCACACAGGGAAATAGTGAATGAATCTTCATTTAATTGAACTTGAAAATGTGAAACTACATATTTTGAATTGATTGAATGAAATATTACTTTGCTTACCACAGATGTAATATAGACAAGTTTTTGTTTATTTTTCAATAGAAGTATGCGTGTCAAAACTCTCTGGATGCAAAAAATGGATTTTCATTCATAAGTTCAGATTATAACTGAAACAGTATGTCTATGTATATTTCTATATTTTATTGTACTTTTTTGTTTTTCAATACCCTTTTTTTCTCATTTTCGGGCGAACAGATTTGGTATGTTTTTCTATATGATCCTCTCTACCACGATTATGTTTTTTGTTTTTTATTTCCGTTAATATTTATTGAACCATGACAGATTCGGATTCTTTTTGCATACTACAGTGCTTTATTATAATACCTAAATTATGGATTGTTGCTTTGTTCTTTGAAGATTCTAAATTAGTAATTACACAAATGGAAGCAGCTAAGATCAGCTGTACATGATTTTAAGTTCCAATCACTGATGACAAATTCAACGTACTTGTACGGGTAACTTTCTCTTCTAAGTCCTCCTCCTACTGTTGTTTTGATAGATCAAAAGTTAGATCAAACAGGGCTCAGAAACTTCTTTTTTCTAATCATAACTTTCAAACCGTTAAAAATTTTGTTCACATCAAAATACAGAATTAAAACAAATTTTAACACAATCGGACCTAATTTAACCTCTGAAATACACATCCAAACATAAGCTCGATTTATTCCTCATCATAGTCGAAAACCGACTCATTTTATAAGTGTATCAAACATATAATTAGCTGATTAGAAGATGTAACTAACAAGATATATCTCCCTCATATATTAATTCAATATATATTAATTCGTTGCTATATTCATCATTATGTATAACATAGAATACAAATCATGCAAACTAATTGGAAGGTGCTAGTATTTTTGCCTTCCAGACGGCTCATCTATCAGTTAGCATTCTGTGTTATATAACATCTTCTAGGAATTATTTATCTTCTTAAGTCATTCTAAGGATTTGAAAACCAACAGGGCATATATAACCAAGGATTATTTGTGGCCTCAATTCATAATTCGATTCCTGAATTCGGAAACAAAAATAATACTTCCTTGTGCAGTAAGAGTCCAAAAGGTACTAAAGGACATTTTATACGAAATTCATTTTTTTACATATTTGTATTCTCATCAAATAGTTTTAGTTAAATCTTCTATTTTATTTTATCCAATGAATACTCAAGTCCTTCAAAAACGCGATTTAGAAATGCTGTTCTTTCCTAAAGGTACTAATTACGCATTTAGTTTCGTTCCAAATCATTCTAAAACATTTCATTTCATAACTTTAATATAGTGTTATTAATATAGTAAAAACAATTCTATATTTCAATGGGAAAAGAATGAAATAAGTTGGTTTAATAATATAGCAATGAGAGATTTTTGCGCTTCCTGTAAAATTTTCTTGAATGGATACAGTATCTTTTGGAAAAAAACGTCTCAATTTCGTGGTGAAATTTATTTTCATTTGCCTCATAAGGTCATCTATTTTAATTTTCTTTACAAAAAAAAACTGTTACTAAATAGTTATTATTCAGTAAAAACGAATGATCACTTCCAAAGATTTGTTTTCCGATCTCTCAAAAGAAAGAAAATAATAAGAATTACTACTAATAATCATCAAGAAAGACAAACTACAATGTTGGTTAACTTGCCATACAGTAACCAAAATCATTTTAAGAAACTATTAAATGCAACATAAAATCAATACTAAAAAAAAAAATTAAAAATAGTTAATACTTTTTTTTTTTTATTCATATTTTATTGAATTTTACAACTGTATTAACATAAATACAATAAGTAAAACTGTTGAATTAGAATAAAGGGCGTGAAAGGCTTGTGAAGAAACTACCCAGTGGTAGAACTTCGATGTTTATTTAAGTAAGTAGATCCCGAGGCCATCTTCTTTTCAATCGCCTAGGAGGGTTGTCAGGAATATGTGAGGTTGATAGGTTGCGGACAAAAGGGTTTATATGGGCTGGGAGTTTGGAATTAAAAGTGGTATATCTGGTACGAGAAAGGTCTGTAACAAATGGGATATTAAGGTCGTTTTGGATTATTTTATTTGTGACGAAATAAGGAGCATTTAGGATTTTGCGAAGGATTTTGGATTGTAAGGATTGGATACGGGAGGAATTAGATGGCTTCGTAGAGCCCCAAAGCTCGATTCCATATGTCCAGATGGGTCTGATGGCGGTAACATAAATGAGCTTTTTGTAATGAATTGGAAGTTTTGAACGTTTGTCGAGTAAGTGTTGTAGTAATCGGTATCTACGGGCAGTCTCTTGTCGTTTTAGTCTCGTGTGAGGATAGTTAATACTTTTAAATATAAAATATGTAATAGATCACTTTATGTAATTAAATATGTAATACATACATAGAAATAAATAGTTGAAACTATTTAGCTGTTTCATTGACTGACCGCCACCCGAACTAATTCCTTCCAGTACTAATTTCACTTACTCCTCAAACAAGTTTCCGTACATCCTTAAATAAATTCTTAGTTTTAAAAGCTGTGGTTGATTTTCTCCACACTTTTAACCTTCCATCGGGTCCAAAAATATTAAATTCGGACTCCTAAGAGAATATAACCCGTTCCCAGACATTTTTGGGTTTATTTGAAAATTACCTAGCAAATTGCAGCCGCTTCTTCTGGTCTTCTTGCGATTAGACTACTGTATCCTTCCCTTCTTAGAATATTTTTTTACTCTTTCTGGGTGCACTTGAATCCCAGAGTACCTATTAATTACGATGACCATTGAGGTGTCGGTAGTGTGAGGATTTACATGGAATTCAGCAAGGATGGCTCGCCACTGGCAATTTTCCAGTCTCCTGTCTTCCAGCACGTAGTTTATCCTCCAAAGATTTCAACTCTCTATGTCTCTTTAGTCCATACTGTACGGTAGCATGGGACTTATGCATTTTTTTCTTATAGATAAGCCCTGCGAACCATGAGCTCTCTTAAAGCACGAGAAACGCGCATATCGAAAAGCAATCAGTATCCCAGGCCCAAGTAAAGTTAATACTGAACTAAGATTTGATTATCGAGATAAGATATATACATATAACACTGGAAAGACATATAACAACAAATAGGATTAATATTGAAAGTGTATGGAAACTTTTTCGACTCACAATTAACAAATGTCATTCTGCCTAGTTTTATATTAATGATGAAATGAAAATAAATAAATATATTTTTTATCTAATATTAGTATTAATAATTTGTATATTCGGAAATTGTTAAGTTGATAATAAATAGTTATGCAAAATAAAAGCATGATGTATGGAAACTTTTTTCAGTGAGTGTATATACTAAATTTGAATACAAATTTAATTAATTTGTTTCTATTTTTTAGTGATAAAATATTTTTTAAGATTAAACCCATGTGATTATGTTTCTAAGTTATTACATAATTCTATGTTTTTCGATAAACAAGTACATAAGTTAATACTTTCAGCGGTGTGAATATAATTATATAATTTTTTCATGAAAGACGAATATTTCATATTTATTTACACATTCTTAGTTACCTAATTCCCATCAGATATGGAACTACATTTATTATTTACATTAAAAAAAATGTCTAGAACTGCAACCCTTGGCTAGTAATGGTGTTAGTATAAGCTTTTTTTATTATATTGGAATACTTTCGCCCAAGATGGCACAGTTATGCAAAATCAGCTTTAGGTATTTGTATATACCATCTGTAGGGTCTAAGAACAATTTTATTTCAGCAATCATAATAAAAATATATTCTATCAATAATTACTTCTTTTTATATCGGTTTCAACCATAACATCAATTCGAAATCTTAATTGATCATACTTATTGTACTGGATTCCAAATTCTCCTGTATGTTTTTTTTTTTATTTATATGTAAAAAGTAACCCTAATTGCTATCGCTGAATTCCTCGCTAATAACGTTATCTTGGTCGGCATGTCATTCCAAACACTTAACGATAAAAACACTCCCAGGCCGTAACTGCCCCTTTACAAGTCAAACATTTCAGACGCGAGCGATAATTGTGAGGCTTTTTCAATAAAACCACTCTGGGAAGATTTGAGAGGCGCTAAATTCCATGGAGCCAAATGGCCCCGAGCTCGGTCATTATCTTGTAAGCCACGCTTAACACCGAATTTTCGATAATGTCAGAGTTAGCTAAAAAGATACGCCTTTCTAACAACGCATATGCTTGAAATAACAAGGCCAATAAGCTTTATTGCCTACCATTAGGGCGAGTGATAAGCTGGTCATTTATGTGTTATTGGGCAGGTTACACCGAATTAAATCATTTAAAGCTTATTTTAGAACCCAGAGGATCAGGTCAATGCTCAATAGCGGGATTCGCTTTTTAATATAGTCGAAAAAATAGATTTACTAGTTTCGGTAAACACAAAAACAAGTCAAATTGTTGACATGGAGATGACTTTTGGTTGTGTTCTATAACATGAATGAAATACCGTTTTATTAACCCTCATTGTGACAAGATCTAGCCCTGTTGGTGTTCCTCGGATCGAAACTTTAATATCAGTTCCAAAGTCAGATGCTTAGTAGAGAATATTTTTTTTTACATAACATTAGTCGCTAGGATCTACTGTTTAAAAGTTATATTGGTTCAAAGGAAAAAAATTTGGTTTTGTAACAGCTATTTATTTGTTTAGTGTTGAGGCTTTAGTGTTTAAAATTTGAAGTCATTTCCGTAAAAATAAACTGTCGCTAGTTGTTCTACTGTTTAGGAGGTATATTTTTTTATTGGGGTGAGTTAAAAAGAAAATACTATTGTTTTTTTTTCTTATGATATTTTTTTTATTATATTTTATTGAAATTTACAACTGTATAGGAATACATCAAGTAAATGTGCTGATTAAAGATAGTGTACATGAAAAACCTGAAGAGAAACTGCCCATTGGCAGCACTCTAGTAATTAATCTAAACAAGAAGGTCTCGAGGTCATCTTCTTTTCAGACGACTCGGAGGATTGTCGGGAATTGAAGAGGAAGCAAGGATTGAAACTAGTGGGTTAGAGTGGGATTGGAGTTTGTCATGGAAGGATTGATACCTGGTTCGGGCCAAATCAGCTACAAAGGGAATATTAAGGTCTTTATGGATAAGCTTATTCGTGACAAAATAAGGAGCGTTTAGGATTTTTCGAAGGATTTTGGATTGTAAGGATTGGATACGGGAAGAATTTGATGGTTTAGTGAAGCCCCATGGCTCAACTCCGTAAGTCCAGATAGGTCTTATGATGGTCATGTAGATGAGTCTTTTGTAGTTAAGTGAAAGTTTAGAGCGTTTGTCTAGCAAGTATTGAAGTAACCGAAAGCGGCGAGCAGTTTCTTGTCGTTTCAGTCTAGTGTGCGGATTCCATGTTAAACGTTTGTCAAGTAGAAGCCCTAGGTAGCGGATCTGCTCAACTGGAACGAGCGGAATGTTATTAAAGGATACTGTAGGGCAGGATGTCATAGGTTTACGACGTAGGGTGAAGGTAATTTGGTGGGATTTGTTGGAATTTATTTTAATTCTCCAATTCTGACACCATACCTCAAGGTCTCTGATGTGGGATTGGAGATCTTAAGATATTTATTGACATTTTTCTTTTTCAGTTTCTAATTTTATTGTTATTGGTATCATTTTAATTCTTATACGATTAAATCATTTTGTAAACATAATGCCTCCCTGTGGACTTAGTATTTGTTAGGCATTCCTTCAACTAAAATGCACTAATTTACAAAACTCAAGGCTTATTGCGGCACTGCTGGAAACGAAAATTTACAGCCACCGAAACCAAGCGTTTAGAACAGGAAACTGAAGAGCAACTTCACCCAAATGAACGGACTATTAGGAGGTGGTTCGCTAAATTTGAAAGTGGCGATACAAGCTTGTAAATGCATTCAAGATCAGGGCAAACTTCGGTTATGGACAGAGGGGCTATATGGGGTTCTATAAGATGCAATTGAAGATAATCCGACAAAAAACACTCGGATGCTTTCTTCCGGAATTGGGGTGTCTCAGTCGAGTGTGAATCGTCACTCACACCGACTGGGGAAAGGAAAAGATCACGTAGAGAAGTCCCCATGAGCTCACCCAGCAGCAAGCCAAAGTCCCGTAGAAATATGTCGTTTGCTCCTCCAAATCCAAGTGACGAACATTTCTTCAAAAAAATTGTCTCCATGATGAACGGCGGCTTTACTGACGCAAGCCTAACACATCAGGACAATGGATAGACCAAGGCCAGCCAGTTTTACCGGTCGCTAAGAGAAGTCTATTTGAAAAAAAAAACCATGCTTTCGGTTTTTTTGGGAGGAATTTTTAAGGAGTAGTCCACTATGAGTTTGTGCCAGATGGGCGTTCTGTTGATTCATTACTCTATTCAGAACTGCTGCAACGGATGTAGGAAGTTTTGGAAAGACTATACCCGGCTTTGGTGAATCGTAAGAAATATTTGTTCCAGTAAGACAATAGATGCCATCGAACTTATACCACTCCCAACATATAGCCCAATATGGTACATATGGGAAAGCATAAGTTTAGTTCTTCTGGCCCACCCAAATCTTACTCCACACAGTATTAATTATTCAGTTTAAATAAATTGCATTTTAAATTCTTTCTGTTTTCTTTTAATGATATATAATATATATAAAATACAATTCTAAACAATGCACTTAAAGTTACGAATCAAAAGTTTAATTATTTTCTAATTACGTATAATCAATAACGATTAATCAAATAGTTTCACCACACTTCACACCTACAGGTACTAGCGGGAACGCAAATCTCATTAGTGCCTTTGTGGAGGTGTGACTGAAAAGTGACGATGGTTTTATTTAAATGGTTCAAAAGACTGATCAAATATTTACTAATGTTATTGTAAAATAAAATAACATTCAATGTGAATGGCTGCATGTTTTCAACATTTAAAGGGTGTGCATGAATATACTATTTTCAAAATATACATCTATTTTAGGAAATATTAAAGAGAAAAACATTCTTATCAATGTGTAATTAGACTAATTAATTTGATTATTTTTCAGCTAAAATTTAGAAATGGTATGTAATATATTGACAACTTTATCTTTACTTTTAGAAGGTAATGGTGCTGTTTGATTTTAAATGAAATATGATATGTACTTATTATTAAAAAAATAAATAAAATACAGTTTTTAAAAGACGTGGGTGTTTTTTAGATGAAATTAGTTGACAGATTTTGATAAAATTAAACGAATTTAATACAAATATCTCAAATTATCAATTTCATAAAAAATATCCCTTAGTACTAATTGGGAATTAATATCTCAATTGATGGCAGATTATTTCTACAAAATCTTAGCAAATTAAAAAAAAATTTTTTCTTTCTTTAGGTTTAGTTTATAAAATCCCTTGTTTTTTTTCTTTCTTTTTGTATCGTTTAGGAGGAAGCTTAATGGTACGAAATATATATCCATAGTGAGTTAATAAAATAGAATATTATTATTTTTTTAATTATTTATATATTTATAGGCATTTTGACAATAATGACATTTTCCACCTGCTAATGCAATAAGTAACTATGCTGATAAATGAATGAAAATACAATGGAATATCACAAAATTAAAAAATAATTTAATGCGTTATTATAATTATTGTCCATATTGAGACAAATAGTAATATATATGAATATTAAAGAAGAAGAAAACAGTTACTCATTTTAGCATTCATTAAACTTATGTTACCATTCATATTCTATACTCAGTTCAAAGCATCTTACCTATACCGAGGAAAGCTCATTACATCTCAGTATTAAGGCAAAAGACGTTTACTTAGGCAAAAGAGGTAGAGCGAGTTATTTCGAATGGCTAGCAAATATTTTATTTAAGCGCAAAAGGTCTAAATAAGCGTCTGGTAAGAAATTAAAATCTAACAAGTTTTTAATATATATTTACTAATTTAGAAGGCAACAATGCCCACCCTTACACCTCTTTCGAAAAAGAAAAACTTCAAGCATTGTTTAATGTTGAAGAGTTTATTAAAGATTATTTAAAAGAAAAAACCTTTAAGACTCGCTAGAATTTCTTTCATAATATCTGTGTAATATACTTAAATATCAGTCAGTCCTTCAGCAATGGCAAATAAGGTTAGGGTATTGGAATAGGTGCTCAACCTCTTGGTTATTAGCACCAAATATATATTTATATATACATTTTTTTAAATGTTATTTTTTTTTTTCATCACAAAAAACGACGTTTAAAATAAAATAACACCCACAAATTTTTATTTATCTATTCTTTAAACATGTATTCATTTCATATTGTAATTCATTCTAATTGTTTCACTAGAGTCCTTCAAGCTCTCACTCACTTGGTAAACTGAATTTATCCATTAGTACAAGGAATTCTGGGCTGTCCTCAATTATATGTTTTATTGTGAGAGGCACTCTACACACTTCACAGATTGGTTCGGGCTGCCTGAGGATGAGATGGACAGTGTGAGCCTGCTATGTCCGATGCGAAGTCTCGCCGTAGCAGTTTCCTCGCGAGAAACGATTTTTACAATGCATCCGACTCACTACAGTCACAAATCTCAATGGCAAATAAGTGTGCAACTAAAAATTTATAAAATTAAAAAATCTCTATTGAGACAAATAGTAATATATATGAATAAATTAAAAAAAAAAAAAAAAAAAAAGAAATCTGGTGCGCACAACACACGTCTTTCACTTACCTTGATGGATGAAAACTTACTTCAATTTGAAAAATATTCGAAGTTGATTTTCATAAAACGTGTATTAATTTTCGTTGGAAACATTTGATTTAGATTAAATAATGAAACTATATTAAATTGTTAATGTGTAATAAGTTTATTCCCTATTCGTCACTTTATACTACCTTTTACATATTTTTGAATCGGATAATATTTTTTCAAAATATTTCTCTTTCGAACGGTATATTATAAGTTTATTACTACTCTTATTATAAAAAAAAATTACGTCAAAAATAGTTTTTCTCTTTTATCCTTTATTTGGTCATCTAATTTGTCCAACTTGTATATTTAGCCGTCCTTCATCATGTCATTAACATGAAGACTATTGAAAAATTCAGCATTTAAGCACTGTCCGACTATTTTAATCAAAATTAAACCTAAATGGTATTAAAACCCATGAAATGTTACATTGATATGGCGAGTTAAATCAAAATCGTAAGAGCAATTCTTTAGAAAATTGTAAAAGGATGCAAAATGCATGGTATAAAGTGACTCTTCTGGTTACCCGATTTTGATGAAAAAGTTGCTGTAACATCTCGGGTATATAGTTGTCTTAAATATGAAATTTTAGGTACGACTTATCGTTTTACTTTCTAGACTTACCACACGTATACGGACACACAGACTTTTTTCCGGGACTTGGTTAGCTGGACTCAGGTGACCCTAAAACGTTAATTCCATACATAGGTAAGTGAAAGTAAAAAATGTTATTCATTTTACTGACGTTTTTACATTTCAGCCTCAGTTAAGCCGATCCCTTTCGTACCGAAGGATACACTTTATGCCTTCTTATTTTTGATGTTCCTAGTTTAAGTTCTCCAGACCCAATTCAGAACATCTAGCCAACACCGAAGGCGGCACAACACACCCTGTATTTGGATGGTGTAAGATGAAAATCACGTGCATTTCAATGAAGCCTGCATTGTGAGACCACATAAACAATTCTTACTGTTTAGTTTTTTTCGAACGATTGGTAAACAGTTTAAAATTTTTGATTTTGTCACGCTGCATGGCTGAATACAGCAGTATGGTAAGATATTTAAATATAATGAACCTCATACCGAGAAAGAATAAAATATCGCCTCTGATATTTAGTTGAATCAGCTGATGCGCTCGATGATAACAGTCATACGTTACTTCGTCTCTCAGATTTTTGCTTTTTTCAGTAGGAATTCGCTTGAGTTCAATCTGGAAAACATCACTAGACCTCAGGAATACTACAGCAGTGAATATTGGAGAAATTTCGGTAAGCAAAGTTATAATTTACTTTGTACAATCACGAAAAAGTGAAAGGAGGGTCACTGATCAGCTGATTGCCGCTAGCTCGGCAAGCTCGGGCTTGCTTTTCTTTGCCTTATCTTTCTTTTATTTATTTTTTTTTTCCTTCTTATTCTTATTCCATTATATATTTATTTCTATTTATTTTTTTAATCAATGCGATATTTTCACCAAGTGATGTCCTCGAAAGTTACAAGTAAAAGATCTAGATCTGCAGGTTCAAACTCGTCTCCCACAAAACAGAGACCTCGCCGTGATAATAATAAAAAAATGATTCCACCAGCGACTGCTTCAGCTACCTCTTTAGGATCTGAACCACAGCCTAGCACATCATCACAAGGATTAACTGAAGAATCGCCGTTTTTTACACCGAACCCATTTCAGATCCTTCAAATTGAAAAAGAAACAATGGAATCTTCTCCTATACCAAAAGAACCACAACCTCCACCAATATTTGTTAAAAATATTAAAAACTTTCAACTTCTGTGTGCGCATCTAAACAAATTAACCGATCCTAACAGCTATTATTGTATAAGTAGAACCAGTGATACTAAAATATCCCCGACTACCGCCGAAACCTACAGAAAAATAGTAAAATATCTGACGGAGACCAAAGCTGATTTTCATACATATCAGTTACGCCAGGAGAGAGCTTTAAGGGTTGTAATTAGAAACCTACACCCTTCGACACCAGCAGCAGCTATCCAAGAAGAACTGACGGAGATAGGCTATAAAGTGCGACAAGTCACCAACGTCCTAAAAGATAAAATTCCTCTGCCTCTATTCTTTGTGGACTTGGAACCATCAGCAGGAGTTGAAAAAATTTATGACCTCAATAGATTATACTATACTAGCGTAAGAGTTGAAAAACCTTACACTAAGAAAGAAATAGTTCAGTGCCACAATTGTCAGGCATATGGTCATACCAGAAGTTATTGTCACCACATACCACGCTGTGTGAAATGCGGTGAACAACATAAGTCAGAAGAATGTACAAGACCAAGATCAACACCCGCTGTTTGTGCTCTGTGCCTCAAGGACCACCCGGCTAGCTACAAGGGATGTCAAGTCTACAAGAACCTCAAAAGCAGATACCAAAAACCTCAGAATCTGGATGAAACAGCTGAACCGATCAGAAGCAGAAGACAACCTTCAAAACAAATTGATTCCAATGTAACATTTGCCCATCTACTTGGAGGTGGGAACCAGAACAAAGAGGCCGAGGCCCTGCCGGAACAACGCACACTTCAAAATCCTCAAACCGTTCCACAACCAACTATTCCTCAAAATTTACCCAACCCTCAAAAACCTCATCCGCATCAAATTTCTCATATTCCTCCTCCATCAAATGTCTCAGACCTTACAAGTTTGATGACATCCTTCATCACTGAAATCAAATCCCTCGTTATGCCGCTAATATCACTACTTACTAATCTTGTATCAAACTTAATCCCTTCCTTAAAAAATCCTTAAATGACTTCACCTAACTCCTTATCCATTCTCCTATGGAATGCGAATGGTGTTAGAAATCATACTGACGAACTTACAGCTTTATTGCAAGACAAAACCGTTGACGTAGCACTTATTACTGAAACTAGACTAACCACTAAACAGTACTTTAAAATACCTCAATACGTAACATACCGTACGGACCACCCAGACGGCAAAGCCCATGCCGGTACTGCTGTCATTGTGCACCAGTCCCTCTCTCATCACTTACTCCCACTTCCTACCTATGATTTCCTACAAACCACAGCCATAGTAATCAAAACTTTTTCCTTTCCGGTAACCCTTACATCAGCATATTGCCCTCCCAAACATTCCATTTCCAACACCGAATTTGTATCCTTTCTAAATTCCTTAGGAAATCATTTCATTCTGGGTGCAGACTTAAATGCCAAGCATCAACAGTGGGGTTCGAGAACCACAAATTCTCGTGGACGAAATTTGCTGTCTGCACTCAACTCCCGTCATTTCAATCTCCTGCCTCCTGATTCCCCTACCTACTGGCCAACCGATCCCAACCGTAATCCTGACATCCTTGACTTCTTCATTCACAGCGGATTAGGCTCCCTCAACTATTCCGTAACTCGCCTTGATGAACTATCCTCTGACCATAGTCCACTGATCCTTAAAGTATCCCTAACTCCTATTCCGAAACCCATTCCACCTTCATTTATCCGAGGCCCTGTCAACTGGAACCTCTTCCGCCAAATCCTTACCGATAATATTGACCTCAGTGTGACCCTCAAAACACCGGATGACCTTGATGATTCCGTCTACTCCTTTACTACCGCCATTCAGCAAGCTGTCTGGACTGCCTCCTCTCCTAAGCACTCCAATAGAACTCCTCAGCAAAACCATTTACCTCAACACCTAGCTGACCTCATCCATGCAAAACGCCGAGCCAGATCATTATGGCAAAGAACCCGACACCCAACAGATCGCCGCTCCTATAACTTTTATTGTAGGCAATTAAAGCGGGAGTTGGCGACCTTCCGTTCTCAGTCCTTTAATTCCTACCTCTCCTCTCTATCAGCTCGAGATAATTCCCTGTGGAATGTGACCAAAAAGATCCTAAAATACCACAAAGTTTCCCATCCTCTCCGGCGTGGTGATGACTCCTGGGCTGCGTCTGATGAAGATAAAGCCGAGGAATTCGCCACACACCTCTCCAAAGTATTCACTCCTCACCCGGAATCCAACAGAAATCATACCACAACAGTTGAAGAATTCCTTTCCTCACCAATACCTCTTTCCCTACCTCCTAAAGCTATTAATCCATCTGAGGTGAAATATCTTCTTCAAAAACTGACCCTTCGTAAATCTCCTGGACACGATCTCCTTACCCCCCAGATCCTGCGACAACTTCCCCAGAAAGCCATTATTTTTCTTACATACATCTACAACTGCATCCTTCGCACCACCTATTTTCCTCTCTTATGGAAACATTCCACAATCTTTCTATTCCTAAAACCAGGTAAACCTTCCAGTAACACTTCATCCTACAGACCTATTAGTCTACTCCCCATCCTCTCAAAAGTCTTTGAAAAACTCCTTCTAAAACGAATCCTGCCTATATTTGAATCACAAAATCTTCCTTCCCATCAGTTTGGTTTCCGTGCTCATCATTCTACTGTTCAACAAGGACTCCGAGTTGTAGACCATATTTCCTCAGCCCTTGAATGCAAAGAGTATTGTTCTGGTGCGTTTCTGGACATAGCGCAAGCTTTTGACCGGGTATGGCACACCGGATTACTCTTCAAGCTTAAAACGCATTTACCCCAGTCTATATACCTCATTCTACGGTCCTATCTCTCAAACCGCTCCTTCCGAGTTCGCTGTGGTGTAGAATTTTCTAACTTTTATCCCATTGAGGCCGGTGTTCCTCAAGGCAGCGTCTTGGGACCCGTCCTCTACATCCTTTACACTGCTGATATTCCTATTCATCCTGACACCTTTCTGGCAACATTTGCAGATGACACCGCCATCCTATCATCCAATTCCGATCCTGAAATAGCATCCTTAATCCTGCAAAGACACCTTTGTCTTATCGAGGACTGGTGTAATGCTTGGCGTATTAAGGTTAATGAAAGCAAATGCACCCACGTCACCTTCACCCTTCGACGCAAATCCTGTCCAATGGTTCATTTCAATTCCATACCGCTTCCTTCCTCAGACACAGTCCGGTATCTTGGCTTACTACTAGACAAAAGATTGACCTGGAACCCACATACAAGACTTAAACGAAAAGAACTCAACAGACGATTCGGACAGTTATACAGACTACTAAACAGAAAATCTAAGCTTACAGTTGACAACAAGTTATTACTTTACAAGACAATACTGAAACCAATGTGGACCTACGGACTTGAACTATGGGGGACAGCCAAACGTTCTAACATCAAACGCATTCAATCCTTTCAATCCAAAGTCCTCCGAACAATAGTAAATGCTCCTTATTATGTCTCCAACTATACCTTACACCACGACCTTAATGTTCCATTTATTTCAGACCTGATTCCATCTAAATTTTCCAAATTCCACCAGAACCTCATTCATCATCCTAATCCTCTAGCACAATCCCTATCCAGCTCCACTCATCCATACAACCCTCCTAGAAGGTTGAAACGGCAGTGGCCCCGAGACATATTGTAAACATCTATTCTGGAGTTCTGACACTGGTCAGATTCTCCTCTCATGTGCGGTGTGATTGTGGCTGTGGCGCCCTCACTTAGCTTCCGCTGGCTCTCACCAGTGATGCGGCTGAGAGGGAGGCGCTGGGATCCTTTTGACTCTGCTTGTTCTTCCACAAGTGGGGGGACAAGCCCCGTCTGGGGTTCCCGAGCTGATTGTAAATATTGTACATAGGTATGAATGTGACATGTTTTGTTTATTTATTTGTTAACTTCATTTATTTGTATTTATTTTGTCTATAAATTTTGTTATTGTATACGTTTGTTTATTTTGATTTTATTTTATGTAATTTGACTTTCCTTTTGTTTATATTGTAAATATTGTATAAATGAGATCCTGTAGCACTATTATTATTGTCTATTATGACAAATTGTAATATATACGAATAAAAAAAAAAAAAAAAAAAAAAAAAAAAAAGATATTTAGTTGCCGAAAGAGAACAAGAGACCTCGGGGGCATGGAAATACATTTGGCAACTGCCGGGGCTGACACTCCCCATTATATTACCCCGGCTGACAGAGGCAGGTCTATTACACTGTTTACAACGGCGGCGAGAATAAAGGGCCGTTTAGAACACATTAGTGGAGGTTGGAGCCTTCCTGACAGCCGGGATATGCATATCATGCGCTCGGCCCACGGCTGCCCGGCAACAAAGGCCATCTCCTCCTCGATGGTCTTAGGGCTAACTGATAGCCCAATGACTTGGTCAGTCTCCTGTTTACAAACAGTTATATGCAACTACTTGTTACTCTGTCAATTTGCCGAAAGTATAATAATTTTAGGTTTTATAAAATAAGGACTGTAATAGTAGTGCTGCTGTAAAGGTTAGCCTTATCCAACGTAACCTTTCCTCTCTATGAAAAAATTCCCTTTACCTCTCAATCCATAGGGTCCGTTTGCAAACTTTAAAGCATTATATATTTTTTATTTCTTAAATATTAAATTAAACGACTACTTTGACTACTGTGGAAGATGCTACAGTGGGAGTCCTAAATTTTGCCTATTCAGGTTTAATATGAATAGGGATCTTCAACGAACACTTGACATCTCACAGGCTTCTTCTCAGTTCATTCTTATATGAGTACAATAAGTTAGATGTTTGTCAAGAAGGAATGCCCGCTCAACAGAGGCAAGTGAGATATTATGAAAGGGAACTGTAGGATAAGAAGTGATTTTCCTGTTTAATTTTTTATTTCAATTTCTTTCAGCAGTTATGTAGCCCAGGCAGTATTATGGTGTTATGTTGATTTCGAACAGTTACTTGATGCCGTGTTGTGATGGACTCACTCCTCCGAGACTGAACCCTGGCCTCGAGAGCGGAAGAGATAGGATCGATCCAGCTCTTTTTATAATTTATTGCCGATAGGTCACTGGCGTCACGTGGCTCAATAAATCGCCGCGGACACGAAGAGCAGGGATTGGGCTCATCCTCGTCACGAAGCGACTGCTCTTCGTTCTCCTCGTCATGACCTCTGCCTAGCCTCCACAGCTCCGTCCTGGCGTAATGTTTAACATTTATTAAGGGCACCCTTTCCATAATACGTAATGTTACATACATTGCCGTAAACATAGTTCATGAATATTTTCTTTTTCAATTTTTTTGGACGTTTTTATTTATATAAACACTTAAATGAGCACACATTGCCTTCCTTTTGTCACTTAATTACTTTATTTCATAATCTTTCATCTGTCAACGTTTCGGGGCTGTTTCCCCATTTTCAAGACTTATTTTTTTTAAATAAATGCTTTTTCACATATAACCCATCATTTTATTTCATAGCACACTGCTATTTGTCCTCATGGGTGTTCATTGGCTTACAGACTTAAAGTAATTAAGTGACAAAAGGAAGGCAATGTGTGCTCATTTAAGTGTTTAGTTCATGAATTAATTTTTACTTACACATAAGTGCAAAAATGAAAGTGTGTTTATTAAAAGAAAATATTAATATTAGTGTTTATTATAAGAAAATATTAAAACAGAACCTATATTTATTAATGAATGTACCATGTCATTCAATTTTATAGTAATCTCAAAAATGACTAAACTTGTAAAGCTGAAATTTTTCCCGAACGCTCGTATTACCATCTAGACGTGCAATTTAGGAAAATTCTGCCTCTAAGTGGTTAGAAGAAAATTTATTTCTAAAACATTTTACGAAATTGGTTTTCGAATAGCTCCAAAACTAAATATTTCCTGAAAAAGTATAAGTAATCATTTGAACTTAAATCGAATTTTCTACAAATCTAATTAAAAATAATGTAAATCGGACCAGCCGTATCACATACTCTAAATATATAAAAAATCCATTTAGAGATACATATATATCTATTTCCTATATGTTGCTTTTCATAGAAATACGTTCCATTGTTATTGGATTTTTAAAATGCTTTTAAATGACTAGAAAAAAACTTTGCAATTAGAGGCTCTAGCATTCTTACTAATTTCTAAATACAAATTTTTAAGAGGTTTTTTTTATAAAACTATGCTCACGAATGTGATTAATTCACATTTAAATTGAAAATTAATTACGAAGTCATACGTTATATTTAGCCGGCTTGGTTACTTGGACTTCGGGACCCGAAAACGTGTATTTCGGTTGAAAACTAGATTTCGAAAATACTTTTCCTTACTATATATATATATATATATATATATATATATATATATATATATATATATATATACCATATATAAGTAAGTGAAAGTAAAAATTAATAAACATGAAATATAGAAGACGTTGACAAACAACTGAACGATAAAACAGCTACTAATGCTATCCTACATGATGATGTTCCAGAAAACAGTTTTTATATATTTATAAGGGAAGCCCGTGGCTGAGTGGCTAGAGCGCTAGTATCTCATTATAAGGGTTGTGAGTTCGAATCCCAGCCCCGGAGGGACTTTTCAAGCATTTTTCAACCATTAAGAATTAATGGGGATTCACTCACAGCCTCTCCCCCTGGTATGTGAGATCCGTCAGCCAAATGGTGGCCACACAGAAAATTAAGCGTAGAGATTGTTGACCCTACACTACAAAATGCATCGTAAAACGTGAGTGTAACCTTCCAGGAGATACATAGGGCCTACACGGCTTGTCGAGCCCCTGAAAAAAAAAAAAAAAAAAAAATATGTATATATATATATATATATATATATATATATATATATATATATATACAATATTTCGAAAATAAGGTACTGCGTAAAATATTTGGTCCGAAGAGAGATGAGGCCACTTAGGAGTTTAGAAGGTTGCACTACGCGGAATTGCGGAGTTTGTATCCTGTGAATATAATTGCGTTGATAGCATCGCGGAGAATCAAATGGGCGAGTAAAGTTTTTGATGCTCGGTGAGGAACGAATTCCGAGAAAGTTGGTATTCGCTGATCCAACTGGTAGGCGTCCGAAAGGTAGGCAGACGCGTCGATGGGAGGATTGCGTTAAGGCTAATCTCGGGGCTTGGGCTTGAACGGTGAACATTGGAGGATTCGGGGCTGGAGTTTAGTGGTATCGGCATCGAACCTTCGGGTTCGGTAAGCCTATTATTATTATATACAATACCTCGATATATAATTGTATAAATTGTCTGTAGTATCAATACCAAGGATAGTATAAATAATGACTTGTATTATATTTCCTAGAGCAGAATCACATCAAGACGACTATCGATGTCTTTTCGAAGTGAAAGTGAGTTGAGGACTGCTCCCCATTCCCTGGTCATGGTCTATCCTCACGACAACTGACAACTGATGACAGGGCTTAGAGCTAACTCATCTCTTGTTAGGGAACGTTCGTCGGCGGAAGACCTCCGCTATAAGAAATAGGAGAACGTATTGTATATTTTTTAAGGGAAAGAAGAGATGGAATTGCGCTTGTATACTGTCACCTATGCGACACATAGGAAATGGATTTACATTCAAGATAGAAATAGGAAAGGTAGATAGTTTGAAATCCAAAGATTTTTAAAATCCTCAAACAGAGACAGTAATAATGATTCACACAAAAATTGAGAAAAATAAAACAGCTATATCTATTATTGATGGAAGAATAGTAAAATGCTTTATTAACACGTTCACGCCGGGGTCACCCGCCGGTGAATCATACTTGTCTGTTCCGTGGGGCGGGGTGACCCAACGGTGGTTCACACTTGACTATCCCGTGGGGCGAGTCATCGCAGATGAGTCACTTATTTTTAGAAAGGACTCTTATCGGTTAATTTCATTTGATTACTCTTCTTTAAGAATTTTATTCAGCTGTGCGTGATTTCTTTTCATATTTTTATTCCTATAATATGATATAAGAGTATAATATATAATAATAATATAAGAATCATTTTTAATTATAAATAATAATATAACAATCTTTTTTTTTTTTTTTTAAATATTTCCATAATTACTTCTTCAAGCTATATGTGTATGTCAAAACTGTTACTATCTCATCGTATTTACCGCGTTGGAAGCCTGGAACTGTTGTGATCTCGCATTAAACACGTTTGAACTTGCTACAGTGTGGCCCCGCCCCACGAAGGAGCTAACATAGTCCCGTCCCACGCGGAAAAACGTAGATATTCCCCCCGGCGTGAACGTGTTAAAAAGGGTTTGTATGGACTGCGGTCATTGAAGAAACACCCCAAACAAAAAGTCTTCAGTTTGATCGATCAATCTATATTGATGTGGATTTCCTCAATCGAACACTAAATTTAGGCCGAAATTTCAGCTGGCAAAAATAAGATAACGAACGACAAGTGTGATCAAATGAATAATTTCTTATAGCCTTAATATTTATTACACCAGAGAGGGACAGATTTTATTACTTTTCAATACATTAATTAAACATATTAATAGTGTTTCTTTAGTCTTCATTACCACCAAATTCTTCAAAAATAATAATACGTCTTAGGAATGACTTCGTTATTTCACGTCCAAGGTCTGTGTGTGGTAACCCTAGAACAACAACGAAACTGAAATTTCATATTTAAGACAAATATACAGCCGACTCTTTCATCAAAATCGGCCAATCAGAAAAGCCACATTATATCGTACTATGAATTTGAAATATTCACGATTTTCTCAGAAAAGGCTCCAACAATATTGATTTAGCTCCCTAAAGCGATGTAAATTTTAAGGAGCATTAACATCATGTAGGTTTCATTTTGATTGTAATAATCTAAGAGCTGTTAAATATGAATATTTTTACTTTTTTGTTTGCAGAACTACCTTTAATTTTGTAGTTTCGAAGAAGTGAAATATATCATCTTACTAGCATTGATAAAAAACGGCTAAATATACGGGTTGTTTCATATGAAATGTCCGTTTTTATAGTTTCTGAAATACATAAAGGATTTTGCAGGTCTCTGTTGTTTTCTCCCGAATGTTTAAATGTTTAAAGTAAACAGTTACTAATCCTCTAGCTTTGTATTATAAACATCAGCTTCCCAATCAATTACCCACTTTTTAGTATACCTCCAAACATGGAAACACGCGATTTTCGGGTAATATTTTTTTATGAGTTTAAACTCGGCCATTCAGCAGCTGAGGCCGCTAGAAATATTTGCAAGGCGTTAGGGGAAGGGAGTGTTAATTAACGGACCATTCGCCGTTGGTTTGCTAAGTTTTCAGCTGGGGATACCGACTTGGGAAACTTGCCCTGAGGAAGACCTCCGTCCGAAATAGACAACAATGTCCTCAAACATGCAGTAGAAGGAAACCCTTACCAAACAGTTAAAGGACTCTCAGCACAACTAAATGCAAGTGCATCTACCGTTTCCAGACATTTAAAGTGTATTGGGAATGTAAAAAACCTCGATACATGGGTACCTCATGATCTCACTGAGCGGCAGCAAGACCCCATGTTTCAAAACATACCGAGCAAAAATTGAAAGAACTTGGCTACGAACTTCTTCCGCACCCACCATATTCTCCCGACTTGTCTCCAACAGATTACCACCTGTTCAGGAATTTAGACAACTTCGTCAAAGGAAAACTTTTTGAAAATGATGATCAAGTGAAAAGTGCGTTTTCAGATTTTGTTCCACCACAAAGCTCAAAGTTTTTCAATTCGGGGATAAAAAAGTTGGTGTCACGTTGGAAAAAAATGTGTAGAAAAAGAAGGTAAATACGTCGAATAAAATTATCTTGTTTTCATATCGTATTTAAAATACAAATCCTTTACCTTGAAAACGGACATTTCATGTGACACAACCCATTATAATATACCGTTGGTAAGCTAAAAAGTTTAGACAAAAAAGCTGTAGAACGTTTGCGAAAAGAAAAAAAAAGGCTTAAACTTAAGTGAATATTGTATGCATTAATTTATATTTTAATATTATTTATGTAACACATAAATTATTTAACTTTTTTTTAAATTTTCCTTCTTTTGAAGTTCTTTAATTGATTTTAATAACGGAGGTAAGTGAAAGTTGTATGTTGCGCGCCAGATTTGTTGTGTTTTTAACTTAATACTAAAGTTTTACTATAAACACATTTTTATTTTGGACCAACAATTTTAAACTTCAAAGTCTTCCAAGAAATCTAAATCAGAATTCATTTCAAAAAACAATTTTGGAAAAATATCTGGCCACAGTGACAACTTTACATCAATTCGCACCAGATTATTATGAAAACATTTTATCTTGATTTGCCTAATCTTCTACGGTTACTTCATTAATTTGAACAATACCACTTTCTTCTTCGATTCTAGCCGTACCGGCTGGTTTGTCAACTTTTTCATTGCCCTGGATTCCTCGATGTGCTGGCACCCATAGCAAAACAACATGTATATCTATTTCTCAGATTATCGCTTTAGTTTGTATTTGGCTCAAAAAAAGAAATCATTTTGTTAAATATATTCAAATTTTTGTTTGTTAATATGTATTATTTTACATTATTTTTAGTAATTGATTTTTACATTTAAGGTATCAACTTGAAAAAAATATTTATATTTGCATTTTTTTTTCACTCCAAGAAGCAATTCTAATGATTGAATTTCTACTAATGAAACATAAAATAGGCACAGTTCGAAAACTGATTCGAGCACACGCCCTTTCGCCTCACGATTGAAAACTTATAAAGCGAAATCAGGGCCAATAATATGAGCGTTTAGTGCCCACTCTCGTCCAACATGGGGAACCTGATGAATGCTATTCCATAATGATCTCAGGAAAGTGGATCTATTAACTGAAAGCTATCTTAGGAAGATATTAATAATTTTAGACATTTTATCACAGTAATTTAGTTTCAAATCAACTTACAAGATTTATATCACGAAGATAGTGTTGAAATAGTAGGCTAGAGTGATATAAGGGGTAGGAGAGCATTGAGAAAGTAAAACAAAGGAAACTGATAGTATCTATGTAAATTAGAGTTTAGTTAGGTCTTAAGAGGGAATTTAATAGATTTATAAATACAGAAAAACCAGGCAGAGCTATCGGATATTTTTACATGGACCTGCGGTGCAGAACTCGCTAAGAAAATGTCCCTTACATTAAGTAAAAAAAATGTTTAAGCAATGTATGAATATAGGTCTTTAAACTTTATATTATTATTTCATCTCTGGAAGTCTACTAGCATAATGGACTCAGGGACCATCCATCGAAGAAGGGAGAGCATGTTTCATAGGATTAAGGGATAAACCTTGAGGTTGAGCCTAGATGCTGATCACTGTGTAACTTAAGGCCAGAAGTGTGCCTCTCAGCCAGGTGCTGGATCTAGGCAAAGGTTGTATTGATATAATTTCAATTATTGACCTGAATATGCCTTCAATATTCATTGTGTAAAATTTTGTTCAATCAGTTTGTCACCCTTTAGATTTGTTCGTGTTGCTCCAATCGAAATTGTGAACAAAATTTCCATTTCAGAAATTTAAAGGAAAATATTTTATGCTATATAACATTTTACGATAGGGCCTACTGTTCAGGAGCTATATTTGTTTAAATGAAAAAATGTATATAGTTGATTAAAAACTATTATTATTATATTATGACTTGAAAAGTAGTATGTTATTGAAAGAAATATCCATGATCTATTGTTTTTCATAGTCAGGAATAAATACTAAAGCCACATTATCTACATTAGAAAAACCTGTTGCAAACTTTCATATTATCGAAGAAACTAAAATTATTTTAAACATTACAATTGATGTGTCTGAACTTACTATATGTAAAAACAATCCATATAATTAAATGCAATAAATATCTAATGATTGATTATGTAAACATTTGATTGTGCCCATTCATATCATATTTACTAAGCAATAAATAATGAAAGAAGAGCCAGAGGCTTCTCTTTAAACTGAACACCGTACTATATCTTAAGGTACTATAGCTTTTGTTTTGTTTGTTTATTTATTTAACGTCCATTTATGGTGCTGTGGCTAATCGGACGATGCTACAGTGGGAGTCCTAAATTTTGCCTATCCAGGTTTAATTAGGATAGAGACCTTTAACGAGTACCTGACATCGCACAGGCTCGGCACCACCTTTTAACGTCCCCTCCGAAGGACGGCATAACTAAGGATTTTTTACTCCCATTAAAAAAATCCTTGGACCACCTGCGGATTTTAACCCGGGACGTTGATTATAGGAGTCTGTTATGCTATAGGTTTTACTCTGTTCTTCAGAGCTCAAAGATTTCTTCAATCCGACCAATCTTGGCAGTCGATACTAGGCTCCTCTGCTTATATTCAAAGGCACACGACTGAAGGTACCCATACTGATCTATATACATACTATACATAAACCTTATTATTTTCCCTAATTATGTTAAATAACCACTCCGCCGTCCTTAGTTTTTATAATTAAATTTTATTGAACTTATTTAATCCTAAGGTAAAAGATAAATTAATTGCCTTAATAGCTAAATATATTAAAGTTATAAGTAACTAGAAATTTGATGTACTTAACGCCTTATAATTTAAAAATTTATTGCGCGTAACACACGAATTTAATTTACCTGTTGTTAAACAAAATTAAAAAAAAAAGAAGTTAGTTGCGATGAAAAAAGGTTAAAGAATTAATTACTTGTTGTAATTGAATTTCGATAGCCACTTATTATATTATTTTTTTCAATAGTCAGTTAGTTTACTCAGTTTTTGATCAATCTCCATTTCCTTGTACAATTTTGTCTATGAGATAATATTTTTCTAAAATATTTAGCTTTCCAACGGTATTTATACATCTACATTACCATTCGTATGTAAAAATTACCTAAACAAATATCTTTGTTCTTTTCTTCTACAGTCGGTTATCAAATTCATTCAACTTCTATATTTAGCAGTTTTTTATCAATTCTAATAAGATGTCCTGTTTAATTTTTTCAAATATTTAAAAAAATAAAATCGTAAAAATTGCAAGATGTGTAGTCTTAGGTGGCTCTTTTGGTTCGCCGATATTAGTGAAAAAGTTGCTTTAACATATCGGGTAAAGTTTTCTCGAATATGAAATTTCAGTTTCGTACGACTTTCCGTTTTCCTAGTACTTTAATTTACTTACGACTTACCATTTCGCGCGACTTGGTAATTTGGAGTGGGGTCTAAAACGTGTGCGATCCCAACAGTTTCCCTTACTATATATATCGTATATAGGTAAGTGAAAGTAAAAATTAATATAACTATAAAAAAAATAATAAAATAACTATTTGGAAACAATAAATCCTTTTGTAATATTTTTTTTTTTTTTTTTTTTTTTTTTTTTTTTTTTTTTTTTTTTTTTTTTTTTTTTTTTTTTTTTTAAGCATCTAGTAATTAACTACGAAGATACATCTCTCCCCAATCTCCAAACGACGTAATAAATGAGATGGTATCTGATACTAGATACAAAAGCGTCCCGCGGAAACTAACTCAGACCCGGAAGGTAATATCGGAGGATGACTTGCGAGGAAAGGGGACAACAAAGGGGCTACTGCTAAGACAAAGGAAGGGACCGCCCCATTGGCCTGGGCCCCACTGGCCATCGCTATCTAATCCATTCCACATCCACCGCGTCATCTCCAAAGGCATATTAGTGTTCTAATTACTCCACGTTATCCACGCTGTCCCGCGACATGTAACACTTCCTTAGAAAAAGCTTAAAGAAATTACTACTTGAAGCTACTAGCCTTGCTTTCTAGTAGACTTAAATTTAGCTGGGTGAGGAAAACGTCTCGGATATTGTATTATAACAGCGTATTCTCGGACTTTTTTTTGTTTTGTTTTATCAAGTTTAATTTTGGAATCAAAATTTGTCCACCTGTTCACGTAACCGGTACCTTTTTCAAGGTCCCACCGTACGAACTCTTAGTTTCCAGAACATCCATCCAGAACGTGGGTAAGGATATTTTTTACGAAATCGTTATTTTGACTTATTTATATTCTAATAGTTTGTAATATAGAAGTTGGTTGGGGGTGCGGTCACTAAGAAAACCCACAAATAAGATAAACTCATTTTATTTGTGTGCTGATGTTTCGACCTAGATTGTTGGTCTTCATCAGGGCTAAGAGAAACAAGATAACAACCAATGCAATTAAAAAAAAAATATTAATAACTTGGCTACAGTAACAAAACATGGAAAAGCACAATAGTGTAAAAGGATAATATTGGAATGAAAGTATTTGAAGACTACAATGAGAAATAATTAAAGTTTAAAGAAGAACAATTTCGAAGGAGTAAAATGTTAAAGAAACTATCATGTGTGAGAAAGCTTAATATGTCTCTAAAAAAAAAAGGATAGAAGAAAAGGAAGAAATAAAGTAGTTGTGATAAGGGAAATGTGAAAGGCAATCACAATCAAATCGGCACAAAATAAAATAAGTTTGTATTTTTATTGTGTTTTCTTGACGACCGCAACCAACCATCTTCTTTATCATATAGTCTCAACGGTCAACAAAAGCTCTATCATTCTAAAGGTTAGGTTTTCTCGAAATCAATCAACCGACTTAATCCAAAAACACACTAATAGATTAGAAACGCGTTTGGAAATTGCATATCAGTTTCTCAGCTGTTGTAAAAAACTTAGTAGACTCGCTTTGGTTTTTTTATTCTCTCATTTAAATCAGGATGTTTTATAATCTATTCGATAATTAAAAATAATTAGGAATTACTTTCACTTACCAATATATAAAATACACAGCTATAGAAATTTTGTTCATTTAACGTCACTTTATGCTACTATGGCTAATCGGACGATGCTACAGTGGGAGTCCTAAATTTTGCCTATCCAGGTTTAATTAGGACAGGAATCTTTAAGGAGTGCCTGACATCGCACAGGCTCGGTACCACCTTTTTACGTCTCCTCGGAAGGAAGGCATATCTAAGCATTTTAATTTTTTAATGGGAATTAAAAACTCCTAGGACCAACAACGGGTTTGAACCCATGTCCTTTGGCATAGGAGGCTGTTATGCTAGCCACCCTGCCATAGGTGATCCCTCCCCCAATAGGAAGTATTGCGATCGTGAAAGTGGTCGTATTCCAGTTTTCAAAGGAAATACACGTTTTAGGGTCTACTGTGTCTAAATAACTAACTCTTGCAAAGGTCTCTTGTGTGTGTGTATGGTAAGTCTAGCACCAAAACGAAAAGTCTTACGAAACTAAAATTACATATTTAAAACAAATGCCTGGAGTGTTACATCAACTTTTACTCCAAAATGGGTTGACCGAAAGTGATATTCCATGCATTTTGCACCTTTTTACGATTTCTTAAAAAACGGGAATAACGATTTTGACTAAACTCGCTTTATCGATGTAAAATTTAATGGGCTTTAATATCATATAGGTTACATTCTGATTATAATAGTCTGACAGGGCTTAAATGCCATTTTTTTTTTTTTTTTTTTGTTCTTCCTCTAAAGTACATTTAATTTTGTACATTCCAAAAGATTAACCATATCATCTTATTAGCATTGATAAAGAACGGCTAAATACACAAGTTGAACGAATATGATGGCCAAATAAAAGTTGAAAGAGTAAAAATATTTTTGTAATATAATTTTAGGTTTTTTGATAATAAGAACCAAACAAAAATTCAATAGATCAATAAATAAAACGCATGTTTCAATTGAATCCCAATGTAATTACCTTTTTTCATCTCTAAATTTAGTCAAAAGTCTTGAAAATTTAAAAAACTTTTTAAATTTTGATTTTTTTTTTTAAGAATAGCAAACGTTAAAAATGTTTTTTTGAAATATTTGGCATAAGACAGATTGAATTCGTATTCGATAGATACGTAGGAGTGTTTTATTACCACATCGTAAATTATTCCTTAGTGCAAGTGATCTTTCAAACAAATAAAAAAGAAACAATGTACAAATTATCATAGCCTTTCCCCGTTTTATGTACTTTACCTGAATACAAATTAATTCATTAAAATAAGAAGAAGAATGATTTTGAATCTCTCAAAAACATTCGTCTAATGAATACGTTCGCCTTTGATTTCAATCTAGCAAAGAGGCATGGATGAATTATAGTCCTAGATAATTTGAAGCTGGAATGAGCTATCAACCATCGTGCGTTGATTTATATCCGATGAGTAATCTACTCTATTAGTGACTAACTGTTGCCGTAAGGGCTATGAATTACAGATGGCTAACAAGGTTTGTTATGTAATTTAATTATTATCAATGGTTTAATATAGTTTTACAACAAAGCATTATATAATGAAAGCGACGTTAATTTAGCAATCATCGGATAAGTAAAGTTTGATAAACTAATACAGTACAATAGAGTGCTTCGTTCAAGTTCCCATCTGTCATCAGTCATAATTTAATTCTCAGGCCCGGTTGCACCAACAGCCTGTGTTAATGTTAACTTTTGCTGTTAACTAACCCGGGTTAAAAGCTAATCATGATTAAAATTTTTGTCCAGTTGCACCCACAAATTTTTAATTCGAGTTAGTTAACATGGGTTAGCGCGGGACGTCATCATATTCGTGACGTATTTAACAACTCCAAACCCTCTAGACAGAGACAGTTAGGTTATATTGAAATGATTGTTTTACTCTGCCGATTAATATATATTAATACAATAATGGATATAATTAGTTGACCGTTGAGAATTAATAATGAAACATTTTAAGATCTATTGAATATCAAGGAAGCTGGATTGTATAGTGAAACCAGACAGACAATGAGTATCTAAATGGAATAAAAACTATAGTATATAAAATGTTATTAGATGTATTCGAAAAAAATAATAAATTAAATCAAGTACAATGAAATTAAAAATGAACCCAGGACAAAAAACCTTAACGTTAATAACAATAAATTGATCAATAATAAACCAAAAATTGATGACAATAAATAGTAAAACCTAAACAAAAAACTATAACAGATCTTTACCAGAATGAAAATAATAAAAAAACAATTATAGGTAATATCAATAATGCGATAAATATAGACATGATAAGTGGAAGAAATAGAAATATATACCATAATCAAAAAATGCAATTTATACCTCATCTATCTAAAGAAATTAAGAGAACACTTGTTGAATTTAATTCACCACAGACAAAATTAGGACTATATAACCATAATAAACTAAGTAATCATTTATCAAACATTAAAGATTTTACCACACGAAAAACTGAATGTTGAATATTTATAAAATAAATTGTATAGATTTTGATAAGATATACATAGGAGAAACCTCTAAAAAGATCACAACTAGAGTCAAAGAACACAGCAATAATTGTAAAAATATAAACACTACAGCATTTGCACAACACAGTCTTCAGCTTAATCACAATTTTGATTTTGAAAAACCTACAATATTGGATATAGAAAAACAATCGAATCTATATATAAACAAAAATATAAAAGATACCATAAATTATAAAACAGATTGAAAACACCTCTCACAAGCAGTTCTTGCTACAATTGGGAAATTAAAATTTGTAAACCTTACCTTAGTGACCTATATTTAATAATAAATCAGTGTATACTTACTGCAGTAAATAGTATGACCCTAATTCATCAGGGGCCAAAGAATATGTCAGTTAAATGGGTATTTTTTCCTTAGTGTTAATTTAAAAAACAAACCAATTTTATGACATAAATTTTTGACAAAATTTTAATCAAAAATGGATAATTTTTTAAATTTTAAATGAATTTCGGGTAAATATAATTTTTTTGTAACACTGTTATGCATATTTTTGGTAATGTTTTTAGTTAATATTTAAAAAGTTATTTTATAATGTTAATTGATAATTTTTTGATGTATTTTAGTGAGTCCTGATGATGGGGAAGGCCCTCGAAATGTTGGCTCGTTTTAAAGTTAATTGTAATAAACTGTTTTTGGAAGATTTAGAAACCTACAAATTATTTATTATCATTTTTCATTCTTTCAATTAACCTAATTCTATTATTAATCAATTTACTGAATTAGAGGGAAAATAATATGTAAATAAAATTCAAAAATCAGACTTTATTGATAAATATAAACAAATAAATTACCACTTGACAACAAAAGAGGAAAAGGTTAATTGATTTAATAACACAGATTGCAATTTATACAAAATTATGTCATTTCCTTTCATCTTGAAAAATTTGTGTCGACAAGTGCTCTGTGAAAAGCTATATCACTTTCACATATAATTTCTGATGGTGAAACAACATCAGGAAAGTAATCTTCTGGTTCTGGTACGTTGTAGATGTCCTGGGTTTCTATTGCAATGTTGTGGAGGACAGCTACAGCTACAATAATATTTAGGGCTTTTTTTGGATCCATTCGAATTCCATTGGCAAGGCAAGGAAATCTTCTTTCCATAAAACTGAACGCTCTCTCAATGATTGTTTGATTTTTGTGTGACAATTGATTTTTCTTCAGCAGCATTTGTTGGGTTTAAAATTGGTGTCAGTAAATATGTTTTGCAGCCATAACTACTATCTCCTAGAAGCCAAAAATCTCCAAATTCACTTGACTCAAATCTCACTCATTGCACTTTAATTGAAAATCCAACTGTCATGCACAGAGTCAGGATTTTCAAGTTCCCATCGCACACTACTTGTATATTT
Organism: Piezodorus guildinii; assembly: GCA_023052935.1. Taxonomy (NCBI): domain Eukaryota; kingdom Metazoa; phylum Arthropoda; class Insecta; order Hemiptera; family Pentatomidae; genus Piezodorus; species Piezodorus guildinii. The sequence goes on from CM041292.1 coordinate 159,626,377, forward strand.
AATGAAAACCACCCTTTTCTATTTCAAAATAGTTTTGTATTAGCTCCTCTTAGAGACTGGATTTTAATATGAGTGCAGTCAATCGCACCAATTACTCAAAGAAAAACATTTTATCCTGTAGAAATCTGACACTGTTTTGTTTTTATCAACTTTTGTTATGGACATTTTAATTAAATCACTTAACTTCCTGGCTATTAATGCTGTTAAGCGTGGAATAATTCTATAAACTGTAGATTTATCAATATTAATGATGTCGCTAAGAACCTGCTGGTAACTACTAGTAGCATAATCCTCTTGAGGTTAAGTAGAATATGATGCAAAATCATTAATATTAAAAATGTCAATCATATTTAGCACTGTTTCTTTTTGAAATCTATACCTTCTTATGAATTCCACATTATCCTAAATTTCAAAGGGATTCCTCCTTACTTTGTAAAGCTTGTTCCTAGGAAGTATATTTATCAGTTGCATTATATCTTTATCTGATGTTGAGTATTCATCTGAAGAGATTGTGTTCATTTTTCTTTGGTGTACTAGGATAAATATCACGAAAATATTCAGAAAAAAACAAACTGAAACTGACACAAACAAAGTTTCAAAGAGTAACTGGTTTGAAGGTGTTATGGATGTTCCTGTTTGTAGGATGATTCAAAATCATTAATATTAAAATTGTCAATCATATTTAGCACTGTTTATTTTCGAAATCTGTACCTTCTTATGAATTCCAAACCATCGTAAATTTCAAATGGATTCCTCCTTACTTTGTAAAGCTTGTTCCTAGAAAGTATATCTACCAATTGTATTATATCCTTATCTGATGTTGAGTATTCATCTGAAGAGATTGTGTTCATTTTTCTTCGGTGTATTAGGATAAATATCACGAACAACAAAGTTTGAAAGCTAAAGTAACAGTAGAAAGGTAACATTGACATCGGATAATCGAGGTAGGAAGGTGAATTAACTTAACACCATCACTTAACATAAAGTTAGGGCTAATTATGATTCGTGCAATGGAATTTCTGCTAACCCGTGATTTACTTATCCAGATTAGTAAAGTTAAAGTTAAACACGGTCAGTGCAACCGGGCCTCAGAGATTCTGAAAAGTGAATTTTGGACTTCCGCTCTAGTTTCTGAGCAGCGAGTACTAGAGTATTGTATTTGTGTTACAAGTCTGTGCAAACTGTTCTTAGAGTTTTAATTGGATTATTTAACCTTCTAAATTCTCCAGTGGTCTCTCTCTGAACAAAATATATTATGTATTATCTTATTCTCGAAAACTTTAAGGAGTTGTTCATCGTTGAAAGTAAGCGACCACGTTTCAGATCCGAACAGAACCGTCGGAATATGAACAGTTTTATAAATTCTAACCTTGAAGTTTCTTTACAGGAGAAGCAAGCAAGGCAATTTCGAAACAGAATAACATTTACTTACTACACTTTTAACACTCGTGACTTTATTTCCTCCGGGGTATCTAGATATATCTATATCACTGATATCTTTACCTTCTACTACTAATCACATATATACCTTATTCGTATTTATTTACCGTTTTATTACCGCTTTTCACTAACTTACGTGTGTTTAATTGCATAGTTACCACTTTTTTACCGAGCAATAGCAAATCACCCTAGAACCAACGATGTATTACAATCCAAATTAAAAAAATACCTGTATTACAAAGACAGAATTTAAACCGAAAATTTAGATTTAAAAAAGCTGGTGCGGGAAACACACGACTTTCACTTACCTCCGTTTTTAAAATCGATTAAAGAATTTTCAGAAAATAACATAACAGTTAGAGATAAAATTGAATAAAACCATTAAATAATTAATTAAATTGAATTCCTATAGAAACATGTGTTTTATTAAAAAATCTATTACGTTATTATCTAAAATAATCAGGGGATCACTTGTAGCTGGGCGGCTAGCGTAACAGCCTCCCATGCCAAAGGTCACGGGTTCAAATCCGCAGGTGGTCCTAGGATTTTATAATGGGAGTAAAAAATCCTTAGTTACGCCGTCCTTCGGAGGGGACGTTAAAAGGTGGTCCCGAGCCTGTGCGATGTCAGGTACTCGTTAAAGATCCCTATCCTAATAAAACCTGGATAGGCAAAATTTAGGACTCCCACTGTAGCATCGTCCGATTAGCCATAGTAGCATAAAGTGACGTTAAATAAATAAATAAATATCTAAAATAATCAGTTAGTTTTATCAGCTTTTCATCACTCTTAATTAACTTTTACAAGCTTGTGTATAGGTTAATATTTTTTCTAAAATATTTGGCTTTCCAACGGTATATAAAACATGTATATGACACTTCTTATGTTCAAAAACAAAAGTATTGCATGTTCGCAATACTTTCCCTTACTATATATAGTAAGTGAAAGTAATATAGTTAAATATTGTTACGGATTTTGAAAATTATTATAGTCTGAATTTAATATTTATTATTGTTTTTAGTTTTTTAACCTTTGAGGATGAAGTAAAACTTCGGAACGTTGGAAAAAAAAATATAATGTAAAATTTCCAATAAATTAATCATTTATTTATTTATTAATCTCTTATTAATAATTTAAATAAGAGATTGTTCTTACAGTTATTTGTATTAATAAAATATATCATCATTTTAACAGTGCTTCATTAGATATTAGATTCAATAATTTTTGCCAAGATACGAATATCACCTCTGCGAAATAAAAACCTATTATAAATTTCATCAAGACTTTAAACCATGTAATAATTTTCCTTTGTGTTTTATTGGTCACAACAACAAATATTGTTGATCACCCGATGATTATCTATCTATACATCCTAGCTAACCACATTTGCAGAGAGCGCCAGGTTGTTCCGACTGAAGTGTAGTCCAACAGGTGCCTTCTCTCTAATCCTTCCGAATTAACGCCCAAAAGTTTTTCTATAAGTTTTACTTTGATTTTTTGTTTTTTTACTTCTCAGTATTCCTTTTTCAAAATATTTCTGATAGTAGAATTCTGAATGGTGTTACCTCTCTCCCACTTCCCCCTCTGGGAAATCGGATCATTGTCAATCCCATTATTTTATTTAAAATATGTTACATAGCGTTTCTTAAATTATATTCGAACGTTAATAGAGGCTTCCGACGGTCAAAAGTATAGTTTCTTACTTTCACTTAACAACGTACTAAATATGTAGTGTACGATGGTGAATATTTTTCGAATTCCAGTTTTCGAGTTTTAGGATCCCCTGATTCCAAATGACAAAGTCTATAAAAGTGGTCTATATATGTGGTAAGCTCTGCTTGAAAACGATAAATTGCATAAAATTAAATTTTCATATTTTATAAGCATATTTGCCTGATAAGCTATACAGCAACTTTTTCAACAAAATCGGCGAACAAGAAGCATACTATCCATTTTTACGATTTAGGCTGATAGGGCTTGAATGCCGACATTATAAATGTTCTTCTTCTAAAGTACCTTTAATTTTGAAATTCGAAAAAATACTCTCATCTTGTTAGCATTGATAAAAAACGTGTAAATATACAAGTTGAACGAATTTGATAACTAACTAAAGGAGGAAAGATAAAAAATAGTACTACTTGAGAATATTTATATAGATATATAAAATGCAGTTGAAAAGCATTTTAGAAAAATATGTTATCTTACATCCAAAGTTGTATATGGTAATGATGAGTCAAAAAATCGGATAAAACTAGTTATTGTCAATAATAATTTATATTGTTTGATTATTTAATCTAAAAAAATGTTTTCATCGAAACTCAATGCAATTCTTTAACCTTTTTTCAACTCTAAATTTTGTTTCCGTACATTTTTTTTTACATTGACTTTAACAAGGGAATTGTGTGTTGCGCCCACCAGATTTTTATTTATTTAGTATTGTCATGCTCCACCAAAACGATATATGTCAGTCCAATAATTTCTTTCACGATATTTTTTTAGGGAGGGGGTTTAACAAGCTGGCATATTATCTAAATGATGTATACATAAAGTGTTGAGTTGAACATTCAAATGACCCAGTGGAAAAATCCACAGTGCTTCTTCCTTAATTTGAAAGGTAAATCCATTGGAATTAGCATAGAGCGCTCCGGGTGGAGGCGTCCTTCTGCAACTACCCTTTGCAACTGCCACGCCTTGCGCCGAGTTCCCTACCACTCCAATATTCGGCTAATTTCCTGGAAGGTGGTTTCATTCCATTGAACCATCTGAAGTCACGTTGAAAGATCTTTAAGGGGATATACCCTGCTTTATGTCTTTCAACCGACTACATCTCAAATCACATGTTCCGAAGATAATAAGCAACCTGAATGAAATCTCTTCATGGGATACTTAGGATCAAATTTATTGCCGAAAATCCAAAATATGAGGGACATAAATTCGATCGCTTTAGCTGTTATCGCAAAGGGCATTCTGATAACAGGAAGATTTGTTACAACCTTGAAGGATTCGTGTTGAGTATATCATTATGCAGTGAAAATATAGCCTATAAGTTTCTCTTACCAAATTTATGGTTCTGCTAATGGTGCATTCGATCTTTCAAAAGCTGTTGATTTCATTACAATCATCTTAGTAACCAATTACTCCCACAAAATATGCGTCGATCTTTATAGGGTAACTGGTAGCTATTATTATTTTCAACTTCGCAGTCATTACAGGTGTTGAGAAGAGGGGCGAAAGCGCATTTGCTGGGAGCATCAATGCGGTTGTCAGTATGAGTCGCTGAGTTTTCTGTCAATCTGTGTAATTTCGTTGAGAGTAAATAAAATGAATTATAATTGTGAAAACATCCATTGCTCAGAAAATTCGAGAAAAAAAAACTACTGCAATCCAAAATGGCGTTCTAAAGAACATTGCAAGAAGAACTACCTTTGAAAAAGAAAAAGCATACAGACTTAATTTACTGTTTGATATTCCTAAAGTGACAGAATTCCTTGAGAAAAGAAGACATAACTTTTATAATCCCTTAGAAGTGCTTCTAAATCCGATTTTTAATAGGCTTTAGATTTCACCAGCTCCTCAGAGGTGGCAACATAGTGTAAGATAGAGTTTATGATTAGCTTAAGACTAGAAGTGTCAAGATTGAAGTGATTCCCACCACCAAGAGGAATATCAAATAAGTGATAACACAAAAACATAATCTATTGACAGAAATATCCTTAAAATGTGTCTAGATACAGTCAAGGGAAATTATTCAGAAACTATTTTGGCAAAACATGTAACTGAATTGGGGTTATGAAAAAAAAAAATCCATAAAACTTTATTAATTACAAAAGGAACAAACTATACTATGTTCTTCTATTTGTTGAGACTTCCTTCTTCCAGTATCTGCGATGTGATTACTTCCCTTCTTTGCGACCGTTATTCTGATTCCAGCGAAAATCTATAACAATCATCTACAATGGCGATTCCAAAGAATATGCGAACAAGTTGAACAGTATGCGACAACCAACTAAACAGTCCACACTCGCGAGCGACTTAATTGCATACGTACATATGTCTGTCGCGCTTGCACATAATGAATCCCAAATAAAATAATTTTTTTTTTTTTTTTATATTTATTTATTGAAATTTACAACTGTAATTTATATTACAACAAGTAAATATGGTAAAAGAAAAATCACATGAGACAGACTTGTTCAGGAGCAACCCAATGGAAGCACTCCAGTAACTATTTTAAACAAGAAGGTCTTGAGGCCATCTTCTCTTCAGACTCCTCGGAGGAAAATAAAATAATAAAATTACAAATTGTAAAATATAAAAACATGACAATTTTAATCCTTAACAACACCTAATTTATTAATATTTGTCTACACATTATTTCTGAAGTCTTAATTTTTCACTATTTTATTTTATTTTTTTATTTTATTAACTTGTTTTGGTAATAAACAAGAAAAAAAAAGAGTTTACTGTGAACAACGATATTATATAGATAACAGGAATATAATCTACTAATGTGAGACATATAATTTTATTTTATACAGCTGATATCCCAACCCACCCCAACACTTTCCTTTCTACCTGTGTAGATGACATCCGAGACCTTGAAGAATGGACAAATCCAACAAATCCCACCAAATAACCTTTACACTTCGTCGTAAACCTATTTGTTCCTTTTCTACAGTATTTTTTTATGATACTCCGCTAATCCCTGTTGAACAGATCCCATACCTAGGACTCCATCTTGAAAAACGTCTCGCTTCAACTAATTCAATACTTACTGGACAAACGTGCAACCTTCCACTTAACCACAAAGGGCTCATTTACACGATCATCATAAGGCCGATGTGGACTTAAGGAGTAGAGTTACGTTGCTCTATTAAAACATCAAATTTTTCCCGCATCCAATCCTTATAATCCAAAATCCTTCGTAAAATCCTCAACGCTCCTTACTTTGTCACGAATAAACACACCCATGAAGACCTAAATATCCCATATATTGCTTGCATAGCCCGAACCAGGTACCATTCTTTTCATGACAAACTCTATTCCCACACTAACTCACTTCTGTTCAAAAAAACCCCGCTATAATTTGCATTTGTGAGCTAAAATCGCCGCCAGCCAAATTTAATCGATTGCAAGTCGTTTTAAGTTATCGGCTATTCATGTAATTAGTTTTTTTTTAATATTCAATATCACCTTATCATTAATAAAGGATTTTATATCGTATATGTTCGTTGTAACAATGCAACTTAATGACAGCTGTTTACTATACAATCAATCAGCTTCATTAAAGAATTGATTTTACTGCAAACATTTAAAGTGGATTAATGATCAACTGAACACCAGGAGGAGATTAGAAAACAGCATTTGATACAGGTCATCAGGTGGAGTGTTATAGATATCCATGTCACTTGGAAGCGACTTCATTAATTTCAAATGGAGCACGAGTCCATTTCCACCCGGACTGACAGCTGCCACTTCGGAGCTCTGCTGATGCCGTGAAAATTAGCCTCCATCTCAATAAATTAGCCGCTTCATGGATCAGTAAGCTTTCTCTAGAACGATGAGTCTGCAAAAAATCGTCTGGCTCAGTGACGTCTGAAGCTAAAATATAACAGATTTGTGACGGCAGCCAATATCCAGAACATCTCTTGGGTAAGGATCATATCTGTATCCTTTTCTTTGTTTCATACCAACTTCAGACATTGTACAAAAATATTATAATGTAATGTTCTGTTTAAAATATTAATTTTCGAAGGTAGTTGTTCCCAGCTGGTGGTTAGGGGATTCCTAGGGGTCCGTAGATCATTTCTGGAGGATCAGCGAAATTTATTTGGAAAAATCTTTGTACTGTAATAATAATAGCTTAAAACTCAATACTGTGTAAACATTTTCACTTGCCGTACCGCGTTAAGTACCTTAATTACGCAAGGGTACATGTTATTCACAAGCAACATCCACTACACAAATCCATCTAAACTATTACTTAAAACTAAACTTAAAAAACTATTATTTGTTTATTTGTAACAACAACTTTTATTTAGTAATGATGTGCTGGGCCTGGCTGTATGGAGAGCTCCAATGCCAAGATGAAGAAAAAAAACTTTTAATTCAACTTTCAACTTTTTTTTTTGTTCACCCCTATCTCGCCTTTGAAGATTTCTTGGGCCAGGGGATGAGGGCGGGTACAGTACTGTACTGTATATATGTACTGAATCTAAGACACGTGGGTTACAGAGGTACATGATTTTTTAATTTTAAGGATATATATACTAGAATAAAAAAAACATGTACCTCTATGACCCACGGGTCTTAGATTCGGTACATATAGAGATTAGTATTGTTTTTAAGGCAACGGTCGTGCAATGTAGTGATTAGGCCCAGAACACGCCCAGTCATGAGTTTTTCTCTTCAAATTCTGGGTATCTACTTCATAGAGTCTTGGTGTGTCCCAGGAAGGTTGCTCCACGGCTGAATGAGTAATGTAATATTCAACCACCGACAGGATTCGAACCCGGGACCCGGAGAACAGTAGCCTAGTGCTCTTCCACCAGAGCATATATATTATGTTAATAGCCTACACTGCTATATAATGTGATAATGAGATTATTAGGAAACAATAAACCATCGTATAAAAAAGGTATCAGCATTTTTTTAAATTGACACTGAAGTGTTGTTTATATATCACATATTCAATTCCATCAGTATTTCTGAAACCAAGTATAAATATGTTTTCCATATTTTGTTTATAAATTAAAATTGTAATTTTCTGAGTATGATAACTGAAAAAAAGTGAATTCAAAATGGGAGATTCCTCATGAAGTATTTTTTTTTTATAATCACTATAATTTCTTATAAGTTAGTCTAAATCCTATTAAGCAATATTAAAATATAAAATATGCAAAACCGAACCAGATGGTCAAACACACAAATAATGGTCTCAAAGAATAATGTCTCAACTGTTATTTGTATTGGACAACCCTACATTTTAAATGACAATAATAGTAGCCCTCTGAGTTTCAAATTCAGGTAACACAATATAGGTGAAATTGAGCTTCAATAAATTTGGTAGAGTTGCTGCGCGCCTTCTTGGTCGGCTTCCTTGGGATCCTAAGCAATGGCGAAACACCAAGAGTTTGCCCTTGATCTGCCTGGAATTTCCGAAAGAACATTCTTGTCTTCTATAAATCATATAGAAAAACTGGCCTTCGTTTTTTATTTGTTTAATTTTAATTGAGGAGAATTTTCCATCATATAAGAATAAATATATGTATGGTGTCTGACATCATAACGCCCATTTTGTCGCCATTATTTGTTAAGAATGATTCGTTTTCCGATAACCACTTCCATAAAAAACAGCTAATTAGTTCAATAGTGATAAGTATCCTCTATATAATTATATGGAGTTTTTCCTGTTTTCATCATTTAATATTTCTGGTTGGTCCTTAGAAAGAAATCTATGTTACTGTTCTTCATTTTTTTTAAATTATACTTTCTGCCGCAGGATTCGGGTGTTCGAAAATACTTCATAATGTAATATCTGACTAGAAATGCAGCCTCTACGCACTATGATTATGGTTTTGTGTTGTGGAATAATATATTGCTATGTATCGAGAATATTGGAAGATGAAGGAATATTTTTGAATTGTACAAAATAGAGCAGTTTCCGGGCGACGAGCAGGAAGGGTTCTTAGAAGGCCTATGCAAAAAACTGCACCCCTGGACTGCTTGGGAGAGATAGCCCTTTACCTGGGAGAGTTTGAGCCCGGACGGCAAGGGAAGCGGAAGTAAAGCCGCGGAAGGAAGAGGTCAGGGGGGTCAAGTGAGAGAATAATTATGCAGATCTGTCAAAGGTACTTATATGTTATATTATGTGGTAAATTAGTTATTCTCGATAATAACAATGCCTAACTTTGTATTTTGCTGTACCATGATTTTTTGTATTACAATATGTGATATTTTATAAATAAATGTATATTTTAAATAAATTGCTTTATTACCCTATATTCCACCGAACATAGTAATATATAAAATAGAATTATTTCTTAAATATTTAAAAAAAACTATATAACTTATCTTCACGATCCGATTAATATATTTTAATACATTTTAAGTACTAAACCATTTCTTCGTATTTTTTTTCCTTCTCTTTTCAATAGGACACTATTATATCGTTAATATGATGGTTTTTTGTTAGTTTTGGTAATAATTTAAACGCAAACATGATATCAACAATGGTTAATTGTAATGTTTTTTTGTTTTGTTATTTAACTTAAAAAATGATTAGTTACTGATATTCCAGGGGAGCCCCTGGCTGAGTGGCTAGCGCGCTAGTCTCTTATGCTGGAGGTTCTGAGTCCTAACCCCAGTCCCGGCGGGGCTTTTATAAGGATATAAATAAATGGGGATTCACTCACAGCCTCTCCCTCGGGTATGTGAGACCCGTCAGCCAAATGGTGGCCACTCACAAAAATAGGCGTAAGGAGTGATGACCCTTCCCTATAAACACTCATCGTGAATCGTAAGTATATTCTCCCAAGAGATAACACCACGAGGCCAAGGGCCTACACGGCCTGTCCGCGCCAGGAAAAAAAAAAAAAAGTTACAGATATTACAAACAATATTTTCCTCTTTCTCATGAGAATTAAATTACCTACAAAACAAACAAAAAATCATTGAAATCGGTTAAGAATTTGGATATTGCCTTTTGAACTTAGAGGGTAATTCGTAATTTTTCTTAATCGACCATATAGGTTATGGTTTCAAATTATGAAGGTCACATGTGTATTAAAAAAAAATTCTAAAATATAAATTCAGTGCAGCTGATTCGTCTTTTTTTAGTTTTTTGATTACTTCACACTTGAAAATTATTTATAAGAATTGCAAACACAGATATAGAATATGATAATAAACTTATTAGGAGATAATAAACCATTGTGTAATGATTTGTAATCGAAGAAAAAAAAAAAAAAAAAAACTTGATCCCCTTAAAATTTGAGAGCTTAAGTTTCAATATGTCAAGAATCCGAATAACGAATTTGAAATAATCCATTTTTTTCGCCGTCCGCGGCATTTCTCCGAAATTACTGGACCAATTTTTTTTAATTTAGCCACAAAAATACTAGTCCATGTAACGATGATCTTAACACCTAGATATTGATATCAGCTGGTTATTTTTAAAATGGCGGCCGATTAAAAGTCATTTAGTTCAATAATCAGTTATTATTAAAGATATAGAGTAAATTATTAGTGTTTTTTAACCAAAAACCGCGAATAATTGTATAAATAGAGAAAAGAAAAGAAAAAAAATTGAAATTTTACACATAAATACGCTCATAACCCAGTTATTTTCGACGATAGAGAAAGTCTGTATAGATTTTTGAATCAGTAAAGCGCGATAAAAAAAATAAAATAAAATTAGAAAAATTGAAATCTCGCTTATTATATTACGCTATTATGAAGATAGAGAAAAAAATTATGTAGTGATATGATATGGTCTTTGAACTATTCTTTTTATTATTAATTGCCTATCAACAGTTATTCCTAATATTGTTATTTGGAAATAATAAACCATAGAGTAATAATTTGCAGCGTTTTTAATTCTTGATGCTCAAGTGTTGTTTAAAATATTTTAACCTTATCAGGATTTCTGAAACCAAGGTTTGTTAATATTGTATAAATAGTGTTAATATTTCTTTCCGAATGGAAAAACAATAGATTATGGATACGCTTTATTTGTAACCTAACTTACCTCTAGTATCTTTTGCGGTCTACTTTGTGGAACTTTTTTTCCTAAAATTGAATATCTAGCTTGCTTATGTTGCTCAGATCGAAAATTTGACGACAGTTCCATTAACAAAAAAATTAATGGAAAATATTTTTTATATACCTGTTTTTGCTAAGACCTACCGCTCCGAAGGTATATTGGTTACATGAAAAAAATCATCTATGTATTTATGCCTATTTCTTAATTCAGCTCTTACGGTTGAACATCAATACTCTATTTTTCTTCTCTACAAGCAATAAATTTTGATTTCAGTTTTATTATAAATAATCTATTTGGCCCGGACCAGGTATCAATCCTTCCATGAAAAACTCCACTCCCATTTAACCTACTAATTTCAATCTTACTTCCTCTTCCATTCCTGACAATCCTCCGAGGCGTCTGAAAAGGAGATGGCCTCGAGACCTTCTAGTTTAGATTACCCAGTGAGTAGTGCCAATGGGCATTTACTCTTCATGTCTTTTTCATGTATTTCTGTTAGCTAATTTACTTGATGTATTAACTAATACAGTTTAAATTTCAATAAATGATTAAAAAAAAAAAAAATTTAAATAATCTAAATGAATACTGAACTGAATTCTTATGTACTTACACCGTCTGAATCAGATTAAAAATAATGGTATAAAATTACTAATATTCCATTGAGTATAGCTTTCAATGTTGAGGTGAGAAGAAAGCCAGCGAAATTAAATACACACATTTCGACTAGCTGTTATCATTAGGTAGGTGCGAACAGCAAACATCTGATAGGAAGTGCAGAGAAAACAGATCCCTGATGATACTGATTTTCTGCGGAGCGATAAGGAAGTAGCACTGCGGGGATGAAAGTAGTTCACACCCAGAAAGAAAACTTGTAGTATTATTGCTCGACGAACGAACGTTCAAAAGTTTCAAATCGAAACGTCTGAGACAGATTATACAGATTAATATAGCCGGTAACGTGCTATGACATTTAAATAATAAAATCATAAAAGATTATCTTGAACCGTGCTGTTGGAATCGACAAACAAAATAATAATAAAAGTGAACCTGACTCTCACTGACTATGTTCAGCAGACCATTTCTAACACCAACCATCTTTTACCTACTTAAAATATTCTATCATCACTGTAGAAAAAGCAAATGAAAACACTTCTTACCCTTTTACTGCTTCAGGAACTTTCTAATACATCTAGGCGTTTTCCAAAAGTGAATTTTCATCAGAAAAATAATAAGCTCAAATAAATATTTTGCAATAAAAAGGAGAAATTAGAATTTTCTATAGTTATTATATTTTGATATTTTTTATCTTAATCTTTTTTCATTCACACCTGTCATGATTTTACAATCTATGATTATTCTGATCAGGTAATATTTGTGGCGAGTAACATGATACTCAGCACGTGTAATTTATTTGGCTTAATTCCATAACCATTTATGACGAGAAATTCCCTCATCCCAACTTCTTTTCACCATTCTAACGATGTTTGAGTATGGGTAGTGGACATGCTTTGTATTAGTGTGTTATAATAATCCGTGTAAGTTGTACGTGAAAAACGTTGTAGAGGTCTAATCTGTTCGTTGACTGGACACATAAGGTATGTAAAGTAATGTGTAAGACGATGAAGATTTATATAGTTTTTGAAAATCTTCTTTTATGCTGTACCATTTATCTGTGACGCGTAGTTAGGGTAGTAAGTGATTCATTCTGCTAACTTGTAATTTTGGAGTCTAAAAGTAGTGCGTATAAAAGATTTAGCCTTTTTATTAGCGTTATTTGTCTGTTCTTGATGTGTTCGCCCCACATCATTCTTCTGTAGAATCTTAAGCCGAAATGACTTATTTTGAATATTTTTTCATAACGAAAATCTTGAATTTATGTTCCTATATCACCATCTGAGAAATTTGTTTTAATTGAAAATTTTATATAACATCAAGAGAATGCAAGAATCAAATTGCACACAAATATATTACAATACAGATAATAAGCCCATAGAGTTAATGGGGAAAATAGGAACAATTATTTTTAACTACTGACAATGAGGAACAGTTAATTCAAATTAATTTAATTAATAATACCATAGAGTATTTTTTTTTTTTTTTTTTAAATTTAGCATTACAGTTCTATCAGAATATTTGAATGGATATAAAATCAACCTGATATTAAAGACCATCTAATTATACGTTGATGTAATGAGTTAAATAAAAATCATTTTTGAGAAAACATGTATGGCGCAAATATAAATTAAATATAAAATTTCAATTACTACCAACTTTTGGTTTTTATGCTATACGTAGTACACGCACATACCTTTGTTGACACATACAAAACCTTAAAACAAGTATTTACGGTGAAAACTCGAATACTTACAAATTAAACATATCTGATTTTTCTTTTCTTTTTTAATTTTTTTGGAAGTTTTTCTTAATATAAACACTTAAAAGAGCACTTAGTGAGCCAATGAACACCCACCCATAAGGACAAATAGCAGTGTGGTATGAAATAAAATGATGAGTGATATTTAAAAAATAAATTATATAATGAAAAAAATAAGTCTTGAAAACGGGGAAACAGCCCGAAACGTCGACAAATATGAAAAGCTTATGAAATAAAGTGAATAAGTGACAAATGGAAGTCAATGTGTGCTCTTTTAAGTGTTTATATCTGATTTTTCGTTTTTTGTGCTAGGCTAACCACCTCGAATAGATTCCCAAGCCAACAGCTTCGATTCAAGTCACTTTTTTGTAAGCTCTTGCTTTTATGTCATTTTTGTTACATCCAAGTTAAATCTACAGCACAACCATTTTCTTTTTCTTTTTTTTTATCATATTTTTATCTGCGAAGCTGAAACTAGCGGCTATGAAAATGTATATGCCTTTAAAAAGTAAATATTATATAATGGCTTTAAATGTTTAGTAACATGGATTATACCTTTACCAAATCGTCGTCTCCTAGCTCCTCAACAACATTCAGTCCACTCTCTTGACACTATATCACACCATTCCGGCCATTTTTACACACAGAACTAAATCTTTTGATCATTCCTTTTATATCCGCTATGCAGTCCTCTGGAATTCTCTAATTGCTTATATTCGCCTTGCTACTTCCCTACCCTCAACCAAATCCCACCTTTTCCAACATCTTCAGACATCAAAAATGTGGATTTGAAGAACAATTATATTAATTCTAATGTGAACCATAATTATCTATTTTGTCCAAATCCTAGCGTTGGGGAATAATTAGTTTATTTTAAATTTCCGCTACTCTAGGAGATTTCTTTTTATTTATTTCCTTTTTTGTTTCTTTATAATTCATATTTTTTGTACATATATATGTATAGCATTTCCAAGTCAATTGTAACCTTTTCCAAGTCAAATGTAACTTTTTCCAAGTCAAATGTAACCTTTTCCAAGTCAAATGTAACCATTTCCATTTCAAATGTCACCTTTTCCATTTCAAATGTTACCTTTTCCAAGTCAAATGTCACCTTTTTCTTCACTTCTAGCCTTAAATATTCCGTTTTATTTATTGAAAAATAATTAGTTTAATTAAAATTATGACTTTTTTAATAATTTTGGCATATCATATCACTGTTTTTTTTAGATATTTGGTATCAAGTTCTGTTTTTTACGAACTAATATTTAAAAAAATATTTAGTTTTAAAATAGTTGTTGATTTTGAATTTTTAGAGGGGAGGGATGGTTTTTGGGAATAATTAATGTGTTTCCGGGTATTATAATTACGTTTTTCGAGATGTCTTTTTTATCGCTCGCGTGCATATTAACTCGCATTTACTTTTAATGTTTTTTATTGATATAGGGATTAATTAATGTGTTTTCGGGTATTATAATTACGTTTTTCGAGCTGTATTTTTAATCGCTCATGGGTATTTCAACTCGCATTTACTTTTTATGTTTTTTATTGATATAGGGATGAATTATCATGCATTCGGGTGGTTATGATTACATTTTTCGAGCTCTATATTTTATCGCTCATGCGTATTTTAACTCGCATTTACTTTTAATGTTTTTTATTGATATATAGGTTATTAATTGTCTTTGCGGGTCTTTTAATTACGTTTTTTGAGCTGTATTTATTGTCGCTTGTTCGCATTTCAACTTGCATTTACTTCTAATCTTTTTATTGTTATAGGGATCTATACTTGTGTTTTTGGGTGGTTATGAAAAAACTTTTTTTGGACTGCTTATTCTATAGCGCGCGCGCCTTTAAACTTAGTGCTAATATCATTTTATATTTTGATAGACTGGTCTTTCTTTGTTTTTGTTTTAGGGGATTCTGATTACGTGTTTTGAATATTATTCTTTTATGCGCTTGGGAATTTCTACATACCGTAGATATTATGTTATAATTTGAAGTAAAAATTATTTGTTGTGTTTTTGCTCTTTCTGATTACTTTTCTTAACTGGATGTTACATCGCAATTGCGCATTGTTCTAGATCACTTTTTATTAAAGTTAAAATGTGCACTACCTATAAAAAAATGTCATAAACTCTATTAGTATTCCCCAAAACACAATAAACGATCCATCTATCAAATATTTATGAAATAGCAACAGTAACTTAAAATGAGTAAAAGCGATAACAAATAAGGTTCAAATAATGTTATAAGAACACCCGAAAATAGAATAAACGATTCCTCAATTAAATTATCAAATAATTGTAAGAACAAGTGAGGAAGTGAGTCCATTATAAAATATTTAGTTGAAAAAACTTACTCAGGAAGCTAAAAAAGGAACTATAACTGATCCTTTTATAAAAAAATAATAATAAAAATTTTTAATAAAAATAATTAAAAAAACTAAATAATGTATATTCCAGCAACGTTATAATGAGAACTAAAAACAAAAAAATCAATCCCAATATCAATCAAAAACTTAATCATGACCACCCGAAAGCAGAATCATTAATCCCTATATCAATAAAAAACATAAAAAGTAAATAAGAGTTGAAATATCCATGAGCGATAAAAAATACAGCTCGAAAAACGTAATCATAACCACCCGAAAGCACATTAATTAATCCTTATCTCAATAAAAAACATTAAAAGTAAATGCGAGTTAATATGCACGCGAGCGATAAAAAATACATCTCGAAAAACGTAATTATAATACCCGAAAGCACATTAATTAATCCCTATATCAATAAAAAACATAATAAGTAAATGCGAGTTGAAATACCCATGAGCTATAAAAGATAGAGCTCAAAAAACGTAATCATAACCACCCGAATGCATGATAATTCATTCCTATATCAATAAAAAACATAAAAAGTAAATGCGAGTTGAAATACCCATGAGCGATAAAAAATACAGCTCGAAAAACGTAATTATAATACCCGAAAACACATTAATTAATCCCTATATCAATAAAAAACATAATAAGTAAATGCGAGTTGAAATACCCATGAGCTATAAAAGATAGAGCTCAAAAGACGTAATCATAACCACCCGAATGCATGATAATTCATCCCTATATCAATAAAAAACATAAAAAGTAAATGCGAGTTGAAATACCCATGAGCGATAAAAAATACAGCTCGAAAAACGTAATTATAATACCCGAAAACACATTAATTAATCCCTATATCAATAAAAAACATAATAAGTAAATGCGAGTTGAAATACCCATGAGCTATAAAAGATAGAGCTCAAAAAACGTAATCATAACCACCCGAATGCATGATAATTCATCCCTATATCAATAAAAAACATAAAAAGTAAATGCGAGCGATAAAAAATACATCTCGAAAAACGTAATTATAATACCCGAAAACACATTAATTATTCCCAAAAACCATCCCTCCCCTCTAAAAATTCAAAATCAACAACTATTTTAAAACTAAATATTTTTTTAAATATTAGTTCGTAAAAAACAGAACTTGATACCAAATATCTAAAAAAACAAAAAAAAAACAGTGATATGATATGCCAAAATTATTAAAAAAGTCATATTTTAATTAAACTAATTATTTTTCAATAAATAAATAAATAAAACGGAATATTTAAGGCTAGAAGTGAAGAAAAAGGTGACATTTGACTTGGAAAAGGTAACATTTGAAATGGAAAAGGTGACATTTGAAATGGAAATGGTTACATTTGACTTGGAAAAGGTGACATTTGAAATGGAAAGGGTTACATTTGACTTGGAATAGGTTACATTTGACTTGGAAAAAGTTACATTTGACTTGGAAAAGGTTACAATTGACTTGGAAATGCTATATATAAAGTTTTTTATTTTTTAATTATTTTTTTTCACATTTGTGAATATAAATAAATTGTATTGGTTTCTCGGCCAGACATGTACGAGGTGTACCACAAATGTCTCGTGATATTGTGAGAGCAAATACTAGACCTTAAGTGGAACTTAACCACAGTAGTCCCGCTGTTTTTTGGGTTTAAAGTTACATCAACTCCTCAGTGGTGGCAAAATATTCTATAAGTGCCAAGATAGAAGTGATCCCAACCACCATAAGCAATAACAAGCCTTTAATATCATACATTTAATAAGCTGAAACATTCTTAAAATGTATGTAGATACATTAAAAGGAAAAGATTCAAGAAAATTCTAGCATAACATGATACTGAATTAGGATTAAGAAAAAAAAGAACCAAAAATGCCTAGCTACAAAATTAATTCTTACTGATAGATTTGAAATGGGTTGAACCTAACATGAGAACTCCCTGCCGCATCAGTGAAGGCCGACAAACACAAACCCCTGCAAAACATCACCTACACGCATGAATCACATTTTTCCGTTCCTTAACGAACTTGAAACCCAGACCTACAGATGCATATCAATGACTATAAATAACAATAAGTTTGGGAGAGTATCGTGTTGCAAAAGTCGTCCAATAAATCTGAGGTAATGGAGTTGATATTAAATATAGCCTTGTTCTACAGATGCATGCCGCCCTACTGCGGACGGGACCGCTGTGGGGGAAAATGCATTTTTAGCGATGTATTGCCGATTTATCTTGGGCCAGGATGTTATGTGTTAAGTAGCCTCATAATGGATTGCTTATTCGGCTATTGGTATGTACTTTCACATCTCCTTCTTCCAACCCACTCAACCTTTTCCAAAAATTGTGTAATGACTGCTAAATTTTTACATTCATGAAACTCTACTAATAAGTTTATGCAATATCACTATCGGGTAAAAAGTGATAGGTACTCGACAGTAGGGGGTTTATAATTATTTTGAGTTTAATATCTACTTCTTTAATACCTAGCTTGACAATGTATTGACTATTTTTGACCAGTGACCCGCCACATGCAAAAATGCAAGATGCAATTTATGTGTGGTGTTATTTATGTTTAAAAACGATTATCATCAATCTTTTAGATTCCCAACGGTATATTATAAATCTATATTAATATTTTATGTTCGAAAAAAAAATATACTAAAAAATATTTTTTTTTATCCATATTAAAATAACCACAATTTTCTTCCATCTCTTTATTATATATAATAATTATAATAATAAAGATGATGGAAGAAAATTGTGCTTGTTTTAATATGATAAATAGAAGAACTTCCTCAACTCAACAAAAAAATATTTGATTCTCCTTGTGGTATAATTCGTCAATGCTGATATATGATGTTTAAGTAATAAGATGATATGGTTTATCTTTTTCGAACACAAAATCAAAGGTACTTTAAAAAGAAAATTTAAAAAATTCTGTATTCAATTCCTGTCAGAGTATTTCAATCAGAATGAAACCTTCATGATAGTAAATTTTACATCCATTTAGCGAGTTTCATCAAAATCAGTAAAGCCATTTTTTGGGAAATCATAAAAAGGTCGCAAAATAGTTGCTGTAATATCTCAGGATATACGCTTCTAAAATATTAAATTTCAGTTTTATAAAACTTCGAAATCTTTTTCGAGCTAGACTTCACCACACACACAGAGATCATTTTCGGGACTTGTTCATTTGGAATCAGAGAATCCTATAACGTGTATTTCCTGTGAAAACTCGAATTCAAAAATTTTCAGGATCGCAATACATTCACTTCCTACAAACAGGTAAATGAAAGTAATATAATACAAAAAATTTTTGGCTGTGGGATAAAAATTATTGTATTATATTACTTTCATTTACAATAATTTTTATCCCACAGCCAAAAATTATTGTATTATATTACAGGTAAATGAAAGTAATATAATACAATAATTTTTATCCCACAGCCAAAAATAATTATATTATATTACTTTCATTTACCTGTAAGTAATATAATACAATAATGATAGCAATATAAATTAATAAATTAACCCAAGCAACTTCGCTACTGGTGCAACATTTATTGATACAGTAATTTCATTAATGAAGAAATTTTCTAAAGGCCATTCAATCAATTTAAAAATATTTAGTTTAGCCTGTTGAAATTTGATTGATTACCGAAATACCACATTTATTTCCATGTCAAGGCCTTCATGTGTTTTAAGTGTAGGGTATTTTTTTATATAACATGTGTACGTAAATGTTAATGATTATGGTCACAGGATTTTTATTTTTTGTGATTTTTTTTTTACCACAAATTATCGCACTGCTGAATATGTACGATAGATGAATCAAAAGCTAATTTTAAGATGGAACTATTTGGGCAGCAAGAGAATAATAGCTTAACTTTGCTGTACCTTCATTCATACTTTGCTTTCTGCAATAAAGTTAACAGTTTTATAAATGTAATGTTGGCAGCTTATAATGAAATAAATAACATCATCTCATAATATTTACATAAACTGTATTAACATAACTATTATTAAACAGAAGTATATTTAATATTTGAAGTATACCTTCGTCTTATCTCAATTCAATGACATATAATTTATTGAAATTTACGACTGTATATTATAATACAGCAAGTAAATATGCTGCAAGCATCGAGAAACGTTAGAGATTACACTGCGAGGCCCAGAGCCTACACGGCCTGTCGCGCCACTGTAAAAAAAAAAAAATAAATAATAAATATATATATATATATATATATATATATATATATATATATATATATATATGCTGATTAATGATAAAATACATGAAAAAAATTTGAAGAAAAACTGACCATTTCCAGCACTCTTTAGTGTGAGTCTAAACAAGAAGGTCTCGAGGCCATCTTCTTTTTAGACGCCTCGGTGAAATAATCAGCATAATTTTTTAATTAAAAGAAAAATCTGACCTTATGATACACAATTAATATTTTTAAAATGATATACCTAAATTAGTTATAGTTGTGGGATCACTTGTAGCTGGGTGGCTAGCGTAACAGCCTCCCATGCTAAAGGTCACGGGTTCAAACCTGCAGGTGGTCCTAGGATTTTTTAATGGGAGTAAAATATCCTTAGTTACGTCGTCCTTCGGAGGGGACGTTAAAAGGTGGTCCCGAGCCTGTGCGATGTCAGGTACTCGTTAAAGATCCCTATCCTAAGAAAACCTGGATAGGCAAAATTTAGGACTCCCACTGTAGCATCGTCCGATTAGCCATAGTAGCATAAAGTGACGTTAAATAATAAACAAACAAACAAGTTATTGTTGTTTCAATTATAAGGACAGAAAACTGTTAATAGTTATTATTGCTCTCACTTCAAAACGATTTACTAAGTTTTTTGTTTTTTTATGTAAACAAAAATAATGAAAAATGTCTAATATCGTATAACTAAATGAAAATATATAATAAAAAAATTAATAAAATGAATATTAAATAATTAAAATAAAATAAATTTAATATACGGATAAGATAAAAATAATTAATAAAATAGAAGAGACGTAATTAATATGAAAAGAAAAGAAAAATGAAATTGTGGTGCGGGAACGCACAACTTTCACTTACCTGCGTTGTTCAAATTCGATTAAAGAATATTCAAATACAGTTAGAGATGAAAATGAGTGAAACTAATAAAGAATTAATTAAATTAAATTTCCTAAGAAACATGTGTTTTATGAAAAATCTATTATCGAAAATCATTCATTGATCATAAAAAATCGATTTAATTATTTGTTAACTTATTTCATTTCTAACGGTATTTAAAAATTCTTAAATTAATTTTAACAACGGAAGTAAGTGAAAGTCGTGTGTTGTACTCACCAGTTTTTTTTGTTTCTCTCAGCGATTATTTTGAGTATGAACACGAAAATTGGGAAAATTATGAGACGTTTCGGAGCCTAGCGACATGCTGACGCCCAGGCTTGATTCATAATGTCCATTGATCACTTGGAAGAGCTGACTCGGAAATTACACCGTCATACTTCAAATTCACGGCTAGCTCAACTTGAACAAATCGGTCCTGGGTAAACAACACCTCCGTCGACAGGTCGATTTTTTAAAACGATCCAATATTTGGTTTCAAAGGCGGAGGCATACCAGGCGATTAATATTTTTGGGGCTAATAAGCAGTTGTCCGAAAGTACATGTACTTCATGCGGTAACGACTTTCGGTCCCGATTTTGCTTTCAAGGATAGAGTTTCTTAGAGGTGGAATGTATTTGACACTAGTTACTAAAACTTGAATGACAGAAGAAACAACATGCTCAAGGTGTCGTTATGAATTCTTATTATAAAGAAAATTTTGAAAAAATAAGAGGACCTTAAGTTAATCAATAGCATTACTTTACAGATATTTACATGAAAATAATGTTGTTTTTTTTAAATATCCTCTATATAAGAAACTGTTTACGTTTGCTGAATTCATTCAGAATTTTTTTAAAATTTTCAACGGAAACACGCGTTTTAGGGTCCCCTGAGTTCCATGACCAAGTTCCGCAAAAAAGTCTGTGTGAGGTAAGTCAAGCCCGAAAACGATAAATTATATAGCAATGTATTTCATATTTTAGGAGTGTGTATGCCTGTTATGTTACAGAAACTTTTTCGTATAAATCGGCAAACCATATACCTCGCGTTTACACCTTTTTACAATATTCTAAAAATCGGTTGTAATGATATTGGTTAAACTCGCTATATCAATGTAAATCATATTAGTCTTTGTGACAATGCCGAATTTTCGAGATCCTCTTAAACCTTTGATTAGTAAATTCCAAAAAAATAACTATACCATCTTATTAGCACTGATAAAAAAACGGCTTAATATACAAGTTGAACAAATTTGATAAACAACTAAAAGGGAAAAGGGCAAATAAATATATCTGTTATGTTTTTTTAACATAAGAATAGTGTTGTGACCTTAGGTAATAATTTGATAATACACTGGGTATTAAAAGAACTTATTTATTTATATAATGATGTTATAGCAAGGGTTAGGAAGGTAGGTTATTGCAAGGTTGTTGTAATATACTATCGATAATCGTTACCAGCAATAGTTACAATAGTCCTCCCTATAATATACTGTTGGAAAACTAAATATTTTAGAAAAAATATTATCTTAGAAACAAAATTGTAAAAGTTATTGGAAAGTGATTAAGAGCTGAGAAAATGAACTGATTCTTGGAGGTAATTATATAATATATTATTTAATAAAACACATGTTTCTATCGAAAATCACCATAATTAATTCTCAAATTAGAATCATTCTTGCCTATTAAAAACATTTTAAGCCCTGTCATTTTAGAACTATAGAAAAATCATTTTTTTACATACCATCCTGATATGGTTGGCAAAACATTAACATACGTTTCTCAGTATCTCAACACTCACGCGGTTTTATTTCCAAACTCACCAACCCACAATCCCATCGAAGAAGGAATCTCTTACAATATTTTATCTGATATTTATTCGGGACTGGTTTTGCGCAAATGGCAGTGCAGCTGTGCATCCGAAACCAGTCGAGTGGTCTTTCCTTCGATATTGCATTTCTTCTCCACCGTTGGGTAAGAGCTGATCGGCGCACGAATTAATGATTGTCATTCGGGGCACTCAGGGCCTTATCTTCTTCCTAAAATTCCGGTTGGTAAAGAGTGAGTGCGAGGTACCGTTAATATGGATCGAGGAAGCAACGGAGGTCGTATGTTCTTCCGAGGTTTTCACTGCACGCCATGTTTCTCCGACTTTGCCAAAGGAAATGATATCCTTTCCGATAAGCTCAACGTGAAATCCACCTCATTGATCACTTAAGTGGGTATTTAAAAGGCGAGATAAAACGGCGTGACTTCCCAGTCCAATAAATTTTACATATAAATTGTCTTTTGATAAAAAAATGACAAATCGAAAACAATACATCATTTTCATAAATGGTGAGCAACGAGAAGACTCGGGAAAAGTGGTTTCAGGTATTTCGATTTAACAATTCTTAGGAAAAGGCGACAAAATGGAAAATTTCCATATAATTTTTACCCGACTTTCCTGCAATAATTTTCTTTTCATGAAAACACCAAATAACGAAGTCTCACAAAATTGTGTTAAATTAAGCTTAATCAACTTTCAAAGTCAAATAGAGTTAATAATATCGTTAGTTATAGTTAATAATATCGTCCGATTAGCCATAGTAGCATAAAAAAAAAAAAAAAAAAAAAAAAAAAAAAAAAAAAAAAAAAAAATTTATACCCACAAGTTATACTACAACCCATGAAGGGTCTTGGGCTCAGTACATATAGAGATTCGTACTGTTTCTAGGCCAACGGCAGTGCAATGAGGTGATTAGGCCTTAATCACGCTCAGCCGCCAGGTTTTTCCCCAATTAATTTGGGTACCCACTTTATAGAGGCTGGGTCTGCCCCAGGAGGGTCTCCATACCCTAGGGTCGCCCCCCGACTAAATTAACAGAATAAATAATGTTTCTGCCACAGCCGGGATTCGAACCCAGGACCCGGAGCACAGCAGACTAGTGCAGTAGCATAAAGTGACGTTTAATAAATAAACAAAGTAATAGAGTTAATTATTTAAAAAATAAAAAGCTGTACCTCTACAATGGTCTTGGGTTCATTAAGTATAGAGGTGTGTACTGTTTCACAGCAAACTTTCATGTAAGGAGGTGATAAGGCCTTGATCACGCTCAGCCGCCTGGTTTCCCCCCTCCCAGTTTTGGTACTCAAAGTACCCACTTTATAGAGGCTGGGTGTGCCCCAGGAGGGTCTCTATACCCAAGGGCTGCTCCACGGCTGAAATAACAGTATAATTAATTCTGCCTCAGCTGGGATATGCACCCGAGACCTGGAGAACAGAAGACTCTTGTACTATATCGACTAGACCATACGGCACCCTAATTAATAATGGTAGGTATATCATCAATTTGCGATTTTACAATTTTTTCCATACTTTTAATTACCGAATAGCTTCTTTATATGATTTTTTAATTATCAGACAGCTTTAATCATTATTATAACATTCTAACATGGTTTGATTGACGAATTATTGAAAACGACATCTCAAAAGTAAATCGTTTATCCCGTCTTTGAGAAAATCGTAAAAATGTGCAAAAAGCATGGCAATTGGCTCTTCTGGGTAGCTTGTTTTGATGAAAACATTACTGTAACATCTCGTGCGTATATTCTTAAATATGAAATTTCAGTTTCATTAGACTTTTCGTGTTTTCGCCAAGACTTACCACACACACAGACCTTTTCAATAGATGTTCAGAAGCTGTTGGGGGTGAGACATTCGAAGGCAGCAGTAACCGAGGATACTGTCCTCGACATAAGGAGGTCATGACTCTTTTCGTGAGATGATACAGCCACCGAAGAAGATTATTAAAAAATACTATTTAGTTTTGTTTTTATGAGATAAAGGTAGGCGTAGTCTAGAGAATTGACTAGGCTACTATTCTGAGGGTACTGGGTTCGAATCCTGGATATAGCAGAATAATTTTTATTATATTATTTGTGCCATAGGACAACTTATATTGAGCTATACATGTTCAGTTGGAGCCTACCAAGTTTTTGAAATAATTTCTCCATCTAGTTGGCTCTCTTCCTCTGCATCTTTTTCAGGTATATCCCCAGTCAGTAAGAATTCGAGACCATCTCTCATCTTTAGAACGCATGAGGTGGCCTATCCATTTCCATTTTTGGTTTTGGATAGATAAGTTACCATCCCTGATACATTAAGAATCGCTAAATGTAATAAATCCATTTTTTGTTTTTTCATTAGACTTACACACACACATTTTTTTGGGACTTGGTTATTTGGACTCGGGGGACCCTAAAACGTGTATTTCCGTTGAATCCTTACTATATATTTCATATAGTTACATTCATTCGATTCTATTCTAATAGTTGTTAACTTCAACAATGACGTTCCTTTTCACACACCTGAGTATACAAAAAACCATGTTTGCATTCATAATATTACCTGGGAAGTTAATGTTTCCAAGGGACCTAAAAGGAACTTGTCTGGTATGATGTGCATATATAATGAGTTATTATATTTATATTTCCGAATTAAAATAAGAGCTTTCCCTAAGAAATTTAATTTAATTAATAATCATTAATTCCCAATAGTTGAGCATGGTCTCCAAGAATAGGGAGATGTAGAAATACAAGATCCTGGAACAGATTACATTTCCATAGTACGTAACAATGTAGCAGATACCAAGAGAGGACTCGACCACATCGGCCCCAAGGCCTGCCCTGTACACAGCTTGATATATCATTCAGCCTCAACCCTACCCAAAACGGGAACAGGCAAGTTGTTCTTTTTTCGGCCAACCAAATTAAAGGCCCGTTTTGACGTCATCTGGAGCAAATTCCAGAGGATTATTGTTGTATTATTTTATTCCTCGGATTAGCTGACAGCGCTGGTCCCTTGTAATTATGCCTCCCACAGGAACTCCTTGCTCCACGCCTTGATCCGTTGCTTACACTCCAAACCCTGACCTTATAAACTGCCCAATATGGTCTTCTATGGCTATAAGAATTCAACACTTCAATTATCCAATGTATTGTAGATGTATGGATAAAAAGTCTGCAATTTATTACATAATGGTTTATTATTTCCAAATAGCAGTTGATAGCCAGGAACAGCAATAAATAATCCAAAGGAAAATGGCCTAAAAAGGTCTATCACCACTTCTCATTTCAAAACGCTTTATCTCTGCAAGTTTTGAACTCATTCCAATTATTCTTTTTTCACTTTGTAGGAAATTTAATTCTCTATGACAGTAGTTTCGATGACAGTAGAAATGGCGCGAACAAGCGGATTTATTATATTCGTGATTCTACAAATACCAACAACAAACAAAAATCATTAAAAAAAATAATGATGGAGTTTAGTTGACCATTGAGAATAGTAGATGAGGAAGATGGTTGGGGGTGCGGTCATAAAAAAAGCATATTAACGAGTAGTACTTATTTTAATTGTGTGCCGACGTTTCGGCCTACATTGTAGGCCTTCATGAGGGCTAAGAGAATCAAGATTACAACCAATACAATTAGAAAATTAGTAATAAATTAGTTACATAATAACAATAATATGATGACAGTTATACAATATGGAAACAAGCATAAAATTAAACGTAAAATGACAATAAGATGACAGTAATAAAGTATGGAAGCAAACATAAAATTAAGATCATAATTTTAGAATGAGAATATTAGAAGACTATAAAGAGAAACTAAGCAAATAATTAAAGTTAGAAGAAAAACAATATGTGAACAATTTAAATTTAAGTATGAACAATTTTAAAGTAATATTTGACGTTGGTATATATACATAAAGAAGATAGGCAGTATATAAAAAGAACATAATCATGATAAAGGAGAAACAATAAGAATAAAACTTTTTAAGTAATGTGATATTAAACTAACAATTATAATAATAATAATTTCTTTGTTTATTCTGGGACGAGTCCCTTTAGAATAATAGATATGAAAGTAAATAAAGTCTTAGGTGTCTTAGAGTAATAATTGAAGGAAAGAGTAAAAAATACAGTGATAAAGTAAAAAATAAATACAAAAGACAAAGATAACATAGAAAATCAATGTGATGGATATAATAAATCGACTTCTTGTACTAATGATTGAGGGAAGAGAGAAAAAAACATATATACTCGTATAACTAATTTATATGATAGTTAAAAAAATAAAATATACAATTATCCTTCTGTTCCTGTACATAGCTTTGATCAAAAATAATTATATACAATGCTTATCTAATTAAAATAAAAAAAACAAGAAAGGAAAAAAATAATAACTTCTACGGTAACACTTCTATGATTTTTTTAATTGAACATTTTCATTTAAAATTAGTTCTTGTCGAGATTCCTAGGAAATTGAATAGATAGGAAGTAATTGAATAGACGGGATTTAATGTGTTATATATATATATATATATATATATATATATATATATATATATATATATATATATATATATATATATATATATATGAGGATATATAACGGAAAGAGGGAGAAAGAAATGAGTGGTGAAAAGATAACATAATTATTATGTTCATGATTATTTTCGAAATTCAATTAAAATAAGTACTACATGTTAATTTGTGTTTGTTTGTTTTTTTGTTTTTTTATGACCGCACTCCCAACCATCTTTCTCGTCTTATTAAAAAATAAAAATAAACTTCTTTGATACACTTTATTATTTATTTAACTGGGTGGAAGCTTTGGAGTGTTTTGTAACAAGCATATTGTCTAATAGACCCGATCGACTCTGTGAAAGATGAACTATTATTGGATGTAATATTTTCTCAGTTAGACAAGAGATTGATGGAAGCCATTTATAAAGACCATCCCTCTTCCTGATATTCTCACCCGGACAAAGCTGAAGAGCCAGGAACCTTTAAAAGTTGTCAGTAGCAATTAAATCGTAGCATGAAGAAGGCCGTTCCTGTGGGACGTTCCACCTCCCCGGGCGGGCTATTATGCAAACCGAAATCCATGAGGTGGAGGAAGGGAATGAGTTATGGAAGCAGGGCCGTGGGGTGCAGTTTGGAACGGCGCCGCCGCCATCCGCTCCAATCAGTCGTCGCTTTGGATCCATTTTAGATCATTGTCAACCAAAATATCTTCCAAACAACATGATAGCCCTGTTAAGATATTAATGCTAATAAGCAGTCATTCTCTTCACAAAGTTACTGACGGATTCCACATTTCATCCACTAGTTAAACATATACCTTCTTTACTTTCATACAAGAAAGACAAACACAAGTATCTACCAAAAATAATAATAATAATAGGCTTAGCGAACCCGAAGGTTTGATGCCGATACCACCAAATTCCGCCTACACAGACTCGTCCAATGTTCACCATTCAAGCCCGAGCCCCCGAGATCAGCCTTAACGCAATCCTCCCATCTACGCTTCGGCCTACCTCTCGGAATCCGCTCGTCATCGAGCCCTACAACTTTACTCGCTCATTTGAGTCTCCGCGATGCAATCAGCTCAATTATATTCACAGGATACAAGTTCCGCAATTCCGCGTTGTGCAACCTTCTAAACTCCCCAGTGGCCTCATCTCTCTTCGGACCAAATATTTTACGTAATACCTTATTTTCGAAAACCTTAAGCCGTTGTTCATCCTTTAAAGTAAGCGGCCACGTTTCACATCCGTAAAGAACTGTTGGAAGAATAATAGTTTTATAAATTCTAACCTTTAAGTTTTTAGATAGAAGCCGCGAACTAAGTAACTTAGCAACTGAATAATAACATCTACCAAAAATATTTTTCATATCTATACTAATATAATAAACCTTAATAGTTTGCTTGTTTGATTGGACACGTTAATCTCAGAAACTACTGGTTCGAATTGAAAAATTCTTTTTGAGTCACATAGTCCATTTATCGAGGAAGGCTATAGGCTATATAACATCATGAATAGGAGTGAAGAATCAGTGGAAAATCTGGAAAAAAAAAACAAAAAACGGGGAAAATGAACCCCGCATCCCAATGATTTGGAATGATTTGCCTTTTAATTTAAAAATAATTCAATTTACCTTTAAGTTATCTTTTGCCGTAACACTTAATAAATCACAGGGGTAAATATTTAAACACGGAGGAATCGATTATAAGGAATGCTTTTCACGGCCAACTATTTATCGCATTGTCAGGATCGGGTTGCGGAGAAAATCTTCTGCCACAAGAAAAAAAAAGAAATATCATTTACGCAGAAGTACTTCAAAATATATTCTTTTAAAAACTTCTTATAGCGACCATAATAACAGAAATTGACGCTTACGAAGTCGCGGGCGACAGTTAGTGTATATATAATTTTGATGTTGACATATTTTAATAAATCCCTCTCAGAAAAAGCTAAAAACCATCTCAGAGTTTCTTAAAAAGTTGAAAACTGAAATTATATGTTTAAGGTAGGATTTGTGGCATATATATACCATAAATACAAGAATGTCATTTTAGTTTCGTATGATTTCTTATTTTGCAGTACACTTGCCTTACAACTAAGCCCACAGAACATGGTTATTCGTACTCGTGTGTCTTTTTCTTTAATAATAATAATTTATTTATTTATTATGGGACGAATCCATTTAGAACAATACAAAGGAACATAAATGTGAGCTTTAGTGATATATATAGTAAGAATAGAACAAAAGAAAAGAAAAAAAAACAATAAAAAGAAAAACAATAAATAAAGGAAGACAGTTTAAAAAGAAATTAAGAGTATAATAAAACAACAGGTAACTTCTGAAACTGAAATGAAAAAACTGAGTACCAAAAAATTGAGGAGAAAAACGTGGAGGCTGAGCGCGATTTCGACCTTCTCACCTCCCTGCACAGCCGTTGGTCATGAAACCTTCCTAACTCCTATTAAGTTAATAAGTACTGCTATAAGTACTGAACCCAACTGAACAGTTTTTTTTTTTTTCTTTTTTTTTTACACTTCTAGTCATTGTAAAAAAATATTGTGTCTTTGATAATGTATTAAAAATTGTAATATAAAAAAACAACAGAATCACTTGGTCAATAAAGTGAATCTATTTTTGAATTTATTTTTTTTATTTACGCATTTTAATTAAAAATTTGATATAGTCTAGATCTTTAGGAAATTGAATGGACAGGAAGTATTTGAAAATACGGGCTTTAAAGGTCGGAAGCGTATTTGATTAAAGGGTGTGAGAAGGAATATAGTGTGAAGAATAGGAATATATGGTGGAGAATCCGAAAATGAAAGATCTGTTGAAAAGCTAATGTTCGATCAGGCGTAATATAAAAACCAGAACCATGAGTGTTGCGAGAATGAATCAGGGTTTTATTTTAAAATACTTGTTAAATTCCCTTACTATATTCGTTTAATAATATAGTTTTTTTGTTTTGTTTTTTCAACCGATAGAAGAGATGGACCTGATGGCTAGCCAGTGCCGTTTGACATACCCTGGCCGATAGCTGAAGACAGAAGTAACCTCCTACCATTTCTCCTCCCTTCCTCGCCGCAGTCGTGCGCCGTGCTCACGTAAGCGATCGCTCCTGGCCCAGCGTAATAGGCTGCGATTCCTTCTTTTTCTTTTCCACATATTTATCGACTAATGTGGAACCAGGAGGCAATGAAGGTTACTAACCTTAGCTAGGTAATTGGCAGGACTCCTGGGTTATAGGTGAGAGGCCAACCGTTTGCGGGCCTCTGCTAACAGTCGTGAATTAGCAATGTCAATAAATGATATTAATTAATTGTTTCTTCTCTACTCTGTTTACACTTCCGATATTCCTGAGCACCCTTGCACCACCATCTATACCTTTGCTGATGATACAGCACTTCTTTCTTCGCACAGAGAGTGCACCATAGCTTCCATTTCTTTACAACAACATTTATTTGACCTAGAAATGTGGTTTCAAAATGAAAAATAATAATTAATACCTCCAAATCTAGCCATTTGAGCTTTTCTCTGCGGAAAGGTACTTGTCCAGCTGTGAAAATCGACAACAATGCAGTACCTTCAAAAACCTACGTATGATACCTCGGACTATATTTGGATAAAAGACTAACATGAAACATACATACGAAATTAAAGCGACAAGAATTAACAAGACGTTACAAACAACTTTCACATCTATTGGATTACAGATCAGAACTAAATTTACAAAACAAGCGACTAATATACACGACCCTACTGAGACCAATAAGGACATACGGATTAGAACTTTGGGGTTCTGCAAAACACGTGCACATCTATAAAATACAAGCAACTCCAAAATTTTACGAAAAATTGTTCACGCACCATGGTATGTTTCGAATCACACGATACACAATGACACAAACATTCCAACAGTAAATTCTTACATTCACGACAAATATAACAGGTTTCACTCTTCAACACATCACCATCCAAATCAACTTGTTTCTTCTCTTTCTTCCTCCCTGTTACCAGGGCAGATCCAAAGAAGACTTAAAAGACGATGGCCGAAAGATCTTTTAACTGAAAATTCAGGACGCTGAAATAACAGAAAAATAACACCTCACATTCGCTGGATGCGCAGCAACGCAGTTGCGATTAAAAAACAATAATAATAATAATTGTTTATTTTAAGAAAAGACATAAAAAGATTTATTTTGCATCTTTTTGGAAGTGGGCAACTAGATTTTGATCCAATTTCATATTCCAGTAGCTCTTCTTGGGTTTTACCAAAATTATTAATGTACCTTTGATATTTTATGCTCGCCGTTTTTGGCTACTTTAATAATTACTAGTCATGTGTCCTAATCTTCTATTTAACTATAGAAGACTCATTTATATGACCATCATAAACCAATCTGGACATACGCAGCTTTGGAGTTGTGCTAAGCTATCGAATTCTTCTCTTATCCGATCCTTTCTATCCAAAATCCGTAATTCTTCATCCTTTGTCACGTATAAGCTCATCCATAATGGTCTATATGTTCTATGTATTTCTGATTCAGCCTGAACTACCACTTACGGACGGTCCTTTCTCCCAAGGCATCATCGCCGTATAAACTGCAAATTTTGTTAACCGTCTATGCTACGGATTTTCCTTTTCATAAATTAAAAAAAAAAAAAAAAAATCATTAATTTTTTTCTCTTAAATTTTGAGCAATCAAAATACCACTTAAAGATAAGGAATCTAGGTTGAGAGAAATTTATAAAAGCACATTAATTAATCTTTTTTGAGAATGTGTAAACTTATTGACCAAGTAAACATGATCTTATAAACAAAGAGAGAGTTAAAGTGAAATATTTAAAAACTTATTTTATAACCCAATACTTTCAGATAAATAAGCATACAAACCTAACACCTTTCTTCTCTTATCGAATTCTTATAATCAAAAACCCTTCGTAAAATTCTCAATGCTCCTATTTTGTCAAATTGAGCACCTAATGTTTCATATATGAGGAAGATGGTGGGGGTGCGATCACCAAAAAAATTAAAACACTTATTGTAATTGTGTGACAACATTTCGGCCTACATTGTGGGCCTTCATCAGGGACACTCAGAGAAGTTATCCTGAGAAGTGACTTCTTAGAGTTAGTTTATTTGATGACCGCACCCCTACTATCTTCCTCATCTAATATTCTCAACGGTCAACTAAACTCTATCATTATTAAAGTTCCATATGTTGGTGATTTGGTCCGAACAAGGTAGTATTCCTTTCATGACCAACTATGGTTGGTGGGAATGGTTCCACTTTAACCCATTAGACTCTATCGTTGTTTCTACTCAAATTGCTTATAATCCTCCAAGAAGCATTTATTTCAATACAGTAAATTTGAATAAATATGTTTTAAAAAAACAGAAATCCTTTACGCACAATAATAACCAAAATCAATAAAGGAAGCGCGCATCAGAATTCATCTTCGCAAGTGGGATCTAGATAAAGACCATAATGTATGAAAATGAGACTATCGGAGGAGGGCTGACTAATGGCTAATGGAGCGACCTTTGGCTGCCCCCGGTAGCGGCCCCCTGTCCCCCCGGGCTCCGGCCCAAATATATTGTAATTAGGGGTGGGGGATTGGGGCCACACCAAATGCCAAGGACCGCGGCCCCTCCCTCGGGGGTTGTCTTGGCTCTTTCCTAATTCTTGGGGATGGAACACCGCACTTGTCCTGTCTGTAGCAATTTTACGAGAGCCTAGCTAAGTATTGCTGGCATTTTGATATTTCTTTACTTATTCTGATTGATTTAAGTAAAACTTCTTTAGGCGCGACTATGGGGTAACTGAATGTTTTCGATGACACAAATGCAACGGTTATGACGCGTTAATATAGCAGCCGCACAGTAGAAAATATGACCGATTTATGTAGTCGAATTTCTAAAACTTGTTCAGATTTATCTTTTGTGATACCAGATAATGGAAAAAAATATTTAAAAAATATGAAAACTAATTATTACTTTCACTTACCATTATCATGAAATATTTAGTAAGGGAGAGTATTGCGATCGTGAAAATTCAACGGTTTTCAACGGAAATACACGTTTTAGGGTCCCCTGAGTCCAAATGACCAAGTCCCGCAAAAAGTTCTGTGTGTGTGTGTGTGTTTGTGTGGGGTAACTCCTGCGTGTGAACGGAAAGTCCTATGAAACTAAAATTTCATATGTAAGACAACTATAGGCCCGAGATGCTACAAAATATTTTTCATCAAAATCGGCTTACCAGAATAGCCACTTTATACTATGCATTTTGCACCTTTTTACGATTTTCTCAGAAACGGCTCTATCGATTTTGATCAAACTCGCTATGTCGAAGTAAAATTTAAAATAGTCTGACAGGCTTAAATGCCGATATTTTAAATTTTCTTCCTCTAAAGTACTATAACAATAATCATATTATCTTATTAACATTGATAAATAATGGGTATATATGTAAGTTGAACGAATTTGATATTAAACTAAAGGAAATAACTGAAAACATATTTTATTAATGGAATTTTTTGTTTTTGAACATAAAAACAGTAATATACATGTATAATATAGGTTTTTTAGTCAAATTCATAATTTTTTCAGTCAAATTCATAATTGTTTCAATCAAATTCACAATTTTTTCAGTCAAATTTATAATTTTTTCAGTCAAATTCATAATTTTTTTTCAGTCAAATTCATAATTTTTTCAATCAAATTCATAATTTTTTTCATTCAATTTCATAATTTCTTATACCCATTTTATACAGGCAATTGAATGAGTTTTTGCTACCAAGAACATAACATTTTTATTAAATCTTGTTGTTGTTTATCCATTTAACGTCACTTTATGTTACTGTGCTTAATCCGGCGGTGCAGCGGGAGTCTTAACTTTTGGCTATCCAAGTTTACTTAAGATAGGGATCTTTTACGAGTTCCACTTTTTAAATCTTTTTAGAGTCACCTGTGGTGCACAAATATAGGGCGATCTGCTGGTTTTGGACTTGCGACCCTAAGTATAGAAGGCTGTTACGCTAGCCACTACTCCATAGGTGATCCTCAATGCATTCAACAAGTGTTGAATCTGCCGGGTTTGAACCGTAACCTGGACATATTAGGCCTTAACACCTTGCTGAATGCATCCAGGGTCACCTGTGGAGTAGTGGCTAGCATAACAGCCTCTTTTAAAGGACGTCTTCGAATTAGTCACTACACTGATTAATTCGAAAGTGACGTTAAAGGTAGTAAAAGTGACTCACGTTAACCGAATAAAAGCAATGAAGGCTTATGTTAGACAAATATTTTTACTTACTAAAAACTTTATCTCTTCTTAACTAATAATTTATTTCTAGATGGAGAGCCCGTGGCTGAGTGGCTAGCGAGCTAGTCTCTCGTGCTATAGGTTGTGAGTTCGAATTCCAGTCCCGGCGGGGATTTTATAAGGACATATTTAATTGGGGATTCACTCACATCCTCTCCCTCGGGTATGTGAGACCCGTCAGCCAAAAGGTGGTCACTCATAAAATTAGGCGTAGGGAGTGATGACGACCCTACACTACAACATGCATCGAGAAACGTCAGTGTAATCTTCCAGGAGATTACACCACGAGGACCAGGGCCTACACGGCCTGTCGCGCCACTGGATGGATAGATTAATTCTAGATTTAACCAGAGAAAAATCCTTAAAAAAAATTTGAAATATTTATTACATATATATATATATATATTATATATATACTAGTTGACCCGTCAAACGTTGTTATTTCATTATTATATATAAATTATTTCTAGTGTTGAAAAAAAATAACTAACTTATTGTAAGTGTGTAAAAGGATGTGGTATATGAGTGAAAGAGGCATGGAGCGCTGTGAACGATGAATAAATTTAACAATGACAAAATACCAAACATTATTTTTTTAATTTATTCTTAAAATTTATATATATCATTAATTAATTACGACAGAAACACTAACAAATAATATCAATCTCTTAATGCGTGAACAATATGTTAGCCCATCTTTAGCTGATACAAACAAACTGGATGGTTTACCCACTCGAGAGCTACCAGGAATAATTGTCCGTGTGAAAAACATGAGTTACACTGAGATAGTAAAATGATAATTATAAAGGTTACTACTACGCTTGATGCATCAACAATAATAATGGCCGAAAACTGTGGAGGCAGTGAGAGAAGGTTTATTGTGTGAGAGAAAGAGGAGACGGCTTCGATCCCATCCTTACTACGTGCTCTTTAGAAGTGTGAGTTAGAAGTGACACCTTACATACAGAAGTGACATGAAATTAGGGGTTGGTGACATAAGAGTGAAAATTTAGGGTTGTATGTATTTTTTTAATGTCACATTATAAAAAAAAAAAAATGTTAGGAGTGGACAACCCTTATCACGTAGGGAGTACGATAGACACACACACACACATATATATATATATATACATATATATATATTGTGTGTGTGTGTGTGTGTATTTTACTGTCGGAAATTAAAATATGAGTATCTCAAATTTTTTAAACCAAATTTTTGTGGCTGTAAGAAGACACATCTTTTGGTTTATTATTTTATTCTTTTTATTTTATTATTATTTATTAGTGAACCTTTGTTTAAAGAAAGAAAAAAAAATATTGCCTCCCTCTCCCCTCAAAATTACAGGGCTTACGATTCAAGATACGTAGGGCCGGAATAACATATTTTAAATATCCGTCAGTCCGCCGTACAAAATAATAAATAAATGAAAAATTTTATGTTTGTCGTGTCTTTTGTTAGAGAATGAATTTCCTAGGAACAAAAATAGAATCATTAAAATAGGTTCAGAAATAGCAGAGATATGCAGTTTTGAAATTAGAAGTGGTGATATGCAGTTTTTTCATGAGTTTGGTTTTTTGATTGAGTTTATTTCTTTATACATTACAAACAAATTAATTTTGATCATTAACACCGCAATATCATTATGAATGGAGAACTTTCAATGAAAGTGCAGAAATACGTTGAATCTCTAAAATATCTCCGTTACCGTATTATCATTATTGTATAAGATATAAAGAGAAATATATGATTGTTTGATATATTCTATATATGTGTGTGTTTATATATATATATATATATATATATATATATATATATATATATATATATATATATATATATATATATATAAACGAGTCATATCCGTTGATGCCATCTAAAGCATTCAGTTAGGGCTCTGATGTACGGAGGCTGAGAGGGAATAATCGTCAATAGGTTTTTAGTCTTTAGTGATAGGGCTCACTAGTTGTATGTTTCTGTCCAGATAGTTAGTTTTACTCAAGACTGGGCCATGGGTTTGTACAAATGTCTGCCAGCTTTGTGGTCGCACAGGAGAGTAAATGGTTAATTTGAGATAAATAACCGTTTGATTCAGCGATAACGATAGTAAGATTCCCAGCATGAGCGGAGAGAGCGGGAAATCCCTTATAACCTTTTGTTCCTCTGTATCTAAATATAATCTGATTCCTTCCTTTTGTTATTTTTTTATTAAATAGGCTAAGAGAAAGCAACGATCTTTCCGATCGCATCTGGATGACTCGAAACTTACGTCTGTAGTTCAGCTTTCTTACCTAAATTATGCTAGTACGATTTACACAATGCATAACTTTTTAAAATTACAGTATTAATACAAAATATAAATCATTAAGTAGAATTATTGTTATTATCCATCAGAAAATATATGGTATTCGATTAATCCACATTTTAAACAAAGAAATACTTACAAACCACATAAAAAACAGTTTAATAATTTCCGTAAACTCACTTCCGACAACTTTTTAGATTGCATGGATTCTGGTTTGAAACTGGAGGCACTTCCAAAAGTACTTAATCCTTAAGTACTTGCTAACTTTAAGTAAATCAAACAGCCTTATTATATGATATCAACTCACAAGTTTTGATACTTATAGGTATTATGTATGCGTAGTAGTACTTTCAGTGATCCATCATCTATTTTTTTTTTCGGAATTTCTATTTTGGTGGAAAGAGAACTTACTTGTTTCCTAATTCCTCTTCTTTACTCTTGTATGGAGTCAATTTCCTGATAGTCTTCGTGACACGGACCGGTAAGCTTTTCTCTGTCAACTATTTG
This sequence comes from Piezodorus guildinii, assembly GCA_023052935.1. Classification (NCBI taxonomy): domain Eukaryota; kingdom Metazoa; phylum Arthropoda; class Insecta; order Hemiptera; family Pentatomidae; genus Piezodorus; species Piezodorus guildinii. Next base: position 159,663,937 of record CM041292.1, read on the forward strand.
AGATAAAGGAAGTCTTTTTCCCGCTCCCTTTCATATTACTAAATAATTTTGAAAAAATGAGAAAAAAAGGAAAAAATATATTTCAGGTTTGGTTTTTAACCTGAAGAAACCAGAACGGACGCAGGATTTTGGTTAAGGGGCTCAAGTATGCTGGAAATCGTTCGGGGTATAGTGGGTTGAAGATATAAAATAAAATGTTCAATTTTAGTTAGTAATAAGTACTTTCTTCTTTCATTGCCATAAATTCATCAATAAAATATACAAATTCCTTAAGACGTTTCGAGATGTTACCCATGTAATAATGAGTGTAATATAGGATCGTCATTTTAGCTCTGAAAATGGAGTTCAGTAGAAAGTTTTGATTTTTTCACCTTTTATATTTTTTGGGTCGCTGAACACGAATCTGAAATTTTGCCCGCAAATTTCTGGTTCGTGTTCAGCGAGCGATCCAAAAAACATAAAAGGTGAAAAAATCAAAACTGGATCAAAACATCCCCATGAAAATGCTAATATGACTAGCCTAATACGTTTTTATGCAAGAATATGACGAAATAATTAAAATATTGCTACGGTCAAGACAATGACGGGTGGACCACGCCTGGAGGGGCCTAGATGAGGCTAGAGACTTCTGGACCTGGACAGTCCTCGAAGTGCCTGGAAAGGCCCACCACCCTACCTGCGCCCGGGTCTAGAAGATTCGGCGGTGGTACAAATAGGGGTCCCCTGAGTCTAGGTGAGTCAGTCTTAATCCGGCTCAACAAGCATCTGGGATGTATCAGTGAACAGTGACAGTGAACCGTTCGTGACAGTGTGACAGTGTAGTGAAACTGTGTGTCAGTATTGTGATAACCGGTCGGTGGGAAATTAGAAGACTGTAGTTTATATAAAACTTATAGTTGTAAGTTTTAGAATAAATCTAGCATATTGTATAAATTTACGTAAGTAGTTTAATTGTTAGGAATACCTGATTTTATATGTATACTGTTTAGTAGTAAGCTGGTAATTCCATTATTATTGTTAATATAGTGGTTAGTAATCCCTTTGTATTTTGTGTTTTCTGTATTAATAAACATCTGTAATTTGTAAACTGGAGTAGTTCATTTCGCACACCCCGTAGCCCGTAACAATTTGGTGTCAGAAGTGGGATCATTGTAAATGGTTATAATTTTGGTTTTCTTGTTTTTGTAATTATTGGGCTACTGTGTGGAAAATGACTTCTCAGAGTGTTAGACTGAATGATTTAAAAGTTGCAGACTTAAGACGGGAGTTAGAAGAACGAGATCTGGATACTTCCGGAACGAAATCAGTACTGCAACAACGCTTGCGCCAATTTTTTGTTGATTCAGGGGAAAATCCAGACGAGATTACGTTTGAAAATGATTTCAGTAAGTTGTCTGCAACTTTTAAAACTGAATTAGGTAATGTAGAAAAGAAGTTAGGTAATGAATTAAGTACTGTTAAAAATGAGTTAGGTAATGTAGAAAAGAAGTTAGGTAATGAATTAAGTACTGTTAAAAATGAGTTAGGTAATGTAGAAAAGAAGTTAGGTAATGAATTAAGTACTGTTAAAAATACATTGGAGGCTAAGTTAGGCAATTTAGAAACTAAGTTAATGGAAAGTGTAGATAATAAGTTAGCTGATGTAGAATCTAGATTAGGAGAAAAAGTCGATTCAATAGAAAATGAACTTAGGGTAAGAATAGAAGCTCTAGAAGAACGTATGGGCAACCCACCGACAATCGACACCGACCAATCCTCTGAGAGAAGCCCTCACAACACCATTCCCTCCGCCAATGCTGGGATGCCACCAACGCACAACACCATCCCATTGTTCGACGGGAAGACGCCGTGGGAGGACTACGTGACTCTCTTCGAGACAGCGGCTTCGATCCACGGGTGGTCAAAGGAGACGCAAGCATCAGCGTTGTGCCTAGCCTTGCGTGGAGACGCCTTAGGAGTGCTACAGGGGATGCCCATGTCGGAGCGGTGCAACTACGGTGAGCTGATGAAAAGACTGGAGATGCGTTTCGGCCATCGCCACATGGACCAACTATACCGTTCCCAGTTAAAGAACAGGGTCCAGAAGACCAACGAGACGCTGCAGGAATTTGAAGCAGATATCGCCCGGCTAGTGAGGAATGCCTACCCAACGGTCACCGACGACGTCTACGAGAGCTTGGCTATCGACAAATTCCTGGATGGACTTCGAGACCCGGAAACCCAACAGGCAGTGAAACTCGCACGCCCTAAAACTTTGGGCGATGCATTGTCGCAGGCCATGGAATTCGAGGCTGTCAGGCAGTCAGTCCGTGGACATGCACGAGTTCGAGCGGCAGAAGCGGAGCCTAACGCGGCCCCCACCATCGAGGACATAGTAGCAAAGATTTTAGAAGCCCTCAGGACCCGCGAAAAGGAGATACGCTGTTGGAGCTGCGGTCAACTCGGACACCCCAGAAGCAAGTGTCCTACCAGGAAGCCGGAAAAGCCACAGGAAAACTAAGGAGGGTTGATGGGAAGGGGCAACTGTCAACCCGTAGCATCAAAGGCCCCAGGGTCGCCGTGAGAATCGCGACAATAGGGAGCAAGACAAATAGTTTTTATGTGGATGGAATGGTGAACGGGCAGCTGCGGAGTTTTCTGCTGGATACCGGCGCAACCATGACAATACTGAACCCGAAGGCAGTTAACGCTAAGAAGATATTACCTACCACTTGGGCGTTACGGACAGCCACAGGACAGCCAGCCGAGGTCTACGGGGAGACAGTTGCCACTTTCTTCATCGGGGGCCAACGTCTAGAGCACCGCGTTCTCGTGGCGAAAATAGACGAGGAAGTCATCTTCGGCATGGACTTGATGATCAAATACGGGATCAAGCTGGACATGTCGAGAGGTGTGATGACGCTGGGAGACGAAGAGGTCATCCTTCGGCAGGGAAAGGACCTCTATGCACGAGTACTCCTACTAGAAGACACCACCTTACCTGCACGGAGTCAAATTCTGACGCATGGGACGATCAATGGACGACTACCGGAGGGTCAATGTCTTCTACTTGAACCTGGGAAGCACGAGGAGCAGGAAGTCGGACGCGGTGTTCTGGTTGCAAGGTCTCTCATCAAGGTCGGACATACCACCCCAATCCGACTGATGAATCTGAACAGCTTCCCGGTGACACTAAAGAGAGGAACACCAGTCGGAGAATGTACGGCCGCTACCTCAGTAGTCCGACAGCTACAACGCAACCCCACCGAGCAACGAGGACTACCCGAAGAATTAAAAGGATTCGTGGAGGAATCATGCAGAGAACTTTCGCCTGAACAGAGCGAACTCGTGAAGAGATTGATTACCCGATGGCAGGACATTTTCGAGATCAGCTCAGGACCACGGGGTAGAACGAACATCGTCCAGCACAAAATTGACACCGGGGATACAAAGCCCATCCGACAGATCCCGAGGAGGCTGCCGCTAGCTAAACGAAAGGATGCCGAGGAGATTATTAAGGATATGGCGAATGATGGTGTCATCGAGCCCTCGAGTAGCCCATGGATGTCTCCTGTCGTACTGGTAAAAAAGAAGGATGGGACGACAAGATTCTGCGTAGATTACCGTCTTTTGAACAACGCCACGAAGAAGGACAGCTACCCACTCCCAAGGATTGACGACACGCTGGACACACTAGAGGGTTGCAAACTATTTTCTACCTTGGATCTCCGCAGTGGATATTGGCAGGTTGGATTGGCACCGGAAGATAAGGAGAAGACGGCATTTTCAATCGGCACTGGCCTCTGGCAATTTACGGTAATGCCATTCGGGCTTTGCAATGCACCTGCAACGTTCGAGAGGCTGATGGAAAGCGTCTTAAGAGGCCTTTCTTGGGAGATATGCCTGGTTTACTTGGACGACATCATTGTACTGGGAAAATCCTTCACTCACCATCTGGAGAATCTGGAGCGGGTCTTCGAACGGCTGCGTGCAGCTAATCTAAAACTGAACCCGAAGAAGTGCAATCTCTTCCGAAGGCAAGTCAACTACCTGGGGCATGTTGTATCAGACAACGGAGTTGCTGTTGACCCAGAGAAGATTACAGCGATCACCAATTGGCCAGCACCTCGAGATAAGCACCAAGTGAGAAGTTTCCTCGGGCTCTGCACCTACTACAGGAGGTACGTGAAAGGATTCGCCAACATCGCAAAACCTCTTACCAGGCTCACTGAGGAAAAACGGACTTTCCTTTGGGATCGCGAGTGTCAGGCTTCATTTGAGGAGTTAAAGAAGAAATTGAGTAGTGCGCCTATTCTAAGCTATCCACGTCCCGAGGGCAAGTTCATTCTTGACACAGATGCCAGCAACACTGCTATTGGAAGCGTCCTTTCTCAACTCCAAGACGGGGAAGAAAAGGTTATTGGGTACTTCAGCAAAGCACTGTCAGCTCCAGAACGCAACTACTGTGTCACAAGGAAAGAGCTTCTGGCAGTGGTTAAGTCCATAGAGCACTTTCATAAATACCTGTATGGAAGAAGATTTCTACTGAGAACGGACCACGCAGCTCTAATGTGGCTGCTGCGATTCAAGTCACCGGAGGGACAAGTTGCACGGTGGATCGAGCGCCTTCAGGAATATGACTTCGAATCTGCTCATCGTTCTGGAACGAGTCACCGGAATGCGGATGCGCTCTCAAGGAGACCCTGTGACGGAGAATGCAAGCATTGTTCTCGACAAGAAGAAAAGCAAGCAACAGTGTTGCGGACTACGGTCGTTACCGACGGTTGGCAGGACACACAACTGGCAAAGGAACAGGACGAGGACCCGGACTTGAAACAAATAAGGGAATGGAAGCTATCAGGCCAAAGGAGACCAAGCTGGCAGGATGTTGCTCCAATGTCGAAAAATATAAAAACCTATTGGGCTCAATGGAACTCCATTCTACTGGACAAAGGTCTGCTGAAACGAGCATTGGAGAACACAGAGGGAGATCAGCGGAGACTACAGCTCATCGTACCAAAGATTAAAGTGCCCGAAGTACTGAGGGAATTACATGATGGAGCATCTGGTGGCCACCTTGGAGTTCACCGGACATTAGAAAAGGTTCGTGAACGCTTTTACTGGGCAAACCTCAAGGACGATGTGTTAGATTGGTGCCGGCGGTGTGCAACTTGTGCCGCCTCTAATGGACCGATAAGGAAAAAGAAGGCACCTATGAAGAAATACAACGTAGGAGCACCATTCGAGAGAATAGCGGTAGACATCGCTGGCCCTTTTCCTGTGACAGATAATGGCAACCGATACATTCTCGTGGCCATGGATTATTTTTCAAAGTGGGTGGAAGCTTACGCCCTTCCGAATCAGGAGGCCGCCACGGTTGCAGATGTTCTCGTGAAGCAGCTCGTCAGTCGGTTTGGGGTGCCCATGGAACTTCATGCTGACCAAGGAAGAAACTTTGAGTCGGCAGTCTTCACCAGGATGTGCGAGGCTCTAGGAATACGGAAGACCAGAACGACGCCTCTTCACCCTCAGTCCGATGGCATGGTAGAGCGCATGAACAGGACGATGGGTCGATATTTGGCCAAGGTAGTTTCTGACCATCAGCGAGACTGGGACCAATATCTTCATCTGTTCCTGCTAGCCTATCGTAGTTCAGTCAATGAAACGACAGGGCAGACCCCCGCCAATGTCGTGTTCGGTAGAGAACTACGCTTGCCTTGCGATCTGAAATTCGGTTTCAAGCCTGATGAGGAGGTCGCCGGAGAAGACTACGTCACGAACCTACGGAAGCGAATGAACACTATTCACGAGAAGGTTCGCACAAACATCCAGGGAGCAAGTGACAGAATGAAGGAGCGTTACGACATCAAGGCAGAGAAAGGTGGCTTCCAACCTGGAGACTTGGTCTGGCTACACGATCCTCGAAGAAGGCAAGGCTACTCACCGAAACTTCAAAACTCCTGGGACGGACCGTATGAGGTCATCAAGAGGATCAATGATGTCATCTATAGGATCAGGAAGCAGCCCAAAGGAAAACCCAAGGTAGTCCATTTCAACCGATTGGCTCCATACAAGGGAAACCATGGCCCTACAGAGGAACAGCAAGTGAGGAACCTCACCGACAAGGACCTAACTCCCCATCCTAAGGCGCCAGACTCCCTTAGGGTAACGCAGACAGTTTACAGAGACATATTCTCGTTACCGGTAGACTATGCTCTAGCACATTGTGTCGCCGAACATCTGAGGAATTCCCGGGGGATTGCGACGGTCTTCAGGAAGAAGTTCGCTGGAATTGAAGAGCTGGAACGCCAGGGACCAAGAGTTGGGAAGACTCTCCATCAAGAGCATGAAGGCCGGCACCTGTTTTACTTGGTTACCAAGAGTTCATCAGAGCAGAAGCCGACATACGACACACTGCGCCGGAGTCTTGACGACCTGCGGAGAAAGCTTCTGGAACTGCGTGTCACCAAGCTCGCCATCCCGAAGTTGGGTTGTGGATACGATGGCCTGGAGTGGAGGATTGTCAGGAACATTGTAGAAGAGACGTTCGCCAACTCTGGAGTCATCATAATGGTATGCACGTTCAACCCCTGGAAAGACAAAACACCTACATCGGAGGAAGATCAGCATCGCTCAGCTTCTGCAATCTGTGCTCTGGGGCAGAGCACGTCTAAGGAGGGGGTAGTGCTACGGTCAAGACAATGACGGGTGGACCACGCCTGGAGGGGCCTAGATGAGGCTAGAGACTTCTGGACCTGGACAGTCCTCGAAGTGCCTGGAAAGGCCCACCACCCTACCTGCGCCCGGGTCTAGAAGATTCGGCGGTGGTACAAATAGGGGTCCCCTGAGTCTAGGTGAGTCAGTCTTAATCCGGCTCAACAAGCATCTGGGATGTATCAGTGAACAGTGACAGTGAACCGTTCGTGACAGTGTGACAGTGTAGTGAAACTGTGTGTCAGTATTGTGATAACCGGTCGGTGGGAAATTAGAAGACTGTAGTTTATATAAAACTTATAGTTGTAAGTTTTAGAATAAATCTAGCATATTGTATAAATTTACGTAAGTAGTTTAATTGTTAGGAATACCTGATTTTATATGTATACTGTTTAGTAGTAAGCTGGTAATTCCATTATTATTGTTAATATAGTGGTTAGTAATCCCTTTGTATTTTGTGTTTTCTGTATTAATAAACATCTGTAATTTGTAAACTGGAGTAGTTCATTTCGCACACCCCGTAGCCCGTAACAATATTATGAAAATATAGTTAAAGATGTCAGTATTATATAAAAACCCTAGAAAAAGAGTTGATAGCATTGTGGCTACTCATATGGGCGTGTAAAATTGTTGGGCTGAGTGACGAGTGAATCCCGAAAAGGTTGTTTGAGCTGAACCGACTGGTAGGCCTCCGAGAGGTAGACGATGGGAGGATTTAAGTCTGATCTCAGCGACTTGGACTTGAACGATAATGCACGACGAATCTATGCATGCAACATTTGAGACGTTGATTTCCAAAAGGTACCAAAGGAAATTTTTTATTTATAGCTACTACATAGTTACAACTCATAAACGCATTTATGCAAATTTAAACAAAGACAAAATCAAATATTCGCGAGCAAAGCCACGCGTTACAGCTAGTATTATTATATATATATATATATATATATATATATATATATATATATATATATATTGTATACGCAGCCCAAGTTGGTTGTGTACACAGTAAGTTTTGTAACCCAAAACCCTTTGTTTTCGAGATATTGTCAAAAAAACAGAAAATGTGCCAAAAGTTTGGCGAAAAGTGTGAAAAAAACCATGTTCCGCGCAATTTTTTTTTTTTTTTTTGTTTATATTTATAATATTAATTGTTTATTATGTTTGCTTTGTTCTTTTGGGCCTTGTGATTAAATAATAGAATCAGTGAGTGACATATGTTTTACTTATATTGTTACTGTTGTATAATTTGTAAAATTGAACAGGTCGGCTCCGGACTAGGCGGTCGAAAAGATTATAGTTCTATTGCTTTTTTTTTTTTTTTTTTTTTTTTTTTTTTTATTGTTTGTTATACTTGTTTTGTTGTAATATGCCGAAAAATAAAAAAAGCAGTTATCTATCTACCCATCCATATATAAACCTATATATAGGAACAGAAATGAAAAGGAAAAGCTTTGTCGTTTGATTACCCGTACCTAGTGACAGTCCTAGAATAGCTTCACGTTTTAGAAAATTAATAGCTGCTTATTGTCGAGAATTTCTCCTCGTCTTCTGTCGGTTGTTTGTTCAATAGTCTTGGTTTAAGAATCAATTTCACACTTAATTGCTAACTCATTTTTAAAAGTGAGAGTAAGCTTTAGAAGAATGTACACATTTATTCCACTCGTGGAACGATAACAGTACTGTTTTTTATTTAATAAGTACTTAATTTCTATGGCTCTCTTGGTTACTGATAACAGAAAACTTTTTTTTACTCAACAGGAAACTTTAATAAATAAAATTAGGTAACGTATTGTAAATAATATGAAACAAAGCAGCTAAAATTACCATTCGAAAAATCATCTGCGACTATTTAAAAAAATAAAATTAATAGTGTAGTAATTATCTAGATAACGGTGCCTCTACTGCCTCTAGAGTGTTCCGTTCGAACTAGCTACTGGGAAGAAAGCGTTAGTTATTGTTTATCGTGAGGCGTCCTTTTCAATCATTTTTTTTTTTTCTTTATGACCATTTTTACTTTCACTCAGCTATACATGAAATATATAGTAAGAGAAAGTATTGCGATCGTGAAAATTTTCGAATTCCAGTTTTCACCGGAAATACACGTTTTAAGGTCCCCTGAATCCAAATAACCAAGTCCCGAAAAATGGTCTGTGTGTCCGAGTGTCCGTGTGTCCGTGGGGTAACTCTAGCGCAAAAACGAAATATCGTACGGAACTGAAATTTCATATTTAAGACTAATATACGCTCGAGATATTACAGCAACTTTTTCACTAAAATCGGCTGATCGAAAGTCCTACTTCAACCCATGCATTTAGCACCTTTTTATGATTTTCTCAAAAACGGCTCTAATGATTTTGATTAAACTCGCTATATCGATGTAAAATTTAATGGTCTTTAATATCATGTAGGTTTCATTCTTATTGAAATAGTCTGATGGGGCTTAAATGCAGATATTTTAAATTTTCTTCCTCTAAAGTACCTTTAATTTTTTATATTCTATAAAAATAACCATATCAACTTATTACCATTGATAAAAAACAGGTAAATAGATAAGTTGAACGAATTAGATATCCAACTAAAGTAGAAAACTGAAAAAAAATGTTTAATGCAATAGTTTCACCGCTTGGCCACTGGATGGCTCTGTCATCGCCGGGCGCTCCTAGTAGTTCTAGCACGTAGGATGAAAAGCCGAAAACAACCTATTGAATTTTGTAGATAATATTATTTAATAAAACATATCTTTCTATAAAAATCAAATGCAAATAATTCTTTGACAATTGATTTTCGTTTCTAAATTTGTTTAAAAATTCTTAAATTGATATTGATAACAGAGGTAAGTGAAAGTCGTTTGTTGCGCGCACCAGATTTTTTTATGTTTCGACAATACGCCAGAGATCGTCATCTTACCAGAGATCGCCGTCCAACCAGGGAACGTTACCTACCGGTCATATTACATAAGGATTAAATGTTAAGAGAACAGTATGTGAACAAACAAAATATTTTTCATTCATATTGTTTCTCGTTTCTAATGATTATGTTCTTTTTATATATTACCTATGTTCTTTTCTATGTTTTTTATATATTACCGTCAAATATCACTTTTAAATTGTTTATATTTAAAATTTTAACTGTTCACATATTGCTTTCTTAACATTTAATCATTTGCTTAGTCTCTCATTGAATATTTTTATTGGAATATTATCATCTTAATTTTTTTTACTTTTATACTTTATAACTGTCGTCTTATTATCATTTTACATTCAATTTTATGTTTTCTTACATATTATATTACTGTCACCAATGTAGGCCGAAACGTCGACACACAATTAAAATAAGTACGTACTACGTTTTAATGTCTGTTTTTTTTTATGATGACCGCACCTCCAACCATCTTCCTCATAATTATATATAAATAATAATTATAAAATAAAAACTTGAAGGTACTAATGTCATGAAAGAGATACATCTGCATATTATATTTTTCATGGCTTTAAAAAACAATCCACTGATGATTGTAAATTAGATACCAGCATGGTATTTAAAAACTTTGAAAAGATGAAAGTGAAGAAATTAAATCATTTCTACAAAGTCCGTTACGAAACAGCTGTTGCTCATTAGGACAGAGCTGTCTTTCTCATCAGGACTCGACGTTTTGGAAATTGTTTCCATTGATCATCAGCAAATTCCTCTTGTTTTTTCTTGGTAAAAGATAAAACTCGGTGAGGGAAAGGACTCAACCCTGGAAGATTCCATGAGTTTATGTCCTTACCCAACGCTAATTACTCCTGGCCAATAACTGAATTTCAACATAAAATTATGTACTAAATTAAGAAGACACGTTAGTGCCTAATTGAATCCTAATTATTTATACCATCTAATTAAATGTAATGCGAAAATGATAGAATACCTTGTACAATATCTGATTTATTTGTCATTTTCAAATAACACCTCTGCACGGACAATATTTATAGCCCCTGTAGGTGTTCCACTGAGGAACAATGAAGGGTGAGTCAATCATTTTATAGTATTCATCAAAGCTAATTACAAAGTATCTTTTCCTGAGATCGCGATCAATCATACTTCTTTCCCAACGTCTCCTTCGTAGAAAAACGTTCCAAGAAGGTAATATGTTCGTTCGCGAATAGTAAGGTTTGTAAATCATAATAAATTATAATCCATAATAATTGAGAGAATTAATATCCCATACATTAATAAATATTAATTTTATTTTGTTCAGTAATTTATTGAATTGTTAAATCAGTTAAGTTATATAATATAGATATACAGGCCAAGGTGTTCCATCGGTTTTTCATTATCACCAAAAGTGAATAAAGTATGGTAACCAAATAAACGATTTTTTTTTTCTCCTTATAATAAAATCGGACATACTTAAAACACCGTTTTCAAAGAATTTAGCAGAACTGTAAGCAGATGTAAAGATGATTTTTTTACTTCCACTTACATAGACATAAAATGCTTAGAAGGGAAAGTATGGCAATCGTAAACATTTTCGCTTCCCAGTTTTCAACGGGAATATGCATTTTTAGTTCCCCTTAGTCCAAATAACCAAACCGTGTAAAAAGGTCTTAGTGTGTGTGTGTGTGTGTGTGTGTGTGGTTCGTCGAGCACGAAAACTAAAAATCGTACGTAACTAAAATTTCATACTTAAGACTATAGGCCCGAGATGTTACAGCAACTTTTTCATCGAAATCGGCGAACCTTAAGAACCACTTAGCTTGCACCTTTCTACGATTTTATCAAAAACGGTAAAAACAATTTTGATTAAACTCGCCATATCGATTTAAACTTAAATGATATGTAGTTTTCTTTCTGATGGAAATAGTCTGGCAGGACTTAAACGCCGATATTTTAAATTTTCTTCATCTAAAATACCTTTAAATTTGTAGATTCGAAAAAATATAACATATCACCATATTAGAATTGACAAAAAAACAGGTAAATGTATAACGAATTTAGTATCCAATAAAAAGAGAAAAGAGCAAACTTTTTTCTTTTTTTTTGGGTTATTGCACATAGGAACATTAATATAAGATAATATAGATGTATAATATACTGTTGGAAGGCTAAAGATTTTAGAAAATACATTATCTTAAACACAAAAAAGTTAGTGGAGAGTGATGAAAAGCCGATAAAACTAACTTGTTTTATTGATTATTGTAGGTGATAATGTAGTAGATTATTTAATAAAACACACATTTCTATCTCAACACAATGTAATTAATTGTTTAACCTTTTTACTTTAACTTACCTATATATTTTGTTTGTTTGTTTATTTAACGTCCCTTTATGCAACTATGGCTAATGGCTAATGGATGCTACAGTGGGAGTTTAAATTTTGCCTATCCAGGTTTTATTAGGATAGGGATCTTTAACGAGAACCTGACATCGCATCATATATATTTTATGCCTAACTGTATTTGAAAATTCTTATATTGATTCTAACAACGAAGGTAAGTTAGAGTCTTGTGTCACGCGAACCAGATTTTTTAACATTTAAATTATTCAGAACCATCTAGCAGGATTGAAACCATGAGAATGCTGAGGACGGAGGGGGTTTGCCAATATTCTTGACAAATGGATCCACTGTTGGAAATAACAAATAACCCGAACTAAGAGCCGATACAATGCATGCTTAATTGCTGATACTTTTGTAATGCCGTTCTTACTCCAAGTTGGTATGAACTCTATTGAAGATGGTTTTGAAATGCTTTCCTGTTTCTGAAATACTGAAATATCCCACCTCCCTTTCGACGAAGAACATTGCAATGTTTCGTTGCAATCCTTATTAGGATAAATCAATGTTGTGGATGAGGAGTAGTTCTGGACCACACCTCGGCACGCAATGAGATTGCTAATTAACAGCGGGGTCCAGCCTCATAATGACTTAAGAAAAACACTATAGTTAATTTAATGGGCCGTGCTAAATCCAGCTCAACGCCTTATCTTGCCAATAATATACCGCCCTCATCAGCGGGGTAACCCTGCCCATTCTTTTTGTCACATATTTACGATGGCCTGATCGTTAATTAAGGACAAAGTTTCTCTTTGTTTTTTTAAAATAATTTCACAACATATCCAAATGACAACAGTGAATTAATTACCCTCAAGTATAACATTCTTATTCAAATCGGATATGTAACATCCATTACAACTCTGTTAATACAAAAAAAAATACAGGAAATCACATTTTTTTTTTTTTTTTGAAAAATTTGGGCTATGATGAGAAAAATAAAATATTTTTTATGTGTTTTTTTAAAAGTTAGTATAGAATAGATTCCATTCAATAGAATAAATTTATTAATCTATGGGGAATTCCCCATTTAAAAGAGTCTGGCTTGGCTTACATATGATACATTTTTTAAATTGATGTACATATATCGAACAAAGATAAATTAACAGTATTTTTTAATAGAGCAGAGATAATAAAAATACATTTTTCGTAGGTTGTTTGAATGTGAGACCCGTCAGCAAACTGGCGGCCACTCATTAAAATAGGCGTAGCGAGTGTATTCTCTTATAACAGATTACACAGCGCGGCCAAAGGCTTGCACCGGAAAAAAACATTAAAATGCTCGATTGCAATCCCGCGATTATATGAAGTAATTGTAATTCAGTATACTTTTAATATAATTTGAGCTTTTTTTTTTTTTTTTTTTTTTTTGCCGGCTAATCCAATGCACTGCAGCCAATTTAGGCTTATTGTGCGCCGTCCAATATACTGTTAATACAGGGCTAACGCCTTGGTGAATCTGACTAACCTGTGGGGGTTAATCAGTTCACGCAACTTGGGATCAGGGATATGGTCGACACCAAAATGGTAAAACCGTGTCCTAGCAATCTCTGGGCAACTGCATATCAAATGAAATGCAGTTTCATCCTCCTTCTTGCAGAATCTGCAAGTCGGTGAGGCCACCAAACCCATATTGTGGAGATGCTTATTAAGTTGACAGTGTCCAGTATATAGTCCTGTCACCCTCCTTAGGGTTGTCCTGTCCATAGAGAGTAGAATATGACTTCTCTCTTTGCAGGGTCCATCCAGAAACATCTTGGAGTGATGCTGCTTGTCGGTATCCCTCCAGTATTGCCTGGATCTATTATCAGCAGCAGCCTTAATCAGTCCTTTGGCTTTGCTGAGGCTAATTCCACACACAGGTTCAGGTGTGGGGGGTAGCTGGGCAGAACCCCTCCTCGCGAGGCTATCAGCCCTCTCATTCCCTAAGATGCCTGAGTGACCAGGCACCCAATATACCCGGACTTTATTTAGCAGGGAAAGCATATTTAGATTGTTTTTGCATTCCTCTACTAGTTTGGACCGTGTTATATAACTACCCAAAGCTCCAATAGCAGCTTGACTATCGGTATGGATAGTTATCTGTCTGTCTCTCATCCCTTCTGAAATTAAGGTTTGAGCACAGATATTGATAGCCATTACTTCAGCCTGGAAGACTGAGGTATGCTTACCAAGAGAAATGGACAACCCTTCCTCAGGTTTATCCATTCTCCATATTCCAGCACCTGAGCCTAGCTCTGTCATGGATCCATCTGTATAACAGTTGACTCCATTGCACGGTTTGTGCAAGTCAGTCCTGTTAATCATTGCACAGTAAAGTGTGTCCTTGTATTTCTTTACTTGAAGATCGGAATGCATGGCAAGCACCGAATCTTCATCAATCCTTCTGAACAAGTTGCCATGGCCCCGGTAAACCAAAGAGCTGGATCTTGTTCCTAACTTAGAGAGCCTATAGGCTGTGTTAAGTGCTTGAGTTTCTACTGCTATGTGTAATGGTGTTAGGTTGAGTAAAACTTCCATTGCAGCAGTCGGGGTTGTACTCATAGCTCCGGTTGTCATAAGGCATGCCAGTCTTTGCAGCTTCCCAAGCTGCAGCAAGGATTTACATGTATTTGCCTTATGCCACCACACAACAGCTGCATATAGGACCATCGGTCTTATAACTGTTTTATATATCCAGAGGACCACATTCGGTTTGAGGCCCCATGTTTTTCCAACAGCCCCTTTACATGCAAAGAGGCACTTAAGTGCCCTTGTACAGGTTTTATAAATGTGGCTGTTCCATTTTAATTTACTATCAAGAGTAATTCCTAGATGTTTAACTTCACTACAAATATTGACCTCAGCCTCACCAAGGTGGGGTGGTCTGATGGTTATATTTCTTTTGTTAGTGAAGATACAGAGATTGACCTTCTGAGGGTTGATGCTTAGACCATTCGTCTGACACCATTCCCTAAGAAGTTTCATGGTTGTTTTGAGCAGATCCGATATGGTTTCCGGAAACTTGCCTTCAATTAGCACAGCGATATCATCAGCGTATCCCTGTGCATAGAAACCTGCATTACTCAGGATTGTCAGCAGCGAGTCGACGACCAGACACCACAGAAGTGGAGATAGCACGCCCCCTTGCGGACATCCTCCTCTCGGTCTAATCCACAATCTGGAGTGACCCAGTTCGGATGTGAGCATCCTTCCCTCCAGCATGGCATTAATCCATCCGGAGATTAATCCTCCCACTCCTCTCCTTTCTAAGGCTAATGCCATAGTGTCATAAGGAGTTCGGTCAAAGGCACCCTCTATGTCAACAAAGATGCCTGCCACAATATCCTTGTTAATCAGAGTTTTCTCAATCCTGGAGACCAGGAATAATTTGAGCTTTCTTTTATATATATTTTTATAATTATGATTAGAGGATGGGAGAGGGACAACATTTACTTTTTTTTTGGATAGGGTCTTTGTTTTAGAGAAGAAAAAAAGGGTTTAACGTACTTGTCAATTTTAATAATGTCAAAAAGGCTCCCCAGAGTTGGCTACCTCACGAGTATCGACAATAGTTGGTACCCCTTCTCTCTATATATAAAATGATGTCCACTTGGTTTCCGCTAACTCGTTCTACACCACGCGACGGATTTTAATAAGGGTTTCTCTATCATTTTGAGCTTAGTGGCATAACAACCTTCTATGCCCAAGGTCATGGGCTCTAACCTATAGGTGGCCTATAGGATCTTTTAATCGGAGTAAAAAATCCTTAGTTGTGCCGTCCTAGGATTCCCATTATAGTATCGTCCGATTAGCCACGGTAGCATTAAGTGACGTTAAATAAATACACAATCTTTTCTGAAGTTGTAAAAATGTAATGATGATTCCAAAGCGATAAATTCTAAATCGATAAAAGAGTGTTTTTTTTTAAAACATAAATGACACCGCATTCAAACTGCATCCCTGCAAAGCACAGGTGGCCCACTACATATTGTAGTATGTAATATGAAGCATTATCTAATATTTTTTCTAGGAGGTCCTTTTTTTGGTCAGAAAGAGGGATGACCAATTTGTTGAATTCGCCACTGATTATTATTAAAAGTGACTTGGGGACCTCAGCTCATTTTCCCTTGATAATAAAAAAAAAATTGTTTTCCTTTTACCTTACATACCGAAAACGTGTAGAAACTCTCTTAGCATTTTATCAAATAAATATTTATTCGTATGTTTTATTTAATATTATTATGTCCTATTGTAATGCTTTTTTATTTGATTGATGAACTCAAGATCCTGGAGCGTCACCAAGTGGCCGCTTGGTCTAGGGGTATGATTCCTGCTTTGGGTGCAGGAGGTCCCGGGTTCAAATCCCGGAGCGGCCCGTTTCTTTTTTTTTTTTTTTTTTTTTAATACATATTATTGTATTAAACCTCGTTTATTTGATCCCATATATACGCAATACGCTATACTTCTAATAATATATATATATATATTATTTTTTTTTATTGAAAATTTATCAGTAGCTTCATCATCTCTATAACACTTAAATATTTATAATTATTAATTAATTACAGCTCATTCCATACTAAATTTTTAATCTTGTCCAAACATTTGTTTCTAACTAAAAGGAATGAAACAAGTAAAAGAAACCTTATCAGTTCAGAGACATTAAATTTAACTTTCAAATCAAAAAGGAAATAAAGACTTGACTTGGCAAGAATGGTTTCCAATAAACCACATAATTAAAATTAATTGATTTCATTAGTTGTTCAAAGTATTAAAATAATAGCTTACCATCAATGAGATATTTATAATCATATTTATATCATACTTCATCATGTGAAACCTTGAGGTTATTCTTATCCTCTATTGAATTAACTGGGTTTGCTTTTGTATACCAAAAACACACTGATACCAGAGTAAATAATTTGAACATTACAAAGCTGACTATAAAGAAGTAATAAAATACATTGTTTTGTGGGCAGTCAAGATATCATTCCATGACTATCATCTTAAACAATATTTAACAGCTCTTCCAGACTGCTACTGGTTAATTTTTAATTTATCCATACATTGTTTGTGTTTTTCCAACCGAGACTTATTGAGGACAGCTATTCTGTCCCTTATCGCACATAGATTTACTCTATTGAGGTATCAAATCATGTGATAGTGCTTTCCCATATCATGTGAAAATACTTTTTAAAATTTATTATTTTATTTTTTTTAATCTAAATTATATCACCTAGGAGCAGGTTTTTTTTTTTTTTTAAATCATTAGAAATTTCTTTTTTAGCTCAATGAAAGTGTCTTGAGTACACTATATAGGTTGTTGAGGGCATTTATCACAATGTGCAAATCTTTTTCGCCAAACCATATTTTTAAAGCCCCATACCACTACACCCATAATCTCCCTTGCCTAAGTAGGAGTAAATGTAGTAAAACAGTTTGACCATTTACCAAGTTAAGTGAATGTCTTTGGGTCATACTGAAGCTAATATAATATGAAACTTTAAAATAATTTAAAGGAGAACAGTATGAACAAATTTATTTTTCACCAAACTCAAGCAATAAAAAAATATAGATATTATAAAATTGAAAAACAATCAATCATTCTTCAAACTTTGTGGTTCTCAACATGTAATTGAGTAAAACCGAATTAGCATTACATTAAATGAAGTAATTTAGAGATAAAATCGTACGAACAAATTTATTTTTTACCTAATTCAATTAAAAAAATAAATAAGCGTAATTTGATAAATACAGAAATTATTAACCAAAATTAACTGCACAAGACAATTTATTGCTATAAAAATATATAAATAATAAGGAACATTCTAAAAAATTTCTTTAATTGTTCAATTTGATTCATACAATTGAAAGCAAGATGGAGTGTCCATCATTGTTTTTTTAATCTTATGTTACCACAGTCTTTGAGTAAAAGTAAAATCGTATGAAGAGTAAAAATTCTTTAAAATTATAAAACCTGTTTTAACGTGTATGACTCAAGGATCATGTTCCAATCATACCAGAATTAAACATAGATTTGATTTTACAAAATCATAAAACACGATCTTAAAAATAAAAAATATATATATTAATATCTAATTAAATTTTAACAAAGTTTATTCAATAATAATAAAATGAATGATGTTCACTATTTACAAACATCCACCATAGAAAAAAAATTATAATTGTAATTTACAGAAATATAAATGGATGCCATGGATATAAATGTACAACTGTACATAAACATAAACATCAAATGTACAGATACTCCTCAGCTATTCGAGGCCAGGAGGTGCGGGTTCATTAAACGCATCTGGAGGTTCTTCCTTAATGTCAATCGTAAGCTCAGAAGCAGGTGACAGCTGGAACAAAAGCAAATTCAATTAATAAAATTAAAAAAATAATTTCTTATAATGTAACTTATTGTTTAGAAAATACATACCGGCTCCTCTTTTATGTGGAAGTCCATATTTGCTCTTTCCTCTTGCCCTTTAATGATGTCCATAATATTTTGAGGAATATGAGCTCTCTGAAAACAAAATAATAAATAAATAAAATATTCTGACCATTTATTTAACCCTTGCCCTACTTACAACTTTATATTTTTACATAACTAATAAAGCTATTCAGTGTATTATATTATTTGCTGATTGACTTTATTTACAGCTTATTTAACTAGACCTATGAAAAACTTAAAATATATCCAATTATAACAAGTATAACACTTATTAGTCATACATTACATTAAAATGTATTTATTGAAACGTGACATAAGTTTATTGTTTTACTTGGATCAAAATTACAGCTGCATAAAAAAAATTACTTATGTAATGATGTAAAAAAATACTTTTAGGATTAAGTAACAATACAAAGTACTTTGAACCTAGGTGAATCAGGAGTACTAACTATGCTTACCTGATTTTCAGTAAACTCCATTATATGAGACAGCAGAGGTTTCCGCAAATCAGGAGCTTCCCTGAAGACATCAATAAGCTGCTGCGGTGGGAGTTGAAGAAGAACCTGAAAACTGGCAGGTTGGGTTCTTTGGCAACATTTGATAAAGCCTTCCCAAACTTTTTTCTGCTTCCAGACCTGAAATTAAGTAATAAATATCATTTACCCAAACAGAAAATAAACAGGTATGAATACATGGAAGTACCACTAGGTATATTCGCAAAA
This sequence comes from Piezodorus guildinii, assembly GCA_023052935.1. Lineage (NCBI taxonomy): Eukaryota > Metazoa > Arthropoda > Insecta > Hemiptera > Pentatomidae > Piezodorus > Piezodorus guildinii. The sequence goes on from CM041292.1 coordinate 159,683,105, forward strand.
TAAAATATTGCAACATTCAGATAATACAAAATAAATATATTACTCACAATGGGAAAGTAACAGTAATTTTTTACTTTCTCTTACCTATACCTGAAATATATAGTAATGGAAAGTATTGCAATCGTAACAATTTTCAAATTTGAGTTTTCACTGGAAATACAACTTTTAGGGTCTCCTGAATCAAAATGACCAAGTCCTGCAAAAAGGTCTGTGTGTGTGTGTGTATGTAATAAGTCTAGCACATAAACGAAAAGACTAAAATTTCATATTTAAGAAAACAATATACCCGAGCTTTTTCACTAAAATCAGCTGACCGGAAGTTGAACTTTATACCATGCATTTAACACATTTTTACTATTTTCTCCTAAATAGCTCAAACGATTTTGATTAACCTCGCTTTATCAATGTAAAATTCAGTGGGATTAAATTTGATTTAGGTTTCATTCTGATTGAAATAGTCTGATATGGCTTAAATGCCGATATTTTAAAATTTCTTTCTCTCAAGCACCTTTAATTTTGTATATTTCAAAAAATTAAGCATATCATATTGTTAGCATTGATAAGTAACGCCTAAATATGAAAGTTGAGATAATTTAATTAACAACTAAAGGGGAAAAGTGTAAACATATTTTATTTTATTTATTTTTTTTTTTATTTATTATAGAGATATTTACAACTGTATTAACACAAAAAATACATCACACATGAGATATGGACATGATAGGCGTGAGAAGAATCTACCCATTGGTAGCACTTCACAGGTTTTTCAGACAAGAAGGTCTCGAGGCCATCGTCGTTTCAGCCGCCTCGGAGGATGATCAGGAATAGAAGGAGATGAGAGATTGCGGACAAGTGGGTTTGGGTGGAGTGGTAATTTGGAGTGAAAGGAAGTATATCTAATTCGGGCTAAGTCTGCAACTAATGGGATATTCAGGTCTTTGTGGATTATTTTATTGGTGACAAAGTAAGGGGCATTTAGGATCTTTCGGAGGATTTTGGATTGCAAGGATTGGATGCGAGAGGAATTTGATGGCTTGGTGGATCCCCATAGTTTAATTCCATATGTCCAAATAGGCCTAAGTATGGTAATATAAATTAGTTTTTTGTAGTAGGTGGGAAGTTTTGAACGTTTGTCAAGTAAATGTTTTAATAAGCGATATCTGCGAGCTGTTTCTTGTCGTTTCAGTCTAGTGTGAGGATTCCAAGTAAGTCGTCTGTCAAGATGCAGTCCAAGGTATCGGATCTGTTCAACTGAGGTGAGTGGAATATTGCCAAAGGATATAGTGGGACAGGCAGACATAGGTTTGCGGCGCAGGGTAAAGGTAATTTGGTGGGATTTAGTAGGATTTATTTTGATCCTTCACTTTTGACACCATTCTTCAATGGAAACAATGCGAGACTGAAGAGTTTGGGAAGCAATAGTTGGGTCATTGTTTACAGATAACACACGTGTCATCGGCGTATGTAGTGAGGACAGTGCAAGGATGAGTAGGAATATCAGCTGTATATATGGTATAAAGGATTGGACCCAGGATGCTACCTTGGGGCACACCTGCGTTCTGAGGAAATATGGCGGAGAAGGAAAGGTTATGGTTTACTTTAAAGGTTCTATCTGTGAGGTAGGAACGGATTAATAAGAAGTAGGTAGGAGGGAGGAAGTGACGAAGTTTGTAGAGCAGTCCTGGATGCCAAACTCGGTCAAAAGCCTGTTCCACGTCGAGGAAGGCTCCAGTGCAATACATTCCGCGCTCCAATGTGGAAGATATCACATCCACCACACGGTGACACTGCTGTATAGTGGAATGGGATGAGCGAAATCCAAAACTGGTGGTCAGGAATAACGTGATGAATGTCAAGGATTGGATATAGACGTTTTAGGAGGAGTTTTTCCAGTATTTTGCCCATGATGGGCAAAAGAGAGACAGGACGGTAGGATGATGGATTTTCTAGAGACTTTTTAGGTTTAGGAATCATTTTGATAATGGACAATTTCCAAGGATCGGGAAAGTAGGTAGAACGAAGTGTGCATTATATATGTAGGTGAGTAAGAGTATGGCTTTTTTGGGGAGCTGTTTCAGGATATGGGATGTGATGAGATCATGGCCAGGAGCTTTTTTGGATGGTAATCTTTGAATGATATTAATGATTTCGGAAGGGTGAAAGGCCTTAGGAGGAAGGGACATTTGGAGAGGAACAGTTAGTTCTGCTTCAACATGTTCACTATGGCTGGGATTAAGGATATCAGGGTGCGGATTAAACGTGTTGAAAAGGTGTTCTCCAAAGATTTGGGATTTCTCTTCATCGGATCTCGACCAGGTTTGGGATTTAGTGAGGAGAGGATGATTAAAGGTTTTAAATTTCAGCAGTTTTGCGGTTGTTGCCCATAAAGATTTGTCTGAAGTGGTCAAGTTCTCTGTAAAGTTCTGAAAGTTTTGTATTTTGAATTTTCTTATTTCTGTTTTTAATTTGTTTGTCAGGTGATTGTAATGCTTTTTGTCAGATGGATATCTTGTGTTGTGCCATAAGTATATAGATGTATAATATGCCGTTGGAAAGCTAAAGATTTTAGAAAAAAATATTACCTAATACTCAGAATTGTGGTACTTGAATTGTAATACCAATTTAATGTGGTGGCATTGATACTAACATAAATTTGAAGAATAATAGTACATATATTTCTGTGATAAGCAATTAAGACTGAGTAATTGAGATTGAATAAATTAAAAGAAAAGCATTAGGTCAACAGATAAAGAAGAAAAAGAGATTTTCACATAAAATAAATGACAAGCCTACATATGTTTGATAAAACTAAGATTATCAATATTAAAAATGAAATATGCCACCCGCTAGCTCACTCCATTACTCAAGAACCAATATTTATCAAATGTAAAATGATTCATATATTATTCCAATTAAAGATATTTAAAAGATTATTTATTGTGCTGATGTTTGATTTTAAAAATAATTAGCAAAACCTTAAGTCAAAAATAAAATAGTAATAACCTATGGCGACAATCAGTAATGAAGATTACTATAATTAAGACTGTTAGCATGAAACAAAACAATAGAAGAATTTAAACAAAATATTATGTTCTATAAAAATAATTTGTTGACAATGACTTCTACATTTCTTTATACATAAAATTTCAGGGATTCACTCCATATCTCAAGACATTCAATTTTTATATATCTAATAACATGTATCCATTTAAATTATAGTTGTGTTGTACTATTCTTTCAAATGATATTAAAAAAAATTTAAATAGGTCCTCTAACACTCAATATCATTAATTTCATCAACAACGCAATTAATATTAATAAATCTCCTTAATCATTAGTGTTCACGCCATATGTTATGGCCTGGTAAGGTTTTTCATGACTGTTTTATTGAAAATAAAAAAACTCTATCATTTTTATGATATTTATCATAAAATCATTTTGTTGTATTAATCTTTATTTTTATATGTTTTAAAAATAGTCATTTTAAATATAATTAAAAGTTTTCGCCACAAAAGTGAAGAATAATAGAAGAGAAAGACAGGAGAAGACGATCATACTTCAATTGTTTTATGACGGACTCGCAGTGAGTCAAGTATTAAGGTAGTGTCTGTACGGTGAAGCTGTGCCATATCTAGACCCAAGTCTCCTCTCAAGAAGTTTTGAACGTTTGCCATCGTATTTCTTCATCTTATCATTCCCCTTGGAACTTGGAAGAGCCGCCCTATGGTAGTTTTCTTCAACACTCAGGAGGACTTCGTTCAATCCGCCCTACGGTCGTTTTCTTCAACACTCAACTTTTCTTCAACATCTTTACGTGAATATAAAATATCTTAAACCATTATTGGAACATTCAATTTCTTAATTATCATTCTTAAAACTGTTTAATTTTGATTCCTATATTTTTTGCAACTTTAAGTATTTAATTAAGTTAAGTTTGTTTCTCATATTTTCTACAATAATTTTAATTAGGTTTATTTTATTTCCTACATTTTCTTACAGCTGTTTAAGTAAATAATTAGGTTAATTTTGTTTCTGATCTTGTTTATATGTATTTTAGTTTAATAAATATATTGTGATTCGTCGTTTATTTCCATTATTTTTATTTTTTAAATCTATACAGTCATCTATACACTAATGTTTTTTAATCGAACCACCCTTACAATTTGAGTTAACATTTGAAACTACTGTACAATTAGAAATATTCAAAAATAAAGGAATATAATTATAATATAGGGGAAGACTCAACAGTCTTCCTGCATAGGTAAGTAGCTAGTCCGATAGTTTACCAAGGCAAAGGCTGTGCATTTAAATTCCAGTTTCATTTGGGTATTATTTTTATGTATATAATTAAAAGATTCATCCACGGCCAACCCTCCCCTCAGCAAAAAAAAAAAAAAAAAAAAAAGCCTACACAATAACTATCATCCAGTATCATCATGTTGTCTCTCAAGAGCCTACACGGCCTACTGTGCCAACAAAAAAAAAATTAAAAAAAGTTACATACCTGCTTGCTGATAAGCCTCTGTAATATGTTCATAACAAATCCTATCAGCCTAGGATGTAATGACAGGGCTTGAATAACTGTCCTCATCAGTAATGTTGGAAGGGGTGTGACTTCCATTAAATGTTGGAGAACGACTGCCAATACTTCTTGGGTATATGCTTCTTTGTCACTGAAGCAAAGGGATGTTGCTGGAAGAAAAAAATTATATGTAAATTAAAGGATATTATAATTATTTTAAATAAAGTTTTAAGAATAATATAAGAACATATACTTTTTTCATACTAAATAAAAAAATCCAGTGCGGGCAACACGCAATTTTCATTTACCTAGGTTGTTAAAAACAATTTTAAAATATTATACAAAGTTAGTTATAGAGTTGAAAAAAGTTAAAAGAATTATATTCAGTTTTGTTGGAAACAAATGTTTTACATTAAATAACAATATAAAATGGGATCACCAGTAGCAGGGTGGCTAGCATAACAGCCATCTATGGCAAAGGTCACGGGTTCAAACCCGCAGGTGGTCCTAGGATTTTTAAATGGGAGTAAAAAATCCTTAGTTGTGATGTACTTCGGAGGGAATGTAAAAAGGTGGTCCCGAGCCTGTGTGATGTCAGGTACTCGTTGAAGATCCCTATTCTAATTAAACCTGGATAGGGAAAATTTAAGACCCCCACTGCAGCATTGTCCAATTAGCCACAGTAGCATAAAATGATGTTAAATAAATAAACAAATAATATGAAATTGTAATGCACAATAATCACATAAGATTATGCTCTATTTGTCACTTTAAATCACCTCTCACAACTTTGCATATCAAATAATATTTTTTCTAGAATCTTCAGCTTTCCAAAGGTGCATTATACATCTATTTTACTATTCTTATATTCGGAAAAAAAAAATGTTTTCCTCTTTTGATTATCAAATTCATTTAACTTTTATATGTGAAGACTGGAATTTGAAAATATTCATGATCTCAATACCTTTTCCTTAATATATGTTTCATATATAGGTAAGCGGAGGTGAAACACACAGAAAAGTATAATTAAAATTTTATAGCTGACATATATTCAATACAATAAAAATCCCATAATGCTCAAAACATTTAACCTATTATTGTACAATGAGAACAAAGACCTGAGAAGGTATTTGAGATTCAGTATAAAACTAAGTATGATAGTCATAAAATGAAGGGATAAAGAAAGTATCATGCTTCATAGAGGTTTCAACTGACGAGGATTGATCATTATCCTAACATATATATTATACACAACCGATGATAAATTAAATTTATAATTACCTTTGATGACAGTTTTCAGTTCACATTTTGAAGGGTCTATTAAGTGCAAAGCTGTAAGGAGTTCAGCTGGGGTTATTGGGGAGGAATGGCCTGTGGTATCAGCCTGTGACCCAAGCAGTCTGTTAAAAACCTAGAAAATAATACAATAATTTAGATAAGAAACATAATTAAAACCATTGAAGTGCTGGCTATGAAAAAGAAATAAGTATTCTTACAGATGTGATCATTAAAAATAATAACCAAATAAGAAGAAACAATAGTCTTGATTTCAGGACTTCTAAAAATAAATTGTTTAACAGACATGAAGCAATCAAGCATCCTTAATTCAAATTGTAGGCAACTGAAAAAAAATCTCTATATCTAATAACCGATGAAGAGTCTTGGGCTCAGTATACATAGAGATTCGCACTGTTTCACAGCCAACGGCCAAGCTAGGAGGAGATTAGGCCTAGATCATACCCCCTAATCTTTGGGTATCTACTTCATAGAGCCTGGGTATGCCCCAGGAGGGTTTCCGTACCCCAGGGTCGCCCAACAGCTGAAATAACATAATAAATAATTCTGCCTCAGCCGTAGTTCGAACAAGGGACGTGGAGAACATTAGACTAGTGCTCTATCCACTAAACCACACTGCTCCCTTGCAGGCTAACTTGTTATAGTGAAAATTAGCCAAAACAAATTTAAAATTTTAAAAACTAAGCATCAAGCAGTTAAATAAACGAAGATATATAATATGGAATAAAAAAAAGAAAAGATAAATAATTGTAATTAACATTTTTTTTTTTTCAACTGTATTGAACAACAAAAAGAGCAATAGTTGTCAACTTATTAATTAATACAAATATAACAAAAAACTGAGAGGTAAAACCATTAAATATGTATTAATATATAGTTCAATGGTATCAGAGGAATTTGTTAAAGGGCAAAAGTTAGAACTTAATCTGTCAAGATAATCTCTAAAATTTGATGAAATTGACACAGATCATTTCAAAGAAGTCAGAATAATAAATAAATAAAACAATACAAATTATATATATCACTTTAATAATAAGTGTAATTGTGTGCAATAGCAACAAATACATTTCTTTTGAAACACAAAACAATGGAAAAGGTCGAAATTATTTTCTTATTCATAACTGAAAATATGAATGTGTTTATAAAATATATGAACTTTTAAAATGTTTTATAATTTTTAATTAAATATTACAGAAAAAAAGAAGGAAGAATAAAAATGTTAAAACTTTATTTGTACACAAAAAACACAACACAAGAAACTGAATAATTACACTTCTTGTGAATTCTTGAATATCCATTTGTTAAAAAGAGGCCATCATTTTCGCTGGCATTAAAACTTTAGAGCAACAATCTTTAATCCAAAACAGAGAATCCTGTTGAAAGATTCCTTTTGATTGTCTCTGAAAAAATAACTAATTTTTAACCAATGAGCACTTAGCAACAAAATACTGCATTTAAATTTGTATCTATATTCTTTTGTCATACACTTAATTACATTTCTTAGGGAAGGTAGTCCGTACATGTCCGGTCCATACATATCCGGAAATCATGAATGCTAATTACATATTAGAGCTGTGGATACGAAAATTTAAGTGGAAGCTGTATATCCATATGAAATATTTATATAAAATATTTATTGGAGAGGTACAGTGTATCCCTGTGTCATGAACTCAGATTACAATAAACCACAAATGAGGTTCTATTAATCAGAAATATTAATGTCAATAATTTGTAAATTTTTTACTTAATTATTTTATTGGTATTTGGTCGCTGATATTTGTTTAAATCACCAACAGAATTTTAATCAATAGTTAGAGTAGATAAATTAATGAATGTTAAATATTGCAAACATTTTATTTTGAGGATGGGAAATAAGGCCCTAAAATATTGAAAAAGTAACATGAAATAAAGAAAAATAAACAACTACGGATGTCGAGTTTACACCAAATTAAATTTCATCTATTTCATTTAAAAATATGATATGAATTAATTTCAAAATAAACTGCTTCTACTTCAAATATTGCTTATCGACCTTTTCCACTATTGTTGATACTAACAGTTTCGATAATTTAATAAATATTTTTACAAAAATCCCAGAATATTTTTACGATTAATAATGGGAGGGAAAAAAATAAATTAAAGGAGCATATGAAGTAGAATTTTAATTGTAGAATGCTATACAATTAAAAGCATTGATAAACACAATGGAGGTGCCAACAAACCTCCACTTGAATTATGAACCTGAAAAATTTCTAAATGTAAACAATATAATAATGGATTCAGATTTTAATTTGGGAAATCTAAAGAACTGAAGACATTTTCTAAAATTTCTATAAAAACCTCAAATACCTAGCCAATACATAATGGAGGAAATATTCTCGACCATAGCTAATTCGTTGACTTGACTCGTATACACTCAATGTGAGTTTCTTTCAAGACTAAATTCCTTGCTCTTTCTTCCCTCCCTCACAGCCAACTTTCCCTTGATTATTCATATTTAAATTAATATTTGATAACTGAGGCCTTTTTTTATAAGTAGCGTAAAAGAAATCAGTGCTAGAGTGAGCACGCAAGAGATCTATACCAAGTGAACATACATCTGGAAATATCATATCTTGGACTGATAATTGATGAAATAGTCCAGGAGCCAGATGCATGGTTGACTACCTCTTCGAACATACATCTAAAAATATATTTTTAAATTTCTTTCTGCCATACTTATTATAAAAATGAATTTTTTGTGGTTCTAAAACTCTTACTAAGCAGCTAATTAATTTGCTGAAGAAACAAATTACATCCGATTTCCTAGCCCATCGAATATAAGATTAGTTCTCACTTTAACTCGTCTGTTATGTCTCAAAAATACATTTCTTGCTGTTTAGAAACTCATACTAATAAGAGGCAGGAAAGGAAATGTCCAGTGAAACCACGTGAAGGCTGGCGGCCCATATGTTTAGAAGGCCCTTGGAGTGACTATTTCAGTGCAAATTGATTTAAAATAAGACTAGATTCATTTTTTTTTTTTTTTTTTTACCGCCTTATCCTACGCACTGCAGCCTCAACCAGGCTTAATGTGAGCTGTCCATTATACTGTTCACGCCATATGTTACGGCCTGATAAGGTTTTTATAGTTTTTCAATCGAAAAATGATAAGTTCATAATTTTTATGATATTTATAATAAGATAATTTTTTTTGTTTAAATCTTTATTTTTTAATTTATTTTTAAAATAGTTATTTTAAATATAATTAAAAGTTTTTAAACGAGAGCAGTAGAAGAGAAAGACAGAAGACGATCGTACTTCAATTGTTTTTTGACTGCCTCGTGCTAGTCGAGTCTTAAGCTAGCGTCTGAGCGGTGAAGATGTGCCGTATATAGACCCAAGATTCCTCTCAACGTTTGAACGTTTGGAAACGAATTTCTTCATCTTCTCATCGTTCCCCTTGGAGCTTGGAAGGAACCTTGCGGTCATTTTCAACACCCAAGAGAATTTCGTCCAATTTCCCGCGACCTCAGCCGTGTAATTTTCTTCAATACTCAAGACGACTTCGTTCAAGCCGCCTGGATCGTTTTCTTCAACACTCAACTGGACATCTTTACGTGAATATAACCTATCTTTATCCATTATTGGAACATTTAATTTCTTAATTCTTATTCAAGAAACTGTTTAATTTGATAACTATTTTTTTTTACATCTTTAAGCATTAATTAAATTAAGTTTGTTTCTTCTATTTTTACAATATTTTAATTAGGTTTATTTTGTTTCCTACATTTTCTTACAGCTGTTTAATTATAATTAGGTTAATTTTTTCTTATATAAACTTATTTGGTTAATTTGTTTCTTATCTTGTTTATATGTATTTCAGAGTATTAAATGTATTGTGATTCGTCGTTTTTTCATTATTTTTATTTATTTTAAATCTATACAGTCCACTTATTTATTTCAATAGAACCACCCTCAATTTTGAGTTGTCACTTGGAAGCATTATTCTTTCACGGATAGCCCAGCATATACAATACCTTTAAATAAATAATTAAAATTGTTAAACTTATTAGTTTTAATGACTGCGTCTAACTTTCCAACATTTGGTATAAGTCAGGTCTGTGCTGTGTTTAACTAGGTCACTTCATCTAATACATCCTAAATATGCTACTAAACCTTTTAGTCCAGGAGACAGATGTATGGTTGACTACTTCATCGAGCATACATCTGGAAATATTTTTAAAAATTTCTTTGTAGCAAACTTATTACAAAAATGCATTTCTTGTGGTTCTAAAACTCTTACTAAGCAGCTAACTAACTTGCTGAAGAGACCAATTACATCCGATTTCCTAGCCCATCGAACATACGATTAGTTCTCATTTTAACTAGTCTGTTATGTCTCAAAAATGACAAAAATATATTTCTTGCAGATTAGAAACTCTTACTAATAACCGCCAGAAGGTGCACTACTTTCAATGGACAGGATAATCCTGAGGAGAGTGACAGGACTGTGCACAGGACACTGTCAGCTTAACAGGCATCTCCATAATATGGGGTTGTTGGCCTCACCGACTTGCAGATTCAGCAAGAAGGGAGATGAAACTGCCTACAATATGAAATGTTGTCCAGAGATTGCTAGGATACAGTTTTACAATATTGAAAGCTACTGTATCTCAGATCCTAAGCTGTGTAAAAAAAAATCAATCTAGTCTTATTTTAAATCATTTTGCACTGAAATAGGGCCATTCTAACATTTGGGCTCCAGCCTCCACGATGTTTCACTGGACATTTGCTCTTCTGGGGGTTGTTAGTATGAGTTTCTAAACCACAAGAAATGTATTTTCATAATTTTTGAGACATAACAGACTAGTTAGATAGGTTTTTTTTAATATTCTAAGGTAATAATAATATCTCTATCGATACATATAAAAATGAATCGCCTTTTCCCTTGGGGATCAGATCACATGTGAATGGCTGGACCAATTTCGCTAAGACATAGTTAAGACAGGACATCGTCTGTCGGGTCAGCTAGTAAACTTATATAAATTAAAACAAAAGAAAAATTCACAAAGAAGGAGGTTATAGCTTGTTATAAATAAAACAGCAAAATTATAAAAATTAAGACAAATAAAAAATTCATTTTTTTATGCACTTATCTGCAATTGCTGTTTTTGGCAGATTTTAATGCAGACACAAATACAACTACTTCTTTAAGCAGATGCCTTAGGACGCAAGGTAGGGTATTTTTGAGAACTTGAAACATTTCATCTTATTACTTTTATCATTACAGGGCCATACTATTATATTTTATTTTGTGCATACAACTTTGGAATTAGGAGTATAACTGACTTAATTGCTATAACCACTTTAAGCAGAAACTTGCAAATACATAAAGATTGTAACAAATATTGTTTTACTAAATACTAAACTTAGAAAAAAAAATTGAAAATACCTCTTTCACAACAACTGGATTCAACTTGATCAGTTTTGGAAGAGCTTCGATAATTTCACCTTTTTTCAGACCATTCAGCACCGGGATAAGGAAGCGGACATCAGAAACTCTTGTTCGATATAGTTCTCTAACTCGGTCCACGAGTTCTGCACTAGGAGCAGCTAAAACAGAAATAATTTAAAAATAAAAATTGTGGAAATTTTAAAATTATCACACATTAGTTTGTTAAGTTGCATTGGACTGAAATGGTAAGAATGGAAAATAAATGTAAATAATAGGGTAAGAAAAGAAAGAAAAAAGTTTACTTACACTTGTCAGTCAAAATATGAATAATGCGTGTAACTAAAGTTTCTGAGCCCTTAGGGCATTCCTCAACAAGTTTCAAGAGTTGAGGTGAGTCCATACCCATTGCTTTGACAGAATACTCCACAACCCTTAAAATTGTCCTTTTGACATCGGCTTGGGTTTGAATATAGACCTGGACAATCTGCCAAAATAAAATCAACAGTTTTAAAAAAGTCTATAATTAAAACAAATAGAAACCATGTTCCAAATTTTGCTATCTCAACATTGAACCTAATTAATAAAAGCTTATTATAAAGGACATCTCATTGGCCATAGGCATAATCAAGAAGAGGTTGGTAGGGAGTGTGGTTAAAAAAGAAAATATTCTTCAACTACAATACTGTTTTTTTTTTCATTGAAATGCTTTATTACTATAGAAAAATTATCCTTATTTAGACCTAAAATTACCTTAAGTAAGATAGTATTATACGTACTTTAAAACTTTGTAAAGATTTTGAACAATGTTAGTACACTAACAGCAAAAAAAGTAGACCACCATACAATTCTTACAAAATACTGAAACAACGGATTTGATATCTAGTCCAAAGTCATTGTTGTGGTGAGAAAAAGTGAATGATAATATGTTAAGTATTCAAGGATTATTATCTCAGAAGGATTAGAGATAGGAGCCTCTGGTCTTCAAGATAATGTATAAATCAGTATCACCATTGTTTTTGCAGGGCCATTTCGTACTATCTACTACATGCCACTCACTCCAATTTTGTTTTCAATTTGTTTACCTGACTTCTCCAAAATAATTTTAGGAAAAATAACATGGTAGTGGATCCATTGACAGCTGCTCAAATCGTTGCTTTAGGAGAAGATGAAAGAAGCCAGTGAAATATCACAAGATCCCCAGGCATTTTTGAGACATCTGTCTTAAGAACTATCCGACATTACGAAAATACTGATCAATACATGAGGAAACTTAGTTCAGACGGCCAAGGGTGAAAGGGCCTCCATACGACAGATTTATTGTTATACAGGAACTAAGAAATCGTAACAAGACAGCTTCTGATTCAGCTTTGTGGTTACGATCTATACAGAATGTGATGGTTTCATCATGGTGAGGTTGGGTGAAGTGAGTCTGCATTCCAGGGTTGCAGCCACCAAGCCTCTTTTGACTGCAGCACATCCGGCAGCTCATCTGCAATTTGCTTTAAATTACCAGCACTGGGCAGTTGAAGAATGTAGCCATGTACTCACAGATGAGTCCAGATTTTCCCTTTGTACTTCAGATGGAAAACTAAGATTGTGGAGGAGGGGTTGCAAATGGTTCACTCAGTCTAATATTTGAGGAAAGGTATTGATCAGTGAAGGCTTTGCATTGGTGTTGGGTGGCACCACCGGTCCTTGCAAACACTTGGTGGCGTTTGGCAGGGCATCAATAAATGCTCTAAGTTACATAACTGATGTTTTATAGGATACTGTTGTCCTTTTTGCCACTTTTATTGGTGAAAATTTCTTATTAATGCATGACAATACCCGCCCTCATAGGCTAAATAATGTAAGTGATTACCAGGAATCGGGAACCTCAACTGGACCGTCAGTAGCCCGGACCTGAACCCAATTGAACACACTTAGGACCAGCTGGCTGGCAGTTAGACGATTAAGGCCTCCATTAAGCCTCCAAGAGCTAAGAACAGCTGTCATGGAAGAGTGGGAGGGATTTCTTCAATATCGCATCGATTACCTGATACAAAGTATGCCAAGAAGGTTGGAAGCTATCATATTGGCAAGAGCACATAACACAACCTTATGGGATATAGTAGTAGTAGGTAGTCGGTTGTTTCAGTGTTTTATAAAAAATCTATGGTGGCCCGCTTTTTATGCTGTTGAGTGTATTTAAGAGATTATAAAGAAACCACAATAAAAAACTAAATCATCAAAATGAAACATCAGAGATTTTCTTATGAAAATATACTATGTGAGTTAAGAACTTTCATAAATCGATAGATAAAAACTTAAAATATATTTTTGAAGATGAAGTAAATTACTTACTCATGAATTAGCTCCTGATTGATGGGGAGAAGTGAGAGATAAAGATAAAGACAAGCCTTTATTGAATCATCAGTCCAAAGTTCAGACAAATGAGGCCTGCCCTTGTGCAATCCAAAGAGAGCCTCTGGTGGTTTGGCTAACTTCAGAAAACCAAGATAATAAATGGCATATTCCTCTATAACTGTTTGAAGGTCCTCTTTTGGATAAAGATCAACTACATGTCCAATAGAGGCTTCTCTAATCTAAAACAAAATCAATTAAAGAACATTTAATATGACAATTTCAAAAGGTACTCCATCCATTTGAGAAAAAATTATGTAAGAGAATAATCTCTAATTAACTTATTATTGTACCAATTTATTTGATTTTTTCTTTTCTTTTTTTTTTTTTTTTTTTTTACATTAAAATCTAGAATTTTTATCTGCTTCATCAATAACTTTATTTTTAAGCTATAGAAGGAAATGTTTTAGTAAAATTTAGAACAAAGCTCGATTTGTACAATATTCTTTTAGGAAATAACTGCAATTTTCCAGCACATTTTTGAAAAACATTTCTGATTTTTAGAAATCCTTGAGAAACTTGTTTGTTTGTCTTCATTGTTAAATACGTTTTCAGATTTCCATAAAACTAAATGATTATAACACATCATTATTATCATAGTTGACCACTAGGGCCCACCACTGATCCTGGGCCTCCTCTAACAGCCCCCATCAGTTTGCAATGTCTTCTGCGGATGCTCTCAATTAGAATACAAATATGTCAAAATATCAATTACATAAAATAATTTCCTATAGTACCTTTTGAAATCAGCATTTCAATTAATGCATTTATTGGGAACTTATGATTCAACCACCAACTGAATGACATGACCTATCATATAAATATCCTACCATAAATATTAAATAAACAAAATTTCAAACAATTTTGATTCAAGTCCAGCTACAAGATAAGTTAACCTATAAATATGTTTTAGAAATTGTAAAGAGGGTTGTGCTCATAAAAATTTCATTATTCTCTCCTTTTTTATTTTTAGTAACTTTGAATTTTCATCCCTAGTTCTCATAATATGAGAGGAAAACCAATAATGTTAAATTGTTGGATGTTTTAGCATTTTTTTATAGCAATAGCATTTCATATCACATCCCAGAGAAATATATAAGGTGGAAATATTAAAATTTATAATCAGTACCCCAAATAACACAAATGATGGAAACATCTTCAAAAGATCTCTCTTTGGCCATTGACCCGTCTATTCAATAAAATTATGAAAATAGAGCTCAAATTATTTAAATAATAACAATCATTTGAGAAATAATAAAACATTAATGTAAACCTGTGAATAAAGATGGACAAAACATCATTACCAACAGAAAAATACATTAAAATATACAAAAACGTATTAGGGATCATCAAACCAATTTTTTTTTTTTTCCATACCATAACAGGAAGTACAATCGAAGTACAACTTTACACATCAGCACGTTTAGCCAAAAGATCCAACAATTCTATATAGCAGTAGTTCCCAATAAGAGGTCTGCGGATCCCTGGGGGTCTCCATACCATGTCCAGAGGAGTGCGTGAAGTCATAGTGAAATCATTTTAAATTACCTTAACATAAATATTTGTGAAGCCTTGGTTTTTAATAAGTATCATACATACTCTGTGGAGACTAATTCAATATTATATTGATATAATTGCTAGAGATCACTGATAAATGACTGCTATTGTACAATCACAACAACCATAAAATTGGTCATTTTATAAGACTGCTATTGTACAATCACAGCAACCATAAAATTGGTCATTTTATAACTGCTTGAAAATATTGAGCCCAAATGACAGATGTACTTCACATAAGAAAATAAAAAATATGGGTCAATCAATTTGAAATCGTCCAGACCCTGCTGCTCAACATTTTTTATTTTCCTGATTTTGTTACCAGTTATTCTCTCTATCCTATCATGAATAAAAAATTATGTATACATTTTTTTTTCTGCCTAATATTTTTAGTGATGCAACGGTTGTAAGTCAGGTTCGCAGCTGAAAACATGTGTTGACAAAATCTCTAATTCTAGTGATTTTGCAAATACTGAATAAAAAAATAAACTAACAATATAAGGATCTGCTTTACACTTTTTGTCATCACAAAACATTACTTAAATGGTCAAGAAAGTGGTTAAAAAAATTCTTAAAAATTAATAAAATACAAGACTTTTAGCGACTTTTAAGTTTAATAAGAATAGGAGATTCACTATTGGTTATTTTTTAAGGCATAGCTTAGTCACATTCCACTTCCTGCAAAAAAATTTATATTAAAAACAAAGTCCTTTTTTGTATATAAATTTTCAAAAATAGCAAAAACCCGTTTTTCATAAAGTTTACTCGGTAATGTGTCAAAAGGGATTTAGAGACAAATTATGAAACTGATACAGATTATACATCTATACAATGTGTATGAGTGACATAAATTTGGTGACTGAGGCTCAACTGGTTCCTGGGTTATAAAATTCACTAAGCTGTTAAAATAATGTTTTCTAAGAAAATTATTAACTCTAGTAATTTTGTGTATTTCAGAATGAAACAAAAACTGGAGTGTTGATGAGAGTACTGTATACAGCTTTGGTCCTTAAAGTAGCCAAATAAATTGTTTAAAAAATTCGCCAAAATTTACATTAACTGAAACTTATAGCACGCTATAACAAGGGAGGTTGAAAAAGATTCTCAAGGTTACTTTTTTTTCTTTTATAGTCCCATCGTTGAAATGCTTTTTGAAGAAATTTTGATTGTGTAAGCATTATGCTATTATAAAAATTAATTTATTAAAGAAGGGTTATCGCCAGGTTCAGCAATATTAAAAGTGGCATATCGCAAAAGGGGCCGAACGAAAAAGGATGATACTCATACAGATTATACCTATATAAAATAAGTACTAAATGTCTCAAATAAAAAAAATATTAAGTAAAACCTTTTTTTTTTTTCATTTCCATTTCTGGCATATTGAGTTTCGATAAGAGTGGTGTATCGCTTGAAATGTACTTGATATGTTGTATCCCTCTAAAAATCTAAATATATATATATATCTAATATTTAGGATTTGGATTTTGGATTTTGGGGGTCTTTGCTATTGAATAATTGGATGAAGGGATCAGGAAAAAAAATTTGTTGGAAACTACTGCTATATAGAATCATGTTGACTACTAATGAAACCTAATCTTTAAACTTTGAAGATTTTGGTTTTTCCAGTATCTAAATAAATTTCTCGATATAAGAAAAGATTATATAAGTCATGCATAGATCGTCCACTCACTTGGTAAAAATATAAAACACATCAAATATATTAATATCAATCAAATAAACATGAATATAATTAAATAATAACTGTAAAATTACCTCAGATGCCTGATGGGACGTATTATCCAAAAGGACGTTTAAAAAGTACAGCTGCTTCATCGGCCTCATGAGGACTAGTTTATAAATAATACTTAAACCTAAAGTTTCGGTAGTGCTAAAATTTTTTATTAGATTAATTACTTCGTCGCTTAAAAGAGGCATTTCAAGGCAGATTCTTGTTAAAATCCTAAAAAAGAAAAACAAATATTTAAAATAAATTTAATAAAATGTGAAAACAGAAAATAAAGTAATAACCCATAATAGCATGATCATATTTTATCATGGCTGTTGGCCAAGAAACAGTACGAATCTTTATGTCTACTGAACAATGTTGTGATATATTAAGTAAGCAGAAAAAAAAATTGAGGAAGATCAAGAAGGCGCAAGGTGATCGGCCGATGAGAAAAAGGAATCGAAATGAGCAATAGACCGGGCAATGGTTCTCTTCTGTCGTTAGCCGTGGATAAAGCCAGATGGTGGAGACACGTGAATGGATTATGCCACCAACCATCAAATCACTTATGATTTCAAGCCATCATGAAGATTAGTGCGCTAAAACGTTGAAATTAAGGAGTTTGAAGACATCATTTTGAAGAATAAGGATGAAAAATCAACAGAAGAAAACAAATTCAGATAATTTATAAATTTTTAATATATTCAAATTTATATAGTTTTTAAGTTAATTTAAGCTTATGATTATATATTGCAGCATGTGTGAAATAGAATATAAGTTTTTTTACATTAGCCAAGATTCAGAGTTATTAGGTTGTTTCACATGAAACAATTTTTTTTATAGTTTTTATAGTTTCTGAAATACATAAAGGATGTTGCAGGTCTCTGTTGTTTTCTTCTGAATGTTTACGTATTTAAAGTAAACAGTTACTAATCCTCTACCTTTGTATTATAAACATCAGCTTCCCAATCAATTACCCACTTTTTAGTATACCTCCAAATATGAACATGGAAACACGCGATTTTCGGGTAATATTTTTTTATGAGTTTAAACTCGGCCATTCAGCAGCTGAGGCCGCTAGAAATATTTGCAAGGCGTTAGGGGAAGGGAGTGTTAATTAACGGACCATTCGCCGTTGGTTTGCTAAGTTTTCAGCTGGGGATACCGACTTGGGAAACTTGCCCCGAGGAAGACCTCCGTCCGAAATAGACAACAATGTCCTCAAACATGCAGTAGAAGGAAACCCTTACCAAACAGTTAAAGGACTCTCAGCACAACTAAATGCAAGTGCATCTACCGTTTCCAGACATTTAAAGTATATTGGGAGAGTAAAACAACTCGATACATGGGTACCTCATGATCTCACTGAGCGGCAGCAAGACCCATGTTTCAAAACATGCCATGCAAAAATTGAAAGAACTGGGCTACGAAGTTCTTCCACACCCACCATATTCTCCCGACTTGTCTCCAACAGATTACCACCTATTCAGAAATTTAGACAACTTTGTCAAAGGAAAAACCTTTTTGAAAATGATGATCAAGTGAAAAGTGCGTTTTCAGATTTTGTTTTACTTCAAAGCTCAGGGTTTTTCAGTTCGTAGATAAAAAAGTTGGTGTCACGTTGGGAAAAATGTGTAGAAAAAGAAGGTAAATACTTCTAATATAATTATCTTATTTTCATATCGTATTTTTAATAAAAATCCTTTACCTTGAAAACGGACATTTCATATGACACAACCCAATATTAATTTGAAAACCCTAAATTACCATTACATAGTTCTTTTTCACAATTAAAAAATAAAATATTATATAATATATATATATATATAATATATATATATATGTGTGTGTGTGTGTGTGTGTGTGTGTGTGTTTTTTAGATAAAACAATAAAATCTTCATAATGAAGAATCTAAATAGAAGAGGTTGGTCGATGAAAGGGTTATAAGAAACTTAGGATTAAATTGGGTATGTTTTCAAGAATTAAAGTAACAAAATATTTTTAACATAACAGAAGTTTACTAATGAAGTTTTAACTTATAGTTAGATCTTGTTTTACAATATTTTTTTTTTTTTTTTGGTAACTCCTAACCCTGACATTTCACAAAGTACAACCTGATTCAATCAATCAATAAGCGAAATTAGGTCCCACCTCTCATTATCATATGAATTTAAACCGATCGTGCTACTTATTAATTCCTCATAATATATCCTATTCAAGACATGAATAATAGAGGAAAAATAATTAAAAAAATATATTCTATCAACACAAAAAAAATAACTTACACATCACGCTCTTTGAGCTCCTTATTCCTAATTATTCCATTCATTATGGTAGTCACAAGGCTATCGTATTGTAGTTCATTAAATTTTGATTCATCCATCTGGCTTGGAGGCCTCTTTGTGAACCCTTGCATATAACTATATTCTTCATATATCCAAGCAAGAGCAAGATTAATTTGATTTCTAATATCACCCATAATGAAATTCAGGATAGCTAAAAATGAAAATAGACAATTATTACAAGATATAAGATTTTAAAAAATGTTCTGTCAGTGAGTACAAACAGGAAAAATATTTAAGTCAAAAATATTTAATTCTTCTAATATTTGAGATGGGGGAGCCTAGTGGCTGCGTGGCTAGCAAGCTGGTCTCTCACGCTAAAGGTTGTGAGTTTGAATCCCAGTCCCTGGGGGACTTTTTCAAGCATTTAAATTGGTGGCCACTCACAAAAACTTAGAAACAAAAGACATAGGGGTTGATGACTCTACCTTATAAAATTCATCTAGAATGCGTGTGTATTTCCTCAGGAGAATACACCATGCAGCCAAGGCCCTACATGGCATGACACGCCACTGTAAGAATGAAAGAGGTGTGGTTCATGGAGGTGGAAAAGGATTTACAGGAGGTAGGGATCACATGGACAGATGTTCAAAAGCATGATCCTCTTAAAAAGGAACTTCAAGGACTCCAAGTTTCCAGGAAAACCCCAAGCGCAAAACAGGCAAGAGGTGGACAGAAGAGCGGAAACAGGAACATGCAAACAGATGAGACAATACTGGGACAAAACAAAACATAAGTAGCATGGTCCCAAGTTGGCCATAATGGAAAAAAAAAAGGGGGGGTTCAAAACGGTGATTTAAAGGAGATGCTCAGCTATTTTCATTTCACATTTCTAAAGACCAGTTGACCAAACCAGTCTTTCAAAACTTCAGATATATGCGATAGTACCTTTGAATTTTAAAAATTACATGTTTCAATTTTAAAATAAAATTTCTACTAGTTAAAATTTATAAGCAAATTTGAGTGATAGTGTTTTCCATGTATTACTCATCAAAAACTATTTGTAATGTGTATGTGAGTTAAAGTAAAAAACTTATGAACTATTTTTTTTTTTTTTTTTAATAGTTTTAATCTTGCCATCGCCAATCCTTTCATTTCAAAATCTTCAATAAATACATCAGTTTTAAACAGACTCAGAGAGGATCCTATACTCATGCCTTCTTTCTGTTTGGTGTTTTCCTGTATTATGTTTCAGATTAAGTATAATGATTTTAGACAAATTTTAGACAATCTGAGTCCACAAGACTAAAAGAACACATCAGAAGTAAAATAAAGATGGAAAGCAAACCATCGGCAGAAGAAGAACACAATTCACATTATACAGTTTGACTAAATCAAATTACTTAACAAATACAAGAACACGACAAAGAAAAATATGAGTAGCAATAGAAATAACCAAACATCCAAAAAATTTCAACAGAGGATGGATAGAACCTAAGAAAATTATGGCTCCCACCAATACTGACAATAAAAAAGAAACCTGAGGACTAAAACCAAAACAAGACAACGACATATGATGACATCCAAACAATATGATGACATCACCTACTGGTCAATCAGATTCATAGAAAATGAGGCTCCGCCCCATAATTGTGAGTAAATACCAATGTATAGAACAACATCCTCAACCTTTAAACTGATCCCTGAAAAAGCTGGCCGCTTGACTGGCGAATAAATTGAAAGCACATTCGAAACTGAAGATGACTATGAAGATAACAAAGATATAGCCTGCGGAAGCCTTAAGAAGTACAATAAAGATAATTTATTTTATATTCAGCTCCATACCATACCATCAGTAAATTTTGTTTACTTTGTTATTAGTTAATAATTTTTTTTTTTTAATATTAGCCCTGTAATTTGGATTTTTCAGAAGGAACTTACTCTGCTTAACTTTCTGGCCAAATGAAGCAGCAAAAGAAGCCAAAATTTTCGACCGCACTCGGCTCACCCCTCCTGTTATCGCACTTTCTTCAGATGATAATATCCTTTGAACTGCACCTACTTGTAAGAACTCACGCATATCCTAAAATAAACAAGAAGAAAACGTTTATTTAAGGTTTAACAAAAGTTGTTGTTTTTTCTGAATTATTTGAATGAATAAGTACTTACAGTTGACATGGGTTTGTACATTTCTTGTTTAAATGTTCTACTGGCAAGCAAAGTTTTGGAACTTGAATTAGTACTTTCTTCTTCAGGACTGACATTTTCATCAGGAGCAGTACTGTTTGCTACTCCATTTTCTTCCTCTTCATCATCATCAACAGTCCTCTAAAAATTCAGATAATTTAATTTTGGTATATTAATGAAACTTATTATTAATTTCCGCATAAGTAAAATAAAATACAACTGCATTAGAAATTAACGAAAAAACTTATGTCTTCAGTAGAAAATAAAAATTAGAGATGGTTTTAGAATATCTCATTCAAAAACTAGTCAATATCCCGGTAAAATAACTGAATTTGTGAGAATTAATTAGGAAAAATTCATATCTGCTACATTTAAAGTATTAAAGACAATACAAAAATCAAATTTAACAAGTGTAAAACGATATAATTATAATCATATATAATAACGACTCAATAATTTTTTTTTCCAAAATTAAACATAGCCGCATGTTTTTTAAGAAATGTTGAAAAAATTACACAAAAAAATAATATTATATATATTTTAAATTAAAGATAATCACATAAAAATCAATTAAAAAAATATATAGAAGTTTAATTTCTCTCGTAAAATTAATTATAATATTAATTTTCAAAACTATGACCACTGTTGATTTGTGTCACCACTGTTTTACGGGAAAAATTTTCCACTTCATGTAATCTCACAATGTTAATTGTTCCCGATAGCAAAACGCTTAAAATTCGACATGATTAAAATTTTTATTCTGGTAATAGTTGAAACTGCTTGCCGAGAACTAAGAAATTTTTTTTTTTTTTTTTTTTTTTTTTTTATTGATTTTATTTCTTTGTTTTATTAAGAGTATGATATAAATAAGTAGATAAAAACAAGAATATTCAATTGGATCAAATTCATTACCATAAAAATTTAAGCATAAGTGATACAATTTCTATGACCATGAATGTAAATAAATAGAAGTTAAAACAAAACGTCTAAATACCAGAACAGGTTTCTGCGTCTTTGCTATTGTTGCACCCGGCCCAAGACCAGCTGCATTAAGTTGAGTAGCCAACAGCCTAGCTACGTGCTTGATCTGGGCTTGTGTACCAGCAGCAGCAATAGGTGTGTATGTTGCATTAAAAACAGATGGCATTGTTTCTGGAAGATGATTCTAAAAAAAATAATTATTATTTTTAACAATGAGTCAAATCATAATTCAAGATGCTAGCTAAGTGTTAAGTGATCATTTTTTAAATATTTTTCATGAATGAAGAAGTAATTAGATGTTTAATTGCATATTACTTTCAAACTATAATGGTCTATTAAGAAACAAAAGTAATTTGAGAAGAAACATTTTCATAAATGAAAAAAACAATAATTTAAAACAGAGTAAGAAGTATTGCGGGTCAAATACATAATTCCATTTTAATTAAATGAAAAATCAGAAAAAGTAAAATTTTAAAAAACTTTTAGCAAGTGGATTTGCATTCCATATGACCTTGTTATGGATGGCTAGATACTTCGCAATTTATGTAATGAATGCGTTAACATATTTTAAGTGTTTTTATTACATTTAATATTACAGTTAATGATCTTTTTGAATGAAGAAATTTTTTCATATTATATTTTATTATTTATAGATGTACAGCTAATCTTCTAAAGTAACGCAGTTCAGTGAATAAAAATATAAAATTTGAAGAGTTAATTTATATGAATTGAACTTTCAATATATAATTTATCTTTTATTAGCCTGAAATAAAAATATGTAAAATAAAGTTATTAAAAAAACTACATACTAATGTTGAAGCTAGACAAAAGACTTTTATGAAGAACCTATTAAATCTTAAAAAATGTTCTAGAACAACATAAACTGTCAGTTAGAGTCAGCATGAATAAGATAATTAGAGAAAGGATTCTGTAAGGACATATATACAAGGTGTGTTAAAAAAATAAGGTGACTTAGTATTTTTAAGAAAAAATATGTATTTATTTATCAATATTTATGTTGTCCCCTTCAAAGTAATCCCCCTCAGATACAATACACTAATGCCACTTTTACAATACACTTCTCATAAGCACTTTTCAGTATAGCCTTGAGCTCTTCCAGCGATGCAGTCTTTATCTCCTCAATTGTTGCAAATCTCCGTCCTTTCATAGGTCTCTTTAGTTTTGGAACAAGAAAAAGTCACATGGGGCCAAATCCAGTGAATATGGTAGCTGAGGCATGATTGTGGTATTGTTTTTGGCCAACAAATCTCTCACAAGCAAAGATGATTTTCATGGCAAATTCAAATTTCATGGCACGAGCCAAGCAATATACCGACATCCTCAGCAACTTCTCTGATAGCGTTTCGACGATTTTCCAAAACAATTTTCTTCACTGCTTGAATGTTTTCATCAATTGTTGACCTGCTTGGGCATCCAGAGCGAGATTCGTCATTGGCATCTTCTCGGCCATCAAGAGTTTTTACCATCGAAGAGTTTGTATCACTTGTAAACATTTTTTTTACTCAAACAGCTTCACCGTATGCCACTGTCAACATTTCAAGTGTTTCGGAGCACTTTATTTTATTTTTTACACAAAATTTGATGCAAATCCTTTGATCCGTATTTTTCTAAAGAAAAAAATCGCCGAGCACGCAAAACACTTATAGCCTTTACGCCTCTCACAACCAAACAAAAAATACTATACACTTGAAACTTGGTACAGATGTTTGAGAAGAGTGTAACAATATAACAAAACAAAAAAATCGATAATCGAAAGTACGTTGCCTGTACAATTTTAACAGTCACTTTACATTTTGAACACACCTCGTAAATCAATACATAATATAAAATCAATTATAAAAGGAGATTTTTAATAGTTTATTTGAAATATAAAATAATAATAAACCTAATAAGATAGGAACTTTTGTTATTTCTATAGTGTTTGAAAACATACTCTGCAAAATCAAATTTTCTTTATATGAGAAAATTAAATTTTTTCAATCTATGTTTCACTTTAAAATAATAAACCAATTTTGATTCATGTTTTTCATTTGTACCGATGATTAAATATAGTAATGAACGTATTTTCTTGCTAATTTCACTTCTCCTCACGATAAACTAAAACTCCCAAACCGATAAACTCTAAATTGGTCAGATAGAGCTTTTTTTAAACATAAATGACACCTCACCTCATTCAAATTGCACCTGTGCGTAGCAAGGACAAGTCGACTAGTATTCTATAAATGAAACAATAAATGGATCATCATACCATTGCCATGATAACTAAGTTGGCAGCTAATTCAGGAGTGAGCCTTTCTGTGATAAATGTTTCAGTAATATCAATAGCAGATTCATTCATAGATAGATCTTCTTCTAATCTGACTTTTTTAGCAGGAGCTGATGAAATCATTTTTTTAAGACGTTTTCTACCTTCATCAAGTTTGGGATATGCTTTCATAACCTAGAAAAAAAAGCAACTATTAAATAAAAGATTGGTCTATACTACAATTCTTTTAAATACAATTTAGTTCCTATAAATAATTGTGTTAATTTAATGTTGTAAATGCATAATATAAATAGTAACTAAAAAACGGCAATCTGAGTTTTACAAAACATTAAAATTACAAATGAAAATGAATTATTAATTCTGAATAACAAATTTTAAAATATCAATATTTAAAATAAAATCTCATATTAATAAAGGTAATTATATTCATTTAAGTTTAGATTGATTATCAGGAACTTTTAATGTAGTTCTAGACTTCAGTTTTTTCCAAGTTTTATTAATTCGTTCACAACATTAAGTAGAAAGAAGAAAAAGGACAGAGACGACCATTCAGTATAATGCATACCTCATGCGTTGTGGCTCCCAAATCTGTAAGCAAGGTAGTAATATTCATCTGATACTCAGATGCTGATGGATGCTTCAATAGATTAAGCAAATTTACTTTTAAATGTTTTCTAACTGAGTTCACCTGAGATGTAGATAACGTAGGAGGGAGGTTCACTAAAATTTAAAAAAATTCTATATAAAATCATGGGAAAAAACAGCAATATATAATTAATAAAATTTATAATGAGTCTTTTACTGCATTACTAGATTAAATATAGGGATAAAGATCTAAGTAGCTCAAAGAAATGTATGGTCTAAAAAATAAAAATATCTAACCAGATAATTTAATATATCTCAAAAAGAAGTGTTCTGTAAAATATAAGAATATCTCCATGCAAAAACGATGAAAACTCTCTTTCAAGATTGTACAAATGATTGAATCAGTGACAGCATTAACAAAGCTGTGTCTTAACATGTTTTTATTACCTGAATACAGGTAATGAAGGATGTCATAAATATATATGATATGGTAAGAAACCAGCTTAGCTGAACATCTAGTTTTTCAGTTTATAGAGAAATATATACGTTTTATACAAAGAATAATAATAGTCATACTAAGTATGGTTGAAAAATATATTATTTTTGATTTCTGTACATCGAAAAATAGCAAATGGTTTATAGATGAAAAAATATTTCAACTTATTTTGATCTAGACACATTCAACAAATAAATTTTCAGAACAACAGTCCTAACAATTAAAGAGTTGTTTGGAGTAAATCGAGTAGTTTTATAAATTTTCCGTACAGTTAGTCACAAAAAATGTTATTTTATTTTACACAGTTACCAACAAAAAGATAACTGTGAAGAAAGGCATATCTAATATTTCTCCAAACATTTTTATTAATTAATTAATTAAAAAAATTTTATCATCTATAATAAACTATAGAATATATTCTATTCTTGTTAGCCATCCTCATTGTTGCACATAGTTTTCTTTAATAACAAAACAAACTCTGAATAAATTATCTGTCAAACCTCATAAATAAAAACTTAATTAATTTATGTTAAATAAAAACTAAAAAAATTAATATTACTTACTGTGCAAAGTTTCCAATGCTGCAACCACTTTACCCATGAAATTTGGACGAAGCTTAGCAATCGTTGTCAAGGAGCCCATACAAGCCATTAGATTAGCACTGCTAATGTGAGGTGAACCATGAAATTTCAACATAAGATCAAAAACAGTCCTGCAAAATAAAAAGAGATATTTACAGCAAGTCGCAAATAATATTCAAAAACAATAATACTGAAGGATAAGCAGATACATACATGGCTTCTTCTTCCAATTTTCTTCGTCGAGCAACTTTTAAAGTTAAAGGTACATCTTCAAGAGAAAAGTCATTAGTTCTATTAGTGCTGTCAGGTTCACGATAGGTCTGGAGTAAAACTATCATTTCCAAAAATTTAACTATTTGCGTCCTCAAACTAGAATAAATTAAAATGAATTAAAACATGAAAGTATATTCATTGTAAAATTAGAGATATGTAGCTCAGAGATAAAATTTTGAATATCATTAAAAATGAAGACAACTCACCCGTCATTATCACTGTCAACCATATTGATAATAAAAGCTTTGATATCTACAAGATTTGACCAAACTGTCTGCATTTTTTCATTCACCGACTGTGCTTTCGAAAGCCACATAAGAGTATGACGATAAAGTTGTGTAACACACTGCACAACCCTTTTCTGCACCCTTGGAGCAGTATCTTGAACAAGGGCTTGAATATTTCCAATTAAATGAGGCAAAATTTCAGAATTACGTTGCTAAAAAGGTTTACTTAGATTAATAAAAAGGAGATTAAAAAAAGGAGCTACAACTAAACTAAAATTAACATTCTTAACCAAAACCATAATAGAAAGTAATACTTACAAGGCTTCTTCAATAAAACCAACCACAAATCTTCGAACTTCTGCATTTCTGTCACTTTGAAATGCGAGAATATCTGGAAGGAATCTTTCTAACAAATCAGGACCATTAAGGATTAACGCCTGAATTTTCTGCAGTTTCTCAAGTTTTTCATTGATTTCATTGATCATTACTGCTTCATTAATCAAATTAACAATCTACAAATGATCATGATGCCAATCAGATTCACTTTTAAAGTTAAAACATAAACATAAATGTCTTAAAAAAATAAAAAACTGCAGCACAAAAAAAATTGCAGCAATTTAGCTAATATAACTTTATCCATTACTAAATTTGTTCAATAATGAACCTTTGACAACCAGAAACCTGTAAGCGCAAGGGCAGATCAGTTTATCTTCACAGTGGATATAATTAGTTGACTGTTGAGAATTACTGGATGGAATTAGCCCGGGTGGCAGTCAATAAATGAAACTTTTTTAACTACATTTTTTTTCTAGTTTCCATTAGTCCACGATACGACCTGATGATGACCCACAATAGGGGTCAAAACGCTGGCAAGCAATAAATAGTTGAAACTTTGTAGTTGTTTCATTTACTGTTTGCCACCCAGACTAATTCCAGCGCATCTGTGCTCTTGACAGTTTTAAAATAATCACAACACATGCTGGAACAAAGTATCAATAGTAAGTTAATTTGCAAATAAATCATAAATAGTGTGCATGAGGTAAGTTACAAATTTGGTCAGTAATAAGTATTACTCTTATAAAATATAAGAGGTATTCAGTCAATCATGAAGGATAATAAATATAAACTTAATTTCACTTCACATGTTAAAATCTTGACAAATACATAAAATATGGCATCTTAGATTCAAATACTAGATACTATTTTACTGAGCTTAAAATAAATTAATATATTCTCAATACTCACTTCTCGGATTTTAAATCCTTCAGGACCATTTTCATCAAGAAAAAATTGAACAGCAGCACTTCTCCTAAGATCATCATTAGCATATTGGTTATCCATTGCCTCCAAGTATTTTTAAGCACCTTCAAATCACAGAGTTTTGGTTTTCTACTTTTCTAGAACTTTGGGTAAAATGCAATTCAAAAAGCCCTAGACATAAACCATCAAACTAGAGTCCATGTATATTGTGACTAATGAAATTGATAAACCTATGAATTTTAAAAATCAATCAGTCTAAATCCTATAAAATAAAACCTACGAAAAAAATATTTTTTAATCTCATCACAGTTGCGGAACAATACTGCTAAATTCATTTAATCACTTCCAATATTAGATATTCTATAAATGTTTTACAGGTTTATGTCAATAATGAGGAGAAAACTAAAAATAATAGTAAATATGAAACGTCCTTCTCCTCATAATAATGGCTTGTCGCTCAACAAGCAACACAAATCAAAGCCATTTATTATTCCAACATTGGATGGTCTTGGATATACAGTACAATTGGCAGATACAAGTATAGGTTATAAAAATCCGAGGTTTCTCATGAGCCGGTAAACAATGGCTAAACAAGCCAGGGTTGCTGTATTATAAACACTTATTGTTAATAAAAATAATATATATTTATAAAATCTTCCATAAAAACAAAAAAAAAATTAACGAAAAATTCAAATAAATCTATATCACTATTTTGTCTAAAAATCTTTCAATTAGTTAATTTTTTTTTTTTTTTTTTTTTTGCAAAGTTTGATTTCATTATTTAAGTTATTTTTATTTAATCAGTGTATTTTTTTTTTCAGAGTGTTTCAACATTAATGGATTCAATGAATAAGTAAATTTCGAGATTGAAAATTTTTTCTTGAAATTTATTACTGGGAAAAAGATATGAGATTTTTTATTTCACAAGAGAAGGAATGAAACAAGCACTGAATAAGTTAATTTTGCCCCTCAGGCAAAATTCTTAGCTCCATCCCTAAATTTACTTTTAAATGATAATTTGAGATAGACACTCAATTTTAAAACGCAATGGCTCCTGGTTCAACAAAGCTAGAATTAAAAACCTTTTAGACATTGTTGAAGTTTTTACTCCGTTAGTTACCATCGGATTGTGTGGGATCACTTGTAGCTGGGTGGCTAGCGTAACAGCCTCCCATGCTAAAGGTCACGGGTTCAATCCCGCAGGTGGTCCTAGGATTTTTTAATGGGAGTAAAAAATCCTTAGTTACGCCGTCCTTCGGAGGGGACGTTAAAAGGTGGTCCCGAGCCTGTGCGATGTCAGGTACTCGTTAAAGATCCCTATCCTAATAAAACCTGGATAGGCAAAATTTAGGACTCCCACTGTAGTATCGTCCGATTAGCCATAGCAGCATAAAGTGACGTTAAATAAATAAATAAACAAACAAAACCATCGGATTGTTCCTTTATTGCTCAACATTATTATGTCAGTACATCTTTTTGTCTGGAGGTAAACGTACAAACCATCGGGGAGGAAGCAACGCTAATTTTCCTCTCCTGACTGCTTCAATCCACCAAACATTTTGTCACCAGTTTATAATTTATATAAAGCTCGGGCGTAGGCAGACGAGTTCAAGGGGGGAGCGGTCCCCTATCTCCTAAAAGTTGGTGGGACTAATAAAAATTGCGAAAATAAAAGATAAAAACTAAAATAATTTGTTAGGATAAAGGTGTAGTTAGAGCTTTTATTTTCATTATTTTAATTTTTGTTCTAATTATAATTTTTATTTTTAAATTAATGTGCATATGGACCATGTATGAAAAACTTACTTAGATTTTCGATCAAATACCAATTAATGACCCAAAACCTGCTTCTCTGAGGATAAAATTACCGCCACTAATCTCTCTACAGACCAATCCCCAACATCCACCTTCTTTAATGCCCACAGTTCAAGACCATTTCTCATTAGAAGCTCATGCTGAACCTCATCAAACCCTCAGAGAAAAATCCTACCCACTCCGAGAGGGATAAATCCTTTATCCCTAGATACTCCTGCCTATCCTTATTAACCTCCAACTGATATAACATCTATTCTTTCATCCTTCCTTCTAGACCTCCAAAACACCATCAAACCACTCATCAATCTCCTTACAAATCTCCTATCACAGCTTCCTATTAATCTTCCAAGATGAACAAGCAGACCCTAGCTATTCTACTATGGAATTCCAATGGTCTGAATAATCACAAAAACGAACTAGACATCTTTCTTCACTACAATCACATTGACATTACTCTGATTACTGAAACTCATTGCACAACTCATTCTCACTTTTACATACGGGACTACATTACTTACAAATCAAATCATCCAGATAACACATCCCATGCAGGCTCATGTATCCTTATTCACAAATCCTTACCCCACTCTCTGATTCCCTCCACTCCAACAGACACCATTCAGTCAACCTCTATCACCTTATCCTGCCACCCCTTTACCACAACGATCTCAGCTGTATACTGCCCTTCTGGTAATTCCTTATCCTATAATCACCTTGATACCTTATTCAGATCCTTTGGTCCGCGCTTCACTGCTGGTGGAGACTATAACGCCAAAGATCAACGGTGGGGATGTCGAACGTCCGATACTCGTGGCAGGATTCTTTCCCAGATCACCCACTCCAATAGCTATTCCGTCCTTTCACCCTCAGACCCTACTTATTGGCCAACATCCCTTAAAAAACGCCCTGATATACTTGATATATTCGTTACATCCCAAATACCTAGAGTCCAAACCACGATAAGAACCTTAGATGACCTTTCCTCAGACCATAGTCCAGTTCTGCTTCTCATGCATTCCAATCTTGTTCCGAAACCTTCTTTTCCTTCACTGATTACTGGACATGTTAACTGGGACAATTTTCGGCTTGACATGGAAAGCAAACTTGACTTGACAATTCCATTAAAAACCACACAACACATTGACTCAGCCATTGAACAACTCACAAAAACAATTGAGACAGTTATCAAAAACAACACATCACACCCTACAAACAAAAACCCTCAAGACCTTGACAATAACTTGCCACGACGTATCCGAATACTTCTAAAAGAAAAACGACTAGCAAGGATTAAGTGGCATAAAACTAGGTACCCATCTGACAAAGCTCGTTACACCCAACTTACTAACAAATTAAAAAAATAAATAAGAAAATTTAAAGTACAAACTTTACAGAACTTTACAGAAAACCTAAACACCTCTGATAAATCCTTATGGATAACAACCAAAAAACTCCTTAAATTTAAATCATTTAATCACCCGCTCCTCAATGAATTCAATAACTGGTCACGATCAGATCAAGAAAAGTCACAAATATTTGGTAAGCACCTCTTCAATATTTTTAACCCTCATCCAGATATCCTAAATCCAACCCACATTGAACATGTTGAGGCAGAACTAGCTATTCCACTCCAAATGTCCCTCCTCCTAAAGCCTTTCATCCTTCTGAAGTCATAAACATAATTAAAAAATTACCTTCCAAAAAAACTCCTGGCCATGATCTTATCACACCTCACATCCTAAAACAACTTCCTCGAAAAGCCGTCGTTTTCCTTACCTATATATACAATGCACTCTCAGATCCACTACAATACAACAATGTCACCGCGTGGTGGATGTAGTGTCCTCCACATTGGAGCGCGGAATGTACTGCACTGGAGCCTTTCTTGATGTAGAACAAGCATTTGATCGAGTCTGGACTGCTTTACAAACTCCGTCAATTCCTCACCCCTACATATTTCCTATTAATACGTTCCTACCTTACTGGCAGAACCTTTATGGTAAACCACAACTTTTCCTACTCATCCACATTTTCCCTATCTGCTGGAGTGCCTCAAGGTAGTATCTTAGGTCCTATCCTCTACTCTCTTTATACAGCTGACATTCCACTCCATCCTCGCACAGTCCTCAATACTTATGCTGATGACACGTGTGTCTTATCCGTCCACAATGATCCAACTACTGCATCCCAAACCCTTCAGTCCCACATCAAAGCCATAGAAGAATGGTGTCAAAATTGGAGGATTAAAATAAATCCCAACAAATCACCTTTACCCTTCGTCGCAAACCGATGACTTCCTGCCCCCCAGTATCCTTTAATAACATTACCTTTACTTCAGTAGAACAAATCCGATACCTAGGTCTCCTTCTTGACAAGCGCCTTACTTGGAATCCTCACACAAGACTGAAACGACAAGAAACTGCTCGAAGATATCGATTACTACAACACTTACTAGACAAACGTTCAGAAATTCCAGTACATTACAAAAGACTCATCTATATCACAATAATCAGACCTATTTGGACATATGGAATCGAGCTTTGGGGCTCTACGAAACCATCTAATTCCTCCCGCATCCAGTCCTTACAATCCAAAATCCTTCGCAAAATCCTGAATGCTCCTTATTTTGTCACAAATCAACTCCTCCATAATGACCTAAACATCCCATTTGTTGCAGACATAGCCCGTGATAGATACTCCTCTTTCCATTCTAAACTCCCTGCCCATACAAACCCACTTGTCCGTAATTTATCTTCCTCAGATATCCCTGATAACCCTCCAAGGCGACTGAAAAGAAGGTGGCCTCGGGGAAACTCCAAGGTGATGAACACATCGATCAGGTTCTCAAATTTCCCAACATCAAAATTTAAAAAAAAAATCACATTTTTATAAAATCCCATATTCCTTAGTATATTAAACGCATGAATTCAAATTCGGGTATGGTTAAAATTTTATATAATAGTTCGCCTGAAGGGCACCCAAAAAGTAGTGGAGTGGGTATTTCTGGTTAGTATGCGAACTCCCTCCGCGAGGTGGAACTCTCTGCTGACGGAGCTAGATATAGTTTGTCCCTCGATGGGGATGGTACGGCAGATGCTGGTGAATTCCTTAAGCAAATCGCCTATCTTTCAAAGATGGATGCGGTCATCTCCACTCACGACAAATTATCTGAAAACTCGCACGGAGGGTACGTCGCGGACTAAGTACTACCGTCACTATATTGTGACCGTGTTGACTGTTCCTAATAAAAAAAATAAAACATGAACGTGAGAAATAAGACGATTCGTGATCGAATTCAGCAGTTGTGAGAAACGGTGCCGAAAGGAACATCTTTTTACAAAAATCGTGGAGACTATTATATACATCCTGAGATGCAAAATTAATTAGTTAAAGCTTAATATGAAGTGAAGAACAAGGGGTCTCGCTGGCTCACGGTTTTAGATACTTTCAGCTTATTAACCGTGACATATCCTTGCCATAAAAACGCCTGGGGCAGTCTGAGATGGCATGTTTAGTTGGAGGTCTTGTAATCTTGTAAGTGCCTCATAGCATAACGGCAGACTGAGAGAAAATTCCGGAACGTCCGAACCTTCTCGGAATGTTCATAATGAAGATGAAGAGGCATTTCAACACCTCGAGTAAACCACTTGGGCCTGGAGCTATTGAACGCCGCCACATTTTCGGTCGTTCCAATTGCATAGAGGGCCATGAAACGGACAGCACCAATGCCTCCATTGGTGTTGGCTTACAACAGCATTCATTAGGCTCAAGGATTCACGCGAGTGGAAGTGGTTCTCGGACACCCCTTATGTAATATGGTAGATTTACTATCGAGTCCATACACACAACTCCGAGAAGCGGTATTCTACAAACGTGAGCATCATGCTGAATTTCTCAGAAAGTACACTTTATCGGGAAAATATTTTTCGACCGAATCGCTTGGATTCAGCTGTAGCAGAAAGAGTCGCATATGATAGTATACTGCTGCCCATCGTCTAGTCGCCGTAAATTATCAATCATAAGTAGGGCCCTTCCAAATGATAGCGCTGCTAGGACACAACAGGTACCATTTAGGAGCTAACTGCTGCCTTGGCCACCTTTGCACCCATCTCTTTCCAGGCGAATCTCCATTTTGTTTTCATTTCTTTTTCCTTCTGTTTAATTTATTATCTCTGTACATTTTAATTATATTGCTTACAAGTTTTAGATACAAGGGTTTCTGTAATCTATTAGTTTTGTGGCCTATTTTTAATAATTCTTTTTTTATTCAATACTGTTTTATTATTTTTTGTTTATTATCTTTCATACCTTCCATTTTATTCAATTTACTTCAGTGGTGGTGATAAGTATTAGGCCAACTTGATAGCATTAAGATCACAAATAAACACCATAATACCATTGCATTATTAAATAAAGTAAGTAGTAACAGTATAGCTGTAGCTTCAGGTATAAACAAAATTTAATTAAATTTCTAAAATAACTTAACTTATATATTACTTGTACATCTCGAACCAATGTAAAATCATGTCTTGTGTATGCAAGATGATTAGAGACTGCATCACAGAGATGGACTGATTTCCAGAAGGGTTAAAAAAAAAGAATAAATAACTATTCTATTACAGCCAGGTTTAAACCCAGGCTTAGAAATAGTAATCCAATGCCTTATCAATAATCTATTTATAAGCTCTCGAAATTGTAAATATATCCATAGTCTTTCTCCAAGGGATCTAAAAAGATGGTCCCGAGACCTTCAAGTTTAGAATATTTTTAGAGTGCTGCCATTGGGTAGCATCCCTACATGTATTCCATGTCAGTTTACTATTGTCCATCACATTTACTAGATGTATTTTTAGCACAGTTGTAAATATATTAAAAAAAAAAAATCTAACAAATAGTCTTGAAAACACCAATCTGGTTATCAATGAGGTAAAGCTGAAAGAATAGTAAAGATTATGAGAATAAATCTAATATATGAATCTAAGTGGTAGTTATGACAGAATCTCACACAACGGAAACAGAAAATAAACTGCATAAGCTTTTTTAAGGAATCAGGCCATTTAAAATGTACACCACTGATCAACCTTATCCTACAATTATAAACATCTATATAACTTTGACATGAGTTAACAAGAAATGATATGAGTCTGGATTCTAATGGTGCTGATGAATTTATAAGTAATAGAAAAATAAAGCTCTTAAAACAAGAAGAAAATAAATTATTTCTTCATTTTATAAAATAAATTCTGCACAAAAAAATTTAATCAAAAGTCAACAGCATTTGGTAACTTAGTAAATTTCATCAAGTTACAAAATTAAATAAAACAAATATTAAAAAAAAAACTGAATGATAAATATATGTACAGTACGTTATATATAAATATTATATACAAATGACTCTAACTTCATTCATTTTAATTAACAGATATTCTAGGTTTGAATGAATTTTTCTACAACTACAGGTGCCACATCATAACAACTGTTCAGTGCTTTGTGCTGACATATCCAAAAGACGCCATGCTGCTTTCGGGTCCAGTTCAGATGGATCTCTACAAAGAACCCAAACATAATTAACTCTTAAAACTTTGTTTGGATCACCTTCAACTATATTACCATTTTTATCTTTGATACACAGTAATTGCTGAGATTGGAAACTAATAACTAACACTGGTCCTTGGTCCATAACTTTACCCATTACCAGATCAACATTATCAATATCTAAAATTTTAGAACAAAATTGAAAGTGGGCTTCTTTTGCTTGTTTAATTGGAGCAGCAAGAACATTATATGGACCTTCATGACACCAATCTTGTAATATGTCTAAATCTCCACGAACCATTGCTTCAAGAATATTTGGGATGATATCTTTCTCACAATCTTTCAAAAACTGAGCTCTGTCGAAATTCGGATCTATTCTACATATCTCAGTCAGAGTTTCGGAAAGTTCTGTTTTCTGAAAAAGGCCACCCATAACACTTGAAACTTTATCAGTGAATACTCGAGATGCCCGAATGACAGGATTATCACTCTCATCATATTTCATTTTCCAATCAAGAACTTTGTTGATATAAGCATTATTGTCTTTAAATTGTTGCCAACTTTGGAAAAATTTTGAGTCTTTATGAAGATCAATACCCAATGTTTCTGTGTCAGGTTTCAATGCTTTGTTATCTGGCATTATTTCCACCCTTCTCCTTAGTTTTCGTGGAGGCTGGTAAACATGAGCATGGATTCCAGTTTGATCTAATTCCTGTTTCACAGCTGCTGCAGTTTGACTAATGGTTTGAAATGCTCCACTTTTTCCTATCTGTTGTCCTGTTTCTGACAATGTTTCTGCAGCTCCTCTAGCAGTCTTTCCAATTTCGGCTCCAAGCTGCCCTAAAACAATAAACATAAAAACATCAGACAAAACTTTTTATTTATAAACTAAAACTGTTATTATTTAATTTTACACTTTTGGAACATATGGGTCTCGATGGAATTCACTGTGCCCGTAGTGAGGGACAGGACGTATTCAGCTGATGTACTCTCCTCCCTTACTCAGTTAATTCCAATCCATGTCGTGTGGATTAAATTTTATTTATTTTAGGTAGTGAAAGCATTAGAGAGCTTTTATATTTACAGCAGTGGGATAAGCCCAGAGCTAGATCGTCAAGATTTTATTTAATAACATTGAATTATCAATTAAAATTTATTTATTAATTTTTTGTATATTATATCTTTTAAAGGTAAGTTGCTTACATTTTAGGAGCTATTATTACTATTTTGGAAAACATAGTATTCACATAAAATCAAAATATTACAAGATTATAATTCTCCAATCTTTTATTTTTATCATTTAATGAAAGAGCAAATGATAGATAATTTACTGAATGATTTGACTGGTAGAAGAACTAGAACTAAAACTGGTTATCAATGCCAATTTATTTAATTCTTTTTTTTTTTTTCTACAAAGCCTTACGGCCAAAATACTGTGCCAAGTTAAGATATATTTTTATATTTATGCAGCCTTCAACTGGTTATTAATGTATTATATGGTTACATTTATGACAGTTTAAATTGAATAACAACTTTTTAAAAATAATTAGCTGAATCTGTGGCATCAACACATGTGATAGCTTACCAAAAATATAACCTCCATATGTTTGGCGCAGATACCAAATATATTGTTTTGTATTGTATGAAAACCGTTAAGTGTTCCATTGAATTAAAATAAAAAATAGCCCATTATTGTTGTTATTTTGGGGTGATTCTACCACATATTGGTGACCCCGAGGACGGAGGTTATGTTTTTCCTAAGCTATGACATGAGTTGATGGCACGAATCCATGATAGATTGGGCTAGGTGGTGAGAGCAGAGGATTAATGTCAATTTAAGAACCGCAATGCAAACTCGTTAATATTTTAATCCAAGTTTTTTGGTCATCTGGTTGCTGGAAACAAACTAGCATCTTGCATTATGATAATATCTAACCCTATAACATTTCTCTGTAAACTACACACTCAAAGCCCCCTGCAATTACACTGCTTATGACCCTTCGATTGTGCCAGAGTATGATACAGCTCCTAAACGATAACTATAATTAAATGTTTATGTTGAGGCAAAGGTTTAAAAAAAAAAAAAATTATCTATCAAAATAAAATTAACTACTATCTAATTTTTAATATATTGCGTCCAGCAGCAAAGTTAATATTTTTTAAGGTCAACAGTGATTTAATTTACTATAACACCTTATTGCACAGTATTATTTGCGTTGCATCATATAATATGTCATTTATAATTAATATATGCAAATAAATAAGCATAATCACACAGTTCTGTGGGTAATGTATTGGTACTGTTACTATGATTTATATCCCATGTATAAATCATAGTAACAGTACCAAGATTTGACAGCTAACATGATTTTATTAGTGAATAACCAAACCATGATATATTAACTATTAGAAACTAATAAAAATTATAATTGTCATAATCACATATTGGTAATTTAATTTTCAATCTACAAAACCAAAATTGAAACAAGGACAAAAAATTCCTGACTTTAAGCTGGGCAATGAATTCTTTACACAGCATTACCTGCTTTTTTTCCAATTTCCGATTTTGCTGCTTCCTCCAGAACATCACTGACTTTATCTTTGATGTGGTCTAGTTTTTCCCTAAAAACTTCACCACCTTTTGATGCTTCTGATTCAACAGTTTGAAACTTGGCTCTGCAACAACAATCATCTAAAAAAATTATGTAATTAATTCTGGTTTATCTAAAGAAGTAATATGAATCAGCACCTTGCTTTCTGTAATGCTTCTGACTGCTCCAATTTTTGTGCCTCTTCTCTAAACTTTTTCAAACTTTCTTTCATCTCTTTACTTTTGGCCAAGTCTTGCCTAACATTTTCTATAAATTGAGAGAAAAAATTAGGCCTTCTCCCACTAGATGAGTAATATCTGAAACTCTTAAATTTGATATAGTTGATGTTTAGTACCACCATACATTTAGTACCACAACATTAATAACCTTAATGAGTAATACCAACCACTGAATGATTTTTCACATTGTGACCTGCGATATTATATCCTCTTGAGTAAGAGATTAATGGAAATCTACTCAACCGACTGAGAACTATGCTGTAGGACTAAAAAATAAAAAAAAACTGTCAGCACAATCACGTCCTCAAAATTAAAAAGACATAGGAAACTCGAAGAAAACAATAAATTTACCATATTCAGACAAATTTTGACGTAAAACTAACAACAGTTACTTATCGCGGCATTCTAATAATTTTCAATTTCCAGGAAAGAACAGAGAAGAGGCATGATAAATAGAACATGTGTCTTTTAACTGCCTTGACTGCAGTGTTGCACGGATTATAGAAGAATGTGAAAAAAAAATTGTTGATTAAATTATTTTAAAAATCTTTTTTATATCCAAAAGTGTGCGTTAGTGATTTATAAAAATAAATAAGCACAAATTGTAGCATTGAATACTCTTTTTATGATAAATTTTGTGTAACCATAATCT
Organism: Piezodorus guildinii; assembly: GCA_023052935.1. NCBI lineage: Eukaryota > Metazoa > Arthropoda > Insecta > Hemiptera > Pentatomidae > Piezodorus > Piezodorus guildinii. Next base: position 159,722,037 of record CM041292.1, read on the forward strand.
AAGTTATTAGGTTTTCTGTATAGAAGGTTAAAATAATTACAAATTAATTTAAGCCGGGTTTAATCATGACAACTCTTAGATCTTTTACATGCACTGATTTACTGAAAATAAATGAAATGTAAGTTTTATAAATGTTTATTTTTGTTGGTTTGAGAAATATGAAAGACTGCTCTCTTGTACATTGCACTCTTGTGTAGTAGTGTTGCATAGAATGTCAGGAAAATGTACCTGATAGTTCACATTTTGAGCAATTTAATAGTGTTATTAAACAATACTTGATAATTCAATTTGCCTACCCAAAACATCTTAATTATGATTCAGTATTATGTGGACTATTGTAATCCGATATAGTACTTAAAATCTTTGTTATTTAATTAATATATTACTAATTTGTAGTATTTAGTATCTTTCATTTACTCTGGATACTATTTTGTTTTAGTATATTATATATGGGACCAGGCTAATGACTATTTTTGTGGTTATTTTAATATTTTTATTTTTTCTTCCAGCAATTTGGATCCCCTCACTGAAACTGTATCCTTTTCCAATTTAAAGTAATTAGCATTTATTAATAATTAAAAATTATTTATGTTAAAGTTAGGTCATTATTACCCCTAATTTTTTCCAGTGTGTACATGAATTGGTAAAAGAAAAGTGATTTAAGGCAATGGTGTTCATTTTACAGTTTAACGTGGTAAAGTTTGTTAGCTGCTCACTCTATATAGAACAACAAATTGCCTGAGAATCTCACCCTTCCCTGGGTGAATTAGACTCATTGGTCTGTTGTGGTAATACACAGAAACTCAACAGAGGAGTAATGTATTTACCATGCTTGTCTTGTAAAGAAGTATAAATGTTGTTTTTAAGGAGTTTAAAAAAAAACTCATCAGAATTTTTCCATATGGTTTAATCTGCTTTGGAAAAGAAATATATTGACGTTGACTCTGATTAGCCATTATTGGTGGATCTTAACTTCTTGTTACTGTCCCTGAATTTCTTTATATGCAAGCTCATCAGTAAGGTTACAGCGAAGATATGAAAGCCTGCTCAAAAAAAAATTTATTATCAAGATATGAAAGTCACTGTTTGATGCGGAGTGATACTGGGTGAACCTCAAAGATTATTTGTGCTTCAGTGGTTTTTATTCTTAGCCAAAAAGTATATACAGTGATTAAATCAGAGAGTGTGACGAACTATCTAGAGGTTTAGACATTGGACTCCTTACTCTTACCACCAACTTCAAATCTGTCTATCTGAAAATCTATTTTCCGCTGTATGCAATAGATCAGAGCTACATTTTGAATAATAGCCTGCAGAGAAACAGGATTGTTGTGGTTAAATAAAAATCTAAAAGTTACATATGTAAAATTATTATTGAAACTAATAATCTCCTAATTTTTTTATGTTAGTTATTGAAAAATATGATAAATGAATTACATTTTAAATAAAAGAATTATTTGCCTTTGTTAATGTAATTGTAATGTTATTTTCCTTATAAGTTAATATAGTATGGAATGCCTTTTTATATGCAATATCTTGCTCATTGGCCAGAATATTTTCAGGTTGCAGTAGCCCCAAATGGAGACTTTATGGGATACAGTAAGCATATGTGTTTATATCTTTGGATTTGTCATTATCAAAAAGACTACACTTAAATATGGAAAGTTATTTTATTTTGTATCAATTTTTGGCCTGAATATTGTATCTTTTTCTGTGTGACTACCTAAAAAAATCTCCAAACATTAGAGATGACTGAATATAAACCTGAGAAGACTGTTAGTAGATCCTCTTTGGTAGTCGTTCTGATAAAGACCTAATGTTTACCCCAAAATATTGGTACACAATAAAATAAGTTCCCTTATTAAACAGCGAGTTCTATTATGATCACAACCCTAGTCAAGTTCTCATATTATTATTTTAAACCCTAATTGTTCAAGATCTAGAAATTTTATTTCTTCATTATTAATGCTTAATTGATTGTTATATTACATTGTAACAATTCAAAATGACCAATTAAGTAACAGTTATTAAATATTTTAATTTTCTAAAATCTCAGACTCAATTTTTTTAAATTAATTATGTAAAAGGTTATAAACCTAAAAGAGGTGCTTGTTAGTGGTTCAAGCTATATACATGATTAGTCCTTTCCTGGAATGTAACATTATCCAGATCAAACCCTTCTATCTCTTGGAGAATTTTTGGAACACAGTCTTATCTTTGGACAGTCATTGATTCTCTAATGGTGAATTCTGTGTAGAAGACTATACTTGCAGTCTATAGGTTATTTTATGGTGACACAATTGATTTCACATGTATCTGTTGATAAGTCGTTTTACCTTTACTGTTCAGACTTTCATCAATTTTCTCTTAGTTATTACTCTGTGATCTCCATCCTTTAAGAGTGTTTTGCTTAGTCTGCCTTGCCAAGGAATTATTTTCTTTGCCAAAAGAGGCTGAGACCGAGAGTCCAAGAGACCTAATTTGGTCAGTTCTGACTCATTTTGAACAAGATGTTTCATTCTAAGATAGATGCTCCTTTTCTCTTTACATAATCCTCCTAGAGAATTCTAATCAATCCATAGTGTATTCTGCCCAACAGGTGGGTTCCCAATCATTTATGCAAGAGGTTCAAAGCATTCGAACCGTCGCTAATCAAGGGAGACTTTTAGTTCATTTGCTGATCTCTTTATTTTTTTTCATGTGATCTCTCCTGTTTTTACTATCTTTTTTCTTGCTAACATACTTATGAAACATAACCTAGCATTAATTTGATTAATTAAATTACCTTAATATGTTAGGTTTGCCTTGTTTATTCTATTTCAGATTTGTTCTTTTACTTTGCCAGATTGCCTTTTGTTTGCTCTTAGATTGAAAAAGTGATCCACCATTTAAAGAGACTTACTCTTCCAAAATATAAGTGCATCTTCATGGCTGAAGGGCATTCTAACCTATAAACTATAAATTCTGTACTAGTGGATATAATTAGTTGACCGTTTGAGAATTCCTTTAAGGAATTAGTCCGGGTGGCGGTCAGTAAATGAAACAACTATATAGTTTTAACTATTTATTTTTTGCCAATGTTTTGACCCCCATTGTGGGTCATCGTGGATTGTAGGAGTGAGAACCCAACAATCAATTGTGAGGGTAGATGTACATCAATAACTAATTCGATATCCTGTTCTGTAATTTCATTCTTTTTATTCATAAAGATATCTGCTCAGGAGTTTGAAATTTTGTTCAGTTCTGCACCTTTCTACATTTCTTTGCACAGTCCTGAGTAAAATACCTCCTTGTTTAGGCCTGGAACATTTTCTGTTGGTGTATGATCTTGGACTCTCCGATATATCTCTCCTCCACTCGACTATTCATAATCTTTAAAATATTCAAAATATCGTTCTAGAAGTTACACGATTGTCACAAAAAAATCTGCTTTAATTCAATTAATTGGTTTATATTTATAAAGTGTAGACTGTTCTGTACGTCCTCATCCAACAGAGTATCATTACAGTAGAGAATCTTAATCAAATGGAATAATTTGGACCTAATGGTGTATAACCATTCTGCTAGGAACTAAGCAAAACCTAATGGGACTAGCTAATTCTTGTTAAATATGAAATTAATAATATGTTGAATGAATTAAAATTTTAATGCAATATAAGCAATCATTTTTACAGATGATTTGATTTGGATATCCATTATGTCAGTTTGAACTTATGACGATATGTGACTTTTCCCTTGAAAGATGTTTGAGATGATATCAACCAACCACATTAATTCCAGAAAAGCAGTGAAACTGCATCTTAGATATCTTTGAAATTCCAGGGAATCCAGACTTTCAAACAGGTTAAAATTAAGTTCTTACAATAATTCGGGATAATTACTCCCAAACATGTTAGTTGCAAAGAGGAGATACTGTTTGTGGATCACTTGAATTTTTTCTTGGAAAATAATGTTATATTTTTATTTTTTTTTAATATCTCTTCACCATAATAATGTCATACTGGGTTATTTATTGAAGTAAATTATTATTATTATTGCAGTGGCTAGCATGATGCCTTCTATGCCAAAGATTCAACACCTGGCATTGAAGGTTCTTATGCTAGCTACTGCACCACTGGGACCCTTGGTGGATTTATATAATAAGGGGTTAAAGATGTAATATCGCAGCGGCTTGTGCATGAACAATCTTCTACACCAAAGGTCGCAGATTCAAACCCGAAATGGAGTATAAAAACTTTTTAAAAGGGAGTATAAAATCCTTGATTGTTTCGCTCTTCCATAGAGATATAAAAAATTGTGAATTTTTTAAAAAAAATTTAAAAAGTTGCTGTTCTGCTAGCCACTGTGATGCTACATCTTTAACCCCTTATTATATAAATCTATTTGGTTGAAAAAATTATGAGTCGTTAAAGATCCTTATCCTTATTGAACCTAGATACACAAAATTTAGGATTGCATTGTAGCTCCATCGGATTAGCCTCAGTAGCAAAAAGTGATGTTCAATGAATAAAAAACAACATGATTTAATAAAAAGATTTAGTTATTGATAGCAAAACCTCATTAAATTAAATGTATAAAATATATTACAGTAATTGAGAACAATTAAGAATTTGATTGAAAAAATTATGGATTTGGTTGAAAAAATAATTAATTTGACTTAAACAAAACATATTTAATCTAGAACATGTGTTTCCAACTAAACTGAATTTAATTCTTGAAACTTTTTCTAACTCATTACTTTAATTAGAACTGACTTAATTTATTTTAACAACTGAGTGTTGCACACTAAAGATTTTTTAATTATAAAATTGATTAAATAATATAATATATATAATAAAAAAAGAGCTCCAAATATAAAATATTTATGTCCATAAGACTTTATTTTGCTGTAAAATATGAGTCCAGGGGAGTGGTGTGGTATAGTGGTTAGAGCTCTAGACTGCTCTTCTCCAGATCCCGAACTTATTGAATTTATTCTTTTAAATAATGTGGGGGTCCTGGAGACCTTCCTGGGTCACACTCAGCCTCTATAAAGTGGGTACCAAAAATCAGAGAGGGAAAATGGTGGCTGAGCCTGATCTTGGGCCCAATCACATTATTTCATAGCCGGTTTATGGATTCATCAACTGTTGATGGTTCAAAATAAAGGGAAATTACAATGCTAGTAAAAGATAATTTAATTGATATTTGAAATATTGTTGACTTTTGATGTAATTCAATAACTTATTTCTAATGCATGCCGATGTTTGAGTCTAGCTTATTGGCCTTCCTTATATAATGCATTTAGTTAAATTTCTGCTCATGATTTTGAAGTCATATTTAATTAATAGAGCCAAAAGTTTTTTTTCAATAGAGTTAGTTTTTGTTTTAATTGACTAATGAAGACCAATGAAGTGACACACATTATAAATATTTTAATATTATTTATGATTTGATTGTTAAATATCAGTCCTCTGATTGAAAATTTTTACTATGGTGAAAAATGTACTACGTCTTATATGGAAAAAAAAGAAGTTAAAAACAGTAAAGAAACAATTTTCAGCTGTTCTGTTTTTCATGTCAGTAACTGTTTCTTGATTGGTTTTGCTTAATTATTTGGTTCCATTTCTCCTAAAATGCATTTTTAATTGGCTTTGTATTTTAAAATGTATTAATTATAATTTTCATTATTGTATCTTTTATTATTTTCAATAATGAACCTTTGTATGTAATAGACCAAAAAAAAAGTTATCCCCCTATTCTCAAAATTTGATCGATTACGTTTCATGATACATAGAGCCTGAATAGAATATAAAAATAAAACACTGAACCAATTTGTTCGAAATTGAGCATCCAAGTACCAGTGGCTGACTAAAAATGATTTTATTCAATAACTCAGTTATTTTCGAAGATAGAGAAAATTGTTTATAGTTTTCTAATCAAGAAACCTTGATTAATTATAATAAGTAAATGAATTTTACCCATAAATTAGCCTATATCTCAGTTATTTTTGAAGATAGAGAAAAGACTGTATAGAGTTTTTGAATTAGTCCACCATGATTAATTAAAAATCAATATTAATCTTATATGGTCATGCCACAACTTATAAGAGGTGTGATTCCCTGATAACTCAGTTATTATTGATAGAGGAAAAATGTTAAGTGTTTTGGAATCAGGAATTTTTATTTGAACTATTTCAATGAAAATGAAAAGACAATTTTTTTTTTACTTTTAGTTCTATTCAATAGAGAATTTTATTTCCTACAAAACAAAAAATAATCATTGAAATTGGTCAAGAAATACCTGAGCAGAGATATAGCATTTTGAAATTAGCAATGGTGATAGGCCATTATCCTTTGATTAATTTATTGCTTTTCATATTAGTTAATTGTCTGTAAATAGCTGTATAAACTGTTATACCCTAATATAGTTATTTGGAAATAACAAACCATGGTGTGATAAAATGCAACGGTTTTTAATACAGCCTCAATGATGTTTAAGAGTGGTTGTTCCTAGGTATAATAAAATTATTGGATATTTATACAAGGGGATAAGCAAATTATTAATTAGGTGAAGATTCTTTAAAGTGAAGGTCAAATTCTCTGAATAAAATTGGAGGCTGATATACAACTTCATCACTCTTTTATTAAATATTAATGCACAACGTTTCAGCTAAAATGCAATCTTCAGGTTCAAAAGAACAATTTTATCTTATTTTATATTTTTTTATCTTTTATTTTATCTTATTTTATCGAATTAAAAATAATCAATCTATCAATTATATCATGAAAATTATATAACAATACCATATGATTAATAAAAAAATAAAATTTATACTGAAGTAAAAATGTTAATAATCTATGAGATTAACGTTAAATTCTTAAAAAAACAATTAAAAAAAATTAAAAATTAAACATGAAATAAAAGAACAATAAAAATAATTCCAAAATAAAAATGAATAACTGTGAAAGGAATCAGTTGACGTACTATGCTAATCAATGTTAAACATCAATTAAAATTTAATTTATAAATATGAAAAATAACTAATAAATTTAGGGATCACTTGTAGCTGGGTGGATAGCATATCATTCTCCTATGTCAAAGGTCAAGGATGTTAAAAGGTGGTCCCGATCCTGTGTGATGTCAGGTTCTCGTTAAAGATCCCTATCCTAATAAAACCTGGATAGGCAAAATTTAGGACCATCACTGTAGCATCGTCCGATTAGCTATAGTAGCATAAAGTGGCGTTAAATAAATATACAAAGAAACTAATAAATTTTAAAAATGTGCAAATTACCTAAGGTAGTAGGTGCTTACACCCAGAAGCCTCTTCTGAATAGGATTAATAGATTTATTACCTTAGGTAATGTGCACATTTTTTAAAATTTATTACTTATTTTTCATATTTATAAAATTAAATTTTAACATTGATGAGCATAGTACATCGACTGATTCCTTTCACAGTTATTCATTTTTATATTGGAATTATTTTTATTGTTCTTTTATTTCATGTTCAATTTTGAATTGTTTTTATCTATTTTTAGGAATTCAACGTTAATGTTATAGATAATTAACATTTTTACTTCATAAATTTCATTTTTTTATTAATAATTTGGTATCATTTTATAATTTTCATGGTATAATGGATAGATTGATTATTTTTAATTGAACGATTTTGTACTTGCAGATAAAATTGTTCTTTTGCACCTGAAGATATCATTTTAGCCGAAACGTTGTGCATCAATATTGAATAAAATAGTAGTGAAGTTATATATCAGCCTCCAATTTTATTCAAATTATTAATTATTTAAAATGTATATGCAGCTAGTTAATTTTTGAATTCTCTCCTAGTCATGGGTAAGGCTGAAGGGCGTGGAGAAAATTGGCATGGACATGTCACGGCTTTAACAGTTTCTCCAAAGTATAGAAGGCTAGGAGTTGCTGCCACCCTTATGAAGTCACTTGAACAAATCTCGGAAAGGTATTTATATTTTAGACCAGATAACTATTTTAAAGAAAAACTTGAAATTTTTCTATTTTATTTTATAACCCATAATGTTTTTTGATGATGGGTATCTTTGACTTGTTCAGATATAGACGTTTATGCATTATTAATTATCAGAAAAGGAATCCTTGAGTATTTAGTAGGTCACCTTACTAAATTCCAATGGGATGATATGAACTTTCTGGTTTTAGAATTCTAGAATCAGCTATCAGCACTATCTAAATTATAACAATAAGGAGCTAATTTTTTTAGTTTTTTTTTAAAATAATATATAATGTTACATAGGAATAGGTTTAAGAAATAAGTTCAATTTTTGATATATTTATATAATATTTTAAAAACATGTTTATATTACAATTCTATATATACAAATTTACAGGAAGAAATGTTATTTTGTCGATCTCTTTGTCCGTGTGAGCAACAAAAATGCGATAGCGATGTATAAGAAACTGGGATACGTTGTTTATCGAACTGTGTTGGAGTATTATTCTGGAGACCCTGATGAAAATGCATATGGTAAAAAAACTTATTTACAATCTGCAACATAAAATAAAATAATTAATAATAATGAGAAAAGAACAATTAATTATAAGAAATATTATTTAAATCATATATGATTTATTAATTTTTAAGCTACAGGCTTTTAAAATTAATTAACTTTTCTTTCTTTTTTTTTTTATAGACATGAGGAAAGCTTTAAGTCGAGATGTTGAAAAGAAATCAGTTATACCTCTAGACCATCCTGTAAGGCCAGAAGAAGTTGAATAATCTTGTTTTTATTGGAATTTAATTAGTTTTTATATTTGTTTTTACAAGTCAAATAAAAATATTTTAAAATTATTTTGTTTACTTATTTTTCTATTCTGGCCTTTGAAATTAAACTCAATCTCATGAAAGGAAATATAACATTTATATTTATTACTACTTTCATCTATATGATACTACTACAACCAACAAGATAGGCAGTATAAAATAATATACACTGCCGGACAAAATTAAAGGATCACTTCAATATTTTGAAATTGCTGAACTGTATAGGGTATTTTTGAAAATATTCTTTTTTCTTTGGAAGTCACACTTTATTATAAGAGTAATAAAAAATAAAAAATTCTTTTCTAGAAATTTTTAATAGGAATACAAATCAAAAAATAAAAATGTCCTACAGTCTCAAAATGAAAAAGTAAATCTTTGAAATGAAATGAAATAACAAAACTGAATAAAAAGGAAGAATTCGAGGAAAACGATCAATAATTGGTATTCCCACCTCTAGCTCTGCTTTCCATTCCAGCAACCAGGGCTCTTACATGTTGTTCTGGGATGTTGTTCCACTCTTCCACTAACATTTCCCTTAAATCTGTCCTCTCCCCGCCTTCTCCATACCTTTTCCCGTCCATCTGGAGATCGGAGACAGAATCTTGACTCATCGCTGAATAATACGAGGCTCCAATCTTCCTGAGTCCAGTTTAGGTGCTCCCGAGCAAACCTTAAGCGCTCAACCCGGTGTTCCCTGGAGAGAAGAGGTCCAGTAGCTGAAGGATGGGAGGTCAATCCATAATCGTTGAGTCTTCTTCTCACGTTTTGCTCTGAAATTTGCACATTCCTGAACCTCTGGAGGAGACCACGCAGACTGTTACCAGTTGATCGGCGATCTCGAAGAGCATGCAGTTGCAAAAATCTCTCGTCAAGGTGGGAAGTTGACCTCGGACGGCCTTGTCCGAATCTTCTTGTATGCTCTCCAGTTTACGGTGCCTATTAAGCACCCTGGACACTACGGATTATGACCGCTGGAGCCGTTGCGCAATATGCCTTTGAGAAAACCCTTCAAAGCAACAGCACGAATTGATTCCTCTTCGGTCAATGCTCTTCTGTTGGCTCTTAAATGTTAGAAAATCTTCAATAAGATGAATCTTTGCTAACAACTAACCATTTACTGATAGCAAGAAAGAAAAGAAGAGGATTAACTGACCCTTTTCTCCATAAACGGGTGAGAATATAAACAGGTAGAGGATTAACTTGATAAGATACAACACAAATTCCAGTCTGGGACAAAGGAATTCCTATTTTTATCTCTTATGTAATAATAATATAAATATTTGTAAGTGATCCTTTAATTTTGTTTGGCAGTGTATATGCCATAAATTATTAAACCCTCTCTAGTTTCTGAGAGAAACATAATTCCAAGTCTAACAAAAAGTAGTTCCCTCTGACAGAAAACAAGTACCTTTAAAGATTTATTGTGAACGTAAAAATCATTTTTAGGCTCAGCACAAATTTAAGACCTATAACTGCGAGACAGCCAGCTAAAAGGTGTCATAACTGTTCCTTTTTCTAGTATTTTATAATTGATTGTCAACAATGAATTTTAATAGTAAAACAACTAATGCTAAAGAAAACCTAAGAATAAATCTTAAATAAATTAGAAAAAGATTACATGAGCTGTTAATTTCAAAAGTGGCCTAACTCCATTTATACTTAATTAAGATATTTATTATTATTAGCAATGAAGCTAATTTTACTTAATTAATTAGTATTTAACAAGTCAACCTTAGTTTGTGGACTATTCCATTAGTTGAATAATCAGTATGTTTAATTATTGCAGTTATACAAAATTTAACTATAAAAAAATACCTCAATTTAAGTAAAATTAGACTTAAGCCACTTTCAAAGTGGCTCACAAATTCATTTTCGTCGCCACTAAAATTACTCAACTTTACAACAATGTACTAATGGCTGAAAATCCATTTTATATAAGATTAGAGCTTCCAAAAAAGTTTAATTAAAACAAAGCTAATTACTTAAAACTATGAATTCACTTACTCAACTTAACACAAGAAGAATAATATTAAAAATTCAGTCTTCATCATTTGTTTGGTTATCAGCTTCTTGCTTCTTTTTCCAAGCTTTTGCTTTCTCCAGAAGTTTGAGATTAGGCTTAACTGCTTCATCCTCGGGGAAAATATAATCGTAAACTTCTTCCCAACCTTCTTCACTCTATTTAAAAGAATATATAAAATATTTATAGTTGTGATGTCAATAGTATTTTGCTGGGAGAAAATAAGAGTAAAAAAAATTGTGATATTCACTTTAAAATATAATACAAATTTATATTTCCAAAAAGCAATATGTATAAATACCATAGTATTAAAAAAATTTGCCCAAATGCAACCGCAAATGTTAAGAATCTGTCAACAATGAGAACTCACTACCCTTAATTAAACCTATATCCAACCTTGGAACCTCACGAGCTGTTGAATAGGGAAATGTTTTTTTTATTATATTCTTTACACTACTGCCTACGTAATTTAATGTTCCAATATTGTAATTACTTTAACGTATTAGGAGACAATAAAATAACTTGATGCCAATTCACAATATTGATTGTCACCACTTAATTATATTAAGTATTGTACTATTTAAATATCTTTTCCAATAACGTTCAGTGTCCACAGAAAACAATCCATTTTAATTTTCAAGTACCGGGGTTTCCTTATATACAAAAAATATTTGCTACTCAACATCGACTATTTACAGACCTAACTAAACTCTCCATTTTTTAGTCATAAAAAACCTTGGGATTAGCCTTAATAATCACCCACGAGTAAGGAGACTTATTAATCCAAAATAACCCTCAGTCATGACAAGATAAGGTACATCATAATTGAATTTTTTTTACTTACCCCATCTGCAGCAATAACAGCTTGTCTTCTTCGGACCCTCCTGGGAAGTTTGGCTTCAACTTTCTTATAGCTTTCCTCATCACCGTGAACTTTTTCCATCTCTCTCCATGCTTCTAACAACAATAACCTTTCTTCTTTTTCTCCCGATTCTCTCAAAGCAGTGTTACCCCTCTCATAAATTCTTCTTGCTAATGAAATAGGTTCAATTCCCTCTTCTTGGCTATGAGACATCTCAAATTTAACATAACTCATCCAGACCTAAACAAATTAAAATCCATTATTAAAATAAAATCAGATAGGACAACAATAAACACATTTTAAATTTCTTAATTGTTACTTCAATGATTAATTACATGTATTGTTTTGTACCTTGACATGGTGAGTTCTCTCTAAAAGCCTTTCGTATAGTTGCCTTGCATTCCTAGCTTCACCAATGTTTATTTCAAAATCGATGTAAGCTTTCCACAGAATTTCTGGCATATCAAGCCTGGACTGATTAACAGCCAGTTCATAAATAGCCCTTGCCCTGTCTGTGTCACCTAACAGTGTTTCAAGCTCAGCAAACTGAAAAGATAATTATACTTATATTATTCTACCAATTTTATTCACTACCTTATATTTAAGATAAAAACAGTGAACTAAAATCATCTTCAATTTCTTTTCTTTTTTTTTTATTATTACAGTAATTTACAGGTTTGGAATAATCTGAGTTCAAAAAATGAATCAATAAACAATGTTCCTGTTATCGTGTGTCCCCCGCACCAGATTTTTTTTTTTTTTAGAGAAATATGCTATTTCAAAGAGCAAGACACTGAGATATTGTACTAACTTCAATAATTGGCATACATTTTACAAGTAACAGCTTTTATAGCTCATTAACACTGACTAGCCTGACTAGTCAAAATTTGTCAACAGCCATATCCAATCTATATATTCCATAATTACTTACCCTCATCCATGTAATACAGTTTTCAGGACCATGCTCCAAAAACTTTTGATATAATGTTCTACATCTATCAAATTCCCTTAGTTGTATCTCAAGATCTATATAACCTCGGTAGAGTTTATCTCTAGGACACACTCCTAAAGCCATCCCCTGCAAGTATAGGTTAAACATTAAACAACGATATTTTTAAATAGTTAAAAAATATTTATTTCAAAACAATAATAAAATTTACAAACCAGTGTTTTGCGAGCTGTTGAAAGATTTTTATGTCTGATTTCAAACTGAGCATATAAAAGCCATATTTTACTGAACGTGAACGTTTTGTGGGGAATAATGTCAAGACATGTCCTGTAAATTTGTCTAGTCCGATCTTCATCTTCTGCTTCAAGTTCTTCATAAAGGGCATAATTAATCCACAAATAGATATAACGCCTCCACATATCTTTTTCCTTTATAATGTATTGACATAAGATGTGATTAAAATGAACAACTATATTTTTTTTTAATGACATTTAAATTTAAGAATTTTATTAATTTAATAAAATTATTTGAATTACCCTTGAAGGTGGTATATTCGCAATAGCTCTCTCATACATTTCTCTAATAGTATCTACATTACCCTCTTCTTCAACAAGCCTCAATAAGTCAAACCAGGCATCATAATTGTTCGGGTTTGTTCTAACTTCCTAAAAACATTTACTATATTTCAGTTTAATTATAAATTGTTGTTATTATAATCTATTCACTCTTATCCTCAAAAACAAGGATTATTACAATAGCTAAATTTATAAACAATATAGCGTCCAAATATTTAAAAAAAATATTTACCTCCAAATATTGGTATTTCCTTTTGCTCACAATTACATCTTCAATGCCAGTTCTGTCCCCATACTTTTTCTCATGAATAGTGTAGGCCTTGTATATTTCAGCAGTTCGTTCTTTGGGAAGATGATCAAGGGCATATTTATAAATGACCCTTGCCCTATCATGCTAAATAAACAAACAATTTGTTGAAATTTGTTGAAAAATTGAACATATCTAAAGAAAATTGTAAGCTTTATTAAAATTCTTGTATACATGAGGAGGGGTTAGCCATTCGCACTCATTTTATAAATGTTTCACAATCACCTTAAAATTATTTTAGACACAATAAAACATTTTTAACTTGTACATTTTAACATTTTACATATCTTCAGAGTTAAAAAAGAGACCTTATATTACATTACAAGGCATACTAAGAAATTTTATGTAATTATTCCAAATAACCAAAAATTCTCCTCAGTAATGAATGACAAAAAAACAAGAAAAAAAAAAACAGATTAGTTACTTTGTTCATCAAGTTTTTTGTTTAATTTTCTAAGGAAAAAAAAGATGAACATTACTTGGGTGAATAGGTATTTTTTTTTTTTTCAATTTCCTAAGGTAATCTTTGTATCTATGTATATAAAAATGAATTTTTCCCTTGGTCATTGCATAACGCATGAATGGCTTCGCTTAGATGTAGTTAAGACAGAACATCGTCAGTCGGGTCAGCTAGTATGCAATAAAAATACTGACAATAAAAGCAACCCAGAGTGATTTACATTCTATAATTAGAAAGATTTAAATATCTAGCTATTTCTACCGTGGGAACAAGTTTCAATGACTATATTTTGAAACCTTACTAAAACACCAACTATTTTTAAAAAATCTTAAACATTTACAGTAATTTTAATTTTATAAATATTGACGACTAAAGACAATAATATAAGGGATAATAGTTGATACCATGGTAAAAGATAAAAAAAAAAAAAAAAAAAGTAAATGTTAAAACAGCCATTTTCTTAAGAGTAAAAAGATTAGATCGAGATGAGGATAATGAAAGAAATCACTTTCTCATAAGTTCCTTTGATGAGGCATTACCTCTCTAAATCCTTTTGCCTATCATTAGGACTAAACCAAAGGCCAGAACATTAAATAATTATACATATCAAGTTACAATTTCATTCACCTCTCTTTGTCCTTCTTCGAATTTGGCAAAAGCAATGTATAGACGTTCATCCATAATATCCTCTCCAAAAAATTCAACAGCTCTTTCATAAACTTTTCTGGCACCAGAAATGAATCCATGCCTTTCTTCAAAACTAAAATAAAACATTCAATACAAAATTTTAGAAAACTCATACGATTATTAGTGAATAACAAATGATTATAAATGAATATTTAAATGTCCCTAGTTTGTATTTATTTATAAATTAATCTCTGTATTCATATATTAATAAAAAATGAAACTAATTAGTTAAATCATTTTTAATTTTTAATAATTTTGTATATAATATTAGCACCATATAAAAGCAATAAATTAAATAATCTCTTCAGAATAAATCTATAAGACAAAAATGATATGAAATATAAATAATTCCTGAAATATTTAAATTTATAGATGAAATATTATAGACCCACCTTGCAAATCGTTTCCAATTTTGAACATCGGGATGAACCATAACAAACCTAGTGTAAATTTCCCTAGCTCTTTCTATTTCTTTATAACGTAATTCAAATTTAATGTAAGTTAGCCAAGCCTGTTCTTCTGGCTCCCATTCCATCCATCTTTCGAAAACTTGTCTGCAACCTATACAAATTAAAACTATCAAAATAAATTCTTTAAAACAGTACTAATATAGTATGGGTGTATAATTTCAAAACTTTCATACTATCATTTTATTTAAGAAAAAAAATTGGCAAATATGAAATTGATTTGAATAATTAGTAACCATTTAAATACAATAGGGAATAGTTTTAGTGTAATAAAATTATATGAAAATAAAATCTTACATTATTACAATACTTCATGATATTTTATTATATAATAAAATGAGATATGGTTATAAAAGTAATTTTATTTTATTCTTTATGACTTGTAAAAAAAAAAAAAATAAAATCTAAGCTAGTTTCATTTATTGGTTCACAACTAAAAAACATCGTTCAGAAGAAAAAATAAAAACCAATTTGACTATTAAAGTAATAGTGCTTACCAGCAACATTTCCAAGCATTTCCTCCATATAAGTATATTTATACCAAAATTGGTTCGCTCTAGGAAGTATTGTAACAGCTCTATCCCAAAGGTTTCTTGCATGATTGATTTGACGATTCCTCATTTCCATTTCAGTGTATTTTAACCAAAGGGTGATGTTTCGATGATCAACATCAAGGGCTCTTTCATAGATTGATCGAGATCTATCAACCTGTCTTTGACTTTCTTCCCACTGTGCATACTTGATCCAGTTACTAATTACCATTCTATTTTTCCTAATATTATCTTCAAAAGCTTTTCTTTTTCTATGTTGGTAATCGGCTAATTCTTCAGGATCTGAGATTTTCTGCTTAGGAGGCTAAAAAAAAAAAAATTCAAATAATCAAAGATAAAAATATAAATGTCTAATATTGTTAAAAACTAAATAATAATAAATATAATATTTCTTATATAAGGAAATCAAAATTACATAAGAATTGGGACTGCTTCACAATTGCCTCAGGGTGAAGCAAGATAATCCTTAGCACCACTGCTTTTTAATGCAGCTCTTAAGATGATCAAGTTTAAGTACCACAGCGTGTTGTATATGGCCATTTTTTTTTTTTTTTTTTTTCGACATCTCGTTTCCCTATGAGAGTGTTACAGATTTAATAATAGATGCCATTAGCTTTTTGCATTCTGTTTGATATTTCATGGTCTATTTTTCCATTTAGGCAACAGTCCCGAGGTAAACATATTCATCGACCATCTCTGGAGTCCTACCCTTACAGTTTATCTGTATGTCTCCAGCAACTCACCCTATCTAAATAACTTTGTTTTTTTTCTCCTCATTTGTCAGCATAGATTCATGCAGTTTATGTTGAGTCTACTATGAGGACAATATGATCCGCATATACAAAATCTTGGGCGAGTATTGTTCTCAATTTCCATTTGCCTATTACTGCTCTTGCTGTTCTATGCTTACATATTTTAGGACCTCATACATAAATATAATAAAAAGTAGGGGGGTGAAACTACCCCCCTATTTGACTCCTCTATCCATCTTCTAGCTCAGATTCGTTCCCATTAATTCTTCCTGTACCTTTTGAGTCTTTATATATAGACTGAATTGCTTTAATAAGGTCTCCTGGGATGTTCTTCTTTCCTAGTGCATTCCAGATCTCTTTTCTAGGAACTGAATCAAAGGCATCCTTATATCCAGGAAGGTCAAATACATGTTTTTGTCTCGCTCCCATGCCTTATAGTTATTATAGTCCTCAAAGCGAAGATATGGGTCTTGCTTTAGTCTCAATGGTCTGAAAACCGCTTGTTCCCTTCAAGTAGGTCCTCCACCAGATTTCTTAATATTTTCTGAAGGATGGTTGTGTGTAATTTGTACACTACTTTAGATAGGCAACAAGTATACAATATACAATATGCTGTACCTTCCAACCCTACCATACGGATGTAAAGCTGAGTCCTAGTTGATAAGTACAAATAAAATCAGACTGACCACATCCGAAATGAAATACTTAATGAGAGTAACTGGCTGAATCAGAAGAGACCACATCCATAACGAGTGGATAAGGAAGATTTAAGCATTACACCTTTGTTAAAAACCTTAGAAATAAAAGCACTCAAATCGTTTGCCCATGTAATAAGGATGGATGAGGAAAGATTGCCCTGAAAATTCTTTGAGGCAAAACCGACAAACAAGAGGCCAGGAAGTCTACCTCGAAAAAAAATGGTCGGATGAATTCTCATGTATTCACAAGGTTAGGAGAAAAGAGAGAGGCAAGCAGCTGGGTGCTTTGAGGATGCTGGCCAAAGGACCACAATGGCTAGCGAAAATCGATATATGAGTTCCCTCCATGCTGAAAGGCACCAGGGAGGAAGAAGAAGAAGTTTAAGTGTAATACTAAAGGAATTATATTTTCTCAGAATAGTAACCTGCTTGTTTTTATAGATGATGTAGTTCTGCTGGGTCAGCCATTTAGATTATTTGGGGAAAGGATTCTATGGAGTGTAAGTAAAAATATTGATAATGGAACATAAGATAAATTAAGAAAATATGAGGGGCCATATTTGATATCTTGTATGAGGAAGGAAAGAATAAGATTACTGGAAGGAATTAGTCCGGGTGGCGGTCATTAAATGAAACAACTAAATAGTTTCAACTATTTTATTGTTTGCCAACGTTTCGACCCCCTTTGTGGGTCATCATCAGGGCGCATGGTGGGAGAATGGAAACTGTTTTTTTTTTGGAAACTGTGTTTTCAGTTTCCATTCTCCCACCATGCGCCCTGATGATGACCCACAAAGGGGGTCGAAACGTTGGCAAACAATAAAATAGTTGAAACTATTTAGTTGTTTCATTTAATGACCGCCACCCGGACTAATTCCTTCCAGTAATTCTCAACGGTCAACTAATTACATCCACAATGAAAGAATAAGATGTTCAGGTCATGAACACTGAATGAATCCAAAAAGACACCCAGAGAAGATTAAGGAAGGATGAAGAATGAGTGGAATGCTAGAGCTAAAGAGAATAAATATGAACGGAAGAGAACTTGTTCGAACACAGACCATACTGATAAGGTTACTTTATTTATAAGGTTGCTTTGAAAAATATGCACCATTTCTCTAAAAAGTCAATTTATATTATTGAAATAATAACTGAAAGAGTGTTATGAACTATTTGTAGGATAAACTTAAAATAACTAGCATTAGAGACATTTTCCACTTCCATATTCCACATTTTAACAATTCTTCAAGATTACAGAATTTTCCTAATGCAAGCTCTAAATTAAGTGATATTTATAAAATATTTTTTATTACTGTAAAACCAGAAAATTAATACTTACAGGAGGAACTATTTCCAAATCTCTTTCCTTAGCTTCTCGCAAAAGCTGCTCTGCTGTGATTTGGATCTCAGCAGGTGCTTTGTTTTTAACCTGAAAAAATAAATTTTATAAATAAGTCAATTATTAATCGAAATAAAAAAAGAAACAAACATGAAATGATAAAATAATAGTCTTTAAATATATATTTTTGTACAGATAGAACGTCAGAAGCTATATAGCTCATGATTGAATACGGAATACCTAGAAAGTTTGTAAACCTAGTAGAGATGTGTTTGTCGGAAACATTCCATAAAGTTAGAATCGGTCATATACTCCCAGAGATTTAAGGTGCGATCGGGTTTGAAACAGGGTGACTCCCTTTCACCTGTTTTATTTGATAAAGCTTTAGAATATGTCATAGAAAAGGTGATGTTTACCGAGAAAGGTTTAAATATGAGTGACAATATTCCGGTTTTGGGGTATGCCGATGATTTGGTACTGCTAGGTGACGATAGGGAAACCATACAACTAAATACAAGGTGGGAAATGCATGCTATTATTCAGTTGCTAACTTACTTAGCTCACGGCTTCTATCTAAAAACTTAAAGGTTAGAATTTATAAAACTATTATTCTTCTGACGGTTCTTTAGGGATGTGAAACAACGGCTTAAGGTTTTTGAAAATAAGGTACTGAGTAAAATATTTGGTCCGAAGAGAGATGAGGCCCCTACGGAGTTTAGAAGGTTGCATAAAGCGGAATTTTGGAGCTTGTATCCTGTGAATATAATTGAGTTGATAGCATCGCAGAGACTCAAATGGGCGAGTAAAGTTGTTGGGCTTGGTGAAGAACGTATTCCGAGAAAGTTGGTATTCGCTGATCCGGCTGGTAGGTGTCTGAAAGATAGGCCGAAGCATCGATGAGAGGATTGCGTTAAGGCTGATCTCGGGAGCTTGGGCTTGAACGGTGAACATTGGACAAGTCTGTGCAGGCAGAGTTTGGTGGCATCGGAATCGACCCTTCGGGTTCGGTAAGCCTATTATTATTAACCATAGATAAGATTGGAAATATAAAAAGCTACCAAGCTTGAAGCAAATCACCACAATACTTTTTACTCTCAACTACCTGTATACAAAATATATAGTTTTGGGTTTTTGAGTTTTCAACGAAAATACATATTTTACAGTCTTCTTAGTCCAAATAACTAAGTGACATAAAAAGAGGTCTGTACATAAGTGGTATCTAGCACAAAATCAAAAAGTTATACAAAACTGAAATTGCATACTTATGACAAGTAAATGCTTGGTTGGGATTATGCAGCAACTTTCATGATTTTTTTTTTTTTAAACAGCCCTAACAATTTTTATAAAATTTATTTATTGGACTAAAATTAATTAGGCTTAGACATAAGTAGGTTTCATCCTTGTTGAAACAGTATAATAGGGATAAAATGGCGAATTTTTTAAATTTCTTCGTATGTAATAACTTTAATTATTCTGTTATATCAGTTGTGGTGCAACCCAGGGATTGGGTGAGCCTGTGGTTTACTACCCAGCCTCTATTAAGCGGGCACCAGAATTTTGGGGGAAAAACTGGTGACTGAATGAGATAATAGCAAAAACATCTCCTTACACTTCCTTGTATGGCTTAAAATAAGTGAAAACTCAATAAACTTTTTTTTTTTTTGAACTTGACAAGTCTTTCCAAAATAGAAAGCCATTGTGAGGACCAGACCAATAATTAGGAGGACAAAAATAAAGTTCTCAAGGCAGTATGCTTTGTCTGGAACCCAAGCCATGTACGCTTAGTTGTTAACGAGGTGGCGGACAAGGCCACCAAATAATCACTTACCCTTTCCCACCAAGGTGTTTCTATCTTAACCACTCAGGATATGTGTTATCCACTTCAAAAGGAAATTGCAGATGCCTGGCAATCCATCTAGGTGGAAAGACTTCCAAGCAAATTTGAATCCCCATCAAAGCAACAGTAATGCCTTTGGGCACATCAAATCGCAGAGAGAGTGAGCTGTCATCTCTATCTAGGTTAAAGATATTTCATGCTAACTTGGCCCATCTATATCATGTTACTTAACAGCCACCTCTGAAGGGCCAACATTGTAACAATCTACTTACTGTCAGACACATTTTGCAGGAATGCCCTTATTATATGGTGTCTGAACAGATCAGGACTAAGACGTGCCATAGCATCCTTTCTGTACAATGATGAACACAATAACATGGTGCTATCTCGGGGTCCATTAATTATTTAATAAATATAGAGGTTTTAATTTTTTCCCTTGTCGATGTTATACAAAAATAAAATGAAATATAGGCTTTTGTGATCCTGGGATTTAACGCCTCAAAACCCCAACAATCAACAACTCCTCAAATATCGAGTGCGTGAGCTAGAGGTAAAACAAGTCAACTTCTCAAAGGTGAAAGATAGAATCAAGAGATGTCCCAATTTATGTAGATACACAAATGTAGGTAGGGAAACTCGGCGACATTTTATTTATAATCAAAGGTGACTAATTGGGCAAATAAAAAAATAAAATCAGACTGTTTTAATTGCTTTCTTGTTCTGCTAAGGAACAAATTTATAAGTAAATAATTTTTGTTGTAAAGAAGAGCTGGATAACGCAAAATAATTTCTCAAACCATTATGACATATCAGTTACTATCACAAATATCTTGGTAAGTATTAATTATTTATGAAGATATTTTAGTGAAAAATAACATACAGTTGCATTTTGTCAGTCAAGTAATTGCAATATAAAGAAATAAATGCATGAGGGACTAACCTTGGCTACTTTAGGCATTTTCTGAGGCTTCTCCATTTTTGACAAATATAATATTTTCACCTGTCTAAAAATAGAAGATAAAATAAACTTAAAGGTAAAAAATTTGGATATATTCAAAGATTTTGTTAAACAACATAAACATAACCTGGCCTGAAACTTTTAAAACGGTGAAACCGTTATCTCCCTAACCTTCTAGGAGGTAACGCTATTGTAAACAACTCGAAAAGCAGTTGAACAGCTGATCAATGTTCCCTGTTTCTCAAACAGTTTTTGGAAATTTATTCTCGAAATGCTAGTTCGCAAACCACGTTCTTATAGTTTTTATTGCAGGGAACTTTATTTTATCAATTTATCTCATTAAAGATGGTTTATGAAGGAGAAACCAACACATTCCACAATGGATTGGTAATTTATTTTACATTCTGTGTTTGTTATTTTTATTTTAACTTTTAAAATTATGGCAATTTTTTAATAATTAATCTTTAGGCAATAACATAGTTGTTAGATAATTTTATTGTTTCGATTCATGACTGAATGAGCAAATATTTCCTGTCATTTTTTAGTGTATTCTTTTAGTCTTAAGTTATTTCATTAATTGAAAAAAGGCATTAATAAACACAAGTCTCACCATGGAAGTAAACAGAAATAGCAAAGAAGAGTCAGTAGTACAGTTTGAAAAATCTTGATTATTCATCAGAATCAAAGTTTATTTAGCTTCAGGAAGTGATAACATAGTTTATCTTTCAGTTGATATTTTTGTTTTGTTTTTTGTCAAATGGCTTAAAATCCTTAAGTCATTAATGACTATTGATAGATTAGTTTCAACTTCCAACTGATCTTTGACCAATCTTAATTACTTCTACTCAATTTGTTTTTTTTCATTTCACCATATAAATGGAAGAGGTTGAATTGCATTTTAGCTTATTAGAATGCAATACATTCTTTTATTGCAGTATTTGATGTGTATGTTATTTGGTTTATTTATATGTTTGTTTTTATTTCAGGGAACTGATGAAAAGAATCTGTCAGTTTTTCAATCACTTCAAGAATTTCCTAGTGGCACAGATGAGTGGAAATATAGTATGCGGAGATGTATGCAAGAAATAGTTCCAAGTCTATTTCTTGGACCTTATTCAGCAGCGATTAAGTCTAAATTAGATGAATTAAAAAGCCAGGGAATCACTCATATAATTTGTGTCAGGCATACTTTAGAAGCGAACTTTATAAGACCTAATTTTGAAGACCAATTCAAGTGAGCTTATATCTAATTTTTTTTTTTTTCTGATGGAGTTAGTGTTGATGGTTGAGAACATATGATGGGAAAATTGGTTGAGGGTGCAACCATAAAATCATAATTTGATAGGAGTTGATCATAGTCATCATCAATAATTTGATAACTGCACCCTCAACCAACTTCTAACTTCTCCACCATAAACTTTTTTTTTTTTTTAATATATTTACTACTTCACCAGTGTTATGCCTGGTCATGTAATATGATATGAATAGTCTATCTGAAAGGAGTTTTATTAGATGATAATTCAATTATTAAAGGCAACAGTTTTATTTATTTATAAAAAATATTTTTATTCTTATTATACATTCATTTTATTCTTATTAACCCAGCTATTGATCACAGATCCTCACCCCCTGGCCTGAGAAGATCCCCTTAAAGCCTAAAAAAGAAAGAATGAAAAGAAAAAAAGAAAGATGTATGGTTGGACCAATACTAAAGCCTGCATTTTTCTAACTGATGTCCAATTATTTCTTTTTACTTTTAAATTTGAACAGTTTTGATTGTTTTTGTAAATCTGAATTTCCTGGCCAGTAGGAAAGCAACTAACTTTTTTTTTTTTTAATATATTGAAAATCTAACTGATTTTATGCTTAGTATGTCCAGTTATTTAGGTCATTTTAACTTTAAGGGAGGAAAGGGGAGAATGGATGAGTGGGTTATGGCAGGTTTTGTGAATGCCCGTTGCCCACTTACCACAGATGACCAGCAACTTTAAAATAAAATAATTAAGATTTTGTGTCTCATTGCCAGGCAGGGACTTTTAACTCGGCATTCATCCTCCACCCACTTGCCCGAGGATCCCCCATTTAGCTTTCAAAGGTGAGTTGGGAGGAACAAAAAAAAGAAGTTCAAAATTTTTCAGTAAGGAGTCATAAGTTAACCAACTTTTTTTTTCCTTAGTGTTTGTTATGACAATAATAATAATAAAGCTGTTGATTTGGATATCCAGTACATCATATTTCGATTCTAGAAAATAGAGCATTTTGATTTACGGTGAAGATTCACTGTACATCGAGTTTTACTGGTTTTATTAAAATATCACATAGTGATCAATGATGTGGACTTTCTGAAGTAATATATTGGGAAAGTGATATTATTAGATTATAATATCAATAATGGATTAAAATGGTTAGTACATTATAATTTTATTAATTTAATTAGGCCTGAATGGATATTTTATTTTAAAATTATGGTGTACCTGTTGTTGAAGTGTTTATTGTATAGGCTCCTGTTCCACGTCTTCTCATTATCCTCCCTCTTCTTTCCATGGGACAGTCATGATTATCCTCTATCTGCAAGCTTTTCAAGTAACTGCCTTTTTTTTAGGATCTACTTATCTTTTACTTTTTTTTTAATTATCAAATACAAAAGTTCATCTTGAACCAAAATAAGCAAACATTTGTCAGTAATGTTTGCAGTTCCTTCAGTTACTTTTGTTTTAAAACAAAAAACGCTGCAAATTATTACACAATGGTTTATTATTACAAAATAGCTATATTAAGGTATACTTGTTTATATAGCTGTTAATAGGCAATTAGCTAAAATGAAAAGCAATAAATAATCCAAAGGAAAATGGTATATCACCACTGTTAATTTCAAAACGCAACATCTCTGCTAGTTCTGAACCAATTTCAATTATTCTTTTTTCATTTTGTAGGAAATTTAATTCTCTATGACATAGTATTAAGGATATTTTTTTTTGGTATTTATTTATGAATTAGGAAATACGAATTTATTCGGATCTTACGTATATTGAAACGTAAACCCTCAAATTTTGGGAGGTGCTAATTTTTTTAAATTTGTTTAGTCGATTACAAAGGTTCATTATTGAAAATAATAAACCAAAAAGCTGTTATTATAAATTTTATAAAGTCTAAAAATTGTACTTGTTTCTGGGTATTAAATTTTTCATTTGTAGTCTTTCATTATTATATACTATTGTGCTTATTGACCTAAAAAATAAGTTCTTATTTAGATGAAATTTTTAATTTTACTTATTAAAATTTTATATCTATAGATTTTAACCTATTGTTTTCTTACAGATATCTGGTGTTGGAAATCGCCGATTCAGTGACAGAAAACATAATACATCTCTTTCCTACTGTTAAAAAATTCATAGACGAATGTTTGGCTTCGGGTGGAAAAGTGTTGGTGCATGGAAATGCTGGCATATCTCGGAGTGCTGCATTAGTCCTGGCTTATATAATGGAAAGATATGGAATAACTTGCAAGTAAGAGTTTTTTTTTTTTATTTTTAAGATATTGTTGCTTATCTTATTTAGTGGTAGGGTAAATAAGTTGAAACTCCTAAAAGTCACTTAATTAACACAAACTCAGTTTATTTACAAATTTTTAACCCTATATACCAAAGTTCAGTCCATATGGACGTGTCCAAATTATAAATAGTGTTTTCTTTTATATGTCTGCTTTATTTGTGTTTATCTAGTAGTGGGCAGATTCTTTAAGGCAGCGCTACACGGTGAGAATACAGGTAGGTGTAGGTGAGATGAAATTCATGAGATTAGGTGAGAGTGAATTATCATACACTCTCACATACTTTCAACATATTATAATAAATATTCAATTAACAAATTTTCTATATTAATTCATATTAAAAAAATTTTTATTTATCTTTTATTATAAATAATGTTCAATATTTTAAAATCAAGTATCTAAATTAAAATAACATGTTTTCATATTATATTATACTTGTTTGTTTTGATATTACTTTATCATTCAGTTTTTTTTAAAATAATATTTAATGATATTTTAGGTCTTTACTAAAAATAATATTTGATGTCATTATCCAATTATAAAAAAATTGGTCTTCCCCCTACTTTCGTGAACTCTCACAAGACCTCGCTTTCACCTCACCTACACATATCTGTTTTCTCACCATGTAGTGTGGCCTTTAGAGTTCTGTTTTTGTACTTTTTTTTTTTTTTGTTCTTGCTAGTAGCTACAATTAATGTGATGTGTTCTAATCAAGTTTACAATTTAGAAGTTATATAGCTGAGGTAACCACTTATTGAAAATAATGTAAAAACAAAGGTATTTTTAAATGAAATATCATTTTATAAAAGTTTTTTCATATCGTTGCAGTTTCTGAAACTTGGTTAAAACCCTACATCCCTTCCTCTTCTATTTCCATACCTGACTATTTCTTCACATTTCTCAACCGGATAGCCCCAACTGGAGACGATGTCAGTCTACATCCATAATAGCTTACAATCCTAAATCCTTGATTTCTCAACTTCATCCAACCTACCACATATCCTTTTCCTGGAAATTACATGTAACACTTGTTCGATAAATATTAGGCCGTTTTAAAAAAGAAATTCTTGGATATATATTTATTTAAAACAATTTATTTAATCCAGTCATCGCAACGTTTCAGCCTCTAGGGCCATTCTCAAGCTTCATGCATATCTTAATTAAGATGGATATGCATGAAGCTTGAGAATGGCCCTAGAGGCTGAAACGTTGCGATGACTGGATTAAATAAATTGTTTAAAAAAAATATATATCCAAGAATTTCTTTTGTAAAACGACCTAATATTTATCGAACAAATATTCAAACAAAAGAACAATTACGACAATGATGAGAAAATACATGTAACACTCATACTCTCCTATTTACTGTAGTTTCCCTCCAGTTCCTTTTGATGCTCCCTCCATTTGAAACTACCCACTGTACTCTCTACTATAATATTATAATCTCTGATGAACTTTACATGAATCTACTTTTCAAATCCAATGACAAACAGTACCTGGAAAATCACTTATGTTCTGATATCTGGTTGGATCATCATGTAATTGATTCCGCCAAGAACCTTCTCTCTTCATCTCAATTGCCTGTCTCATTCCTATCCTCCCATGACATAATTCTTTAATAATAATATGACATAATGAATGAACGAAAATTATTGTTTATTGCCTAAATTTAAATTGTGTTTATCTATTCATTTATTTTTCATTTTGTTGAACACAATTGTCTTCATATTTTTTTGTACATTATTTCTTCTTTCACCATTGTAAATACTAATTAATTATGTTCCTTTTGCCTGCTGGCCATCAGACATATATGT
This sequence comes from Piezodorus guildinii, assembly GCA_023052935.1. Taxonomy (NCBI): domain Eukaryota; kingdom Metazoa; phylum Arthropoda; class Insecta; order Hemiptera; family Pentatomidae; genus Piezodorus; species Piezodorus guildinii. The sequence goes on from CM041292.1 coordinate 159,748,660, forward strand.
TTAAATAGTACATATCTGTTATTCAATAAATTTTATCAAATAAATAATGCATTGTAAATGGAATTCTTATCAATGTATTTTAAATATGCAGATGTATTATATGCAAATATAGATAAAGATCTGATATTATATTTAAAAATCAATAAAAAAATTCTGTTATTCTTAAGGGATCCAGTCCCAGCATAAATTTAAATTCTGTTATATTTCTATTCTATTATATATAACATCTATTATAAAATTAAACTACATTTTTAATAAAATACTATAATATGTTATATAAATACATGTATTTCTTTATTTTAATGTTTTAAAAAGTAGTGCATGATTTTTTTTTTCCTTTTTATTTGTATGCTTCATTAGTAATTCTAATGTTGTGAGATCCATTGATAGTCTTAAGTACTAATAAATTTTAAAAATAAGCCTTTAAAAGTCTTTATTCATATTTTTAACATATCAAAAATGTAAATTAAATTAGACAATAACATTATCTTACAAATAACTCAATGATTCCTAACTTTTGTTAGTTTCAAATATAAATGACGGCTTGTACTCTCGTTTATTCTTTGTTTTCTCTCATAGTAGCTGAATGATAATCTTCAGCTAGGCTTATGTTTCATCTTTCCAATCTCATTTACAGAAGAGCACATGAAATTGTCAACAGAGAAGATTCTGTATCAATCCTAATGAAGGATTCATGGCACAGTTACGGGAGTTCGAAGCAATATATCGGGCTCAGCGGGAGCTTACAGGTGTCCAACCATCCTCTGTAAAAGGAAGGCATAAAAGGACTTGTGAGGAAATAGAAGAGATATAACTTATCATCTAATAAACATGTACATAAAACAGTATACTTAATTATTTATTTAATTTTGTTGTATTTTTTTATATTTAGAAATCCAAATGATTTTTTTTAAAACTTTTATTTGTCTCAAAGGCTCTAGATAAGATTTGTTTGCTTTTATTTTTAAATGTTTCAAAAACATTACCAATGCTTTAAGTATAATTTTTTTAATCATAAATACCAATTTTTATTATTTTGGATCATTGCAAATATATTGAATAGGCTTTTGTTCTAAAAATTAGCCTTAATTATTTTTAAATAATGAATTTTAAAATACCTATACATTTTATGCAATAGTTTGTAAATTTAGGATACAGTTTATTGTAAAAAATAAATAGATGTTTTTTAATCTTAATTTTTATAGATTCCTGCTTATTCCTTCCCATTCCCATGGTACCATGGGTTAGCTTAGAGCAAAAATTATTTATTCCCTCTTCTTGCACGTTTTTATTTATCATCGCTGCTTATTATCTCTTATTCAGTAGATGAAATAAAAATCTGTGGTATAATGTCAATAATAAATTTTTGTAACAAACCCAAATTGGTCAGGGTTCCTTCAAAAACATCTTAGAGTGATGCTGCTTTCCAGTATAGCCTGGATCTATTGCCAGCAGTCGCCTTAATCAAACCTTTAGCATAGCTGTGGCTTATTCCACACACAGGTTCAGATATAGAGGGTAACTGAGCAGAACCCCTCCTTGCAAGGCTATCGGCTCTCTCATTGCCTAAAATGCCTGAGTGACCAGGCAACCAATGAACTCGGACCTTATTCAGCAGAGAAAGTGTATTAAAATTTCTTTTACTTTCTAATAATTTGGATCTGAGTCTTATAGCAGCTTGACTATCGGCATGGATAGTTATAAGCCTGTCTCTCATCCCTTCTGAAATTAGTTGTTGAGCTCAGATATTTATCGCCATTACTTCAGCCTGAAAGACTGAAGTATGTTTATCTAGAGAGATGGATATCCCTTCCCTGGATTTGTCCATTCTCCGTATTCCAGCCCCTGATCCTAATTCTATCAGGGATCCATCTGTGTAACAATTGACTCCATTGCACAGTCTGTGTGAGTCAGTCCATTAATCGCTACCAAGTAAAGTGTGTCTGTATATTTCTTTACCTGAAGATCAGAATCCATGGCTACCGAATCTTCATCATCAATCGTTCTGAACAAGTTACCCTAACCCAGGTATATCAAGGAGTTAGATCTTGTTCCTAACTTAAATAGGCTGTTTTAAGTGCTTGAGTTTCCTTCTTCAATGTACAATGCTGTAAGATTCAATAGAACTTCCATAGCAGCAGTCGGAGTAGTAATCATAGCTCCGGTTATCATAAGGCATGCTAATCTTTGCAAATTCCCAAGCTGGAGCATGGATTTGCATGTAATTGCCTTATGCCACCACACAACAGCAGCATATAAGATCCTAAGGACCATCTTATGTTTAAGGCCCTAGGTTCTTCCAATAGCTCCTTCAACTTTGGATTAATTATGGTTATGAAAATTTGAATTAATGAAACCAGGTAATTAATTAATAATATCTAGTGATGAAAACAAATTTGGATTAGAGCTAAAATGTTTGATTTTACAAATGTTAATATTTATTGTTATTAATAATTAAGAAGAAAACAAATAATAAATTATAACTTTGATACAAGAGGAAACATTTAATTATTAAAAATATTGACCAGGAATACAAGACTAAGCTATTAAAAATAAATTATGTTCATTTAAGTAATTATAATTACATGCTTCACATAATAATATTAATACTTATAATTAATTATTATAAGTACTAATTTAAAATAGCAAAACTTATGAAGTTTGAAATTTGTTAATAAATGAAAATGGCTTTGATTATGCTTAGACATTTGATATTTAACAGTAACAATAAAGTAAGCATACTTCGTAAAGTGTAGTTTTGTTAAAGTTAGGTGCAATATCCTATGAAAAATGTTGGTAATATAGGCAATAAAATTATATGAAAAGCTATTGAGGTAGGGTTATGAAAATTTGAATTAATGAAACCAGGTAATTAATTAATATTATCTAGGATTAGAGCTAAAATGTTTGATTTTACAAATGTTAATATTTATTGTTATTAATAATTAAGAAGAAAACAAATAATAAATTATAACTTTGATACAAGAGGAAACATTTAATTATTAAAAATATTGACCAGGAATACAAGACTAAGCTATTAAAAATAAATTATGTTCATTTAAGTAATTATAATTACATGCTTCACATAATAATATTAATACTTATAATTAATTATTATAAGTACTAATTTAAAATAGCAAAACTTATGAAGTTTGAAATTTGTTAATAAATGAAAATGGCTTTGATTATGCTTAGACATTTGATATTTAACAGTAACAATAAAGTAAGCATACTTCGTAAAGTGTAGTTTTGTTAAAGTTAGGTGCAATATCCTATGAAAAATGTTGGTAATATAGGCAATAAAATTATATGAAAAGCTATTGAGGTAGGTTAATTTTTAAATTTAAATTGTTTATTAATAAGTTAAGGTTAATTTTTCAATAATGAATGATTTTGCTACTAAATGCTTCCTTGATTGAATGAAACATTCGAGGACTAATGAAATAAAAATATTGAGAAAACAATCTGTTTAATTTTCATATGATATAATAATAAATTATATATATATATATATATATATATATATATATTATATATATATATATATATATATATATATATATATATATATAAATCAATAAAAATTATTATTATTTGCATTATAAGGCTGAATGAAAATATCATATTCACTATTCTGGTTATAATTATAACCATATTAAAAGAATATCTAAACATAATATTCCTTGTAAAAATGCGTACGATTGCAAGCACCAACATACAAATTCAGTAATTGATCAACACTGATTAAATATACAAAAAAAAAAAAAATTGAAGGCATGCTGATAATTGTTTAATGAATGGCTTGACAGGAAGAAAATAAAACTGCATTCTACAATATATATTTGTCAAAATTAAAATTATAACACTTATTTCATAACAAAATAAGGTAAATATCATGGAACCCCTAGATTATTCTTGTAAGCTCTTGTTATTCTTATGTTAGTTATTAACTAGTTAGTTCTTTTTTTACAAAGGACATACCTAGAAGATATGATACACCATAAAAACCACTCGGTAGAGATGAAAAAGAGGAATCTTCCCTAGCCATTAGGTAGCTGATTGTCATCTAGAAGTAATCAATTATCCACAGTGGTGTCAGAGTCTCTTCTGCAATATGTTTTATAAGGAACTCAGGTACTGATGTTTCATTTGGTGAGTTTATGTTTGTGATTCTCAACTGTATTAGTGTTTTCCTAATGTAGTTCAATAACATTGCAGATAGACAAATCAAATACTTAGAAATAGGAATGTTTAAGCTCTTCCAGCCTAAAGAAGGATTTCATTTTTTTTTTTTTTTTGTATAAAATGAAAATTTATTATGAATAATATTTGAATAGCAGTGGAGCATATTAGATGATGTCAGGAAGTTAAATAATTATACATTTTTACAAAAAAAACCTACATTTTATTTACAAATCGTAAAGTAAAAATATAATGTATAAGTTGAATAATGTATAATGAAACTATCCTTTAGATTGTTTGTAGATGTTATTTTAATGGTACGACCATTCACACTATGATGCTTATTTTAAGACTACTTATTAGAATAGTACAGGTCTAGAAATCGATCAACTAAAACAGAAAAGAAAATAACAGAAACATTAACACAAAACAGGAATAAATGAAAACAATAAAAATGAAAGAATGAATATCAAAATGATGAAGGACAAAATCAATAAAACAAAAGGTCCTCAAATTAAAGCAGTACAATAATTTCTAAACATACCTTTCTGAGTACTCGAGTACCTTGCTCTTCTTTGATGGTTTACATTCGAGGTTAAAGAAGAATTTTCCTTAAAAGGAAACAAATAACAATTAAAATCAAAATAACTTATTCAAGGAGATGCCTAACACATTTTGATCATGGTTAAGTTGCAGGCAGGAAAAGTAAACTTAGTAAAGAAATGCTTAATGATATAATTTCAACAAAGACTAGAAACAGATTTTAAAATATTATTTTAATAATATAATTAAAATATCAGTTTGATGAATCGCCACATACAAAGAAGTAGGAAGACTCCTGAGAAATGGATTCTCTCTCCTATATAATGTCATCAATTATAATAAAGACAATTTTATTAAGTGCATGTTCTACATATGAAAAATATCATTAACTGATAGGATAGTTGTAAAAACTATATTGAAGTGCACACTAAAAGAGAAATAAATGCTTTATTTTCAATCAAAGTTACCCAAATATGCTAGGTTTCTATATCACAAAATACCCTTATCAATCTATCAATAGGCATACTATACATAATTTTTATTTTTATTTTGACTTTATATCCATGTACTATGTTGTTATCAGTATATACACACACAAACAAAAAAAAACCTTTCCCTCTATAACCCATGAAGGCTTTTGGACTCAGTACATATAGAGATTCGTAATGTTTCTAAGCCAATGGCAGTGCAATGAGGTGATTAGGCCTTTATCACGCTCAGCTGCCAGGTTTTTTCCCCAATTTTTTGGCTACCCTCTTCATAGAGGCTGGGTCTGCCCCAGGAGGGTCTCCATATCCTAGGGTCGCCTCCCAACTGAATTAACAGAGAATAAATAATATTCTTCCACAGCCGGGATTCGAACCCAGGACCCGAACGCAACTGCTCATATATATATATATTGGTTTATCCACTGATTTTTTTTTTTAACTTGGCACAAAAATCCAACGATGATCCTAACACCTCGATGTTGATATCGGCTGATTATTTTTAAATATGATTTAATTCAATAACTCAGTTATGTTTGAAGATAGAGAAAAAAAATTATTAGAGTTTTTTTACAACCAAGAAACCACAAATAATTATAAAAAAATTGAAATTTTATACATAAATATGCCTATAGCTCAGTTAATTTTTAAGATAGAGAAAAAATTATAGTGTTTTAGGATCAGGACACCGTGACAAATAAAAAAAAAAAAAAAAAAAAATTGAAATGTTGCCTATTTGCCGTTTGTAACTCAATTATTTTCCAAGATAGAGAAAATATCCTATAATTTTGGAATCAATACACTGCTATTAATTGCAAAAATGAAAAAATATTGAAATATTTCACCTATATATATATATAACTCCTTAACTCAGTTATTTTTTAAGATAAATACCAATTAATAAATAAATACTAACACTTTTTTGTCGTTATTGCTATCTGATAGAGAATTAAATTTTCTACAAAACGAAAAAAGAATCATTAAAATTGATTTAAAAATAGCAGAGATATATATCGTTTTGAAATCAGCAGAGGTGATTGACCATTTTCCTTCAAATTATTTATTGCTTTTCATATTAGTTAATTTCCTTTAAACTTACACTCTAATATAGTCATTTGAAAATAATAAAACATTATGTAATAATTTGCAACATTTTTTCCTCGGGCTTATTTTATTATTTTATCTATCCTATTTTTTATTTTTTCTGAGATCCTTTATAAACTTGATAAGTAGCTTTTATAAAAATGGAAATGTTTAAAATGAATGAAATATTCAGGATTGAAATTAGCACACTACAATAAGAATAAGAGAAAATAAATAAATGATAAGGTGGATTTTATAGTACTTGGATACAGATATGACTAAAAATATATCTTTTTTTTTTTTTTTTTTTTATTTATTATAGAGACATTTACAACTGTATTAACACAAAAAATACATCAAGTAAATGTGAACAGTGAGATATGGACATGATAGGAGTGAGAAGAATCTACCCATTGGTAGCACTTCAAAGGTTTTTCAGACAAGAAGGTATTGAGGCCATCGTCGTTTCAGCCGCCTCGGAGGATGATCAGGAATAGAAGGAGATGAGAGATTGCGGACAAGTGGGTTTGGGTGGAGTGGTAATTTGGAGTGAAAGGAAGTATATCTAATTCGGGCTAAGTCTGCAACTAATGGGATATTCAGGTCTTTGTGGATTATTTTATTGGTGACAAAGTAAGGGGCATTTAGGATCTTTCGGAGGATTTTGGATTGCAAGGATTGGATGCAAGAGGAATTCGATGGCTTGGTGGATCCCCATAGTTCAATTCCATATGTCCAAATAGGCCTAAGTATGGTAAAATAAATTAGTTTTTTGTAGTAGGTGGGAAGTTTTGAACGTTTGCAAAGTAAATGTTGTAATAAGCGATATCTGCGAGCTATTTCTTGTCGTTTCAGTCTAGTGTGAGGATTCCAAGTAAGTCATCTGTCAAGATGCAGTCCAAGGTATCGGATCTGTTCAACTGAGGTGAGTGGAATATTGCCAAAGGATATATTGGGACAGGCAGACATAGGTTTGCGACGCAGGGTAAAGGTAATTTGGTGGGATTTAGTAGGATTTATTTTGATCCTCCACTTTTGACACCATTCTTCAATGGAAACAATGTGAGACTGAAGAGTTTGGGAAGCAATAGTTGGGTCATTGTTTACAGATAACACACATGTGTCATCGGCGTATGTAGTGAGGACAGTGCAAGGATGAGTAGGAATATCAGCTGTATAAATGGTATAAAGGATTGGACCCAGGATGCTACCTTGGGGCACACCTGCGTTCTGAGGAAATATGGCGGAGAAGGAAAGGTTATGGTTTACTTTAAAGGTTCTATCTGTGAGGTAGGAACGGATTAATAAGAAGTAGGTAGGAGGGAGGAAGTGACGAAGTTTGTAGAGCAGTCCTGGATGCCAAACTCGGTCAAAAGCCTGTTCCACGTCGAGGAAGGCTCCAGTGCAATACATTCCGCGCTCCAATGTGGAAGATATCACATCCACCACACGGTGACACTGCTGTATAGTGGAATGGGATGAGCGAAATCCAAACTGGTGGTCAGGAATAACGTGATGAATGTCAAGGATTGGATATAGATGTTTTAGGAGGAGTTTTTCCAGTATTTTGCCCATGATGGGCAAAAGAGAGATAGGACGGTAGGATGATGGATTTTCTAGAGACTTTTTAGGTTTAGGAATCATTTTGATAATGGACAATTTCCAAGGATCGGGAAAGTAGGTAGAACGAAGTGTGGCATTATATATGTAGGTGAGTAAGAGTATGGCTTTTTTGGGGAGCTGTTTCAGGATATGGGATGTGATGAGATCATGGCCAGGAGCTTTTTTGGATGATAATCTTTGAATGATATTAATGATTTCGGAAGGGTGAAAGGCCTTAGGAGGAAGGGACATTTGGAGAGGAACAGTTAGTTCTGCTTCAACATGTTCACTATGGCTGGGATTAAGGATATCAGGGTGCGGATTAAACGTGTTGAAAAGGTGTTCTCCAAAGATTTGGGATTTAGTGAGGAGAGGATGATTAAAGGTTTTAAATTTCAGCAGTTTTGCGGTTGTTGTCCATAAAGATTTGTCTGAAGTGGTCAAGTTCTCTGTAAAGTTCTGAAAGTTTTGTATTTTGAATTTTCTTATTTCTGTTTTTAATTTGTTTGTCAGGTGATTGTAATGCTTTTTGTCAGATGGATATCTTGTGTTGTACCATTTTTTCCTTGCCCTACGTTTGTCAGTTAGTAGGAGTCGAATGTGATTCGGTAAGTTTGTTTTATGAAGATGTCCAATTTTGCGAAGCGATGTGTTGGTGTCTATGACAGTTTCTATCGACTTTGTAAGTTCTTGTATGGCGGAGTCTATGTCATGTTTAGTTTTTAACGGAATGTTTAAGTCAAGTTTGATCTCTAAATCATTACGAAAACAGTCCCAGTCAACGGGACCTTTAATCAGGGAAGGAAGAGAGGGTTTAATAACTGGTTGTGAATGCATGAGGAGAAGAACCAGACTATGATCTGAGGAGAGGTCATCGAGGGATTTGATTGTAGTTTGAGCGGAGGGAATTTTGGAACTAATAAAGATGTCAAGTATATCTGGACGTTTTTTAAGGGAAGTTGGCCAGTACGTGGGATTCTGGGGTGACAAGATGGAATAGCTATTGGAGGTTGTGACGTTGGAAAGAATCCTGCCACAAGTGTTGGACGTTCGGCATCCCCACCGTTGGTTTTTGGCGTTGTAATCGCCCCCAGCAATGAAGCGCGGACCAAAGGATCGGAATAAGGATTCAAGGTTGTTATAGGTGAGAGAAGTAGCAGGAGGGCAATATACAGCTGAGAAGGTTATGTTAAATGGTAGGACGGATAAAGTAACAGAGGTCGACTGAATGGTGTCGGTTGGAGTGGAGGGAACCAGGGAGTGGGGTAAGGATTTGTGAATAAGGATACATGAACCAGCGTGGGATGTGTTGTCTGGGTGATCTGATCTATAGGTAATGTAGTCACGTATGTAAAAGTGAGAATGAGTAGTGAAATGAGTTTCTGTAATCAGGGCTATGTCTATGTAATTGTCATGAAGAAATATGTCAAGTTCGTCCCGGTGATTATTCAAACCATTGGCATTCCAAAGAAAAAGAACTAGGGTCTTATTGTTCATTGTGGGAAACTAAGAGGGAATGCTGAAAGGAGTCTTGTAAGGAGAGTGATGAGGGGTCTGATTGTATTTTGTAGATCGAGAAGGAATGAGGAAAGGATAGACGTTATGTCAGATGGGTGTTGGCTGGGATAGGAATAATTGGCGGTATCATGGGATGGAGTGTTAATTTGGGAAGATGGTGGTTATATATATCTTAAAGAAAAAAGTATATAAATTGTGAAGGTGTACAGCTGACTGTAGATGCAATCACAGAAAGAATATTTAGGATTCAGTTATAGTTTCCAAATATTTATCTCGACAAACTCATTTGCCATTTGCCATTATAATATAAGGCTCACAAGCTTGGGTGAAAACATAGCAAAAATATGATAAAACTTCCTGACTTCTTCTTTATCTATCTCCTTAGTGTTGTTAAGCGTGAAGTAGTCTCGCTCCATATTCGGTATGTGTCCCTATGCTGGGGCTTCCTTCTCATCTCAGGTAGGATCAACTGTCACTCTCTCCCGAGTCTATCCATACAACTTATGTGTGATTCTCGGCTGTCCAACCAGTCTCTGGCCCCTCGATCTGGCCTTCATCAGCCATCCAGCTCTACACTCGTCCCCCATCCTGCAGAATACATGTTCATATCACTTGAGCTAGAGTTCCTCTATGACCTTACATGTCTAACCCCAAGGGTATATCTGTCCAGTCTTGTCTTATCTTTCCAGTAACTCTTCTGAGATACCTCATTCCTGCTGAAATCACTCATGAGGCATTCTTGACCAAGAGTACACAACTCTCAGCTCCATATAATAGACCAGAAGGAAGACAGATCTAAAGATACAAAGCTTCGCCTCTTTGCTCACCTCTTCCTTGCCCACTAGCATTCTGGAGATTTGGAACAAGACCTGGTTAGCTTTATGCACTCATTGTATAACTTCCTAGTCCATCTTCCCATCCTGACTGAAGACAGTTCCCAGATATTCATAGAAATCCACTTGCTCCAGTTGGTATCCTTCACACACTATCCTCAACTCCACCTCATCCCGCCCCACCTGCATAATCTTGCTTTTACCAGGATTGATGGTGAGTCCTCTCCTCTTAAGCTCAACTTTTTCACTGAATCCCGAATATTCTTTCAAAAGACTAAAAATGATTTATTTCTTATGAGGCAAAAGTCCTCATATAAAGAAGTTTTCTCTAATAAACTTAATTCACTAAATTTGAACACGATTTCATTATTATATTGAATACATCTCCAACTATTTACAGTTAATTTTGTCATTTCAATATCTCTCCAGTCTATTATATTGTTGTTATCATTGACCATCAATTCAGATTGGACTTTTAATATACTTTTCCTCCTATATCTCTTGAACGGGTAAATGGATTGTTACAATTCAAATAATTTTCCAATTATGCACTGGAGAGCCTAAAAGGAAAATTAGTGTGAAAATTATCATTGGCTTTCCTCTTAAAATTTGCCAATGGTTTCATTCAAACAAATTTCACTACTCAAATGATTCTCCCAACAATTTAAAGAGAGGACATAAAATGAAATAAGAGGTGGGAATTTTCCTTTTTTTTTATTCAAAATTAAACAGGAATGTTTGAAAATGTATTTTACTCAGTAGAATTCATGAATAAATTGGTTTTTTTTTTAAACCTCAATTATAGTGAATGGAGAAAATTTCCAAAAAATTATAATATTTCATAATACAATATAATAATATTCAACCATGTTAGAGGTGTCGGCTGCAACAAAAAACTTAGACCTCTAAATAGTCAGAAAATCTCAACCACCCTTCCACAAGGTAAAAGAGGAAAAGCCCGACCTGCATCGGTAGAATTTTGTTCCATAGCTTCTACTTTAGTTGAAATAAGTTGGTTACCTGTAGGATAACTAACTAATCCTGTTTGCCTATTACAAATGGAGTTGGTAAAGACATTAAGCCAAATAAAAATAAAATAAAATGTAAAAAATAAAATCTAGTTTATTAAATTCAATTTTAACTAATTTCTTCCACTTGTTATAATTCCATTTTAAAGGCTGGTCATAGGCGAGGATGAAAATTATATAAATTAAATTTATTTATTTTACCTGTTGTTGCTCAAGAGAATCTTCTAGCTGCATTCTTTGAATGTCCAAGGTCAATTTTTTAACCCTTTCTTTTTCTTGCCTTTCCACCTGATTCAAATAAAACACAATATTCAAATAGACCACTTTGAATTAAAAATAATTTATATATTTCACAATGGTATCTTTCATAAACAGCCCATATTTTTAAGAAAGTATTTTTTCATTTGTAATCACTCAGCCAGGCCTGAAGGGACTTTATTAAATTGATTCCTATATATTTCTTTCAGAAAGGGAAATAAATAATAATTCAAACAAAATGATTTTGCTTTTGAAAAGAATTCCTTCTGTATGGTATTTATCTTTACTTCCATAATGAGCTTTTTCAGAGCTATTTCCATGTTCAAACTGCCATCATTGTTGTAATATAGTGGCACAGTTCTTAATCAAATACTTAAGAAATAAAAGGTACATATTTACTTTCACTCATAGTTAAGCTAAAATGTATAGCATGGAATATATAGTAAGGGAAAGTATTATGATCATGAACATTTTCAAATTCTAGTTTTCAATGGAAATACACGTTTTAGGGTCCCCAGAGTTTAAATGACCAAGTCCCCCAAAAAGGTTTATGTGTGGTAACTCCAGCACGAACACGAAAAGTCCTATGAAACTGAAATTTCATATTTAAGACAATCTATGCCCAAATGTTACAGAAACTTTTTCATCAAAATTAGCTAATCAGAAGACAACTTAATGCCATGCATTTTGCACCTTATTACGATTTTTCCAAAATAGCCCCAACAATTTTGATTAAACTTGCTATATTAATGTGAAATTTAATGGGCTTTAATATCATGTAGGTTTTGTTCATATTGAAATAGTCCAACAGGGCTTAAATGTCGATTTTTTAAATTTTCTTCCTTTAAAGCACCTTTAATTTTGTAGATTCTATAAAAATAACCCTATTAAATTGTTATCATTGATAAAAAACATGTAAATGTATAAGTTGAATGAATTGATGTCCAACTAAAGGAGAAAACTGCAAAAATATTTTTTTAATGCATTTTTTTGTTTTTGAACATAAGAACAGAAATACACATGTATAATATACTGTTGGGAAGCTAAAGATTTAACAACAAATATTATCTTATACACAAGCTGGTAAAAGTTAATTAAAAGAGATAAAAAGCCGATAAAACTAACGGATTATTTTAGATAATAATATAACAGATTTTTTTAAAACATATGTTTTTTATAGAAATTCAATTTAATTACTTCTCTATTAGTTTCACTCGTATATTGCCATTCTATTCTATCTATGAGCATGTTTTAGGACCTAGGCCTTTTAGAAAAAGAAATGACTGGCATGATGAAGAATGTGAAAATGCTGTCCGAGAACTGAATAAAGCAAGAACAAAATTGCTCAATCAGAGAATGAGGAAAACTATGGAAGAGTATGCCCAGGAAAGAAAAATAACCAGAGGGCTGTGTTGAAAGGAAAAGAGATTCAGAGAGGAAAAAAGGTTGGAAAAAAAATTCTCTAAGGAGATTAGAGAATTCAAATCAGGATACGAACCCCCGGGTAGAATTTTGTAAAGACAAGGCTGGAAATCTGGTTGGAGATAGGGCAAACATTCTTGACAAATGAGCCGGGCTTTTCAGGAAATTCTCAACCCCCAAGTGAACATGAATCATGAAACAGAAGGGGGAGTATATCAGACCCAATCCCAAGAATATGGAGATAAAGAAATTCCATTAGACAAGGAAGAGATTGCCAAAATAAAACAATCCCTCCACAAATAATAGGACACCAGACATAGATTAGATACAAGCAGAGTTACTTAAGTATGGAGGTGAAAATGTGACCGATGAGATGTAAAGGCTGATTTATGTCATCTAGACTTCTGAACAAATGCCCTAGGAATTGGGTACTGCACTATTCTGCCCTACATACAAGTAAGGTGGCAGATTATCATGAAGCAATTACAGAGGTATAGCCCTCCTTAGTGTTACTTGAAAAATCTATCGGTGGTGATCAACAAAAGAATGCTCACATGGATGGAAAGACTGGTTGGTGAGTACCAATGTGGGTTCAGGCCTGCCAGATCCACTATTGACCATAATTTCTCTTTGAGGGTAATGTGGAGAAGGCCTATGAATTCAACATCGATCTGCACCATCTTTTTGTAGATTTTAAGACCTGTGGTGATATATGGCAGCGAAACATGGGTCTTAACCAAAGAACATGAAAAAAATCATGGTTTATGGGAGAGAAAGGTTCTTAGAATAATATATGGTCCAATTAACGATTTGGGACAATGGTGAGCCAGGAAAAACCAAGAACTAATGGATATGTAAACCACCATAGCAAACCACACATAGTGATATTCATTAAGATCGCAAGAATATCACTAGAAAGAATGCCAGAGTATCTCCTACCAAAAAGACTGCTGTACCAATACCAGAAGACCACGCCTGAGATGGCTTGAGGACATGGAGGCGGACCAGTGCCAGGTTTGTATGAGGAGATAGAGGAGATATACAGTTGACAGGAACGATTGGAAAAGGATAATGTCAGGGTAAAAAAATCCTAAAGGGGCTGTGGAGCCAAAGTATAGATAGATAACACTTGAAAAGATTAAATTTCATAAGTACTTTTATTTATTGTTTTTCTTACCTCTTCTTGGTATTTTAAATTTTTTACGAGGTCTGAGTCCAGAGGTACATTCAAACTTTTGCACTGTGTTTTATTCCCTTTTCTCATTAACAAAACAAAAGAAGAATTATCTGAAAAATTAAGATTGATTAATGGAAATTGTAATTAAATTAAATCATTACATTTTAGAAGAGGGAAGATTTATGATTAATAATAATTATGAAAGTTGAATTTTATGTCTTAGAATAGTAATGTATAATTGAATTGAATAAAACCAGTAAAGGTTGTACGATTTCATATTAATTCAAGCAAAAAAATAATTTAATTTGTCAACATATACATTAGTGGGATACTCCTTTACAATGCGCTTTGTACGATTTTAATTAATTTATACATAATCATTATTTTTGTTATAGGTGGAATAATTAGGAGTCAGTCATTTTTTAAAAATATTTTTAATTTTGCCAACGTCTCGGCTCAAGCGTGTGAGCCATCATCAGGGCATTACTGAGCCATGTCCAAGCATAAACTCTCCAAAGTTTTTTAAATTTACATTGGAAAAATTAAAAATATTAAAAAAAAAAGACTGACTCCTGATTATTCCACCTATAATAGTTTCTACTGTCGACTATACATCCTCAACATTATTTTTGTTGTTTATAAACATTCAATAACTCAATAGAGAAAAAGGTCTATAGACTAATAATTAAGTTTATAAAACCACATATTTTTTAAAACTTTGAAAGTTTTATATTAGGTACAATATGTTAATTCATGTAAAATTTTTAATTATAATTAAAACAGAAATTCTCCATCATTACATACTTAAAGAATAGCTATTTTTATACAAGTACTACAAGACAACCAAAATTTAGTAAGCAGAACTCTCATTTTAAACAGCAACTTTTAATATTCTTTAGAACTACAAATAGAGATAACAAAATTCCTTAGAAATTCAATCAAATTTAAAGAATAAGATTTTGTTAAGGGGTATGGTCAATACAAGAAAGACTTACATTAATGTGGGCCTCATAAAAATAAACTTTCAAATCAAAATAATTAGAGAGTAACAGTTTTCTAGTTACCAGTAGACTTGTGAGTTTTCCCAAGCAATGGGATTACTATATCCTGTGATGGGCGCACTGCTTCCTTCAGTCTTTCTTGAACATTATCAGATACCATTTTATCCAGCTCATTCCAAATATCATCATCATTATTAACTTGGTTCTAGAAAGAAAGCAAAATCTAGTTAATACACAAGGAAAAAAAAAAAAAAAAATGAAGACAAAAGAAAACATGCTGAATTTAAGTTACCTTTGAATCATTATTTTCTTTATCAGATTCCTCCTCAGAATAACCTGGAAAATAATTTTGTAAATAAGAGCTATTCTATGCTAACCTAAAAGAAAGAATAATTTAACAAACACATCAAAGGTATAAAAAAAACCATTAATAGGTCATCGTATCAAGATTTTATAGGAATGTAAGGTGGAATAAAGTCATTTAAATTTTCATACCCAAAAGCGGCAAAAGAGGATTTCGTCAAATATAAATGATAGCAAGATAATGCCCTTCATATTCAGAGAGCAATCGTTGAATGGGCAAAATCTGAAGTGAACATTAGGTCACTCTTACTTCTTAAAGAGCAAGTAAGATAAGTGATGACGAAATAGAGCATCCACTTCTAGATGTTATATTTTCTCTGACTTGATATTCGATATCGTCTCATCCTTCATGTTTGTCACACTGTCAACTATTTAATTTTTAAATGTGACAATTAGATTCAAAATTTATTTTTTTTTTTTTTATACATATGTAAGTTTTCTTTATTTATTAAAACAAATTACAAACAGTTCAATAATGATGGGACATTCCCCTCACATTCTACATAAATTGTTGTTACTATTAATTTTCATAGGGGAGCAGCGTGGTCTAGTGAAAAGAGAGCTAGCCTGCTGTGCTTCGGGTCCTGGGTTCGAATCCCGGCTGTGGCAGAATATTATTTATTCTGTTAATTCAGTCGGGGGCGACCCTAGGGTATGGAGACCCTCCTGGGGCAGACCCAGCCTCTATAAAGTGGGTACCAAAAATAATTGGGGAAAAACCTGGCGGCTGAGCGTAATTAAGGCCTAATCACCTCATTGCATGGCCGTTGGCCTAGAAACAGTACGAATCTCTATATGTACTGAGCCCAAGACCCTTCATGGGTTGTAGTGGTACAGGTTTTTTTTTCAGGCAATGTATTCTCTATTTTCTACAGCTAGCACCAATGTTCTTTGAAGGCCTCTCGATTCGTTAACAACATTGTGGTCAACCTCAGATCTAAAAATTGATGAATATTTATCCTGAACAGAATGTTTGAAACTGAAAGGGGAAGATAGAATAATCTAGCCACAAATATGATGTAGATATCAAAACAATATTTCAAAAATCCATCGAATAGTAATTCAACATACCTTCTTCATCTTCTTCATATAAAATGGAGTCGTCAAGAAAGTTGCCATAAATTCCTGAGTTACTACCACTTTCATCCTAGACATTTTTTAAAAAATTAGTCAAACGAAAGTGCAACCATAAAAATGGTGTTTGTTGATGGAAAATCTTATAATGAATTATTTAGAAAATTTTGTGAGGAATCCTACATTCTAATCCTTGAAAAATTGTCATTTTTCATAAAGTTGAACTTTCCAATTACTGTATATTATTACAAATATTTTAGATTTTTGTATCACGATAATAAAATTTAATGCCAAGACAAGATATATATACAAATAAAGCTGATCTGTAAATCACCACTATTTCTAATAAAACTAAAAATTGATCATTTTCTAATTATTATTATTATCTAATTATTAACAGCCCGAAACGTTGACAAATATGAAAAACTTAATAAATAAAGTGATTAAGTGAGAAATAGAAGGCAATGTGTACTCATTAAAAAAAAAAAAAAACAAAAAAAACAACTAATTATTATGTTTGTGAATGTTTCACGCTACTGCCATAAAACCCTAATGAATAAAGTTTCAGCTGCATCAATTTATTAACACTCATAACTTTACATACCTTGTTGAGGTTATAGTCATTCATAATTTGATCTTGTAAATTTTTTACAGCAGTTAGGGCTTCTTGGAGGCTAGTGTAAACTTTAGTATTTGGACAATTCTTTTCAATACAGTCTTCAAGCTGGTACTGAGCATAAACCGGAAACCTGTTTTCAGGGTTCCAGCAAGGTGCACTCCTTTTACACCAATAATAACACTGCAATACAAGCATCAGGAATAATAAAAAATTCAAATAATATCAGAGCAAAATTTGCAGTTATACTAGATGTGCACCACAGATGATATATGATAAATTTTTAATATTATAACTTAAAAATTAGATTTTTTTTTCTCAGTTAACTGGTATCCCTCAAGGAACTATATTTGGCCTTAACTGTATACAATATATACAGCAGATATTCCAAACCCATCTAAACACAAACCTTAAATCTTACCAAGAACGCTTATGATAAATTAAGACAGTCATAATGATCCAATTATTGATACTGTAAATGTTAATTAAAATCTTCAACTTCATATCAGAGACCTGTATTATTTTTCCTATAACAGGTCTGATAAAAATTAATTTTTTCAGCATTTTTTTTATTTTTGGATTTTACAGGCAAAGCCTAATAAACAATTTAAAAGATTTACAATAAACATTTTTTCTAAGAGATTTAAATTCATTTCAACTTTGTGAAACTTAAACTCAAACCTTCTGTTTTTATATTTTCAAGAATGTATTACTTTTCCTAGAAATTAACTTCATATCAGTAAAATTAAAAACAATTATTAAAGAACAGATACCTGAAAATAAGTCAGAAAATATGGAAGTTTTGTCCTGACATCAGAATGAGTGAAGAATTTTCCACATGTGTCTAAAAGTGTGCAAACTAATCTTATACGAATTAAATTTTCTGGTGGATCTAATGCAGACGGTACACCTCTCTGCACACTTATCCCAAATGTAATCAGTGAGTACAATACCTAAAAGAAAATAGTTTGATTACTAATACATAAATAAATAAATTTCCTCTACTAGAATAGAAAACATGATTTTCTCCTATTCCTATGACAGAGAGATAAGGAGTACTCAAGAGAGATAAGGAAAATTTATCAGAAACACTAGCCACAACACCTTGAGAACCCCTCGAAGCAGTAAAAGACTGTACACACCTGGGCACAGTCATCAGCAGAAATGGAAGAATAGAAGAAGAAATATCAAATAGAATTACAAAAGCAAATAGTGTATACTACCAAACCTGCAATTCTGTCGTAGGGAAATGTGAGGTTGAGAAAAAGATAACTGCACGTCTCCAAAGCAATATACCTTCCTATCCTATTATATGGGAGTGAGAGCTGGGTTCCTCCAGACGAACATTTAAGCAGAGTCACCACAGCAGAGATGAAATATCTCAGAAGAGTGGCTGGCCGAACTCGGAGAGCTCTTATCAGAAATGAAAGAACAAGAGAGGATTTAGGGGTGAGACCCTTAACAGAGATCTTGGAGAAAAGACAACTAATGTGGTTTGGAGTGGGAAGGGGGGGAGGGAACTGAGTAGGTTAACACGCATAGCTTTGAACGCATTTTGCCGAGCTACCACAGATGAACTAAAATTTGAAACCAAATAATCACGAGTACAGTTATTTATTTATTTAATGTCACTTTATGCTACTATGGCTAATCGGACGATGCTACGGTGGAAGTCCTAAATTTAGGAGGTGAAGGTAGGTATGGGTGAACAAAAAAAAAAAAAAAACTAATGTGGTTTGGCCATGTGTACAGAATGGGAGATCACGAACCACATCAGTTTCTCGAAGCCAGACCAACGGGCAGGAGACCAAGAGACAGAACAAGAATGTCTTGATTGGGAGAAAAAAAAGAGAAAAGAGGCTAGATGCCATGAAAGGTCAGCAAGAGACCGGGAACGTTGGCAGGGTCAAGGCACCTCCATACTGAGAGGCACAAAGGAGGAAGTTAAAGAAGAAGAATCTAATCATTAAAGAACACTTCTCATCTTTAATTAGTGAAATGAAAGAAAAATTATAGCTCCATCTATATTCACCAAACAATCTAAATTTAAACATAATTATGAACATTATACTGTTCATACATATTCATTAACATAAACATTATATAATGTTGTATCTTCATTTCAAGTGTATGAAATGATAAAAACTTGTAATTTATCGAAATTATACTTCACCTTAAATATGTCAGTACTTTCGATGAGCCTATAATTATAAAGTTCACCAAAATATTTTATCATTGCTACTCGCCTCTGATTCATTTTGGGTAGATTTATTTCCATACCAATTCGTATATCCTCTAATACTGAGTCAACTACTTTTGTCCCAACAAATTCCTAGCACACAGAAATAATTAAATGTTAAAAAGTTTTAGCTCACATGAATATTCATAATTATCAGAGTATATAAATTGACATACAAAACTTTAATGTTTATAAACTGAAATAAAATACAATATATTCGTATTACTACATCCATACAAACATAATCCTCTTTTTTTTTTTTCTTTTTTTTTGTTAACATTTTAGTAAAAAATGAAATATCATGGCATTCACTTAATATATTTAAATTTTCATTAAAATCATATTAAATATATAGAAACTAATACCAAATAATCAAATATTTTAATTTTAAAAAATAATATGGCTAAGTGAAGGTGAAGCTACTCTCTACTGTGTTGAAACTAATGTCCCAGCACCTAATTTTTAACAAAACATTACAGCAATATTGAAACAAGAAAATATATATTTAAGTGTAAAATATTTCCTCTACCTCCTATTTTAATGATCCTATGAATATTTATATTGATTTCTTCAGTAGGAAGTTATTTTTTAAAAACTATACTTACTTGAAATTCAACAAGTCCTGCGACTAAGTTTGCCAAAGCTGCAATACGATGGAATTTAATTTTCCAGGCACTAGATAGGCATTTAATAGCATAATCAGCGACTGATTCATCGTCCCAATCAAGACATCTCAATTGTTTTAACACACGTCTTTCATACTCATTATACATCAAATCCTAAAAAACAGAGGTTTATTTAGTTTTTATATATTCATAAAGAAAAAGAAAAGTTTGCAAATAACAACCAACATAAGATAATAAATTCATTACAAAAATTTAAATCCTAATTCAAAGAAGGACAGGTGATTTACTGATTTTATTTTTTACTTTCAATTATCTATATATGGGACTAGCTGACCCGACAGACGATTTCCTATCTTAACTATAACTTAACTTAGAGCGAAATCGGTCAAGCTATTCACGTGTGATGCGATGACCAAGTAAAAGGGGATTCATATATATATATATATATATATATATATATATATAGTGTATATATATTAAATATATATAGTAAGTGAAGTATTGCAATTGTGAAAATTTTGTCATTCCAGTTTTTAACGGAAATGCGTGTTTCAGGGTCCCCTGAGTCTAAATAACCAAGTTGAGTGAAAAGGTCAGGTCAACTATATACCCGAGATGTTACACCAACTTTATTACCAACATCGGCTGACCAAAAATGCTCTTTTATACCACACATTTTGCACTTTTTTATGATTTACTCAAAAAGGTTCCAACGATTTTGATTAATCAGCACACTGTGCCCAAGCCTTTGCTGATTATTTGAATACTACTATACTGAAACTACTTAAGCACCCTCGAAACAGTCCAGATCTTGCTCCCAGTGACTTTGCCTTCTTCCCGAATGTAAAAATGAAGTTGAAAAGAAGACAGTTTTTTTGTGACAAGGACTCAAGGGCTTGAAACAACAAATGTGCTTTACTCCTGGATGAAACTTGGCAGAGCTAGTTTAAGACCTGGTTTCAACAAGTGAGACGTTGATTTCCAAATGGTACTAAAGGACATTTTTTACGAAATTGATTTTTTTACATATTTGTATTCTCATCATTTAGTTTTATCTAAATATTCTATTTGATGTTATCTAATGAATTCTCAAGTCCTTAAAAACACGATTTAGAAATGCGGTCATTTTCTAAAAGTACTAATTAAGCATTTATTTTCGTTCCAAATCATTCTAAAAAAATTCATTTCATAAATTTAATATGATGTTATTATTATAGTAAAAAAAAAATTATAAATATTAAGGCAAATAGACCCAAATTAGCCAGTTTAATAATATAGTGATGAGAGATTTTCACGCTTCCTGTAAAATTTCCTAGAATGGATATAGTACCTTTTGGAAATCGACGTCTCAAATAGAGAAGTATATTCCATGTAGTTGAAATAACTTTCACAAAATTAAATAAATAAATTTGTATTGCAAAACTTTTGTAGTAAATTTTTTACAGAGTGTTTGATCACAACTATCACGAGCTTCAACAATTAGATTAAGCTAAATAAACAGCTGTTCCGCTTCTTTAATGAAATAACTTTTCCTTTTCTTGTTGCAAATGCTAATTTAAATACTAGAGAGAGACGGTACGAGAAGACTTTCGAATTATATATGATACCTATATAACCTAAATATGAAAAAGGTAGAAAAGGTAAAGTCAAGAGTTAGATCAATCCAAAAAAAAAATATTGGAAAATACATATCCATATAATTAGCTTCAATAAACACTGTTTCTAAGGCTTTTAATTTTAAATTTCTCGGACCCATGTTGCATTCTCAGGTAGGGTTTAAGATTATAAAATACTAAATGTATGTAGGAGAAAATAGGGGGTAGGCTTACATATATGAAGGTAGAGCCAAATCTTATTTATTTTACTTAAATACGTTTGGTCACTCAGATATAGATCTCTGTTGCTATCCATCTGTAACAAGTTTTAATTTTCCCGCTCGGTTTCGTCCGCCCGGTGTTTTAAACTTGAGCCTATATATGGAAAGTACAGTGTCGCCGCCTAGGATAAGTACCGTGGAGATACCGGAATTCCGCGATCTTAAGCCATTCCCGTAGAAAGTCTCGTACCGTATACATGTATGGAAGTACCGAGTTAGCAGGGAAGCAACCAGGAGCAGTATAAGGATATTTTTATTTAATTTTTTTCGTCATATATATATTTAATATACCCAGCGGTAAGCATCCTCTGTTAACTTTACTTTGAAGATTATTTGATATTATTTCCTTTTTTTTTATTTTTAAAACTGATTATTATTTAATTAATTTTAGTTGGTGTTATGGAAGAATATTTTTTGCCGTATGCTTGTATGCCACAAAGGAAATAAAGTAGAACATCGTTAATAATTTTATTTTCTAAGAACCTGGACCTTAACCGTTAACCATGTCACAAATCTATGGCGCCCGAACAGGGACAAGGACATTTTTTAAGTTAAGTGCTGACTTTAATGGTTATATTTTGTTAAAAGGAAATGAATAATACATTGGAGGAATTAAGTGACACTATTTGCATTGCAGTAATTCGCAAGCATGGTATTAGGTATAGTCGATTGCATCAACAAAGTTAAGACTTTTATATAAATTATGATTATCGTATCGAAGGAAAACAAACATTTGATTTTTTTTTTAAATTGTAATATATTTCGTAAAACTTTATTGTATCGACAAAATATTTCTATATTGTTCTAATTAGGAAGAAAAACATTTAATTTTTTTATTTTAAAAATGGTAATATATCTTCCGTAAAAGTTTCTTGTGTTATTTAATACAAAATATTTCTATATTGATTAAAATTTTTATTAAAAGTAACGTTTATTAAACTGTTTTAGTAAATTTAGACTGTTTTATTTTAATTAAAATCTCAAATTAAAAGGTTTCAAATTAGGATTTTATTTACTTGTATTTAATTAAGATTTAATAATTATGAATTTTGTGGTTGATAAGAATTATTATTATAATAACAATATTTTATTTTTTTGTAAATAACTTTAGATAACAGAGGAAATAATTTTTTTGTATAAAATAATTTTTTGTTTTTTTATAAGGTATCTTATTAATCAAAATTTAGATTAAATAGAGTTGGAGAATAATTGTTATTTGCCTCATTAATTTATTTCTTAAACTTTTGTTTTGATAGGGTCATATAAGTTTTAAGACTTAGTTTTCCTGTTATTCAACTTGTACCTTGAATTTGTAAAGGACGCTTACCGAGTTTAATTTAATTTAAATTATATTTTGTTTAATCTTTTTTTTTACAGGTTTTTATTTTAATTGCCTTAAAGTAGGAATTTATTTTATTTTATCTTAAAGGAAAAATTTCTCCTGGTCATATTATCTGTTTCCAGAGTGCTAGTTTATTTCTGTATTTTTTTTTTTTTTTTTTAAATTTTACGTTTTGTTTGCTTTGCCATAATGGGTAATCCCGACGTCTTGATATCAGAACGGGAGGATATATTTGCTGCAATTCAGAACATTTTTACTAAATCAAACTCCTTGAGTGTTGATACAGTAGTTGATTTTAAACCAGTTTATGATAGGCTGGTCAATTACGAGTCGCGTTTTGAAAAGATCCAGTCCAAAATCCGTGAATACAACTCAACCGTGACGGGTACTAAGGACAAGGTCGAAACCTCAGCTGTACAAAATTCATTTTTCGATTTAGTCGACACCACTAAAGCGAATTATTATAAATTAATTAAAACGTGTACTCCTACGGAAAAGAAACCTGATGTTTTTTCTGCCCCTACTTACTCTGTTCCTCAGGAGCTACCAAGAATTGATTTACCCTCATTCTCGGGGAAATTGGAAGACTGGAATGAGTTCTATTCTCTTTTTGATTCTATGGTTCATAGAGAGAAATCTTTATCGACCATAAGAAAATTCCATTATCTAAGAAGTAGTTTACGCTGGGAAGCTTTGTCCCTTATCTCGGGGTTCGCATTAGAGGAAAGTAATTATTCCCTAGCCTATGATGCAGTAGTTGCTCGGTATCAAAATAAAAGACGGCTAGTCCGATTTTACATTAAAAGAGTGTTGGATTTTACCCCTCTAAACAATTCGTCCGCAAATAATTTGCAAAGATTTTTATCCGAACATGAAAATAATTTTTCCGCCCTATCATCTTTAGGCATTGAAGATATGGGGGACTTCATTAAACTTCATTTAGCCCTCACCAATTTGACCCAGGGACCAGAAGATCGTTCGAAGAGCGGATAAAGTCGACTGAGATTCCATCTTATAGGGATTTAATAAATTTTGTCACGGAACGATCTAGAATCTCCGAGATGATGGCTCAAGAAGGCCGAGCGGAAAAATCGAATGGAAAAGAGAAATCCCGATTTACGAATCCCACTACGAATAGGCAGTATAAGAAAGAATCCTCGGGAATATATAGTATTTTACCTTCGGGTTCCTCGGTGCCAACAGATACTGACGCTTCTGCCGACAAATCAAATTGTAATCCCGAATTCGAACGAATGAAAACCGAGGCAGTTGGTTGTATGGAAAGGTTATCTCCATCGACCAAAGTACAATCCAGAAATAGTTCTGAATCAATCGTTGACAATAAAAACATCTCAAAAGACTTACAGCCAGCTCTAACAGCTAAGAAATTAAATTGCTGGAATTGTGGTGGACCACATGTATATTCCAGATGTTCGCTACCTCGTAAGTTGTTCTGCTATCGTTGCGGTAGCCCAGGAGTTTCCATTCACGCCTGCCCTAAATGTACTCCGGGAAATGGGCGAGGGAATCGGAAGTGAGGGTCATTCCTATTCCTACAGTTTTAGCTGACTCACTAAATATCGTTCCGTATCGTATACCTTTTTGTACCGCTAAATCTGATCTCGTTTCCTCAAATGTCGCCTCGAATTCTTTAGGAAATTTTACCGTACCTCTTTATCCCGTATCGTTCCCTAAACAGCTTTACATGGTTTTCCAAATAGGAAAACAGTGCCGAAGAGGGTTGAATTACTTGGCCCTATGTGACCCTGGTTCAACCACCTCATTCGTTGGACCAGAAGGGATTAAAATTCTCCTTCAACTGGGTTATGTCGTTGAGGAAATTCCCGAGTTCAATATTTGTGTCGCTAATGGAAGTACCAGTATTGTGGATAAAATATTCTCTATTCCAATTACTGTTGGAGGTAGGTCGTACGACATAATACTGTATGCTTTAACATCACTTCCATTTATGTTTTTGTTTGGATTAGATTTTATAGTTAATTCTAGTATGTGTATGAATTTTCGTGAAGCAGCCTGGTGGTTTCAAGACGATCCTAGCCATAAGTTTTTGTTCCGTCAAGATGTTCCAATATAGGGTAGGGAAACATCAATTTGTGGTATTAATTCACTCAGTTCCTCAGAAAAGTTAGATCTGGATAAGATAGTTAGTGAAGGTTTGCTAACTCTCCAAGATTCCCCGGGATTATCAACCCGTATAAGACATAAGATAGATGTTATGGGTGCTCAACCTATTAAGCAACGCTCCTACCACTACTCGCCTAAAGTTCTTGAGGCAATGTACCAGGAACTTGATCGGATGTTAGAAGAAGGCTTAGTTGAACCTTGCCAATCTCCATGGTCATCTCCGGTAGTCATGGTTCGCAAGGGATCGGGTTACCGTTTCTGTATCGATTTTCGCAAGGTAAACGAAGTGACTTGTAAAGATTCATATCCCATGCCAAATATGACTTCTCTTTTAGACGGACTTAGACAAGCGAGATATCTGTCCAAAATTGACCTTAAGTAGGCATTTCTGCAAGTACCACTAGCTGACGAATCTAGTAAAGAGATTACAGCGTTTACAGTTCCGGGCAGAGGGTTATTTAGGTTTAAAGTTATGCCTTTTGGGCTAACCAATTCACCTGCTACCTTTCAGAGGTTAGCCGATGCCATATTTGGACCCGAACTATACCCGTACGTTGTAGTTTTCCTAGACGATATTTTGGTTTGCACGCCAACTTTTAAATTGCATTTAGACATGCTTAAGGAAGTATTTCGTCGACTTAAAGCTTCAGGGTTGCGTATTAACCCCGATAAATGCAAATTTGGTTGTAAAGAAGTTAAATACTTAGGGTATTTAGTTAATAGCGCAAAGGCCTGAGCGTTGATCCAGACAAAGTAAGTTCCATTACTTCGATCCCTCCTCCCACCAATGTTGGGCAACTTAGAAGGTTCCTTGGAATGGCAGGATGGTATCGCCGTTTTATAAAAGATTTTTCAGCGGTTGTCTCTCCCCTTACATCCTTGCTCAAACGCAAAGCTAAATGGATATGGTCAGGAGAGCAGGAAGCCTCTTTCAATGCTCTCAAGTCAGCACTGACTGAAGCGCCAATATTAGCAAGGCCCGATTTCGAGCAGCCTTTTCAACTACAGACCGATGCCAGTGATACAGGTCTTGGAGCTGTCTTAACACAGATACAAGATGGCGAAGAAAGGGTTATCGCTTTTTGCTCACGTACCCTCAGTCCAGCTGAAAGAAATTATACCGTCACCGAAAAGGAATGCCTGGCAGTCCTGTTTGGTATCGAAAAGAATCGGCATTACTTGGAGGGATATTCCTTTACCGTTATAACGGACCATGCCAGTCTTAAGTGGCTTCTAAATTTGAAGAACCCTTCGGGTCGTTTGGCTAGATGGGCTCTTCGGTTACAACCGTATAATTACAAAGTGGAATACCGTAAGGGCAAACTGAATACAGTGGCCGATGCATTATCCAGAATTGCCGCAATAACTGTTTTATCTACTGATATCGATCATGGCTCCTCTTCCAATGATATTTCGTCTTCGGGAACCCCTATATCGTCTGATGAATGGTACGATCAGAAATTTTACAGAGTCCAAAAGTCCCCAGAATTTCACCCTGATTGGTTGATAAAGGACGGGAAGTTACTGTATCATCGGAAGAACTCTTTGAAAGGAGAGTTGGAGGACCCCAGTGAGGAGTGGAAAGTGGTTGTTCCAAGACACCTGCGGAGATCTATAATATATGATAATCATGATCTTCCTCAGTCTGGCCACTTAGGGATTGATAAGACGTTAGCGCGGGTTAGCAGACTATATTATTGGCCGGGTCTTTATTCGGATATAAGCCAATATGTGAGACAGTGTGAGTTGTGTCAAAAGGTAAAACCCAGAAATACACCACCTCGTGGATTGATGTACCCTCGCTATAACAAGCAGCTGTGGGAAATCGTTTCTGTCGACATTATGGGTCCCTATCCTAGAAGCACTAAAGGCAACGTTTATCTCCTAGTTTTCGTCGATTTATTTAGCCGATGGGTGGAATTGTGTCCCATTAGGAAAGCTACCTCTTCGGTTATAGTGACGAAATTAAAGTCGCGAATATTATATAGGTATGGTGCACCTAGGAAATTAATTTCCGACAATGCAAAGAACTTTGTGAGTAATCTTGTTGATGAAGTAGCTAAGGAGTTCGGAATCAAGAGGGAGACTACTCCTCTTTATCACTCACAGGCAAATCCCACAGAACGGTCTAACCGTAATATAAAGCAACTTATCGTCACGTATCTTGGGAAAAAACACCAACGCTGGGACGAGAAGTTAGGAGAGATCCAATTTGCATTGAATTCCGCAGTTCAGGACTCGACCAAGTTCAGCCCTGCTTTCTTAAATTTCGGTAGAGACCTAAGGCCTTTACACCAAGTTCTCGAGGGAGATATTCTAGCAGTTCGCGAAGAAGAACAGACTCGCTGGGCGGCAAAAGTGGCCAAATTGCCTGAAGTTCATCATGTCGCTGAGGAAAATTCTCTTAAAGCAAGTATAAATCAGAGTAGTCGTTATAATTTGAGACGCCGGAAAGATCGTTTCCATCCGGGAGATCAGGTTTTAAAAATGACTTTTCAGTTATCTTCAGCAGCAGATAAACTCGCAGCTAAACTTAACCCCAAGTATGAAGGCCCTTATACAGTTGTCTCAGTTACGGGTGGCGGATCGTGTAAGTTAAGGGATCAGAATGGAAAGTTCGTAGGTTTATGGCATCCATCGAAGCTTAAGTTATTCCAAACCACCTGACGGACTTTCCCGCTGGAGGGGAGTGTGTAACAAGTTTTAATTTTCCCGCTCGGTTTCGTCCGCCCGGTGTTTTAAACTTAAGCCTATATATGGAAAGTACAGTGTCGCCGCCTAGGATAAGTACCGTGGAGATACCGGAATTCCGCGATCTTAAGCCATTCCTGTAGAAAGTCTCGTACCGTATACATGTATGGAAGTACCGAGTTAGCAGGGAAGCAACCAGGAGCAGTATAAGGATATTTTTATTTAATTTTTTTCGTCATATATATATTTAATATACCCAGCGGTAAGCATCCTCTGTTAACTTTACTTTGAAGATTATTTGATATTATTTCCTTTTTTTTTATTTTTAAAACTGATTATTATTTAATTAATTTTAGTTGGTGTTATGGAAGAATATTTTTTGCCGTATGCTTGTATGCCACAAAGGAAATAAAGTAGAACATCGTTAATAATTTCATTTTCTAAGAACCTGGACCTTAACCGTTAACCATGTCACACATCTCAATTAAGTCCTCAAAAGACATTTCATTGATTGATAACATCTATTTATAAATTACTTAGCTCTACTCGTATATTAAATGTCAAGACATATCCATTTATTTTAAGTGAGCCTGAAATAACCTTCAACTAATAAATACCTGGAATATAAGCTTTCTAATGAATTCATGCAAAGGAGGCCTCTTTTTCCTAATAACTGTTGTCGATTCTGGTGGATTAACATAGTAATAGGCATTCTCTATCATATTGGTATATCTGATATCTAGAGCAGTAACTGACTTCAGCCTCATCATATCATCCTAAACATTAGAGATGAAATATACATTAAAAGAAAGTATAGATGAAGAATATAAGTACTTAATTTTGTAAATAAAACCAAACAATTTAACCAAATATTTTAAATTGAGCTATTAGTATACATACCATATATATTTTAGTTCTATGGTGAGATTCACTATTTCTATACAAATAACGTCCACAAGTTTCAAGAATGTTACAAGCCATTTCGATGTGATGATGAGAAAAATCAAACAGTAGTAGTTTCAAACAATATAATGCTTCAATTTTTGGGTATAAATCAAATTTCACTAGCTCCCCGATGAACCTAGAGACTTTTATTTTTGATTCTAAATTTATCTGGTCCTAGATTAGAAAATAATAAAAATTATTTAATATGGAATTAAATAATGTAAACATATATTTTATAACATAGGTTTTTAAAATACTAAAATATAAAATTATTTATCTAAAGGGATAAAAATAATGCTGCAAATTATTACACAATGGTTTATTATTTCCAAATAACAATATTAGAGTATAACTGTTTATATGGCTGTTGATAGGCAATTAAGTAATTTGAAAAGCACTAATTCAAAGCATCATATCATAACACTACCACTGATTTCAAAACGCAATATTTAAGCTAGTTGTTAAGCAAATTCAATGATTCTTTTTTCATTTGGTCCAAAATTTAATTCTCTATCAAATGGCACTAAAAGCAAAAAAATTGTCTCTATCTTCACTAATAATCGATTTTTTTGTTGTAATTACATCTATTATAATCTGTTACTTGATTATACATATACATTTTTATTTTTTTATCTATCGCACGCTGATTCTAAAACGCTATACACACTTTTCTATATCTTCAAAAATAACTTAGTTATAAGCGTATTTATGTGTAAAATTACAATTTTTTTTCTTTTCTTTTTTCACTTTTATAAAATTATTCGCGGTTTTTTTGGTTAAAAAACACTAATAATTTTTTTTTCTATCTTCAAAAATAACTGGGTTATTGAATAAAATCCTTTTAATCGAGCGCCATTTTACAACTAACCAGCTGATATCAACGTCTAGGTGTTAGGATCATCGTTGAATGGACTAGTACTTTAGTAGCGAATTTTTGAAAAAATTAGTCCAGTAGTTTCGGAGACATTTTTTATTCGTTATTCAGATTCTACGCATCTTGAAACATAAGCTCTCAAATTTTGAGCAGGGGTATTTTTTTTTTTTTTTTTTTGGTCGATTACAAAGGTTGATTATTGAAAATAATAAACCAAAAAAATGGCCATTTTATCAAATTCAAGATTTCGAAGGTCTGTAAATATTTTAATCCTATTTAATACTTAATAATCTCTAAAGCATTCTCTAAGATTGTTTAATCCCATTCAACTTCTTTTTAAAAAAAGCATCAGTTTAGTTATTTGTTTCAAAGAAGAAATATGACAGCGTCCTACAAAATTCTTGTAATTTTAAGGCATTACTGGAAAAAAAATTTCACTGCAGCTGAACTCATGAAATTATTAAATATGAAGGGGAGGGTGTCATTGATCATAGGCGTAGGAGGTTATCGTTCACACAGCCCAGTCTAAATAAGAGACTGTAGGACTGTAACCAAAAGCAGTTAGATCACAATTGTTTGACTTTGGATTGTTTGAGGAGTGTCAACTGACGAAAAATAATAAAAATGGCTTACAAGAAAATAATACAGAGAGGCAGGGAGAGCTGAGAAAAGGGTTCACCAAAGGTAACCAGATGAGAGAGATTGAGAAACAATAAAAAAAGCCAAATATTCTTCTGTAAATTAAATGAAGAAAAATCTGGTTTCAAGCCAAAAGTAACATGTTGCAAAAATGAAGATGGAACCCTTCTAACCCAAAGAGAAGAGATTCTTAAGAGATGGGTAAGCCACTTAAAAAATACATTGAGCACAACAGATTCTGTATCTGAACTAGCTAAGATAGATCCTGTTGAAAATGTGGAACCGCTGGATGAGGATGAGCTAGAAGAAAATATGTAGAAGATGCCATTGTCAAGCTTAAGAATAATAAAGCCCTGGGAATGGACGTACAGCCCAAGCTTTTTAGATATAGTGGAGAAGGATTCAGGAAAGTGCTGCATGACCTTATCCTTGATATGTGGAAGGAGGAGTGAATGCCTTTAGAATGGAGTAAGGCAGTTATCTGTCCACTCCATAAAAAGGGAGATAGGACTGTGTGTGAGAGCTACTGTCTAGTGTCTATAGAGTTCTATCGAACATTCTCTATGCCAGCAGTCAGACATTTTCACACAGGCAGAGAGAGAGAACTCGGTATGTACCAAGCAGTCTCCTCTCCATTTTTTTTTTTTTTGCTCTTCCTGTTATTATTAAATTCCTCTTAGAAAAAATCCAAAGGTTTTTAAATAGTTAAATTTATTGAATGAGAAATAAGTCTTGAAAATTAAAATAAATACACAATGTTCATACAAGAAAAAAAAATTATTTTCTTCCTTACATCTTTAAAATCAATTGAGTTCCAAAAGGAAAAAAAAAAAAAAATTCAAACATACGCTTAAAGATAATGCTAATTTATAAGACCTAGAAGGTAATGAATTTTATGGCACTAACCAAGCCGATTAAAGAAATAAATAATAATATAAGTGGATGATCCTGTGAAAGATCTATGGACAAATAAAAGTAGGTAAAGCATGGAGAAGAGGCAGTAACCGAGAACGTCAAATCCTCCTCAGTAACCCAGATGTTGTCAAGGTGGCTAAAGTTGGTAGAATCAAATGGGCAGGCCATATAACAAGAATGGAGGAAATGTCGATTCCCAAGAAGAAATCCATGGCATAAGAACAGTGGGGCGGCCTAATCTGAGGTGGATGGAGGCTGTTTCAGAAGATGCTAGGACCTTGCTTGCGCAAGATAGAGCAAACCGACGGAGGCTACTAGAGGTGGCCCTGGTGACAAGTTGTTGCGCCAGATGATGATGATAAAAAAGGGTGCCATAGAACGGCACACTGCAGAGTGTTGCTTTAACAATTTAGTAGAGGAGCTAATGTTGGAATGGAAGAAGGGCTTTAGGCAACCATTAACGGATATTGATGAGGTTCTGCAGGAAGCTGTTGAGTCAAATCCGTCCACAAGTA
This sequence comes from Piezodorus guildinii, assembly GCA_023052935.1. NCBI lineage: Eukaryota > Metazoa > Arthropoda > Insecta > Hemiptera > Pentatomidae > Piezodorus > Piezodorus guildinii. The sequence continues at coordinate 159,780,652 of CM041292.1, forward strand.
CTTGTGAACTTACCAGGGAGTGTAGTGTGTCGAAAGATACTCTTAGTCGCCATCTATTTTCCATGAGAAAGATGAAAATGAGACGTAGACTTGTCCCAGATGAACTTAAACCTCAGCAATCAGCTAACCCTTTCCATTGAACATAAGAAAGAAAAGTTTAAAGAACTTCATGGGTTCGAATTCCTGCCTCATTCACCATATAGTCCAGACCTTGCACCATCGGATTACTACTTCTTTCAATCCACAGCTCATTTTCTTCAAGGGAAAATATTTTATGGAAGTTGAAAAGTTTATAATTATAATATATATAAATGGTATTAAAATCTAAACCAATATCATATAGCTCAAAATTATCAAAGTAAACAATAGCTACTGTAAGTAGAAAATATTATTAAAATAGATACTTTTTTTTTAATGTGGTATTTAAAATCCTGTTTTAAAAGACTCGTAAGATTGGCTGCGATTTCTGGAATAACTGGATTCAATATAGCTACTAATCGGCCATAGAAGGGTAGAAGATCTAGCCTTGTTCTAGGCACTCCAAACAATGTCCTAGAAGGAAAAAAAAAAAAAATGTCTGTCATTATTAAACAACTATGAATTTTAAACACATATTATGATGTTATATACACACTTGACAAGTTTCCGTCGAGCTGTCTTAGTGTTTAAACAGACAACAAACTCAACTGCTGCATTATCAATCATTTCTCTATTAACACAACAGGGTAAATTATTTAAATATGTTTCTAATGCAACTTTAGAATTAGCACTTCCTCCTTCCTCGGGTTCTAAAACAATTATAAATAAAAACCAATACTGTTATAAAAATTATTAATAAGGAAAATCAAACTAATAATAGGCATTGAATAATCAGATATAAATTAGATAAAAGTTCATGATTTATAAGGTTTTAATATAATTTTGCGTATAAAATTTATTTCTACACCTCTAAAGTAAATTATTAATAAGTTTTTTATTTTAATTCAAATCATTTTCCTAGTAAATCATTAATTGTTCAACAAGTCATAAATAATAAATAAAAAATGATCAATTGCCTAAGTCATAAGTCCACAATTGATTGATTTCATTAAGGCAATTGAGAGGTTGATAGCAAAAACAGCAATTGTCAGATAATCACAATTTCTAGTCACATATTCTGAGAAAAAAAAAAAAAAAAATCATGTCTTCATTGGATAAGTATATTTTTTTTCGTGTTAAACGCTTATCTAATCATATAAGGGGTCCCTGTAGCACAGCGACAAACATACTGGTCTATCTAAACTGGCTGACCGGACAAAAGTGCCCTTTTATATGATGCCTTTGCACCTTCTTACAATTTTCTCAATAATGGCTGAAATGATTAAGATTAAACCCGTTATATAAGTGTAAAATTAAATTAGCTTTTATTATCATGTAAATTTATCCTCACTGAAATTGTCTGGTCAAATTTCTTACTCAGAATTACCTTTATTTTGTTGATTCAAAAAAATAAATCATTTGTCTTTGTCAGCATTGACAAGAAGAGGGTAAATACGGAAGATGAAAGAATATGAGAACCAACTACAGCAGACAGAAGTTTAATTTTTTTTTTTTCACAAACACGTTAAAAAACACAGATATAAGAACAGTAAAATACATTTATAAGATACCATTCGAAAGAGCTTAATGGGGTGGTTGTTGCCAAGCATCCCATCATTTTAATATATATTTTAAAACTATAATTTAAATAAAGCTTTTTTTTTAAATCACTAAAACATAGAAAATCAAAGAAATGTGATAAATTCCAGCACGTAGATAATGAAAAAACTATCAATGAATAGATTAGTGTCTCTTACAACAATCTATAAACGAAGTTTACATTTTTTTTTTTAATGTTTCTTGATGAGTTTTATAGAATCCATTAATCTATTACGAACCTATGAGCCATTTTGGACTAATATTAATTCTTAGCAAAAACTTTATCCATTTTCTTGCTGAGTTATTCATACTATTCTTATGCCTTGGGCAAAATTACACTAAGTAGACAAATATTTTCTCATACCAAAAAGTCTGTAACATTTTTATGAACTAAAAATAATACAAATTCAAGATATTTTAAAATGTAATACTTTCATTATTATTCCAAAGAAGTCAGATTTCTATACATATGATTCTAAACCAGTATTTTTTTTTTACCGATATATTAGAACAAAGTAAATGATGAGGAAAATAATGACAAGTTTTCATAATTTTGTAATTAATGTTAGAAATAAAAAGAAAATACAAAAATGGTGCATAAACACAATATAAGTCTTATAAGCATAATAGTTTGCTTAATAATATTCTTAAATAATCAAAAATTAAATTCACCATCTGCTAATGTTGTTTCTTCTTCTTTAGGAACTTCTTCAACTTCAAAATCTTCATCTTTTATTTCTTCATCTAATTTATCCTCACTCATCTAATAGATGTAAACTTCCATTAGAAATAAAAATAATTTGATAAATACTATTTTTAAAAACAATTAGGAATAACTTTCTGTTCAGAACTTATAATTCCTATTGGGGCTGTCCACATATTTTCACACTATTTTCAATCCTCCAGCCATGTGATGCCAATAGTTTCCGATTCTAAAGCATGAGCAAAGTATAAATGATAAGTAAAGTAGGAACCAAGTAAAAATCAGCTATTTAGTAACATCACATTAATGACCTTTAGTTATTATTCTGAATAATCAGAAAAGGTATGTCCATGAAGAGATTATTTCTGTAGAGCTGAATAAATTTTTGAAGCAAACATTATACCACAGTTACCACAAGTTTTCAAAATCCTCCGGCATAAACAGGCCATAAAAATCCTGAGGTCGAATATAAAGTCTTTTTGCTCTATTCTCATTTTGATTCACTTTAATTATGCCTGTTTAAGTTTGCTAAGCAGATCCCAGGGTGGATATAAAACCCATTGATTGAGCATTTAACCTTTTGTGCCAAGCCTAATTGGGAAGCTAATAACAGAACTTTTCTTCCATTGTTATTAATGATTGAATTAAACCTTTAAGATTTCTCCAGTAATATAAAAAAGAATATTAGTGATCCTATTTAATCTGTTTCTAATAAACAGATTTCATTTAATAGAACCATCTGTCCATTCTTAGACAAAGTGATATTTCGGAAAATTATTTCTAGTTAATATTGTGTGACATCACTGATGAAACCTACTCCAGCGAGTCACCCTTTTTCTCTTTGTTGCCTACATATAATATGTGTACAGCCCCTTAATAAAGTTATAATTTATAAAAAGCTGAAAAATTCAATCCTTCTTCTGTCAATCTTGTTCTTCGTATCAAATAAATATTCATTGATTTTAACTTTATTTAATTGTCATGTAACAAGTTTTAATTTTCCCGCTCGGTTTCGTCCGCCCGGTGTTTTAAACTTGAGCCTACATATGGAAAGTACAGTGTCGCCGCCTAGGAAGTACCGTGGAGGTACCGGAATTCCGCGATCTTAGGCCATTCCGGTAGAAAGTCTCGTAACGTATCCATGTATGGAAGTACCGAGTTAGCAGGAAGCAGTATAAGGATATTTTTATTTAATTTTCTTCCGTCATATATATATTTAAAAGATACCCAGCGGTAAGCATCCTCTGTTAACTTTACTTTGAAGATTATTTGATATTATTTCCTTTTTTTATTTTTAAAACTGATTATTATTTAATTAATTTTAGTTGGTGTTACGAAGAATATGTTTTGCCGTATGCTTGTATGCCACAAAGGAAATAAAGTAGAAGATCGTTAATAATTTTATTTTCTAAGAACCTGGACCTTAACCGTTAACCATGTCACAAAAATATGGCGCCCGAACAGGGACAAGGACATTTTTTAAGTTAAGTGCTGACTTTAATGGTTATTTTTTTGTTAAAAGGAAATGAATAATACATTGGAAGAATTAAGTGACACTATTTGCATTGCAGTAATTCGCAAGCATGGTATTAGGTATAGTCAATTGCATCAACAAAGTTAAGACTTTTATGATTATCGTATCGAAGGAAAACATTTTATTTTTTTTTATTTTAAAAATTGTAATATATTCCGTAAAACTTTATTGTATCGACAAAATATTTCTATATTGTTCTAATTAAGAAGAAAAACATTTTATTTTTATTTTTATTTTAAAAATTGTAATATATTCCGTAAAACTTTATTGTATCGACAAAATATTTCTATATTGTTCTAATTAAGAAGAAAAACATTTTATTTTTATTTTTATTTTAAAAATTGTAATATATTCCGTAAAACTTTATTGTATCGACAAAATATTTCTATATAGTTCTAATTAGGAAGAAAAACATTTAATTTTTTATGGTAATATATCTTCCGTAAAAGTTTCTTGTGTTATTTAATACAAAATATTTCTATATTGATTAAAATTTTTTATTTAAAAGTAACGTTTATTAAACTGTTTTAGTAAATTTAGACTGTTTTATTTTAATTAAAATCTCAAATTAAAAGGTTTCAAATTAGGATTTTATTTACTTGTATTTAATTAAGATTTAATAATTATGAATTTTGTGGTTGATAAGAATTATTATTATAATAACAATATTTTTATTTTTTTTGTAAATAACTTTAGATAACAGAGAAAATAATTTTTTGTACAAAATAATTTTTTGTTTTTTATAAGGTATCTTATTAATCAAAATTTAGATTAATTAGAGTTTGAGAATAACTGTTATTTGTCTCATTAATTTATTTCTTAAACTTTTGTTTTGATAGGTTCATATAAGTTTTAAGACTTTGTTTTCCTGTTATTCAACTTGTACCTTGAATTTGTAAAGGACGCTTACCGAGTTTAATTTAATTTAAATTATATTTTGTTTAATCTTTTTTACAGGTTTTTATTTTAATTGCCTTAAAGTAGGAATTTATTTTATTTTATCTTAAAGGAAAATTTTCTCCTGGTTCTATTATCGGTTTCCAGAGTGCTAGTTTATTTCTGTTTTTTAAATTTTTTTACGTTTTGTTTGCTTTGCCATAATGGGTAATCCCGACGTCTTGATATCGGAACGGGAGGATATATTTGCTGCAGTTCAGAACATTTTTACTAAATCAAACTCCTTGAGTGTTGATACAGTAGTTGATTTTAAACCAGTTTATGATAGGCTGGTCAATTACGAGTCGCGTTTTGAAAAGATCCAGTCCAAAATCCGTGAATACAACTCAACCGTGACGGGTACTAAGGACAAGGTCGAAACCTCAGCTGTACAAAATTCATTTTTCGATTTAGTCGACACCACTAAAGCGAATTATTATAAATTAATTAAAACGTGTACTCCCACGGAAAAGAAACCTGATGTTTTTTCTACCCCTACTTACTCTGTTCCTCAGGAGCTACCAAGAATTGATTTACCGACATTCTCGGGGAAATTGGAAGACTGGAATGAGTTCTATTCTCTTTTTGATTCTATGGTTCATAGAGAGAAATCTTTATCGACCATAAGAAAATTCCATTATCTAAGAAGTAGTTTACGCGGGGAAGCTTTGTCCCTTATCTCGGGGTTCGCATTAGAAGAAAGTAATTATTCCCTAGCCTATGATGCGGTAGTTGCTCGTTATCAAAATAAAAGACGGCTAGCCCGATTTTACATTAAAAGAGTGTTGGATTTCACCCCTCTAAACAATTCGTCCGCAAATAATTTGCAAAGATTTTTATCCGAACATGAAAATAATTTTTCCGCCCTATCGGCTTTAGGCATTGAAGATATGGGGGACTTCATTAAACTTCATTTAGCCCTCACCAATTTAGACCCAGGGACCAGAAGATCGTTCGAAGAGCGGATAAAGTCGACTGAGATTCCCTCTTATAGGGACTTAATAAATTTCGTCACGGAACGATCTAGAATCTCCGAGATGATGGCTCAAGAAGGCCGAGCGGAAAAACCGAATGGAAAAGAGAAATCCCGATTTACGAATCCCACTACAAATAGGCAGTATAAGAAAGAATCCTCGGGAATATATAGTATTTTACCTTCGGGTTCCTCGGTGCCAACAGATTCTGACGCTTCTGCCGACAAATCAAATTGTAATCCCGAATTCGAACGAATGAAAACCGAGTCAGTTGGTTGTATGGAAAGGTTATCCCCATCGACCAAAGTACGATCCAGAAATAGTTCTGAATCAATCGTTGACAATAAAAACATCTCAAAAGACTTACAGCCAGCTCTAACAGCTAAGAAATTAAATTGCTGGAATTGTGGTGGACCACATGTATATTCCAGATGTTCGCTACCTCGTAAGTTGTTCTGCTATCGTTGTGGTAACCCAGGAGTTTCCATTCACGCCTGCCCTAAATGTACTCCGGGAAATGGGCGAGGGAATCGGAAGTGAGGGTCATTCCTATTCCTACAGTTTTAGCTGACCCACTAAATACCGTTCCGTATCGTATACCTTTTTGTACCGCTAAATCTGATCTCGTTTCCTCAAATGTCGCCTCGAATTCTTTAGAAAATTTTACCGTACATCTTTATCCCGTATCGTTCCCTAAACAGCTTTACATGGTTTTCCAAATAGGAAAACAGTGCCGAAGAGAGTTGAATTACTTGGCCCTATTTGACCCTGGTTCAACCACCTCATTCCTTGGACCAGAAGGGATCAAAATTCTCCTTCAACTGGGTTATGTCGTTGAGGAAATTCCCGAGTTTAATATTTGTGTCGCTAATGGAAGTACCAGTATTGTGGATAAAATATTCTCTATTCCAATTACAGTTGGAGGTAGGTCGTACAACATAATACTGTATGCTTTAACATCACTTCCATTTATGTTTTTGTTTGGATTAGATTTTATAGTTAATTCTAATATGTGCATGAATTTTCGGGAAGCAACCTGGTGGTTTCAAGACGATCCTAGCCATAAGTTTTCGTTCCGTCAGGATGTTCCAATAGAAGGAAGGGAAACATCAATTTGTGGTATTAATTCACTCAGTTCCTCAGAAAAGTTAGATCTGGATAAGATAGTTAGTGAAGGTTTGCTAACTCTCCAAGATTCTCCGGGATTAACAACCCGTATAAGACATAAGATAGATGTTATGGGTGCTCAACCTATTAAGCAACGCTCCTACCACTACTCGCCTAAAGTTCTTGAGGCAATGTACCAGGAACTTGATCGGATGTTAGAAGAAGGCTTAGTTGAGCCTTGCCAATCTCCATGGTCATCTCCGGTAGTCATGGTTCGCAAGGGATCGGGTTACCGGTTCTGTATCGATTTTCGCAAGGTAAACGAAGTTACTTGTAAAGATTCATATCCCATGCCAAATATGACTTCTCTTTTAGACGGACTTAGACAAGCGAGATATCTGTCCAAATTTGACCTTAAGCAGGCATTTCTGCAAGTACCACTAGCTGACGAATCTAGTAAAGAGATTACAGCGTTTACAGTTCCGGGCAGAGGGTTATTTAGGTTTAAAGTTATGCCTTTTGGGCTGACCAATTCACCTGCTACCTTTCAGAGGTTAGCCGATGCAATATTTGGACCCGAACTATACCCGTACGTTGTGGTTTTCCTAGACGATATTTTGGTTTGCACGCCATCTTTTAAATTGCATTTAGACATGCTTAAGGAAGTATTTCGTCGACTTAAAGCTTCAGGGTTGCGTATTAACCCCAATAAATGCAAATTTGGTTGTAAAGAAGTTAGATACTTAGGGTATTTAGTTAATAGCGAAGGCCTGAGCGTTGATCCAGACAAAGTAAGTTCCATTACTTCGATCCCTCCTCCCACCAATGTTGGGCAACTTAGAAGGTTCCTTGGAATGGCAGGATGGTATTGCCGTTTTATTAAACATTTTTCAGCGGTTGTCTCTCCCCTTACATCCTTGCTCAAACGCAAAGCTAAATGGATATGGTCAGGAGAGCAGGAAGCCTCTTTCAATGCTCTCAAGTCAGCACTGACTGAAGCACCAATATTAGCAAGGCCCGATTTCGAGCAGCCTTTTCAACTACAGACCGATGCCAGTGATACAGGTCTTGGAGCTGTCTTAACACAGATACAAGATGGCGAAGAAAGGGTTATCGCTTTTTGCTCACGTACCCTCAGTCCAGCTGAAAGAAATTATACCGTCACCGAAAAGGAATGCCTGGCAGTCCTGTTTGGTATCGAAAAGAATCGGCATTACTTGGAGGGATATTCCTTTACCGTTATAACGGACCATGCCAGTCTTAAGTGGCTTCTAAATTTGAAGAACCCTTCGGGTCGTTTGGCTAGATGGGCTCTTCGGTTACAACCGTATAATTACAAAGTGGAATACCGTAAGGGCAAACTGAATACAGTGGCCGATGCATTATCCAGAATTGCCGCAATAACTGTTTTATCTACAGGTTTGATGATATTTCGTCTTCGGGAACCCCTATATCGTCTGATGAATGGTACGATCAGAAATTTTACAGAGTCCAAAAGTTCCCAGAATTTCACCCTGGCTGGTTGATAAAGCACGGGCAGTTACTGTATCATCGGAAGAACTCTTTGAAAGGAGAGTTGGAGGACCCCAGTGAGGAGTGGAAAGTGGTTGTTCCAAGACACCTGCGGAGATCTATAATATATGATAATCATGATCTTCCTCAGTCTGGCCACTTAGGGATTGATAAGACGTTCTCGCGGGTTAGCAGACTATATTATTGGCCGGGTCTTTATTCGGATATAAGCCAATATGTGAGACAGTGTGAGTTGTGTCAAAAGGTAAAACCCAGAAATACACCACCTCGTGGATTGATGTACCCTCGCTATAACAAGCAGCCGTGGGAAATCGTTTCTGTCGACATTATGGGTCCCTATCCTAGAAGCACTAAAGGCAACGTTTATCTCCTAGTTTTCGTCGATTTATTTAGCCGATGGGTGGAATTGTGTCCCATTAGGAAAGCTACCTCTTCGGTTATAGTGTCGAAATTAAAGTCCCGAATATTATAGAGGTATGGTGCACCTAGGAAATTAATTTCCGACAATGCAAGGAACTTTGTGAGTAATCTTGTTGATGAAGTAGCTAAGGAGTTCGGAATCAAGAGGGAGACTACTCCTCTTTATCACTCACAGGCAAATCCCACAGAACGGTCTAACCGTAATATAAAGCAACTTATCGTCACGTATCTTGGGAAAAAACACCAACGCTGGGACGAGAAGTTAGGAGAGATCCAATTTGCATTGAATTCCGCAGTTCAGGACTCGACCAAGTTCAGCCCTGCTTTCTTAAATTTCGGTAGAGAGCTAAGGCCTTTACACCAAGTTCTCGAGGGAGATATTCTAGCAGCTCGCGAAGAAGAACAGACTCGTTGGGCGGCAAAAGTGGCCAAATTGCCTGAAGTTCATCATGTCGCTGAGGAAAATTCTCTTAAAGCAAGCATAAATCAGAGTAGTCGTTATAATTTGAGACGCCGGAAAGATCGTTTCCATCCGGGAGATCAGGTTTTAAAAATGACTTTTCAGTTATCTTCAGCAGCAGATAAACTCGCAGCTAAACTTAACCCCAAGTATGAAGGCCCTTATACAGTTGTCTCAGTTACGGGTGGCGGGTCGTGTAAGTTAAGGGATCAGAATGGGAAGTTCGTAGGTTTATGGCATCCATCGAAGCTTAAGTTATTCCAAACCACCTGACGGACTTACCCGCTGGAGGGGAGTGTGTAACAAGTTTTAATTTTCCCGCTCGGTTTCGTCCGCCCGGTGTTTTAAACTTGAGCCTACATATGGAAAGTACAGTGTCGCCGCCTAGGAAGTACCGTGGAGGTACCGGAATTCCGCGATCTTAGGCCATTCCGGTAGAAAGTCTCGTAACGTATCCATGTATGGAAGTACCGAGTTAGCAGGAAGCAGTATAAGGATATTTTTATTTAATTTTCTTCCGTCATATATATATTTAAAAGATACCCAGCGGTAAGCATCCTCTGTTAACTTTACTTTGAAGATTATTTGATATTATTTCCTTTTTTTATTTTAAAACTGATTATTATTTAATTAATTTTAGTTGGTGTTACGAAGAATATGTTTTGCCGTATGCTTGTATGCCACAAAGGAAATAAAGTAGAAGATCGTAAATAATTTTATTTTCTAAGAACCTGGACCTTAACCGTTAACCATGTCACAGTCAAATATCTTATTTTTTATTAAATTAAAAATTTGCTTTTGTTATTTCAAATGGTTATATAAATTCAAGAATCTACTGTCAACATTATTATTTATCTACATTGCAAGTTTCCATCTTTGCATGAATTTTAACCTTGTGTTAAGGTTGAATAGTTGAAATTCCTCACTTAAACAAATATAGATTTCATAAGCATTGAATTATAAGTTCAAGAACAAAATGAGTGCTGCTAGAACAGTTTCTCAAATCCTGTTTTACTTTCTTATTCAATGAAACTTTAGGTAAATTCACCCACCTTATTCCGACATTTTTACTATTTTGAGCTCTCCCACATCCAACATCACTCAACATTTCTTCCATAGAATATTTAAGTTCTCAAGAGGTACTAACATGCAAGCTTACACCAAGCATCATTTTAAGGTTTTCAAGAACTTCCATGCCATTTTTAAATTATATTTTCCAAAAATTTATAGTATTTGAAAGTTCAAATATCCTCTTGTAAAAGTCATGAATTTTGAGTAATATCGTTGTTACAGTATATGAGCAAAATGAAATATTGTTAATATGAATTATTATACTTAATGTGCAGCTATATATTAACTATACCTTCCACTTTATTAAGTATAAACATATTAATAGATAATTATTACATTATTCTTATATTTTAATAATATCATATTGAATGTGATCATTTCTCACGATTATATTTTTATATTGTACTCAGATCGTGTATTTGTTTTAACTTATTCAGTTTTGTTATTCCTGTTTTTATGTTTTGAAAATTCATGAAAATCAATCACCTTTTTTTTTTTCTGTGAACGTGACAAAAACTAATATTTTTAATAAATGAATAAAATTACAGGTGGTTCAGCTGGTGGTTGTTCTGTGGCAGACTTTAACGTAGGAAGATACTCTTGGAGATTGGGAAAAACCTGATAAAAGCATCTAGCATCTTCATCTTCCCAAATCCCTTCATCTAACATCAATCCTTCTTCAGTGTCTACAGGACTTCTGTCATTTGACAAACCTAAAATAGAAAAATATACAATATTTTAAAATAATAATCTTATTAGTAAATTAACCTAATGATATCTGACAAAAATAATAGTAACATTGACACCATAAAATATTGTTAATAAAATAATTAAGAATTTATTTAACTGAGGTAGTGTGCCAAAGTGAAAATAGGGAAACATTTTTAATAATGGTTAACCATAGAGAATATATGATGGTGAAGTGTGTTGGATGTGCAGTCATCAGGAAATCATACTAATAAAGAAATCTTATTTTATTTGTGTGCTGAAGTTTTGGTCTATATTGTGGGGCTTCATCAGGGCTATGAAAATAAAAGATAACAACCAATGCAATTAAAATTAAAAATTAGTCAAAAGTACAACAAGAAGATGTCAGTAATAAAATATAGAAATTATTCATTTTTCTAATTTTCTTCTACTTATTTTTTATTTTTTTATTATTGTACTGTTAAAATTATTTTTTATTACTACTATGTACTGCTGAATTCTTTTACTTTTATTTTTTTACTGTTAACTTATTATTTTTTCTTTAATTTCTAAATTGTAATGGTTGTTATCTTGTTTTTCTCAGGCCTACAATGTTGGACGAAACATTGGCACACAAACAAAATAAGATTGTCTCATTAGTGCGATTTCTTGAGACAGCACCTCCAAACCAACTTCTCCTTCATAAATTCAAGAGCATTATTCAGTGTTTAAACCAAAGATAATTATAATTATAATTCAAGAGACATTAATAGTTCCATATATTATCTCAAAGTATCAGAACTATCCTAAATAAACTGTTTCTTAATTTATTTTTAGCAAGATCCCATGACATCGGTCATTGAATCATTAACTCATAATGATGTTCTGTCTTAAACAGTATAGGAATAGGAGACAAACTGACGAATCCTTGGCACCATTGATATGACAAAATCATTAACTAACTTAAATTTGGCAGAGGTGGAAGTGGTTGATCAAGAAGCTCAGCTAATGTTTCTGCACTAGTTAGCAATGTCTGCAACTCTGATTGCATCAGCTCTAACTGGCTAATCCTTTCCTGGCGAACCTCTCCTTTAAGTCGCAACAATTGCTCATTTTGTCTTTCAAAAGCTTGAACTTTAGCATGGTCCTATAAAACGATAAAAAATAAAAAATTGTGATACACTGAAAAACTACAAAGTATGCAAAAAAAAAAAAAGTAATCATACATATATTTTTTGAGAATTTGGAAAATTTATTTTTATTAATTTACATTAATTACCTGATGTTATCAATAATTCACAACACTGCACATTATCTTTTATAAGTATGGAAAATTAAAAATCTATTCCTGACAAAAAACAACTTCCGCTTACCTCGGTTGTTAAAATCAATTTAAGAACTAATAAATTGAGTTCAAAGAGGTTTAAAGAATTATATTTAGTTTCGTTGGAAAAATATGTTTTAGATTTAACAATATGAAAAATAAAAATTGTTATTTAGAATAATTTGTGAGTTTTATCGGCTTTTCATCACTCTCCATTACATTTTACAACTCTGTGTATAAGATAATATTTTTTTCTAAAATCATTAGCTTTCCAACGGTATATTATACATGTATAGTACTGTTTTAATCTTAAAAAAAAAAAAAAAAAAAAAAAATTACATAAAAAAGTATGTTTGCTCTTTTCTGCTAGTGTTAATAATAAAATTGGTCCAATTTATATATTTATCCGTTTTTTTATCAATGCTAAAAAGATAATATGGTTAATTTATTCAAATGTACAAAATTAAAGGTATTACATTTTACATCAATATAACGAGTTTAATCAAAATTTTAAAAATGGTTTTAGAGAAAATCATAAAAAGGGACAAAATGTATGGTTTTAAATTGACTTAAACTTCCAGTCAGCCGAACTTGATATAAAATTTGCTATAACATCTCAGCCATGGTATAGTAGTTACAAATATGAATTTCAGTTTAGAACGACTTTTCGCTTACACTCTAGACTTACCACACATGCACGGACACACAGACCTATTTGTGGGACTCAGTTATTCGGACTCAGAGGACCCAAAACGTGTATTTATATATAAAAATAGAATTAAAAAATATTCATGATCCCAATAAATTCCCTTACAATATGTTCCATATATAGGTAAGTGAAAGTGAAAACCTATGCATCCTTATTAAAAACAAACATTGAAAATTTATACTACAAAAAGAATTATTTGTACAGCAGTATTTGTCATGGAATAGCTGGTTAGTTTATTATCAGCAAAAATGTTTTACCCAATACATAATCTTTTATTTATGTACAGATTCTCAAGAGTCAAATGATCAAAAAATAAAAATAAAAGATGCTAAAATGGATTGTAAATTAAAAAAAGTACAAACAATAAAGATGACATGTTTCATTCTTATGACAGATTTATTTTCCATATATCTGAAGAAAATAGAGGTTGTATTTGAGGACCATTTCATACTTAATTAAACACTTTGCAGCCACTGGATATCACTGAAGTTGAAAATATTTAGTCACAGTGAGTGAAACAAGAGGAATTGCATAAAAAGAGAATCAATAATCTAGAAAAAAGTGGCCAGGAAATCATGAACATGATGAATACATGGTGGCATAATGTGGTAAATACATTCCTCTCCAAACTATAAATAATAGCCTTCATAAAAATCAACCTAACAGGTTGGGGGTTTGTGAAATTCCAAACTATGTCATTACTATCACTGTCTTTATTACTTAGTTTTGAGTTGAAGGATATAAGCTATCATGAAAAATTCCTGAAACCCCCCTCCCCCCCCCCCCCCCCGGAGATTTGACTAATTTAATAGCCCTTTTTTAAAGAAAAATTCAAAATATATTATACATACCTTTAAAAGATGTTGGCATAATGATCCATAATACTCCTTAAACAAAGAACGGACATTACTTTGTTTTTCACTTGAAAGTAGAGTGCTACGAGGCAATTCAACACCAAATTTTTCACATAATTTCCTAACATGTTTGGGCACAAGACCTGAAATTAAAGTGTGAGTTAACTCATTTAATTCTCTGATTTTCAAAAACAAATTTGTCTAATTATATTTCTGAAATTCAAGAAGCATTTTTACAGAAAAAGGATAAAACCCTGGGTAGATAAGAATATTAAAAGTGAATTAGTACTTATCTTTAAGAAATCAAATCAACAAAGAAAAGAGTAAAACTTAGGAAAGAAATAAGCCATAATATATATCATTTTATATTCTATTCATTTCATTTGCTATCTTTATAAAGAGTCATATAAAGTGTTTTATAATCAATAAAACATAATAGTCATATATAATTAAGTAAAATAGTACAGCAGTTAGTATGGTTATTTTTTTATAATTGTTTCCTTATTGAATATTGATAAAGATACATTACATCTGACAGCCTTTGCATTTACTACTACACATGCCCTTTGTACAAGCTAAGTATAAAGTAACCCAAACTTTACTTGGGAAAAGGAAGCTGAAACTTAATATAAATTGATCATTATTCTTCCCTTAATAGCTACTAAAAAGCTCTGGAATTTCCTGCATCGTGTTTTGCAGAGAGAAGAAGAAGCAGGCAGAACTAATTTTCATATAGGTTATTTTGTCAATATCTCAACTATCGTGAATATCAAAAGTATTGTAGGTAAACCAAATTAAAGAATTTTAAATGCTTTATTTCATAAGGAAGATGGCTGGGATGCGGTCATCAAAAAATGTACACATTAATAAGTAACACTTATTGTAATTGTGTGCCGACTTTCGTCCTACATTGTGAGCCTTTACCAGGGCAAAGAGAAACAAAATAACAACCAAATAAATATAGATATATAAGAGTAATGATTTGATCTCTATGATATTCTAACTCACAGATGTATTTGAATATATACCAGCCCTCCTATTCATCATGCAATGTCATCCATTATTCAGGGAGTCACAAACTCAAAAGAACAAGTAAATTTTCTTTTGGCATTATACAACATAGTTAATTTTCAATTTTTATATTTACCTGCAAAGTCTTCTCCACAATGCTTACAAAAACTAATAATAATATTAACATTATGATGGTTTTCTTTGTCTCTATTTGTGAGAATCGTTAAAACTGTTCCCAGCAATGGAAGTGCTTCCTTGTTAGAAAGCATTCCAGACGATACCAGGTCTCCATAAAATCTAAGGTCAACTCTTAATTTGCTCACATTTTCTATCTAGAAAAGGCAGAAACAGTTATAATAATTTTAAAAAATAATTATAATTATATTTTAAAATAAACAACTTACTGGCTCATTTTTTTTCAAGTGCAAGGTTTTTATCCAATGTTCTAAAAATATTGATGCAAAATCAGCATAAGTCCAATGAATATGACAACATAACTGCACAGCAGCTGGAACATCCGTTATTTTTAATTTAACTTCTACAAGTGCTGTTGCCACCTCACTCAGATATTTCGATAGATTAAGACCACTGAGATCTCTTAAAAAGGCATCTAACTGACCAGCAGTAAAGTTCCTCTGTAAAAAACGACAAAAATAAAACATTATTAATCAGCATAATTTAATTTCCTTTATATCATAGCCCGTTTAAAACATGAAAATTAAAATTAAAATCAGTATTCAGTTTATTCTAGATTAAATATTTCTTAAAATAGTTCTAACACATTACTAGAAGGTAGGGAGAGAGTTATTGGGAGGAAGTTAACTATTTTATAGGGATTAGAGAAGAGTTTGTTGATTTCTCTCCTCCTCCTCCCCTCCAAACACACTGAAAGTATCTATAGAGCCAATTATAAACATAATCAGGCTATCCTAAAGTACAACTCAATTTAAATCATCATAAATATACATTTATGCACCAAAATGAAGAATGCCAAGATTTTTCCCATCTACCTAGGCTATAGGGAAAATTTAGAATCCAGTGACAAAATGTTGAAAAGGATTAATCAACTTAAATTTAAATCAAATTAAATTGCAATTAAAATAAAAATAAATACCATAATCAAATAAGGAATATGTTAATTGTCATTAGGGATACTTTGTTGTTTTTTTATTTTAAAAAAATATCAAACATTAGAAATATTATCAGGATTGTCTGTGAAGACTTGAACAAGAAGAAATAAAAGATGATATTTTCATATCTCCTGTGAGAACAATTAGCCAGCTTATTTTATAGATAAATCTATGAGGGGCAGGGTAGCTGAGCAGGTAAACGTACGTGGACAATCGGTGCATTGCCCAGCAATCGGATAATAGAATTTGAGATAGGTAAAATAATTATGAGTTCCCGTCTCAGTGCCAAAGGTGGCTTTTATCTCGGCATTAGTCCCTCACCCCCTGGCCATACTAAGGCTAGGTAGGGGGGAAAAAAAAAAGAAAAAAGATAAACCTATGCTAGTAAGCAATACATCGAAAGAGAAACAAAAAAATTGACATTGTAACAGCTCTAGGAGGAAATCAATATACATTACATAAATGTGTTAACTTAGTAATAACTATTTTTAAAGTTATAACACATAAAGACAATTAAGACATCAGCTGTAAAATATGGAATCTTACATTATCTGAGAATAAAAGTATTTTTGACGGCACCAGATTTATAAAACTATTGGAAGGGCTTTTAAATGTTGTAGGATGACAGTTTGGGTTAAAGGTAAAACATTAAAATTGACATTTTTTAAAATAAATTCCCTTTGGCTATTTTTATGATAAAGAAAAGTGTGTTAAATCATTCATGTGCAATTAATTGAATAAAGCATTTAAATTTTTTCAACACTTGAAATGAAATCTATCCTAAATTTTTACTTTTAGTACATAGAAGTTGCGAAACAAACCCAATATCAATTTTATAAAACATAATTTTATTTCTCAGTGAAACATTTTAAATGTTAACTACTGCTCTTTATAATAATGGAACTTTCTCAGCATTTAATGTTTGATGTTGGTATATTGCTAAAATTGCCTTAATTAAAATTTAAAATAATATTATGGCATGTATAAATAAGTGAACAAAATAATTCTTCATAAAATGATTTTAAAAAATACCAACCAATCTTTTAACAAAAGCTGTGTTTTTCTTTAAGCTTGAATCAAGTTTAGAAAGTGCAGTAGCATCAGGTCTTTTCTTGCAAGCTTGTTGATTTTGTTAAATAATTCAAGCTTTTGCTGTAATCTTTTACTAAAATCTTCAAGATACTGAAATAATTCCACCTAGAAACAAAGAAATAATAAGGTATTGGTTTTCCACTACAATAAAAACGATAATAACTTTCTTTGCACGAACTTTTTCTTTATCTGCGACTGCATTGTCTTCTATTTTAATATCAGAAGTAGTATTTGGCTCCATTGAAACTATTTAATGTTATTTAAATCCGATAGTTGTAGCAAACTTTGAATACCAAATAATATAAACACACATGACTGTGGCTGGAAGGTAAACTACGGTTTACAACAACAGCTGTAGATAAGATAATACAATTTTGATAATAATGGAATCTATAATATGGGGGGGCTTAGGAGGATACGTGTTATATTGCTGGATTTAAGTGGTAGATTTAAAAGAGGGAAGGTAATGTGACCTCCAAACGAAGCCGATCAGTTATCGGCATCATTCCCGGAATTAGTAAGTGGTATATCTCAGATTGTTGAAACCACTAAATGTCATTTCAAGGTTTTTAAGTGTTGGTGGAGGAAAATTTGCAAAATCTATCTTCATTGCAATGTCTTTTATTCTGAATGTTTTTAATAAAATATGCCAAGTGCCAGTGACATTCTCTAGGTCTATTCTAACAGGACCTCAGAAGCAGTTGAGTACCAAATTTATTTTTCGGCAGGTAAATAGTTTAATGCTGAATTATTATTGTTTGTTCTATAATTTCGTTTGTGTTAATATTTTCTTAATTTATAGTTGTTCGATCATGAAAGCTGCACCTATACCTACCTTCTTGGTGATCTTGCAATTAAAGAATGTGTTATTATTGACCCAGTATTGGAACAGGTCGAAAGAGACACAAGACTTATAAATGAGCTTGGCTTGAAGTTGAAATATGCCAGTAATATTTTATTTGATTAATTTTTATGTTTAATTACTAGTGATCACTTTATAAGCTTTTGAATTACCCATATAGTGAACACACACATGCACGCTGATCACATCACGGGAACTGGTCTTTTAAAGAAAACCCTGCCAGGGTGTAAATCACTGATATCCAAGAGTAGTGGAGCTACAGCAGATGTACATGTTGACCACAATGATATAATTAATTTTGGTGGATTTCGTCTCACTGTCAAATCTACTCCTGGTCACACCAATGGTACTGTGCTTATTTCTATAATTATTAGGCATTAATTATACATATAAAGCAATTTTTTTATATCATCTTTTATGTAAGCAACAAAAGGTAAATAGGTGGAATAATCAGGAGTCAGAAAAAAAAGGCTGGCTCATGATTATTCCACCTATAATAGTTTCTACAGTCAACTATACATCCTCAACAAAAAGATAAATAATTATTAACATTAATTTTTCTTTTAAATTATTAGATATGCTTTGTAAATTTTTATCTTTCTGACTCATATCTCTTGGAATGGAAAAAAAATACTGCACATAATCCGCCAGATGTCTAAAAAAATAATCTATGAGAGAACAGATCTTTAAAAGTACTAAAACAGTTGATATATATATATATATATATTATATATATATATATTTTGTATGTGTGTGTGTGTGTATGTGTATAAGGAATAGACCTGTTAATTTCTATCTATTATTTTAATTAAAATTAAAGCTAACATTTAAATGACATTAACATTTAAATAACATTTTAAATTTTTAAACACAAAAATTAAATATTTATAAAATAAAATAATACAAATATTAAATACTTTTAATTTAATATTTGAAAGAGTAATCTGACAGCACAATCTTATTGATGATTGAAATCCTGGCTATGTAATTAAAATTGACTCTTAACGTACTTTATTCAAGGGTTTATCAATCGCCAGGAATATTATAGAATTGATTTTTTTTTTTTTTTGGATTTAATTGTTTCAAATACAGTAAGTAGTCATTCATTGAAAACAAAATTAATTTATATTTATATAAATTTATTTACTTCAACTTAGTGATTAAACTAAGTTACCTATTGTGCTTATTTATTTATTTATTTTTAATCAGTAAATTTTAATCATTTTTTTGGTCCTACTTTAGAACTTGAACTCTGGGTAAATCTAGGAGAAGTTGGTTTGGGGTGCTGTCATTAAATAAATCTATGTGTAATTAATATAGGTGGAATAATCAGAAGTCAGTCTTTTTCTAAATATTTTAATTTTGCCGACATTTTGGCTCAAGCTTGTGAGCCATAATCAGGGCATTACTGAGCCATATCCAAGCATTAACTCAGTCAGTTTCATGGCTCAGTAATGCCCTGATGATGGCTCACGAGCTTGAGCCAAAATATCGGCAAAATAAAATATTTAGAAAAAGAGTGACTTCTGATTATTCTACCTATAAAAATTTCTGTAGTCGACTATACATCTTCAATGTGTGTAATTAATTTATATATAAATGAAAATAATCACATTATCTTGAAACATAGTAATATTAGAGAAGTAATTGACCTAGATGTAACTCTAGAGAAGTATACTTAGCATGTGATCTTTATTTTGAGCTAAATATAATAGAAAAATAAATAAATTTAAATATTTTTTCATTAAATTGCTTTTTTCATATTCAATCATTTCTTTAAATATCTTAATTATTATAATTTGATACATTCTGACAGCTTATGTAGAAACTATTTTTGTCTTACTATAAATTATTTTTTAGGTTGTGTAACATACATTTGTGATGAAGAGAGCATTGCTTTTACTGGTGATACTCTTCTAATAAGAGGTTGTGGAAGAACTGATTTCCAGGAAGGTAGTCCTGATACTCTTTATGATTCTGTTTACAGAGAGATATTTTCTTTACCTGGCCATTACAAATTATTTCCAGCTCATGATTATAAAGGTATTTTAATTTATTTCTGAAACTACATCTTATTCTCTTTATTTTTCTCTATATTTTAGTCTTACTGATATATCCTTTATTCTGTTATATATTCTTCTGCCTTCACAAATAAATTGTTTCTTTTCTGCAGGATTACCCTACACGACAGTAGATGAAGAAAAAAAGTATAATCCTCGATTAACGAAAACTAAAGAAGAATTTATTGAGCTGATGAAAAATTTAAATCTTCCTTATCCGAAAAAAATTGGTAAGAATCATTTGGGAATATTATATAACCTTTAATTTTAATATTTATATATTCTATATAATTTATGTATTCTATAAAGTTTCCGTCTCATATCTGTTATATTTTAAAATCTCATATCTGTTACTGACCATTTAAAGTTTCATAATTTTAAATAAAAGGGTAATTCTAGTTATTGAAAAGGAATAATAA
Source organism: Piezodorus guildinii (assembly GCA_023052935.1). Taxonomy (NCBI): domain Eukaryota; kingdom Metazoa; phylum Arthropoda; class Insecta; order Hemiptera; family Pentatomidae; genus Piezodorus; species Piezodorus guildinii. The sequence continues at coordinate 159,801,215 of CM041292.1, forward strand.
GACAAATGCAATTAATTAATTTATATCTATTTATAATCTAATGATATATGTTTCAAGTTAACTTCTAATGTTATATTATAATATATTGTTAATTCTCTGTTTAAAGATATTGCAGTACCTGCAAATAGAGTGTGTGGTATTCAAGATTCATTTTGAAATATTTATGAATTCACTACTCAAACAAGAGAAGTATTAATAATGATGCTACTCAGATTAGTAAGATGGGTTTTAATATTTTAATCTAGCGTATATATATCTGTGCATATATTTTATTCTTATTGTCTATATCTTCAATATATATATTTTTTGTATATAAAATGACAATACAAATTTTATTCAAATGACTTTTATTTTACCATTTTTCAATCCGGGTAGAGGCGTATAAGCAAATAAAAAAAAAATAAATAAAAAAAAAAAAAAAATTAATAATAATTATTGTACATTTAAATACATTTTTATTTAGAAAAAAAAGTTTAAATGTGATTTAGTTTTGTTTTAATTAATAGATTTTATCAGAAAAAAAAAACAGAACACGAAAATGATCCTTAATCAGTAAGGATTGGAAGTACAAACTAAGGATAAAGCCTTTAGATAAGGTGTCTCAAAAATTTTATTTTACTAAGTAAATTAATTATAATGTATTTGCTTATTATTTTGTATAATTGATCTCATTAAAACCTGTTAAATTTTGTAGTGTTCAATACAAACAGAAATAATTCATCATCTGTTCATAAATTTAATTATCTACTTTTATTTTATGAATGTTCAGATAATATTTTCTGCTGCATTATTTGATTTTAATCTTGCAATTATTATTTCATAATGTTTCCTTCAATTTTTAATTACAATAGTTTTGTAATTTCCCTCAAACCCATTTTCTATTTTTAGAGGTTGGTCTAAATATGGAATGGTTGTTTCAATCTCAGTTTCTCTCTGAGTAGTTCATGATTATGTTTAGAATGTATGAAATACTTTTTATATCAATAATATTTTTGAAGACCATGTTTTCTTATTGTATCTCAGGTAGAAAAAGTTTTAATCGAACCAAAACTAATATTAGGGGTTACTTTATTAGTGTCATTCTAATTAAATTCATTATTGAGCCATAATTTCGGTAGTTTACAGATTACCAAGCTTACATATACCTTGTTACGATGATGATAATTGCAATTTTGGGATGTTATGCTCAAAAAACCAAACTTGTATCTGTTCAAGGTAGACAGTAATTTTTTATGATATTAATAATCTTAATATTTAGGTTCAAACTTTCTTATATGCTCCATAGATTGTATGACTGGAATGAAGAATTGAAACAATGCCAATTAAATCTTCAAGAACTTGGATTGTGGTTAAGTTCCTTGAAAGAAGAAACTGATTTAAAAGGTTAGAATCTTGTTGTTTTGGATAAATTTAAATTTCATTACGTAACAGTGATACTAATTACTGTAATTTACTTTGAAATTTTAATAAATTGTCTTAAAATCTCTTTATTATAAGAGAATCAACAGTCTTGATACAACTTTAGAGTTTAAATATTAATGAAAGTTTTGTGATGTAAGTTAAAAGTTGGCCTTGATAGAGTTCTTTATTTTTATTTTTTTGTGATTCCGCCCATCACAAAACTCAAAAAAAATAATTATTTTTTATGTTTCAAACATTTCTTGCTCCTAGACCAATCTGGATGACTGATTTTTAGTGCATATTAATTTTTTTATTGTATAATTTGTTAAATAATATATCAGCATTTCCGAAAAAGTGGTCCGAGGACTCCTTAGGGAGGTTGAGGATCTCACTGTGAAACCTTGACTTGTAGTAACAAGAATCACTCAGGCAGTAAACAGAAACATTAAATTAACTGATGGTAAATATTTTTTTCCCAATGGGGCGACAGGCCGTTTTCAACCGAAATACAAGTTTTAGGATCACCTGAGTCCAAACAACCAAGTCATGTAAAAAGGTCTGTGTGTGATAAGTCTAGCATGAAAACAAAAAGTTGTAAGAAACTGAAATTTTATTTTTATTATATTTATATGCCTGAGATAAAACAGTAACTTTTTCATTAACGTATAGAACAGAAGAGCCACTTTATATAAAGCATTTTGCACCTTTTTACCATTTTCTCAAAAATGGCTCTAATGATTTTGATTAAACTTGATACATCTATGTAAAATTTAAGGGGCTTGAATATCATATAGGTTTTATTCTAATTAAATAGTCTGACAGGGCTTAAATGCCGATATTTTAAATTGTCTTCCTTTAAAGTATCTTTAGCTTTATAAATTTGAAAAAAATTACCATATCATCATGTAAGCATCAACAGCTAAATATACAATGTGAATAAATTTGATAAAATACTGTTATATTATTTAATCTAACACATGTGTTTCCAATGAAAATAAATATATTTCTTTAAACCTGTTTAACCTCTATTTGTTAGTTCTTAAATTGATTTTAACAACCGAGGTAAGTGAAAGTCATGTGTTTCTCACACCAGATTTTTTTATATTATTATTATTGTATAAATATATGTATATATATATATATATATATATATATATATATATATATATATATTTCTTTTTTTTGTATATAAGTTCCAAACAAATTTATGAAATAACATGTTACAATGTATTTTACATTTTATTCTGATGGTCTCAGACATCGGTAAGCCTGAATATTCCTCTGTGTCTCTCGATTTGATAAGATTGTGTATGCACCATTAGTGTTGGCAAATATCGATTTTAAGGTTGCAATTCAATTATATATTCCCTCACCTCTTACAAATCTGACAGAACATCCACAATACAATTTTTTTTCTCTCCTACATGTCCAAACCTGATTTCAAGATGTCAGACATTTGTTCAAATACAACTTCCAAATTATTCAACGGTTGCCTGTAGACAGAAAAATAAAACATGAACAAAGGTTGGTGTGCAAGTTAGTGGATGGGACGAGCAGTAGACGGTTTAAAAAAGAATTTTTGGACAGTTAAACAATAAAATAAAGTTTAACTGATTAACAATCAAAACTAAGTGCAATTAACACAACATAAGTACCAGTGAGACTAAGGATGTAGTGCTTTTTTTTTTCCAACCCCTCAAAAAAGAAAAATAATAGATTAGTGAAGACAAAATATCTTGTAAAAAGAAAAAATACTTCATTTATAAAGTAGTGCTGCCCAACTATTTTGGGTTGCTCACAACACAGTATGTACATCGTGACTTCATCAGAATTATTTTTATTACTAAATTATTTCGTTGTTGTTTATTTCCCAATTAGTTTTTATTTTTTACATAAGAAAAACTCTCTTAAAATAAAAACAATAAAATATTTGCACATTTTACATACTAAAAATATATTTAAATATATGTTTGTTTCCGTGGTGCGACAGGCCGTGGAGTCCTTGGGCCTCGCGGTGTGAGATCTGGGAGATTACACTCAAGTTTCAGATGCAATTCGTAGTGTAGATCACTCCCATATTTTGTGAGTGGCCACCATTTGGCTGACGGGTCTCACATACCCGGGGGAGAGGCTGTGAGTGAATCCCCATTTCATTACATACTTATAAAAGCCCCGCCGGGACTGGGATTTGAACTCGCAACCTGTAGCATGAGAGACTAGCATGCTAGCCACTCAGCCACAGGCTCCCTTATTATAAATATATATATATATATATGCCCCTATCGGATGTGATGGTGGATGATACATAGAGAGTCCAATATTATATTTTCTGTCATCTTCAATATGTCCCTAATATCCACAGCAAGATTTTCTAATAAGCTCCTTGTGAAGTTCGGTACAAGTTCGCGAGCTCCGAACCAAAGGCCCTTCAGGTAGAAGTCTCTCTCATTGAAGCCCTCGCGGAACTTCTCCTTAAGGAAAGGTAAGCACTTATAATAAATGTTCTTCTTTTCCCTTTTCACCTTATCCGCCTGATCGAGGTCATTACTCTCTTATCTTATCGAAGGATCCAAATGATAGCTGACTTCTCGGTCTTATGGAACGCCACAATGCCAGCATACCGTGTGTATCCATTCGAATCTAAGCAATAAACCTCATTGAAGCATGCGAAGTTTCTTCGGTGGGGACGGCATGTTATGAGGAGGAGTTGTTGGGACATTTTCCCAGCCATGTGCTGTAGTTTCAGGCTCTCTGTTGCATTTGTGACAAAGGGAACCAACATCTCTACCCTGACCCCACGCAGTGGTGCATAATTGATGTTCATCTTAATTGCATTAGTCTATTCAGACCCCGAAACTATTTGCTTTTCATAAATAAATGTATTCGCTTTCCAGTTGGCCCATTCTTCGAACGAGTTTTCTCGTAGCGATAGCCGTAGAGCTTTCACATTTCGATGCCCCGATCAACCCCCAATCTCCCAACACATTGAGCCACCTCGGCTGAATAGTTGAATGTTGATTGGAACAGGGCATCGGGTACATTTGACAGTCGCTGTACAATCCCAATCCTCGGTACCTCCTGGGAGCGTACAACATGTCCGCGGAGGTGTTCGCAGGGAATCCGATGATGGCCTTGACACTCCTGCGAATTATGATGTCAATACTCTCCAATATTTCGTTACGCAGCATGGTGAGGGTCGCTGTTTGGAGAGGATAGGTTAAGACCTGAGAACAGGTACTGATTGACAACGCTGAACTTTTGCTCAGGCTTGAGCAAGCTTGAGGTGACAAGCTTATTAAGGTTTTCATTTAGCTTTGTCACCGAACCCTCATTGAATCGTAGTTCTCCCGAGGATGAGCATCCCAAGTACTTAATTGTTTCACCTTTCACTATACTCTGGATGCCATCTCCATTCTTAAGGGAGAGCATCGTTGTTTCCAGCTCTCCTTTGCTCATAACGATACCCACACTCTTTCTCGGGTTGATAGCAAGACCAATCTCCTGAAATGTCCTTTGAATGCTGCCGATAACTCTTTTGAAGCCCCCTTGTGACGCGCTGAAACAGCCTGGTCATCTACGAAGCCTGTGAGGACCACACTTTCCTGTTTCTGTAACATCTTGGGCGTATATTTGTCTCATATATGAAATTTCAGTTTCATAGGACCTTTCGCTTTCGCGCTGGAGTTACAACATACGGACACGCACACAGACTTTTTGCGGGACTTGGTCATTTGGACCTAAACCTGTATTTCCGTTGAAAACTGGAATTCGAAAATTTTCACGATCGCAATACTTCCCCTTTCATATATAGGTAAGTGAAAGTAAAAATAGATCAAATTTATTTATACATTTGTAATACAGGGATTACTCAAAAATATACATGTTATATAATAATATTTTCTCTTCTATCATTTAAGCATAGAAAAAAAAATGGATTGAGGTTTTAACCGGTACCCATTAATTATTTCTTACAACCAAAAAGTAAGAGGTCTGGAAGAAGTAGAACATATTATGAGACACGTATCCTGTGTGTTGCACCCTTCTGAACAATTTCCAATACGGCTTTTTTTTTTTTTTTATTTCAAGAAATAACTCCAACGAATTTTAGACTAAAAGATTGGGCAGCAACTCCTGGACAATTTCGAGTCTTTATAACTTATCGTTTTCATATAATATTCTTATTTATATTCTTTTCTGTTTTTCTAAGAGAAGTAATCTTGCTTAATCCTTATTCCCATGCTCTTATCCCTCTTAAGGTAAGATGCTGGTACTCATAAAATTTATAAAACCAAATAACGAACTAAAAGTAGAAAATCAAAAATTGACTTGAATGAAAATCTCATAATTACTGAAAACCATGAACAACTAATAGAAAGTTTCTGGAGTTCCAAGATGTTAATTATTTTCTCCTTACTAAGATTAAAACCTGGAAAAGATTTGAAGAAGAAAAACATATATATCCGCTGGAGAAACTGATGCTAGTTTTTTGATGGGTTAAGAAGTTGAACTTTTGCCGAATGATAAGCAAAGGCCTCGAAGGATCATCTTTCTACAAAATAGCGTGTTAATTAAAATAAAGATGGAGTAAATCGTGAGCGACACTGTTAAGTAACAAAATGTATCAGTCTAATATCAATATTTCTTATTTTCTAGAAGGAAAGAATGGAGAAGCGAACAAAATCATTCATAGATACATCACTAATTATATTTGTATCAAAAGCGTTTTTTTCATAAATATATATAGTTAGAGAAACATAAATTTTATTGTCATACACCAACTCTACAAAGTGATTTAGCAATCTAATTATTAATTATGCTTGTAATATGTTTTTTACTTTCACTTACTATATATAGTAAGGAAAGTATTGCGATCGTGAAAATTTTCGAATTCCAGTTTTCAACGGAAATACACGTTTTAGGGTCCCCTGAGTCCAAATAACCAAGTCCCGCAAAAAGGTCTGTGTGTGTGGTAACTCCCGGGCGGAAACGGTAAGTCCTATGAAACTGAAATTTCATATTTAAGACAACTATACGCCCGAGACGTGACAAAACTTTTTTCATCAAAATGAGCTTACCAGAAGAGGCACTTTATACCATGCATTTTGCACCTTTTTTCGATTTTCTCAAAAACGGTTCCGACGATTTTGATTAAACTCGCTATATCGATGTAAAATTAAATGGGCTTTAATATCATGTAGGTTTTATTTGGATAAAAATGGTCTGACAGGGCTTAAATGCCGATATTTTAAATTTTCTTCCTCTAAAGTACCTTTAATTTTTTAGATTCAATAATAATAACTAGATTATCTTGTTAGCGCTGATGAAAAACAGGTAAATATATAAATTGAATAAATTCGATACCCAACTAAAGGAGAAAACAGAAAAAATATATTTTTAATGAAATTTTTCGTTTTTGAACATAGGAGCAGTAATATACATGTATGATATACCGTTGGAAAGCTAAAGATTTTAGAAAAAATATCATCTCATACACAAGCTTTTAGAAGTTAATAGAGAGTGATGAGAAGAAGATAAAACTAACTGATTATTTTAGATAATAATATAATAGATTTTTTAATAAAACACATGTTTATATATAAATTCAATTTGATTAATTCCTTAATAGTTTCACGTATTTTTATCTCTAACTGTATTTGAAAATTCTTTCATTGATTTTAAAAATCGAGGTAAGTGAAAGTCGTGTGTTGCCCGCACCAGATTTTTTACTTTCACTTACTATATATAGTAAGGGGAACTATTGCGATCGTGAAAATTTTCGAATTCCAGTTTTCAACGGAAATACACTTTTTAGGGTCCCCTGAGTCCAAATAACCAAGTCCCGCAAAAAGGTCTGTGTGTGTGCGTGTGTGTGTGTGTGTGTGTGTCTGTGTCTGTGTGTGTGTGTGTGTGTGTGTGTGTGTGTGGTAACTCCCGGGCGGAAACGGTAAGTCCTATGAAACTGAAATTTCATATTTAAGACAACTATACGCCCGAGACGTGACAAAACTTTTTTCATCAAAATGAGCCTAGCAGAAGAGGCACTTTATACCATGCATTTTGCACCTTATTTCAATTTTCTTGAAAACGGTTCCGACGATTTTGATTAAACTCGCTATATCGATGTAAAAATTAATGGGATTTAATATCATGTAGGTTTTATTTGGATAAAAATGGTCTGACAGGGCTTAAATGCCGATATTTTAAATTTTCTTCCCCTAAAGTACCTTTAATTTTGTAGATTCAATAATAATTACTAGATTATCTTGTTAACGCTGATGAAAAACCGGTAAATATATAAATTGAATAAATTCGATACCCAACTAAAGGAGAAAACAGAAAAAATGTTTTTTAAATGCAATTTTTCGTTTTTTGAACATAAGAGCAGTAATATACATGTATGACATACTGTTGGAAAGCTAAAGATTTTAGAAAAAATATCATCTCATTCACAAGATTTTAAAAGTTAATAGAGAGTGATGAAATGAACATAAAACTAACTGATTATTTTAGATAATAATATAATAGATTTTTTAATGAAACACATGTTTTTATAGAAATTTAATTTAATTAATTCCTTAATAGTTTCACGTATTTTTATCTTTAACTGTATTTGAAAATTCTTTCATTGATTTTTCAAATGGAGGTAAGTGAAAGTAGTGTGTTGCCCGCACCAGATTTTTTTTTTTTTGTTACCTGTAATTGCCTGATTATTTTCACGGCGTGGGCGTAGCTTGTATTTATTTATTTATTTATTTAACGTCACTTTATGCTACTATGGCTAATCGGACGATGCTACAGTGGGAGTCCTAAATTTTGCCTATCCAGGTTTTATTAGGATAGGGATCTTTAACGAGTACCTGACATCGCGCAGGCTCGGGACCACCTTTTAACGTCCCCTCCGAAGGACGGCGTAACTAAGGATTTTTTACTCCCATTAAAAAATCCTAGGACCACCTGCGGGTTTGAACCCGTGACCTTTAGCATGGGAGGCTGTTACGCTAGCCACCCAGCTACAAGTGATCCCGCGTAGCTTGTATAATTAAGTTCCTAAATGATATGTTCCTAAATAAGTTAAAAAGTAAATAAGATAAATGAAAAAAAAAAAGTATGTAATAAATCAATACATAGCTTCCAAAACTAATGAATAAAATTATTTATAAAAATATAAAGGATTATTAAAGAATATAATAAATTCACAATTCTCATGTTCACATACATTAAACTTCGGAAGAGGATAGGATTATGAAAGATCTGTCGAAAGCTGCGGTTCGATGGAGGTGTAATATACAAATCAGAAGGGCACATACGAGTCTTGCGGGAATGGATTGAGGATTTGAATAGTAAAATATCAGATATGTATGGCGAGATAGGATAACTTACTAAGAAAAGAAACCTGGAAGTACATTTTAGATTTAGATACCCCGGTGCATTGATTTAAATTCATTTTACAGTTTTCTTAGTCTTTATGAATACCTGACTATTTGACGTTTAAAGTGTCTTATTGGTCACTCTTTTGAATCCAAACGGCTGATGTTAACATCGAGTTCTGAGGATCATTGTGGGGCACAACATCATCTTTTGGTGTTAGCGTCAAATCTAAAAAAACAAATCGGCCCATCAGTTTCAGGGGAAATCTAAGAACGATAGATGCACGTATTTTTTTAAATAATATTTGATTCTACTTACCTTGAAAGAGGAAACTTGAAATTTTAATTTAACGTCAGAAAAGCTTATTTTTTTATTATTTTTTTTTTTATACCGACTGGACTGTACAAACAATGTTAGTCCAAAATACCCCCAAAACAGGGGTTACCTGTAGCATGGTAGATAGCCAGCCTTCTATGCCCAAGACCTCGGGTTAAAACACGCAGGTGATCCTAGGATTTTTTAATGGGAGTAAAAACTCCTTAGTTATGCCGTCCTTCGGAGGGAGCGTTAAAAGGTGGTCCCGATCCTGTGCGATGTGTCAGGTACTCGTTAAAGATCCCTATCCTAATTAAATCTGAATTGGCAAAATTTAGGACTCCCACTGTAGCATCGTCCGATTAGCCACTGCAGCATAAAAGGGACGTTAAATAAATAAACAAACTTCCATAACATGACTAATTAGCACGATATGTTAGGTTAGGATAAGTTATTTTATTTTCGTGGGCGACGACCTACAGCAAGACTAATAGTGGTAGTTAACTAACTAATATACAATGCATTTTAAAGTGGCTGGTTAATTGATATTTTTTTATGATGAAGGCTTTTACTGCTGCGCATGCTCTTTACACACGTAATAGTGTTAAATTTTAGAAACATTTATGTACAGTAATCTTAGGTTTGAAAAAAAAAATTTGAAACTTGATATAAATTGTTTATTATCCTTCCCACAATAGCTGCATAGAGTTTTCGTAATCACGCGTCGGACGAGAAGTAGAAAAGACTGATCTTTATATGTTTTTTGGGGGGAACATCACCAAAAACATTATGTATATCGCAAACATCGTAGTAAAAAAAGTTAAAAAAATCTATAATTATGTGTCTATATACTTTTGTTTTTTTCTTAGACAAATGGTTACGAAGATATTAAAGGGATAAAATGATAAAAGTAAAAATGCTCAAAACACCATCAAATTGTGGTGCTCAAGATCAACATTGAGATTGAGTTTGTTTATTAATACAATATTAAGCGATTAATTTTCTTGATACATGGAATCTTACAATCTATTCTAGAATTTGTAAAGTACTTCAACTTTGTTTAGTACAAAGTAAAGGATAAACATAATATTTTTAGAGATATTCACGATATTTAAATATTTTAATATTATTTAATTTTTTTTATTTTATTTGCTTATCCTCCTCTATCATTAAGGTTCATTGGCGTGATCGAAATATTTATATTTCTAATATAATAGGTAAAATTCAAATAGAAGAAGAAGAAGAAAAATAAATGTTATTCTGGGACCTTTTGTCCCCTAAGAATAACAATAAAGTACAAAAACTGAGTGTTATGTCTGGCATAAAAATAAAAACATTACAAAAAAAAACTTAAGATTATACATATATTATTTATAAAAATAGTAAATACGATTGCTTGAACGACATATGAATACTACTTGCATTATTTATAGAGTAGTAAATACAAAAGAAATAGTACATTCATGTATGATTATATGATACTAAACACATGTGCATGCAAGGTTACTATTATTATACCTCACACTAATATCATAAAATCATAGAAAGAAAAGTGTTTGTTAGCTTGAAATACGAGTATGACTATTATTCTTAATTTTGTCTACAATTATTCGGAAGATTGATTACTGAGGAGATGATGGAATAATTTTTTTTTAAATGAGGTTAAAAAAGATGCTTTACATATAGAGGTAGGTATGTAATTCCAAAGTGAGGTGGCACGCAAACTAAAGGATTTTTTAAAGGATGATGTTCGATGAGAAGGAAAATAGAGGTTAGTGGGTTGGGATCTTGTATTAAACGAATGAACTGATGAACAAGGGATGAGTAGGTCAAGAATGTAGGATGGACTTACGGTGTTAAAGTTGCGGAATAGGAATACTCCCAGGAAATGCTGTCGGCGAGAAACTGGATTGAGCCACTTCAACTCGGCATACCTGGACTCCGAAAATGAATCTAACAAAACATTTCATAAGCCTTTCCAATCTCATCTCAAGTCCACCAGACAATCCACCGTATACTAGGCAGCCATAGTCAAAGTGGGGAAGACGAGGGAAAAAACAAGGAGCCTACGAACTTTAACGGTAGTGCGTATATTGTTATTAATTATATTAGTGTTGTCATATTTGTTTCTTCATTTTTAAGTATTTCTTTTGGGCTATTTTATCCTCGATTGTCCAAAAATTATAACGTTTATTATGAATAAATTATAAAAACCTTTGAAATAAATAAATTATTAATCGTTCTCGGTTCTTTGTTGGGTTCGCCTATTGACTATCACATCCACTCTCAACTGGAAACGTTAGTTGCTGTATGGAAGGGGTTGATTAATTTTCTTTTGTCCAGAAACAACCAACTACAAATCAGACGCGGCTGCCAATAATAACTTTTTAAGTTAGGAAAAGATTCATATAAAGATGACATGAAAGAAAAAGAGGTCCCAAAAATTAACTATATTTATATAGCGTCTTCTACTTAGGAGCTTGAAGACTAATAATAATCTGTAATAATAAAATAATCTGTGCCAGCTTTCTATTTTTTTCAATAACTCAAATGTCAGGCCGATTATTTAAAACTGTGTGGTCCTTAATGATAGGATGTACAATAAATTTTAGTTTTGTGACCGGTAGTAATTGGTGATGGATTATATTTGTAATAGGGAGAATGGGAGATTTATCCTTGTTACAATGGTTTGATGTATAATTTTCGCTGCATTGTTGTGTCTTTGGAGATACTACTTACCAGCCAGAATTGGACAACCTTAAGTCACATGTATGCTCTTACCAGCCTTTTTGCATAAACGGCATATGACATTTATGTTCTCCCCGCAAATATGTTTTCTGTATGCTTTCACACACAGATTATTGAGATAGGTGTCCCATCGGATGATAATCTTCAAAAAACTGTTTCTGAAAAGAAAAGAAAATACCAGGAGCTGGGAGAGGAGCTTAAGCAACTCTACGGATTGGAGAGCTGCGGGATTTACCCAGTTATATTATCCTGTATTGGCCTGATTCCAAAGAGTACGCTAGAATCAATCCAACAACAGGGACAGCAGCTACTGTTCGAAAATTTTTAAATATAACATAATTAGAGCCTAACCCTTGATTCATGGAGTCTGGGTAGGTGAAAATTTTCAGCCAAAGCTGAGGAAGTGCGAAATTCTAAAATAATAATAATAAAGATGACATGAAGTTCTCACTTTCTGAATGTTTCTGAATCTAAAGGATTTCGTAAAGAGCGTTCATAGGAATACTACACGAAAGTTTCATAAGTAAAGTAAACACAAATGTAAGTTTCGTTTGTTACCTGCCAAAATGGTAGATATTGTTAATATCTCATCACATACTCCCTCAAGGTCCTTTTATGACTGAATGCATATTTTATATTGTCGTATGTTAAATATTTGTATGGGTAACGTTTTATGAAATCAAATATTGTTAAATGAATTAATATTTTTTTAAAATATTATTTTGTCCCAGGAGAATTCGATGCTAAAGCCAATGAAGTGTTTTTTCAAGTGGGTTTTACAGGAATCTTTGCCATAATTCTTGGTCTGCTTGGAGGTTTGGTTTGCATTTATTACTTCTGCTTTCAGAAAATGTAAGTTAAAAAAACTAGTTTTAAATCAGTTATGCAATTGTTTTCACAAATCATAATTTAGTACTAACATGCATTTAAAATATTATTCATTTGCTCAAAATTTAAAATTATTATGCATGGTATTTTGTCATAACATATGCAACCTTTACATAATATTAATCTAAAATATTATTGCAACATATTTCACATTCATCTTAAATTTTACAAATGTATTTTTTCAATGGAAAATCAGGATATTCAACGCTCTATAATTAAATCATCAGATATAGAATCACGTCTTATAATACTTAAGAGAAGAGCAGCAGAAGCAGATTTCTTGAGAGAAGAAAGGGACATGCTTATTAGTCGGCTGAAGTTATACAATCCTGATTATGTATGGCCAGATACAGGAATCAATAAATGTTTAAGTTTACCTATAGATAAAGAGTTTGAGGAAGTACAGAAGAAAAATAAAAATCTTATATCCGAAAACGGAGAATTAATAGAGTCAAAAAAACAATTGACGACTGAAAATGACAATTTAAAAGCTCATGTACAAACGCTATCAAAGGAATTAGAAGAAACGAGAAAGGGTTGTTCAAATTTAGAAGTTTTAGCCAAGGAAAATGAGCAGCTCAAAGTAATGTTACAAGAGATGGCTACTCTCAAGGACGAAAAGGAGAAACTATTAATTGAAAAAGACCAATTAAGAGATGATTTGGATAAATTATTAGATACTGATTCTAACAAACTTGAACATAGCAGTAAAACGTTACTGAAACAGTTATACGTTCGGATCAATAACTGCTCTGAACAGTACAATAATCTGCTAAAAGAATTGTGGTCGAAAGAAATACAAATTGATGTGTTGACTGGAAAAATTACCCAGCTGAATGCTAAATTGAATGAGCCTTATATTTCTGCCAAGATTAAACTCAGTATGGGAAAAAACTTAAGCGACGAAGAGGCATATATGTGGGCAGTTTACAATCTTGAAATGACAAACAAGAAAATGAACTGTGAATTACAAAAAGTAACTGATCAGCTTAATTTAGTGACAGAAAAATATTTGAAGATGAAAGATGAGTTAAAACCGATGAAACAAAGTAATAAAGGAATGGTTTCACCATTTGCATTAGAAGAAGCATTACGTAAACTAGATGAAGAAGAAGAAGATCTTGATTGGCAATTGGTAAGCTACCTAATTATAAATTATGTTCAATTTAATAATATTTATATTTGAAACCATATTCTTGAAAATCATATTGTTATTGAATTTAAGAAAAAATATAGAATGGGAATAGATTAAGCCCGTTTTGTGGCAAATGTTAATCAGTGAGATAATGTAAATATTAGAAACAAATTAAGCACAAAATACCTTAAAGTAATATTGTATTAAATATGATTAGTGTGTCTGTATTTGGTTAAGGACCGAATTTATGAGCGTACGTTTCTTCCTATTTTGATATTTGATGACTAAAATGACTGATAGGGATCCTTTGAATGTTTTGAAATATTTATGCTCAAAATACTAGGAAAGGGTATATTTTAAATATTCCTGACTTTTTCAAATTTGAGTTTCACATATGTAGTTGGCCGTGCACAAGGAAAATATGAATTGTTATCTACAATAACCACTTAAGGTTTTTTTGTCAGCCTTTATTACTTCGTACAGCTTTATATGTTATATCCTGATTTTGCCAAAGTCTTTTTCCTTCAGACATGATATGATACATTTATGTACACGAGTATACAGATAAAGTAAAGTGACTGACACAAGAGTACAAGTGACTTAAGTTATAAATAGTTAATAAATAGAATTGAAAGGCCAGGGAACACACTCACTATTGTATTATACTTGTGACGAATGGTTGCATACCTATAACACAAGATATATTATCAGTAGGAAGCTGGCTCAAACTTCTTTGTTTTAAACCAATAAAAATAAAATAAAAAAACATGTAACGCTATGAGGGCATTGTTGGGCAAATACTCAGAAATAAAAAATTACTAAGTACTGTAATTAAAATAATGCTCGCTGCGAAGTACAGTTCTCAGCATTTATTGTACTGTTGAGCACTTGATTACTTTTACTTTCACTTACCTATATTTTATTTTTTTACTTATTTTATTTATTTATACACCCTACCTTGCAATATATGCAACACGGGTTATGGCAACATTAACTTGCCGATTAGGCCAGCAAGTTACTGTTGCCAATTAGATTCGTTTAATTAGATCTTATTAAACATTTACTAAGTTCCTCCAATGCCTGCAATCCTCCTGGCTGGTCTCCTTCCTATGTTGAAATGAGCTCGGCCCACAGCCGATTTCCGCCCGTATACAAATTCTTTTAAGAACGGGCAGTTGTTTTCCTCATCAGCTGAGGAAAATCGTTCTCTGAGAGGACATAGTCAGTTTAGACCGTTCAGCATCGAAGGCGATGCACGTTAACAAAATATGTTCAGGCGTCTCCGGGACATTACACCTAGGACATACGCGTTCGGTATCTATCCCAAATCCAGAAAGCTTGGCCCTGAAGCCCCCATGTCCCGTGAGGAATTGAGAGACCCAATAATCCGAGAGGACCCATTTTGCAATTAGACGAGACCGGACGGTGGGAAAGTACTTCCTTAGAGTAGAGCCTTTTTGAGTTGTCTCCCACCGTCGGTTTCACTCTTCTATAGTATCCTCCCGGAGAATTCTTTTCCATTTTGTGGGATCCTCGTCAATTCTCACCTGAACATTGATTGGAAGGTTTGCTAAACCTTCTCTCTTTAACGAGTACCTAAATCCATCTTCTTGTAGGACGAGGTCGATAGGTACTACTCCTGCAAGGACGTGCACCGCCTCATGCGACACGGTCCGGTACGCCCTAGTGACCCGAAGCAGAGCTTTTCTTTGAATCGTGGCTAACCTTCTTCTCAGGCGATGTGAGAGGTTCTCGTACCATGCGGGTGACGCGTGCCTCAGGATACCCCTACCTGTGGCCCCAGAAAGCGCCTCTCACACGACTAAGACCATTTAAAGCGAGGGTCACTCTATTTCCCAGGTAGTCCAAATGAAGGGTCATGTTGAAGTTCCTACCAAACCTTATAGATAGGTAGGTTACCTCCTCACTTGGGCGTATTCGCTTTCTGTCTATACAGGGAGTTATAGGGTGTGCCCTATCAGTTTTGCCTTTCAAGAGGATTGTCTGTGTTTTTGCTGCGGTCATCTTCATCTTATTCCTCTCACACCATTCCTTGACCAGGTTAGCGCACTTTTCGGCTTCTTCTTTTATTCTGGCTCTGCTATTGGAGGCCACTACAACGGCCAGATCGTCGGCATAAGCTGTGGGAGGGAACCGCTCTTCATAAAGTAGCTCCAGCAACTGGCCAAAAACAAGGTTCCATAGAGCCGGCTCGAGAACAGATTCCTGAGGACAACCTCACTCTATGGATGCTTCTGTCTCATAAAAGCTACCTCCTACTTTTACACTCCTTTCCTTGAGATAATTGGTAACGAGGGCATAAAAGTTGCAGCTTCTGAAGTACGCAGGGCCACCAGACGCTGTCGAAGGCAGAGGAAATGTCAAAGAGAATAACGAGAACATATGACATATGACGAAAAGAGAACACATCACATACCGTTCCTCCCTCTGCTCAACATCTGCGCGGACTCTCAGCAGTACATCAGCGGTTCCCTTTCTCTTTGTTGAGCCGTATTGCCGTGGATGGCTTGCCCTTTCAAGAACCCGTCTCAGACTAGTTAAGATGAGGTTCTCCAGGACTTTGCTCATTACAGGAAGGAGACAAATGGGTCTATATGACTTGGGAAGCTGTCTATCCCTTTTTCCTCCCTTGCCGAGGAGTCTCAGATCAGCGGTTTTCCTTATCCAGACAAGTATTGAAGATTTCTAAGAATTTCTTCTCAGTGTAAGGGATACTATTCTTCAAAATCGCAGCATCTATAGCATCAAGTCCTGGAGCTCGACCATTTTTCTGTTTATCCACGGCAATACGTAGATCATTTATGTCCCATATCAGTACAAGTCAGTACCAGGCGGGTATATCGTGGTACGTCTTACAAAAGCTTCCTCTTCGTTGTCCTGGGACTGATCATCTTTGGGGTAGGTCGACTTAATGAAAATATTAGCCGTTTTTTCAAGAGTGGCTGCTTGGACTGCTCTATCCTTGAGGGCTGCCAAAATCTGCAGTGGAGTAAGCTTTCCTAAGGCTACTCTGTATGGAATACCACAAGGAGTTTTGAGGATTCTTGAACGATGAACTCATCCCAGGATCTTCGCTTTTGTAAGCGCACCTCACTTCGATATTCCCTCGCTTTAGACTTGTACTCGTTCCGAAGTGCGTGCTGCCTCTCATCACATCTGCACTTTTGGTACGACCGCCGTGTCTTGTAGAGGTCTCTCTTCAACGCTGTTAAGGCCGGCGTCTACCATGGGACTGATCTTGCTCTCGCCTTTCGGCATCCAAGGAAGTTTTCAGACGCGTCACGGATGATATTGGTTAATCTAGATACCCTAAGATCTAATTTATCTACCCCATCCGCCACAGCCTCTTCCCATTCTTCATCGACGATTACTCCCGCTAATGTGCTTCTGAAAAGCTCCCAATCGCTTTTACGGGCAAGGAAACCTTTATCGGTGCCGTGAGAATGCTCTTGTTCGTCTAACAAGCCGATTTCTATCGAAACGTGGTCGGAACTCGTTTCAGATCTTAGGGTGTAATGTTCAATGTATCGAGTAAGAACAGGGGTGGCGATCGTGACATCGACCCAACTTTGCCCCATCATCCCACATAAGCTAGAGATAGCTGTTGGTTCGTTAATTACGACCAGATGATTTCTGGCAATAAAATCGCCCATTTTCGCACCTCGCCTGTCTGTACGATTGTACCTTTAGACCGTGTTCCAGGAGTTTGTACCTGAGCTGAAGATGACGTTTCTCATGTCTCTTATTGTCGCTTCCATGGCAGAATATACTCACTTCTATATCATTTCTATGAGGCAAGTATTCTGATACTAAAGTAAAAGCAATATTGCCCCACTTGATGTAGCATGATGCATAATCTGCCATGGTATGCTATCTCAGATCCATCACGTCGAGGTTAGGATTGTTGATCACTATCGCAGCCCTTGGCTTTCCCTCGCCACTGCCCAGAGCTATAATCGTCGACGTGAGGCCAAATCCCATGACGTTATTCCAACGGCAGCTCGGTTGCTGGATAGTCATTATGTCATAGCATTGGGAGAGAGAGCGAAGCTCATCAGCTACAAGACCTCGGCGGCCCATATTTAACTGTTGTATAGTTAGTCTATTCATAGAAGGTTCTTCTCACTACATCTTGTGATTTCTTGACATACGCCGGGCAGTCTCGACTACCTGCCTGGTGCCTAGCTTTGTTACTAAGAATGCCCTTCCTCACACAGTTAACGCAGGTAGGAGCAGTTTTGTTTCTCTTCGCCGCACAGTCCTTAGCTATGTGACCTATTGCAGAGCAACGCTTACATACTACAGTGGTTGTTTCACATGTAGCTCTAGAATGTCCATAGCCCTGGCAGCGAAGGGAAGGAGGAGCGTCAGGGTAATCATTAAAAATCAGTGTATACCAACCCACAGATATGATTTTTTTCCTTCATAAGATCCTTCCTTCATAAGATTCCTTATCATTAGGTGCACTTCAAGAACCCAATTATTTGTAATTCGGTTCCTTGCAACTGAAGTAAACAGCGGCCTTATTTGACCTGTTTTGTTCTCTGGTATAGAGACTGATTTCACCGTCAACTTTTCCCATAGAACCCTTTCTAGATTTTCCGCCGTCCACGATAAGGGTACGCCTTTGACTTCCATCTTCGGCTTCCTCTTGAGAACTAGCCTTCCCTCAATTCCAGCTTCTTTTAATTGATTACATTCCATTAATTTTGCCACGTTTGCTTCTTCGTCCACACATACCAGAACAGAGCCAGCTTTGGTAGCGCAAACAGCTTTAACTTGTACCCCAAGTTCATCCGGGGAAGGCAGATGATTCATAATAGTTAAATAAGTTGGCCTGGCAGCCTCCGGAGGTTTTAATGGTATGGCTTTAACAACATCCGCCATAGTAGTCTTTTTTGCAGGAGTTTGCTTTGCCGAGTGTTCCTGTGTTTTTTGTGTGATTGCTGATCCTCTTGTTTATCATAAATTGTTTCCATTATGTCTAACACTTGCTGAACCTTACTGTTTATATGTTTTTGAACCTTTATGTTTATATTTTTATCGGTTGTATTCATATGGACTCTAATATTTCCTTGAACTCTGCGCGCATCATTTAGAAGAATATCACCATTTCTTACTTTTTCCCTTCCTTCTCGGACGGCAAGTCGTACGAAACTGACATTTTATATTATACTTCTCGGGCCAGGGGGTGAGGGCGGCCATGGGACAAATGCCGCGATAAAAGCCCCCTAAAAACCGAGACTCGAACTCGTAATTATGAATAGTCGGAGATCATGCTCAACCGCGAGGTTTTCCTCCAATTATTGCGTATCTATTTTTAGAGGTTGGGTGAACCCCAGGATCTTTCTTCCCCCACGTCGCCTTACGGATGAAATAACAGAATAAAGTAGAACTTTCGAACCCCATATGCAAGGACAACGAGAGTGGTTTGCTCACTGACAAGACATAATTAATAGAGGAACTGAAATGATTTTTTCAAGGGCTTTTAAATGTAAGATAGCCAGGAACTACCTTATGGTGCCTAGGAAGACCCAATAAGGTTGCTACAACGCAATAAAGTCCTGGAATAGAAGAGGTGCCCTCGGAACTGTACATATACGGAGGGAAAGAACTCACGAGAATTATATATAACAGCATCATAAAAATAGGATAAAAGTAATACAATATATTTGGTACAGTTGGTATTCCTCCCCCTCCTTCACTAGGTCAAACATTCTTCTTAAGATTTTTCTTTCGGAAACCTGTAAGCAATTATCGTCGGCACGTGATAAGGGCCATGTTTCGGAGGCGTATGTTAGAAGCGGTGGTTTATATAAACAGATTTTTGTTTCCTTTGATAAAAGATGGCTTCTCAATGTTTTCGCCAGACCAAAATAGCATCTGTTTGCTGCGGTTATTCGCCTCTGTACCTCTGGGCTGGGTCTATTGCCCGCAAAAAAAAAATATTCAACTATTTCGAAAGGCACATAGGACCACGCCAACAGAATCCTTAGGGTGTTAACTTTTCTCACGAATGTGCGTTTAGGAGACCAGGAATTCAGATCGACAGAACGGTATTTGATTAGAGAAGATTCGCATTTATAAAATATTGGAGCAACAATTAACTTAACGGTTAATAACGACATTCGTTATGAAATCCTGGTGGTGACGTCTTTACTAAAAAAAAAATAAAGTTTTTTAAATTAAAAGAAATGTGACGGGTTTGAACGGAAGCAAAAATAGAAATGTCTATTTTTTAAAGATGTATTTGAATTAAGATACCATTTCTCCTCACAGATGAATATAAATAATAACATAAATGCAGATATTCAGATTCGTACTAGGCCGACAAACAGGACATATCTTCACCTTCTGTGACATCTCTAAAACCAAATGACCACACGTACAATCAAGCTATATTGGAGAAACCTTAATCAGACCAGTATCTATATAAGTCTCCGAGTGCTAAAAGATATCCAGAGTTCTCTTGATTAATTTTATTGTCCAGTCCTGAGAATAATGTTGGTTCCATTATTAAATATTAACCATAATACTGGGAACGGACCATGAGCTGCACAAGCTATGTGCCGATGTTGTATGGTCAATAGGAATTAGCAGATTGCGGCGGAATGCACACAACGTTCAGATGCCTAAAGACTATTTATTTTGAAACGTATTTGATGAATCGATCATCACCACATGACAGTCATGCTGACCGAGACGAAGACGTATTGAAACCAACGCCCGTACTATTCTTGGTATCCACGGCTGAAAGGCAGCCGCACTTTTTAGAGATTACTTGAGTTCGAAACAAAGGAAGGGCTGAGAACATGCATGAGTTGATGATGGTGAGTTTTAAACGAAAATAACTCAATTTCAGATCTCCTGAGTTTCAATGAACAAGATTTCCTTTTCTCTTGGCGTGGGTGTGTATGCCATCAGCAAATACACTGGAATAGGAAAAATGGAAAATTTCCCTTCTCTATAAGACCGCTGAAAAAAAAAAAAATAGTTTAATCCTATAAGATTCCCTAAATGCCTACTCGTCTACACCCCTACCTTGGCTACATTTATGATGAAATTAAAATTTAGAGATATTTCATTTTGTATTCACAATTATAAAGGAGATGTGCTGTTCTTTAACGTCATTCCACGATTATTCTTTAGTTGTAATGTGCACTGTACTTGATTAGTTTTTTGTTTAATTTGTTATAATAATAGACCATTGTGTAATGATTTAGAGTGTTATACATTTATGTCCATAATATTTTCTTTTTTAAAGATATAAGCTAAACGTGCATTTAAAGTCTGTCTTATTATGCATAAATATTTTCTTGTAGAGTGGGCATTCTTATTCCAACATATACGAGATGTCAGAAAAAGGAAGTACTGCACCAGTGAGTAGAGATGCTTCTGAAGAAAGTATGTTCCATCCACTTGGTCTTGCGAGCAGCTTAAATCGGCTGGAAATATTACATGAAAACACTCAGTACATGGAATCAGTACATCAAAAAATAATAAATATAAAAATGCGCATGAAGCGCAGAGACAGAGGATTCCGTTCCCGATGCTGTTCAAGACTGCAAGATGTCAATACAACAAGATATTCTATATCTACTTCATACATACATACATACATCGATGGCGCTACAACTACTACGGGTTTATCAAAATAGAGTTTTAATACGTTACAAAACTGAAATCAATTGAAAAAATTACAAATTTTTATTTGCAAAAATACATACATTGGTGTCTCACAAACTCCGTTTATTTTACTTCCACTAGGGTTGAAGTGCACATCATTTTCGAAACCAGGCTTGAAATGTATTCATTTGTTTTATTTTCCTTTGGAGCTGCAAAACTGTATACAATAATGCCTCAGCAGATGGCGGACACCCTGGGACATAGAAATCAACTGGAATAATTCTGTCGCAGCCCCTCACTACTGAATAGGAGTAATGATAATAACCCCCTCCATTGGCACAGCTTCCCATCGATATTACCCATTTAGGTTCTGGCATTTGGTCATACACTTTTCTTAAAACAGGAGCCATTTTGTTCGTAACGGTTCCAGCAACAATAATTAGATCAGTTTGTCTAGGCGAAGCTCTAAACACAGTACCGTATCTGTCCATGTCATACCTAGGAGCCGCCATGTGCATCATTTCAACTGCACAGCAAGCTAAACCGAAAGTTAAAGGATATATAGAACCTTTCCGTCCCCAGTTGACGTAATCATCACTTCTTGCAAGAACAAAATCTACTATCCTTTCCATTTTGAATGGTACATCGAAAGGAGAATACCACCTCCATTTTTCCTTAGGGACGTTTGCTGCCTTTGTCTTACTTCTAGTAATTAGGAAGGCTATGAACCTTGATCTACATACTCTGAAAACATGGTTGGATAAGGGCGCAATCATAATCTCAGCAATATGAAGTATTATAAATTATTACACATTCACAGCAAACAATAGGTGTGTTTATAAGTCACAAGAATGGCTTGTAAAATCATGTGATAATATTTCGTCTTCGTCATATGCTCTTAAAACCATATATTATACAATCTCTCTGTACATACGTTGATGAATCTCTTACAAAATGTATTTATAATTATTAGATATTTGGGTCGTTTGCAAAACTTTTTGCCTCTTTGATATTATGAATTTTTTAGTTGCTGAGTGATTAGCTCTTTATTTAACCACAACCTCATAATCACTTAACAATGAACCGCTAATTGTTTAAATTGTTGATCTTTTTTAGTTTTAGAATCTTCTCCGTTATTAAACTTTTCGATATCTTATTCATTATAAAAATAAAAAGTTGGTTGAAGAACATTACCTAGGTAAAAAGCCTGGTAGAGTAATTTCTAATATTTGGTACACACATACGTAGTTTAGGCCCTAAAATATTTTACTCAGATTCGAAAATGTTCACGATTGAAAATAAGAATATACATTTCTATAATCAATTATAGTGAAATATTTACTCTTCCGGATGTCATTTAATGTTTATGTTATGTACAATTAAAACTAATTGACTATTAAATATAATTGAAATCCTTATATCAAGTAACCATTTTTGTAACCTTTTTAATATAAAATACTCCCTATTCTCGCTCCAAGTCACGTGCACGTTTTCAGTGACTTTATCACCCGTTTTCCCCATGATTTATTTAAACATATCAATTGGCGACGAGAAAAAACTTATTAAACTATCCGAGTTTCAAGTTCGCGACGTGTTACGTGGGCATTGCCGGATTCCTTGTATACGCGGTTAGTCGTAATTTTTATTTACCGTTCGGATTAATTATCAAGATCATCGATAATGGGTGCACAACAACTTCAAAATTCATGGGTGTGCTTACATCACTTTCGAGTTCTCTAAAATCAATCAAACAAGATTTCAAGTCAGACACGAACAACCTCGCAAATGTGAGTATTTTTGAAAACTTTCAATAAAAAAAAAAAAAAAAATATTTTCATGTTATGTGCAACGTTTCGAGAATTATTGTACAATGAAAAATTTAGTCGATCCCACAAAGAAAGCTCAGCTCTTGTATGGTTCCGTGGGCAGTATACATTACAATGCATTTACCGTATTCCTTGGACCAGAAAAACCTGTCACGTCCCTTGATTATAAGACACTTGTTCCCAATCTCACGATCATGCTGGCCCTGAACCATCTGTCGATTTCCGAATTTGTTGCTGCATTACATAGGAGATTGTGAATTAAAAGTAGAATGTACTTCCGACTCGTGTAAAAACTCAAAGGGTAAGAAAACAAGTATCTCTGAGAATAATATTTTCCTCTAATCTCAGTTCATTCGAGGATTACGCCATAACTGGATAAGGGAACAGCTTCTGGAGTCAACTGTCACTGGTTTTAATCAAATTTTAGCCAAAGCCACTGCACTAGAGGCGGCTCATATTGAAAGTGCGGTATTGTCAAAGCAGTCTAATACAGGTACTTCATTTTTCTCCACTGACATGTATCACCTATCTGGGTGATCAAATCATCCACAAAGGGATAGGAAGTCTCAATTTCCAACATGATCGCAAGATCGTTCGTCCAATCGCCCTGATACTTGTAATAAATTTCATTCATCAGGAACCAAAAATAGATCCCATAGCCGAGGTAGAATAGATTATAAAGCATTAGGGATTCAAGACCTATGTACAAGGTGTGCTAGAAATAATCATAGACTAGCAGACTGTCGCGTTGATTATGATAAAGGTCATTGTTCGTCATGTAACCGCAAGGAACAAGTTTCACGAGTTTGTCTCACCACCCTGTCACAAAATAAAAAACCTAGTTACGCATAATCTGCAAATGCAATTTCTAACGTCAACGCTGAACATCAATTCTGCGTTTCAAATCTTGTAGACCTTTCGGAGTAAACCCCGACTCCGAAAAATATATCGTCACAGTCCAGATCAATGGAAAAACACAGCTCATGGAGATCGATTCAGGAGCAAGATTTTCTCTCCTAAATGAGGATGATTTTAGAAAATTGAATTTGGAACTAGAAATCCAACCAAGAAATACCATTTTTCAAGCGTACTCAGGCAACGAAATTCTTCCGAGAGGAAAAGTTGAGTTAACAGCCACGTATAAAAGTAGAAATGCGTGTGGTGACCTGTATATTGTTCCGTCTGGCCATACAGTATTGCTTGGACGTCAATGGATTAGAGATTAATGATTGAAATAAGAGAAGTTGATACCACCAAAAACCGTTTGTCAAGTATAAGTGCAATTCAATCAATTCAATGCTGTGTGTAGGCGAGATAATAGCTGAGTTCCCAACTGTCTTTGCCGAGGAAGTTGGTTGCAGTCCAGATTATGAAGTTAAGCTGCAGCTACGATAAGGGGCAGAACCTACTTTCCAAGAGAGCGCCATTTGCCTGATGCTCTACGAGAAAGTGTTGAAAAAGAATTGGATTCCCTGGAAGCTGCTGGAATAATTTCGCTAGTTACAACGAGTGATTGGGGATCACCATTAGTTGTTATCCCAAAAGCAGATGGTGTTGTACGCTTGTGTGTTTGTTTTCAGCTAATTTTCCTATACGAAATAGCAATGCAAGTTATTTTTGTAAAATTGATTTATATAAGGCGTACTTGCATGTAAAATTCTGTCCAAAAAAATGCAATGATCCAAACCATAGCAACAAACAGTGGCATGTATAGAATCCATTCCGGTCCACCGCCTCAGTTTGGGCATCAAGTCTGCACCAGACGAGTTCAATCGCATAATGTCTCAAGTTTTTCAGGGGTTGCCAAAATCAGAAGCATATTTTGACGACATAATATGCCATGGAGCAACTTTGGAAGAATGTACTCAACATGTACGCGCCTGCCTCAAACGTCTTGCTGACCACGACCTACATGTGAACCAAAGTAGTTGTTCTTTCTTTGAAGAAAAAATTGAGTACCTAGGTCATGTTGTAGAGCACAACTAGATTCGAAAATCCCCTGAAAAAGTTCGAGCTGACAACAATATGCCACGCCCTAAGATGCTGACGGAGTTCGGAGATTTCTGGGACTTCCCATATATTACTCACGATTCATTCCACAATTTTCAGCCTTGTCATTCCCCCTCCGCAGGTTGTTGCGGAATAATCAACGATTTTCATGGCCGAGTGATTGTGAAGCCTTCTTTTTGAAATTAAAGGCAGAGCTTTGTAGTGACCGTATTCTGATTCCAATTGACCCTACTTTACCAGAAATTCTTACATGAAATGCAAGCCCAGATGGCGTTGCAGTAGTTCTAAGCCATCCCCTAGATGATGCTGAAAGTCTATTGCCTATGCTTCCCGCTTACTCTGATCTTCAGAAGCTAATTATAGCTAGCTAGACAAGGAAGCTCTTGCTATTATTTTTGGTGTAAATCATTTTTATGATTATGATTTGGCAAACAGTTCACCCTAGTAACTGACAATCAACCATTTTCAAGAAATTTTCAGCATAATAAACAATCACCACGCTTGACAAGCGCACGGTTGTTGCGATAAGCCTCATTTCTGTCAGGACTTGATTATAAAGTAAAATTCAAATCTGGAAAATAAAATAAAAAAATTGATTGCCTTTCTCGTGCTCTGCTCATGCTATCCATACATCAACTGGTACCTTGATGGGATAAGAAGTTCACCAATTTTTTTTTAAACAAATTTTTCATATCTCAAGCACTAACGTTACATTTGAAACTATTCAAGAGGAAACCAAGAAGGATCCGGAACTTAAGAAAAACATCAAACCAATAAAAAACGACTGCGTGGACTCAAAATTTATACTGCATGAAGATGTTATCTTCCGCCAAGATCGTATCGTTATTCCCACATCCCTTCGAAGTAAAGTTATATCAGAAGTTCATGAAACACATCTAGGGATGAAAATAAAACAATTAGCCCGAAAATATATTTACTGGCCTGGAATTGACAGATTGAGCGACTTGTCAAGAGTTGTGAGCAGCCCAAAGATCGGCTCCACCAAACGTACCAGTTCATCCTTGGAATGAACCATCCGATAATTGGGATCGAGTCCATATACATTATGCTGGACCGTTTCAGGGCCATTATTTCCTTGTTTGATTAGAAGCTCGGTCAAATTGGACGGAAGTTGAACCTATTATAAAATCACCTCAACCATAAATCTTATCAGGAAGATTTTTTTCAACGCATGGATACCAAATCAGATTGTTTCAGATAAAGCTAGCATTTTCCAGAGCGAAGGGATTCACCTTTTTTTTCCCACAAACGGAATTTTCTAAACATTTATAGCCCCTGGCCATCCAGCAACTAATGGCCTTGCTGATCGCAATGTGTGGACAATTAAGGGTAAGTTGCGGGCCTTGTCAAATGACGATAACCCTATATCAGGAAAAGTCACAAATATCCTATTTCATTACAGATCAACTCCCCTTGCTAATGGCTCCTCACCTGCTGAGTTATATTTTAAATGAAAATTCCGAATCCGCCTGGATGTCTTGTTACCAACCAAACCACGCTCTTCTCAGTCAACTCTAGTTACCTGAAGATTTTTTTCATGTGGGGGAGAGAGTGCAAACTATTCAAAAATAACAAGCCAAAGTGGGAGTCTGGTGAGATGACGCAAAGGTTGGGTCAACAGCATTACCTTGTCCGCCTGGACCAATCAAGGAGAATGTTCAAGCGGCATATAAATCAACTTGTACAAGCAAAAAAGACTGTTTCATTTGGCCCTTCACAGTCTTATGAATTAATTCCTCGAGCTCCAGGTCCACCTGGAAAACATCATTTATTTTTTCCGTTTTATATCCTCACATATTTAATTGTTAGGTAAATACTATATTACTTAGAGTTTTTTATTCGTATTGTTTCTCGTTTGTTATGATTATGTTCTTTTTATATCACTTCAAAATTTTTCATATTTTAAAGTTTAATTTTTCACATATTGTTTTTCTTCTAACTTTAATTATTTGCTTAGTTTCTCTTTATAAGTAGTCTTCTAATATTCTCATTCTAAAATTATCATCTTAATTTTATGTTTGATTCCATACTTTATTACTGTCATCTTATTATCATTTTTATTTTATGCTTGTTTCCATATTTTATTACTGCCATATTATTGTACCTAACGGCATCATTAATTGTCCCTAATGGCCGAAACGTTAGCACACAATAAAAATAAGTATTGCTTAGTGTGAATTTTTGATGACCGCACCCCCTACTATCTTCCTCATCTAATATTCTCAACGGTCAACTAAACTCCATCAATATTCAGACTAACAAGTTTAACCGTATTTTTCTCAACTCTCAGAAGGTAATATTTTCCTATCTCATCACACTTAGGTCTTGCTGGTACACTTCTCCGCGTCAAGGATTAACCTGGCTCTGAAGTTACTGCAACTATAAGATTAGGCGTTGATGACCTTAGGGTTTTACGCCTTAAAACCTAAACAAACAAACAAACTGCAACTATGACCGTCAAGATGCTGTAAAACTTCATAAACCGTTTTGTGTTCAGCTCCTACACAATAGACCAAACGCCAGTTTACTCTAGGTCGACACCAGGACGATGTCCTGTGCCTCTATTATTTTCTCGTTCTAATAGAAGCCTTCACTTAGCTTTATTTTCCTATCACTGAGGCAGCCTATAACATGAAAAGAAACACGTTCGGGACATCGAGACGGTCACCGAAGTATCGAAAACCACCGTAAACTATCAAAGGCAGAAGACGTGTCACATATCAGTTTGTTTCTTATTGAGCTATTTATAGTGTATGTGACTGGCTCGATGAACTGATAAATAACACAATGAGAGAAGATCCGCCTCGTGTGGTTGTTTCCTCGAGAAGTGTACTCAATTGAAATAAAGTCTACAATCCCAATGAGATAGCCGGTACCTCTCTTTATGTGTATTGTAATAACTGTTAATACTTACTTTTAATTTAAAATTTTATGTTCCATAGTTGGCTCATCAATATTAATTCACCGGAATGAGCCACACTGTAATAACTTTTATTGCGATTGACGAATCTTCTTAATTAGTGTATTATCTAATTTTATTACTTTATCGTGGATACATGTATCTAATTTTATTAGCTAAATGTATTGCCCCAAAAATGTTGCGTTAGGAACATTCTCATGTATTGATATATTTTCACTCGTCTACTAAGACATCAAAACCTATTTTTTCTAATTTGAAAAAATAAAATGTGAAAAGGTCCTATTTTGTAATCTACAGTTCCACGTATTTAAAATTGTCTCTGCATATATTTAGAAACTTAAGATAGTATGCAATTTATTAAACAGTATCCATTTATTTCAGCTCACATAAGGATCTTTATGAATGTACCACTGGAAAGAAATCCCAAGAAGAAAGAAACAAAAGAAATATTGAAGAAGGAGATGCAGGTTTACCAAATGTTTTGTTTTTTACACCTCAAGTTTTGTAAACAGAAGCATTCCTTAAATAATATGTAAACTACTAAGTTATTACGTCACTTAGGCTTAAAGAAATCGTTATTAATTGTAAAATAATAAAATAAAATGTCTATTAATTTATGTTTATAGGTATGATGACTGTGGCAATGATATAAAAGATGGTCAGACTTTGTCACGATTATGTCAATGCATAGTGACGAAGCAATTGTATTTTAACATTTCTCTGCAAAAGTGAATTATTCTAATTCATTTTAGTAAAAATAAAGCTTTTTGAATACTTTGTTTGTTCAATTTACAATACCCCAATTTTTATTACTTAATTGATAAATATACTAGTGATTTACTTTTATAATGTTTGTAATTTATTTTACACATCTTGCTTTGCATCATAATGAGATCTAATACAACAAAACAATATTTTTTTCATAATAAGTAATCAGCTATTTTAAATTTTTGTTAGAAATTAAAATAACATGCCACCATTGTTAGAAGAAATAAAAAAAAATCTGGTGCGGGCAACACACGACTTTCACTTACCTCCATTTTAAAAATCAATGAAAGAATTTTCATATACAGTTAGAGATAAAAATACGTGAAACTATTAAAGAATTAATTAAATTGAATTTCTATAGAAACATATGTTTTATTAAAAAAAATCTATTATATTATTATCTAAAACAGTCACTTAGTTTTATCGGCTTTTTTATCACTCTCTATTAACTTTTAAAGCTTGTGTATGAGATAATATTTTTTCTAAAATCTTTAGCTTTCCAACGGTATATCATACATCACTGCTCTTAAGTTCAAAAAAGAAAAATTGCATTAAAAAATATGTTTTCTGTTTTCTCCTTTAGTTAGGTTTCGAATTTATTCAATTTATATATTTACCTGTTTTTCATCAGCGTTAACAAGATAATATAGTTATTTTTATTGAATCTACAAAATTAAAGGTAGTTTAGATGAAGAAAATTTAAAATATCGTCATTTAAGCCCTGTCAAACCATTTTAATCAGAATAAAACCTACATCAGAATAAAGCCCATTGAATTTTACATCGACATAGCGAGTTTAATCAAAACCGTCGGAACCGTTTTCGAGAAAATCGAAAAAAAGTGCAAAATGTATATACCAATCCCATGGTATAAAGTGCCACTTCTGGTAAGCTCATTTTGATGAAAAAAGTTTTGTCACGTCTCGTGCGTATAGCTGTCTTAAATATGAAATTTCAGTTTCATAGGACTTACCGTTTCCACCCGGGAGTTACCACACACACAGACCTTTTTGCGGGACTTGGTTATTTGGACTCAGGGGACCCTAAAACGTGTATTTCCTTTGAAAACTGGAATTCGAAAATTTTCACGATCGCAATACTTCCCCTTACTATATATAGTAAGTGAAAGTAATAATCATATCCGTATTAAAGGATAACCAAGTAGCTGAAGAAGATGGAATAATATCAGAAATGTGAAAGTACATGAGTTATGTTGCTGAATGGACAGAATTGAATCGTATGCAACAGGGGTATTTCTGGATATCGCTCAAGCATTCGATCGGGTCTGGCATCAGGGGCTTCTCTTCAAACTTAAAATTATACTCTCCCCTACCAACTATCTTATCCTTCGGTCCTTCCTTAGTGACAGATTTTTCTCTGTCTGTCAAGGCACGAAAATCTCTTCAATTAGACCAGTCTTAGCAGGAGTACCTCAAGGGTTCTCGCACCACTAATTTACATTAATACACACACGACATGCCGATCACCTCCGAAACTCTAACAGCGACATACATACATCAATCATAACAAAACATCCCAATCCTACACACACAACAGACATTACAACACCGCCTAACACAATTTTACGACTGGTGTAAACTTTGGAAAATTCGAATTAACCAAGACAAATCCCAACATATTACTTTCACTCTTCGACATAACACCTGCCCTCCTGTATATCTTGACAACATCCAAATTCCACAGACAGACACAATAAAATATATCAGCTTGACATTCGACAGAGGAATGACATGGGGCCTACACATCAAGAACAAACAGATAACGCTAAACAAAAGACTAAAACTTTTATACTCACTGCTCTCAAGACGTTCAAAATTAAAACTTAAAAATAAACAAAAATCTTGCACTTACCTACTGAAACCCATTAGGACTTACGCCTCACAGATATACACACACTGCCAAAAAGACACACATTCGTAAAATTAAAATTTTTGAATCCAAAACTTTTAGAACTATTACAAACTCACCATGGTACGTTAGCAACACTACTTTACATACAGACCTTCGCATGCCAACAATCAATGAACAAATTCGGACCCTCTACAAACGTTTTAACAACAACTTACTCGGGCATACCAACTCACTAATACAAAACATGGCCCCATAACACTAGCAGAGGCTGAAAAGAATTTGGATGAGGGACCTCCTAACATACTTACTTATACAGGCGTTCCAACTAGGGTTGCCTTTTCAAGTCATTGCTGAGCCCCAGAGCTCATGGTCAAGCCAATCCTCCTCCTGAAGACCCCGGCCCGCCATCTCCTCCTTCACGCCGCATATCCACCTACTTTTAGGTCGACCTCGTTTCCGCCTTCCTGGTGGCTGCCAATCCAAAACTCGGTTTGGCCATCGTTCGGTAGACATTCGTTTTACATGGCCATACCATCTTAGCCTTCGCTGTCCTATCCGCTCCTCCTAACATAAATGATAATTAAGAAACACGCCAGAAAGAGGTTTCGCTGGGCACCCTCTCTCCATCGGTGATATAGCATTTTCATTCGAATTACGTATTGCTTTTCATATCAGTTAATTGCCTATCAACAGCTATATAAACAGTTATATCCTAATATAGTTATTTGGAAATAATAAACCATTATGTAATAATTTGCAGTTTTTATTCATTAAACCCTCAGTTTATGCTACTGTGGCTACCAAGGATTTTTCCCTCCCTTTAACTAATCCTAGGGCCATCTGGCGGGTTTGAACTCGCGACCTTGGCCTTAGAAGGTTGTTTTGCTAGCCACTACAACATCCCAACAAGGAAGTAATAAAATAGAGATTATTTTTCATTGAAGGATATGACATCTTTATCATTTTTTTTTCCCCGCACCACTTAGAAAACTGGGAGATCGCATATTTTTTCATTCTTACACGTTCAGAACATAAATGAAAGAGTCCATTTATTCCAACTCCAAATAGACTTATCTATGAAAGCTAAAAAACAAAACAATGTTATCTATCTACCCTTACTTGTAATTAATTTAATTTAAAAAACTTCTTACTTTCTTTCAATCAAATATGTTTTTATTGCAACAGATAAATTGAAATAAAGATAGTAATATTCAGATTGAAACAAACTTTAATGAACAAATTTTAATGAATTATGGAAACAAAGTTATTAATTTATTAGCAGAATAATGTATTTGAAAATGAAAATCCATAAGTATAATCTTTCTCCAGAAGGCTGTAATACATAACAGCTGATCGGGAGTAGACAGATAAGTCTGTTTAGTGTGATAAAGTAACAGTTGAAGTAATGAAAATGTCATGTAGAAAGAAATATAGATTTAAATTAATTTAATAAAGATAAAATAAGAAAAACTCAGATATATCTGGAAAACTAATTAGAGCTCTAAGTTTCTTCTATTAGTTTTTAAGCTCCAACAATGACTATAAGAAGTTATTTGTGTAATATGGAATTACATGTACAAGATGATAGTAGTAATTATTTCAAAACCTGTGTTTCTGTTGGTCTGCCAATGCATATATTTCAGAATTCCTTTATTCATCGTAGGTTTGGGTTAGTTATTGGTCGAATGAAGTTGGAATATTAGAAGTTGAATCAAAATTGTTTATGCTCAGGGGGATGAATTTTGTGAAGGAAAGGATCTCTTTCATATCTGTGATAGATATATGTGTTTATTGCCATATTTTAAATATATTTCTAGATCTGGAAATACAAAACATTATTTAGAAAAATGATTCCCAGAAAGAGTTTTTAACATGGGAGGCACAGTCAGCCACTTTTTTCAATCAGGAAGTGCCCTTTTGTCAGCAGGGAACCATAGGGGGTGTTCTGAACAGACAAGAGCAAAAATTAGAACTGTATTTGATGCTCTTAGGGCGAACCCTAAAGTGACAGCTCATCGTTTGGATGGCCTGTTATCACAAATACCGAAGGTAATCTATCAAATATTTTCTAGCCACTTTATTCTAATCATAAATTGATTATTTTTGTTATCTTCAGAGTGAAAATATTCTAGTCGTACATAATGAAGAAGGATATAATTTGCTACAAAAATG
This sequence comes from Piezodorus guildinii, assembly GCA_023052935.1. Classification (NCBI taxonomy): domain Eukaryota; kingdom Metazoa; phylum Arthropoda; class Insecta; order Hemiptera; family Pentatomidae; genus Piezodorus; species Piezodorus guildinii. The sequence continues at coordinate 159,834,305 of CM041292.1, forward strand.
TGTTGGAATCAATAATGTTGATATGGTTAGATGGATACTCTCTCGAAATACTGATTTAAATAGAGGTCCATGCTCATTTCCTCTTCATATTGCCTGTTTGAAAGGGTACTGTAAGCTTATTGTAGTATGTTTTAGTTTTAAAATATATTAATAAAAAATTATAGGTCATAAATGAATTATTGATTTCTTAGAATCAGATGTAGTTTATTGTTTTCATCAATAAAATGTTATGTAACAATAGTTATGAAGACTGTGTGGAACTCCTTCTGAAGCATGGTGCCAGAATTGATGTGGAAGCGCGAATGTGCTGGCCAGGTCCCCATAATCAGGCTTGTGAAGAGAGAGGAAAATTTTGTAAGAGCATTATTTAATTTGTCTAACTTAAATTGTTATATATAATATTATCCCATATATAGGATACTATTTATAATATATTTCAAGTACTAATTAATCGTTAATAAGTCCCCTTCTACTTAATTAAGTGAATCGAAGAGTGCTCAAATATAAATGTGTAAAACATCTACACTTTTTTGTCCAACTTTTATAAAACTTAACTAACTAGTTTTAAAGAAAATGATAAAACTATCTTAAACAATTATTTTGAACTTAGCATTAGTAATCGGTACTAATGCATTTTATACCTGTTGAAACACTAATATACATCCCTCTTGTTCATAACAGATGTTAGGAATTGGAATTTGTTTTACAGACAAACACTAGAAATATGTTTTTAATCCATTGTTTGAATTTCCTTCATCCTTATGAAAATTTGGCCCATCTCCTGTATGAAGCACTCCTTGCCTGTGGTTGATGACCAACTATGATTTTCTTCTGCCAATGTTATGTTGTAAATTTCCTGGATCTCAAAAAAACTTCTTCATTTAATTAGCTTTCGAATGGTGCAAAACAAACTTTCGTTGGCCAATCAAGGATGGGAGAGGCAGAATTTAAAAAAAATATTTGAGGTCTATTATCTTTACGAAATTCATTTTCCCCAATCTTTTTTTTTTTCAGATTGATCAGTGTGTTTGGTCTTTTTTTTTTAATCCTTGCCTCCTTGCATCCTTGATTGGCCCATGAAGGAAGGCTTTTTTGCACCATTTTGAACCTAATCAAATGAAGAAGTTTTTTTGAGACTGGGAAATGAACGACACAATAGAAATATTGAAATTTAATTTTTTGCATGACGTTATGCGACACTTACTGTCCTATTTGTAGGGTTTTACTTCTCAACCTTCTGATAAATTTTCCCATCATTCATTTGGTACCACTTATTTTTCTGTGCGTGCACATTAAATAGATTTATTTGAGTTTTGCTGATCAAAACTATGAATAACAGCTAAAAATTCACAATTTGATTTTCTTCCCTAACCCTTTGGTGGGTCATATCAACTGTTTGTTCCTCATCAGGTCTATTATCTGCATCCTCAATATTACTAGATATTTATGAGACCCTGTATATCTGTAGATCTGAACCATTAATCTTTATAATTCTGAACCTATTAATATATGTAATATATTTTGTTATTATAGTATATATTATTAATATTATAGATATTTATAATTATAGTAGATTAACTATTAATTTAGATATATTATTAATATATAGATATATTATTAATATAAGATATATCAGAGCTTTCATTTTAACTAAAATCTTTAATCCTAAATATATTTGGGTAATTGGTTCTGTTAATCTTTCTTCAGCCTTACCTTCTAAGCTTTACGGGATGCAGGGGTGGCAGATTTGCCACTTTTGAATGCTCTCCTGATTATCATTACATTAATATATTCCCCTTTTTACTGACTAAAAATACCTTATGTTGAAACAATTTCTTTCAACTAGGTGTTTGTTGCATCAGTTTACTGTAGAGTGTCATATAGTGATGTAGGGTTGAGAGAAGCTTGTAGTATTACTATGTTTCGACCGCTACTTTTCTAAGGCAGCGGTGACTCCAAAACTGTATTAATTAATTAAATATTTTCGGCTATTGCTTTATAAACTATTAGATTTCTTTTCCTAAGGTATCATGTTTATCAATCCATATTGGGATCAGGTGGCATAATGAGGAATAAAGTGATTAACTTAAAATACACATTTATTTATAAAGTAGTACATATTATCACACATAAAACATGTTACAGTGAGGAATTGTTCATTATGGAGGATACTGAGGTTTGTTCAGATTTACCACATAATATAACATAAAGGTACCTTTGGATATAACCGCGAAATTCTTCCCTGGCTTGACCCCCCATCCGTGGCTGGACTTCCGCTTCCTATCCTGTCTGGCTTAGACTCTTCCAGGTAGAGGCTATCTCTGTTCTAGGAGTGGAGGGGTGAAGTTTTTTGCATAGCCCTTCTAAGAACCCTTCCTGCTTGTAGTCCAGAAACTGCTCTATTTTATACGATTCAAAAATTTTCCTTTACCTCCCAGTATTCTCGATACATAGCAGTATAATGTTTTTTAATTTTATTTATTAAGTGTTATTTTCAATTAATCCTTTCATTTTTGTCTTTAATGATAATGATCCTTACATTTTATAGGATCGATTTTTCTTTTCTTTTTTTTTTAATTGAATTTTTAACAAAAATGCTTTTTATAGGTGTGCCTGACGATAGAGCAGACAGGACAAGTGAAAAACTTCAGAGTGCCATATGCTATGCGATTGATGGAGATCAGGTATGATTTAAATATTGTAGAGACTTTATATATATATATATATATATATATATATATATATATATATATATAATATATATATATATATATATATATATATATATGTATACGTAATATTAACTTATTTTTATATCTTGTTGGTCAAAATTTATAATCTGCAATCTAATATTCTATATTTACCGAATTTGTTAACTACTTTTGGTTTTGTTAATGACTGATTTTGGAAATTAGCAGAAACAAAATTTTTAAAAATTGCTTTAATCTTGAAAATTCAAATAATTCATAAGGATCTTTTACTATCTGAGTAAAATTGTTTTCCATTGTATTTTATTACTTGCTGAAGTAATGATGTTTGATCGTAAGATGGTCCTTTCTGCCTGAATCGTATGAATATTTCTTTTGTGATAATTCTCCAGTAATTATTTATTTAATATTAGGCTACTTTTATTAAGCTTGTTTCTTCTAAGGTTGTCCACTGTTGTCAAAGGAGGTAGTTTCAAACATATATATTGACCCAACTGGCCAATTTTAAACACTTTTCTTATTTTATTCTTCAATCCTATAAATCTATATTACTCTGATCTTTTTTTTTTGTTTAAGTTTATAGAAATTTCATTCTCTTGTTATTGTTTTTCTATGGTTACCTGATTTCAATTTGCTTTTTACTTTCACTTACTATATATAGTAAGGGGAAGTATTGCTATCGTGAAAATTTTTTAATTCCAGTTTTCAACAGAAATACACGTTTTAAGGGTCCCCTGAGTCCAAATAACCAAGTCCCGCAAAAAGGTCTGTGTGTGTGTGTGTGGTAACTCCCGGGCCGAAACGGTAAGTCCTATGAAACTGAAATTTTATATTTAAGACAACTATACGCCCGAGACGTGACGAAACTTTTTTCTTCAAAATGAGCTTACCAGAAAAGGCACTTTATACCATGCATTTTGCATCGATTTTTTCGAAAACGGTTCCGACGATTTTGATTAAACTCCCTATATCGATGTAAAATTTTAATGGGCTTTAATATCATGTTGGTTTTATTCTGATTAAAATGGTCTGGCTGGGCTTAAATGCCGATATTTTAAATTTTCTTCCCCTAAAGTACCTTTAATTTTGTAGATTCATTAAAAATAACTATATTATCTTGTTAACACTGATGAAAAACAGATAAATATATAAATTCGATACCCAACTAAAAGAGAAAACAGAAAAAATATTTGTTTAATGCAATTTTTCGTTTATGAACATAAGAGCAGTAATATACATGTATGATATACCGTTGTAAAGCTAAAGATTTTAGAAAAAATATTATCTCATACACAAGCTTTTAAAAGTGAGTAAGAAAGTGATGAAATGAACATAAAACTAACTGATTATTTTACATAATAATATTATAGATTTTTTATAAAACACATGTTTCTATAGAAATTTAATTTAATTAATTCCTTAATAGTTTCACGTATTTTTATCTCTAACTGTTTTTGAAAATTCTTTCATTGATTTTAAAAATGGAGGTAAGTGAAAGTCGTGTGTTGCCCGCACCAGATTTTTATTAATATAATTAGTGATCTTTGTCTTGTAGATATTGTACTTTTGTACTCAGTATATTTTCTCTTTATAATATCAAAACCTGATCCATTTGATTTCTGGGTCTTAAATCCAGTGTTGATTTTAAAAAGTACTTAAGTTAGTTTTGTTTTTTCCTTTCATGGAAGGGTTATAATATAAGTGTGCAATTGATTTATGTCATACATTTATGAAAAAGTGTGGCAGAGCTAAATAATCTAAGTGCAATTGGGAAAACAAGTTTTTTGGTAATAAAATAATTTGTATAACATTGAAAATGCCAGGTCTAAAGAAATTGGATACTACTGCTTTTAAGTTTAATTGAGTGCCAAAAGATGGAACTCTCTGTACCCAAGCTCAATAGATTAACAATTTTTTCCCATAACTTTGGGCAGGGGCAAGAAGAGACAAGCTGCCATGTTGTACTTCAGAGAGCTCAACCCAAGACCAAAGTTTATATAATTATTAAAAATATTCCCAGAAGTATGTTCGATGATGTAGTTAACCTTGCATCTGGTTCCTGTACTAATATTTCTTCCAGGTATGTCCACTTAACTCATGCGAGCTATATAACCATCTTACATCAGCCTTTCATTTGGATGAAATCAATAATAGTCAGTTTTTTGAACACACTCATACTGCTTGCCTGATTTGTTTTTCATCTCCATACCTAGCCCATGCAGATTCCCTCCAAAATGGATCTCAATATCATCTCATGAATAACGAGAGCCTACTCATTTAAATTGGAAACAATTCAGATCTCCAGAAATGTATGTCAATGCTGCATTTTAATTGACTTGTTTATCATCCTACTCTTGAGAAGACTCAATACTGTTGAATGAGTTTTGGTTGTGTTTACTGATCCTTATCTGTTATCATTTTGAACATCACATTACTACTTCTTCTTTCTCTTCCCCTTCAGCATTATTGACGTAGAGGGGCCTTGATCCAGTGCTCCCAGTTATCCCGGTCTCTGCTGAGTTGCTTTATTTTTGCAAGTGTCTTGCGTATGTTACTCCCATTCCTCTGGATATGTTCTTGATAGGGGATTCTAGGAAAAATATATCCGAACCATTTTAATTGTCTGTTTTCCATGATTGACTTCAATGGTGGTACCTCTAGTTACAAAGTAGATACATGAATTTATTGTTGCGCTCAAGAATATGTGTGCCTAACATTATTGTTTCCCCTGGTATCTCTTCCTGCCACATTATCATGCCCGTTGCCTTGGAAGCATTGATAACCAAACTCAACCAGCTTAAGCATTGATAATCAGCTTGCTCCAGTATTTTCTGAACATGTCAATGACCAAAGGAGTAATAACCTAAATCACAAATAAATCAAATTAACTTATTATTATTTTTATAATTTAAAATTAGTTGTATGGTTGGAAGGTGTTGATATGGTGGTATATTAATTACAAAATTTTAGTTTAGGAGATGCGTTAACTATTTATATGGAATGAATCTTTTTTTAACTATCACATAATTTCTCATTATCATAGTTTTAATTTTATTGAATGGACTCCCAATGATTATGAAAAAGAAAATATGTTTTTTATTCATGTAAATGTTTTGTTTTTTTATTTGTGGTTAATAAGCTGTCCTTTTTAAATGTTATAATATTCATCATTTAAATTATGAAAGTTTAATTCATTAAAATCTGCTTGCCAAGTTAAATTTGTATCCTGTGAATCAGGTTGAAATACTTGAACTACTGATGCAGCAAGGTGAAGACCATTGGTTACCATGGCAACAAAAGCGCCCTCTTCTTCATATTGCTTGTGAACGTGGTGCCTGGAACTGTGTCAAATATCTTGTTTCTGAGAGATCTGACGAGATTAATCAGTGTTATGATGAATATTATCCCATTCATCAAGCTGCTCTCAGGCCTATCAAGTTTTTGGAACTTTTAATTGGGTAATTCTCTGTAAAACAAATAATTTATTCCTACTTTGTTAACAATAAATTAAAGCTTTAAGTTCGATATCTAAGTTTTGAATTTACATTTTTTTAATTGAACCGAAGTAACATGATAATACAATTATTGGGGCCTCTTGAGGCATTGATCTGTTGTTGTTTTTTTATAGATTTCAAAGCCTAATTAAGTTTTTGTTTATATAAATTTCAAATTAGAAGTGATACCAAAAAAAAAAATCAGTTTCATAGTGTATGCATGTACATTTGTCTTACCATCAGGAAAAATTGGACCTCTGAAGTGGATTGGAAACGTATACTTAAAAGTGGTTGAAAAAAATATATTTCTAAAATCTGTTACAAAATTGTTTTTTAAATAACTTAATAACTATATTTTTTCCTGAAAAATTATAATAATCAAATTTCGAACCATATAAAAGCTAAATTGCCTTAATGAAACATGTAGTAGTAGTCAAGGTCAGGATTAAGATATTTATAATAAAGGTATTTAATTAAATTACGTTTCATACCCCTGTTTTGTTCATAGATTCCTATAGAAACATGCTCAATTGTTATTGAATGTTAAAATAATATTTCAGCAGGCTAAAAAGTGATCGATTTTAAGAAAATAATAGAACTTATTTCTGAATCCTCAAAAAATGCCGGTTATCTTGGTGGAAAGGGTTCACCCATGGCTGGAAAAATACGCATTTATGTTGCAAAGGAGTAATAATGACTCATCATAATTACGCTTAAATATAAACTAAAACATATTGAGTAATTATGGGTTAGCCTTCTTCTACTGATGTGCTAATGTTACTTTGATTGAGTAAAATTTAGATCTGCTGTTAAAAAATAAAACTTTGTTCGTTACTCATAAAAATAGTTGATTGGTTGATAACAAAGTTGTATGTATTATAGTGTCTTTTACCATAAAATCTTATAAACTAACAAAAAATAAAATATTTGTGAGCAAAGCCCCCGCTTAAAGGTTTACAGCTATAAAGAAAGATGTGATTAATATTTTGAATGATTTAGAAAGTAATGTTTATTTTATTTTTGTGTAAAGTTTAAAATATAATCAAAATAAACTAAGGAAGGCTGGATTTGATTTCTTCTACAGCCATAGATTTTTTTACTCTTTTGTTGAGGATGTATAGTCGACTGTAGAAACTATTATATGTGGAATAATCACGAGTCAGTCTTTTTCTAATATTTTAATTTTGCCGATAATATCGGCAAAATCTTAGACTTTGAAAAAGAGTCAGTTTTCTATATTAATTTGCGACGTTCGGCTCAACTGTGATAATGATAGTTATGCTTCGACATGGCTCAGAATGCCTGATGATGATGAGATGGGCTCACAAGCTGGAGCCGAAATGTCGGCAAAATTAAAATATTTAGAAAAAGACTGACTCCTTTTTACTCTTTTCTTTTAAAAAAAAACGGTCTGGTAGAGAACTTTGCCGCTATTTGTTTTAATTTTTAATATTAGGAAAGATGTTAACAATGTTCTATGTATCAAGTTTTCTGTGATGCTTATGAATACAAACTCGTGTAAAGTGTAGTTAGCCAAGAGATGAAGTTGTATTTTATTGTCTGCAATTCTTTCATTATTTCTTCTAAAATTTCTTTTTTTTTTTTTTTTTTGTATACTCAAAGTTGTTGAAGAGCTGTAATCAAGATTTCAAAAAAAAAAATTGATTTCTTGAGTTATTTCCTTTTATAGTTTTGGTTCCATGTATGTTACTCCATTAATGTGGCAGCTACTATTTCCTGAACTCTTTGAGAACTTTCAAACCTGTAATTTTAATTAAATATCTAAATTCAGATTTGAATAAAAGAATCTCATTAGTTAATTATCTATTTTAATTATTGTAACTAGATAAATGACACAGTCGACCATCTTCTATCAATTGTTAATTATTATATTATACTTAAATTTTGTTAGATGTGGTGCATCAACTAGTGTCTGCACTGCGACTCAACAAATGACTGTTCTTCATCTAGTCTTTTTACTTGGGCGAAAGAGTGCTGAAGAAACCCTTCAGACTTGTAAACTTCTTTTGGACCACGGGCTTAGAGAAAAGATAAATCAACCAGATTCTCTTGGCAATACCCCACTTCATGGCCTTATAGTACGATATGCTTTAGAGGAAGCTCGCTATGGTTATGATTCTGACAATCAGCCATGGAATAAATGGGATGTTCTCCATTTAGTAAGTTTAAATTTATGATTTTTTTTAAATTTTATATACACTGTAAATAATCAATAATCCTTAGATAGCACTTAAAAATAAATTTTTGGAACTCTGGATTTGTGCAACTTTCTCAATCACATTAATAATATTGATAAAATATTTTCAATTATTAATCAACACACTAGATTTCAAAGGATTTATTAGAGAAAATTTTAATTAAAACAACTGTGTTTGGCCATAAGAGATTCAGAATAATAGACAGAGATGAAATCCCAAGTAATTGATTTTAAGCAGGATCTTTCTTAAAACTAGTCAATTAATTAATATTTATTATATTGCAATATTTTGGTGTAGGTTAGATATTTGCTTCAAAATGGAGCTAGACCATCTATCAACCAACCTGGAAATAGCGCATTAGCTTGTGTTCTAAGACATGTTCGAGATTGGGAATTCAGGTATATTTATCAATTAAATTTATTGTCCTTTAGATTGGATGTTACAAACAAAAGTAAATCTTAATAATTATTTCTATTTTTCCTTAGGCTTATTTATTTATTTTTTATAATATTTTTGGAAGTTACTTCAATTATAGAAATATTTACTAAATGTTCAACACTTTAACCTTAGCACTGCATTAAAATAAATTATTGTTTTGAGGAAGATTTTTTTTATTTTAATTTAATTTGTCAAAGTTTATTGGATCTTATATTATAAATAATCTACGCTGAATCCAAGCTATTGATTTCTTGAACAACTGTGAAGTTACCCCTTCATTATCTCTGCGACCATTCATTTTAGCAGAAACATTTATATAAACATTTTCGAAGATATTTTTAATTACTTAAATTTTTTAAAGGATAATATTTTCGATAAAGTTAATAATTTATTCATATTATTATAGAGATAATCATATTATAGTGATATTAAAAAAAAAATAAAAAAAATTTAATATTTTTCTGATTCTCACCATTCCCCCTACAAAACTCAGCATGGAAAACTCTGGGACTTTTAAAGAGTTATTAAGGAAAGGGTACTCATCCTTAGTAATGATCAAATTCTGACAGATTTCAGCTTTTTTTTTAAATGTTCGAGTTTTGCCAGATTTTTACCTAATTTTACTTTACTAGAGTTGTTAATAAATTTTCACCTTCCATGAGCCGGTCTTTTGAACTATTTGGTATATTTCTGACGAAGGAACCTTACTCCTCTCTTCTATCTGCTGGTACCATTGTTTCATGCCAAAAAATATATCATATATAAATATTGATATTTTGAAATCTGTTGTGTTTTATTGTTAATTGTTTACGTACATGTTAACTTTCCGTGTCTCATCAAAATTTTGATCCTTCTTGTTGTGTCACTTTTGAAAACCATATCCATACAAACACTCAAAAATTTCACATTTAGTGGGTCTTGATCGACAGCTAAATTTTAAGCTTACTTTGTAGTTTACATTGCACATTCAAAACAAATCTGTTGTGTGCAACGCAAGACTTTCATTTACCACCATTGTTAAAATCAATTTAAGAATTTTCAAATACAGTTTGACATGAAATATATAGTTAATTGAAAGTATAATGGTTAAAGAATTAATTAAATTGTGTTTATAAGGAAAACCTGTGTTTTATTAAATATCTATTATATTATTATCTGCAACAATCAGTTCGTTTTATCGGCTTTTCATCACTCTCCATTAACTTTTCCTACAGTATATTATACATCTATATTTATTATTGTTTGTATGTTCAAAAGTACATCTGAATGAAAGCTACATGATTTTAAAGGCCAATAACTTTTACATTGATGTTGCAAGTTTAATCAAAATCGTCAGAGCAGTTTTTGAGAAAATCTTAAAAAGATGCGAAATGATTGGTATAGTATGGCTCTTCTGGTTAGCTGATTTTAATAAAAATATTGCTGTAACATAGTTGTCTTAAATATGAAATTTCAGTTTCATACAACTTTTATTTTTCACACTAGACTTACCAAACATAAACCTTTTTGCAGGACAATCACCAAGTCGTGAAAAGGTACATAATGCATGGTATAAAGTAGCTCTTCTGGTCATTCGATTTCAGTAAAAAAGTTGCTGTAACATCTCGGGTGTATAGACACAGAACTTTTCGCACAATTTCGTTATTTGGACTCAGGGGACCCTAAAACATATATTTCTGTTGAAAACTGGAATTTGAGAATTTTTATGATCTCAATACTTTCTCTTACTATATATTTCATATATAGGCAAGTGAAAGTAAAAAGTCAATTACTTTGATTGAAGCAATGCACTCAGCAGTAGAATATTACTATTAGGAGTATCAATGATCTTTAGATCAATATTATATTTGTATCCATTAAAAGGTGTTTAATGAATATTATCCTCAATATGTATGTTTATGAAAACTCTGAAACAACCTTTATACTTTTGTGTATCACGATATCAATTCCTTTTACCGAGATAGGATCCAGTTTTCTGAGGGGCACAGTTTGAATGGATTAGTTACCATAATGGTTTATAACATTGATCATTTGCTCTGGTTTTATTTGAGTGAGTAAAATGTCAAATTTATCAAGATTATAATTTATCGTGGCCACTGTTTCTTCATTAAATATTAGAATCTGCATCATACATCTCTCTCTGATTCTGAATTCAAACTATTTAATAATACCTCCATCCTTTAGTATTTTTATTTTTTTATTAATATTTTAAACATATTGGAAATAATTGTACAGGCACAATTTAGAACACTGAATCAAATTCAAAATTCTGTTATCTAATATTTGGTAATGATTACTTCTAAATAAGTAATTTATGGGACCAGGTACGAGCTATTGAACATGCTACTGCAAGAAGGAGGAAACCCAAACGTAGTTGGAAGAGATGGAAGTGTTCCCCTGATGGTGTGCTTAGTACCACTCATCAACAAAGACCCCCTTCATCATTTTACTCATACTATGAAGGCAAGTTTTATTATATTTTTAAATACTCCGCTGTTTCTGTAACTTGTTTTGATCAAAGAACTATTATTATTCTGATCAATTTTTTAAAAAATGTATTTAGATATTATTATTTTTAAAGATAACTTAAGACTCTTTAACATAAGCTAAAGAACTAAATAATATGAAAATCCCTATCATTATTTTTAATAAAACAGAAATGGAAAAAATCCTCTAAGTTCAGGAAACTAACAAAATCTCAATTAGTAAACCAATTAAATCATAGAATTTTGGTTCATTATATTTGTATATTATTAGAGAAAAAAAAAATCCCCATAAAATTTGAAGTTATTTGCTTTAAGATATGGATCAATCCATTCGAAATCGTCCAGACCTTGCTGCTTGACATTTTTTGATTTTTTTGACCAGTTATTGTCTGACCAACAGTTTTAGTGGTGCAGCTGTTTTAAGTCAGCTTTACGGACAAAAACATGTGATGGGAAAATCTTTCTAATTCCTGTAATTTTTTAGATATCATATCAAAACAAAAACTAACAGTGTGATAAGGAAATGCTTTGTATTTTTTGTCCCCACAACTCATTACCTAAATAGTGAAGAAAGTTGTTTAAAAAATTCTCAAAAATGAATAGAAAACGAGATTTTTAACAAGATAAAAGTATATAAAAGAAAAGAGACTCACTTTTAATTGTTTTTTCTTATATTGCTTAGTCATAGTCCTAATGGCTGTAAGAATTTCGATCTTGAGAGCATAGTCCTTTTTTGTATATGAATTTTTAAAATTGGCAAAAATTCATTTTTTGCTACGTTTACACGGAAATATCTCAATAGGGACTAAGTGAAAAATTATGATACTAATACAGATTACCCTACAATGTTTTTAAGTGATATAAATTTGGTCTTTGAGACTAAGCTGGTTGCGGAGTTCTAAAACTCTCTTAAATGATAAAATAACGTTTTCTTCAAAAAAAAAAAAAATTAACTCTGGTAATTTTGCATATTTAAGAACCAAACAAAAACTAAAATGATGATGAGAGTATTTTATATAATTTAGGTCCATACAACGCATTACCTAAGTAGCCAAGAGAATGGTTTAAAAAAATTACATCAACTGATCCTGAGATACTTTACACTTCAGATCATCTGCATCTGCTATATTTACCACATAAATATTTAAAAATAATTTATCCCAATGTTTAGATTCTAATACTCTCCTCCTCTTGCTTCAAAAATAGCTGAGTCATTGAAGTAAAACATTTTTAATCGGCCACCCCTTTGCGTATAATTGAAAAAAAAAAAGAATCATAATTATACTATTAGAATATAGAAGAGGCAGAAGAAACTTAATATTGGGTTGTTTCACATGAAATGTCCGTTTTTACAGTTTTTGAAATACATAAAGGATTTTGCAGGTCTCTGTTGTTTTCTTCCGAATGTTTATATATTTAAAGTAAACAGTTACTAATCCTCTACCTTTGTATTATAAACATTAGCTTCCCAATCAATTACCCACTTTTTAGTATACCTCCAAATATGAACATGGAAACAAGCGATTTTCGAGTAATATTTTTGTACGAGTTTAAACTCGGCCATTCAGCAGCAATAGGCAACGATGTCCTCAAACATACAGTAGAAGGAAGTCCCTACCAAACAGTTAAAGGACAACTAAATGCAAGTGCATCTGCCGTTTCCAGACATTTAAAGTGTATTGGGAAAGTTAAAAAGCTCGATACATGAGTACCTCATGATCTCACTGAGCGGCAGCTAGACTCCATGATTCAAAACATACCGAGCAAAATTTGAAAGAACTGGGCTACGAAGTTCTTCTGCACCCACCATATTCTCCCGACTTGTCTCCAACAGATTACCATCTGTTCAGGAATTTAGACAACTTCTACAAAGGAAAACTTTTTGAAAATGATGATCAATTGAAAAGTTCGTTTTCAGATTTTGTTTCACTTCAAAGCTCAGAGTTTTTCAGTTCGGTGATAAAAAGGTTGGTGTCACGTTGGGAAAAACGTGTAGAAAAAGAAAGTAAATACTTCGAATAAAATTATCTTGTTTTCATATTTTATTTTTAATAAAAATCCTTTACCTTGAAAACAGACATTTCATGTGACACGACCCAATATTATATAAAATATCAAGATAATGACAGATCTCAATAGTAGTGGGATAAGAATGAATGGGGACTAATCTTGAGTATGAAATTATGTTTTATTTTCTGTTATCCTCATCATTGCTATTGATTGAAATAAAGTTATAACTATAAACTGTACTATTTGAACGTTGAAAAGACAAAGGTAATTTTTATAGGCTACAGTTCCCTCCCTCCCATTTCAACCCTGTTTCTAAATAATAATCCAACAGAATTTCATCAATCCATCAAAAACCTTGGAATCTCTTTTGGCCAAGCCCTCTGTTGGAAAAAAGATATTTCTGACATCTCCCGCCTCCTATTACCTCTTGAAACCCGTAAGCTACTGTTCACCTCCCTTATATCCCCCCACTCTGACTATTGCTGGATGGTGTTTTGGGGTGTCTCTGGAAATCTTGAAGAAAAACTTAAAAGTTTATTTAATTTCTTTCATCACTCGATTCTATGAAGAGTTAGCGTAGCTTTACCCTTCCTACCGACTCTAGTACTTCCTGGCTTCTTTCATCTACTAAGTTATCCGATCCGCCATCCATCATACATCTCTGATCTCTTACTATTCAAATCCTCAATCCATTCCCACAACACTTGTATGCAGTCTTCTGATTTATATATTACTCCCCATCGAATCGCAGCTTTTGACAGAACTTTCATAATGTGATCTGATCCATCGAAATGGAACTCTATTCCTTCTAATACCCTAATTAAGTAATTCCAATACCCTTCCAACTTTCAAATCTGGTTTATTCCATTACTCTCTGTCCATTTAATCTCCAATTTTCCTGACTGATCCAGTTTTCATGAAAATATGTAAGTAGAAAAATGTTATAGAAGTGTTTTATAATTTTTTTTTTAATTAAATAAGAATTTTATTTTATTTTTTAATCGAGGTTATGTATGTAAATTTGATAATTAAGTATTTATCATATTCTTTAATTATCATTTATATTTTTTATAAATATTTTTACAGTCATTATTTTTCGAAGGTTTATATTGATTTATGATATTTTTTTTGTCATCATCTTGTTGTTTTTTTACTTATTATTCCCTGTATATTTGTTTTATTCTAAAGAGATGTCCCAGAGTAAATAAAGATATTATTATTATTATATAATTGTAATCTCTAGCAAGATTACAAATGTATGATTTATAATTGCTTCTAAGATAAAAATTTATTTCTATAGGCCTTCTTTATCATTTTTTAATAATTTAACCACACCATCTTTCTTTCAGGTGTGCTACTTGAACTGTGTTAGGATTCTGTTAAAACACGGTGCAAATCCTAATTGTTCGTCTAGGAGCAATTTAACACCTCTCCATGTCTTGATGTTTTCCGCTAGTGAAACCGTGACTCTAGGGCGAGATATGGAAAGGAAAATGGAATTTATTCGTAGCCTTCTTGTCCTCCTTCTTCAGCATGGTCTTGAAACTAATATTCATTTCTCTTCTCGCCGCTCTCATATTCTTTTAGAACTTTTAGATATGGTGAGGGCTACAAGAGGTCCTTCTGATATCCAGCATGTATACAATCTCACTCTCACTTTTTTACAGGTACCAATTTTTTTTTATATATATAAATATATAACTACTCTATTTGAAAAGAATTTATAATGGCTCTATATTATAGAAAATTAATTGAAAAAAATAATCAACTAGTTTGAAACTAACTCTTAAAAAATAAATAATAATAATATAAAATAAAATAAATGTGTTCATACATTTTGTAAATATTTAATAGTATTATACATTAAAACTACTAATAAGCTCCTGGACATGGTTCAGACCGAGAACAGCATGGGGAAAGCTTAATGAAGAGGCCAGGGCCCACATCGGGCTGTAGTGCCACGTATTTTTGTATGTATATTTGATCTGAGTCCCCCTCTCCTCCTTCCTCTATCTCTTCCCACTGTGGTAATTCAAAACTATTATTATATTCAAAAATATCAATTAGTCAGAACCCCCTCCATGTAATGTGTTAATGACACCAGGCCAGTTACATAAGGAAGAAAGTTTTACCAAGGTTTAAAGAAGCCATTGTAAACTCTGTAATACTGATTTTTTAAAAAATATATTACTTGTTATAGCTGCCAATGAAGTATATTTATTGTTACAGTACGGAGCCAACCCTGACATATGTTTCACGGCTCAAGGTACTCGAGACACATCATCTGTAGCCTCATCAATTTACCTCCGCTCGGCCGGTTCTCATCCTGTATTATATCATTATGTCATAATGGTTTCTCAGAAGGATGACTTGGCCTTAGATCCACAGCAGAGGTTTTCTCCCCTCATTTGGCTTTACGCTCTTAGTATGGGGCACAAAGAGTTGTACACAACATTATCAGCACTGCTAAGGGCTCAAGAGGCGGGTGTGATCCCGGTGAGGGCCACGGCTCTCTGTTCCCTGCTCAAGGAGATGAGCTCAAGGCCCAGAACCCTCAAGCAAATTGTTCGCAATGTTATTTATCGGGCTGTAGATCGTCAACCTGGCCTTGTTGTCAATAAGCTACCACTTCCTAATTCATTGAAAGAATATATACTCAACTTTGAGCCTTAAGATCATGTGGCTATTCGAATTTGTATAAGGAAAATTTGTTTAATTTAGATGTATATATTTATTAACTATATATTTTAAATAATAAAGGCTATTAGAAGCTGT
The DNA here is from genome assembly GCA_023052935.1 of Piezodorus guildinii. Classification (NCBI taxonomy): domain Eukaryota; kingdom Metazoa; phylum Arthropoda; class Insecta; order Hemiptera; family Pentatomidae; genus Piezodorus; species Piezodorus guildinii. The sequence goes on from CM041292.1 coordinate 159,850,435, forward strand.
GATTTGTCTTGTGGTTATGCAGAATTATCTTGACATCAGTATGTTACTCAATTGATTAATCAATAGTTCTAAATTGTTTGGCTTGATAATTATATAATATCAATAATTTTGTGTGTGATTTATTCAAGAACTAATATATTACTTGTAATAAATTCTTTCTTAATTTACTTTACAAAATCAATTTAATATCATAAAATATTAGCCATTCATTTATTTATAAAACAAAAATTTATTCTATCAGAAAAAGTTAGTTGGGGAAGTTGTCATAGAAACAATTTCATTGTGCCAACATTTTGCCCTTAATATTTGGCCATCTTCTGGAGGGTTGTTTGGTGTGAGCTCACAACTTATCAACTCAACAGAACACAACGGTTGTGAGCCTACACCAAACAATCGTCCTTCCGATGGCCAAATATTTAGGGCAAAATGTTGGCACAATTAAATTAAGTTCACAATTGAATTGTTTCTATAACTCCTCCTCCAACCAACTTATCCTTGTATTCTACCTCAAGTCAACTATGCTCTCATCATTAAAAGTTTATTTTATTTTCCATATCATCATTGTTCATGATCTGGATATTAAACTTGACTTTGTATGTGGTAATATAATTATCCAAATTATTATTAAAAGAACACATTAAATATAATAAAAAACTTTTGTTAAATTTGATTAAAACTTAAAATAATTTTTGTTATATCAATTTAGTTCTAATAGTATATACATTTTGCTTTATTTATATTTTGTTACAGTAAAATTATTAAAAGACTATTCTTGAATTGTAAATGGCTCCCATCATTTTTTAATATTAAAAATCCTGATCAGTCAACTGTTATTTTTATGTTTTAAGATATTAATATTTTATTATTTATTTGTCAAATTTGATATTTTCATGGGAAAAAAATTATTTGGTTATTTTGACCACATCCCTACCAACTTTTTCTATAATTCAGTCTATGATTTTTTTTTTTTTTAATGCTTTTAAAATATATTTTTTACTTAGTATTATATTAATTCTAAAGCCAGGGGCATTTGAGGCAGCCAGTGAAATGTCTAAACTATTGACTTACACACTAGGAAAGTATTCAATTTCAGTAACGGTTCAAGCCAGTGGTCAATAATTTCCCTTAAATCCTACAGTATAAGATAAATTTAAATTATTAAAAAAAGTTGCTTTATTGAATAATCTTATGTGTTAATTGACAATATTGATATGTGTGTGTTTAGTATGTTTATATATTCAATTAAATTTTGACTGTTTGCCATCATCAGAACTGAAAGAAGGGCGATTCCTCAAATTTAGGTACCACAACTAATTAATAATAATAGTTGAAATTATTGATTAAAAGCAAACTTAAAACAACACTAACATACATTTACATATCACACATTATTTATGTGTAAAATAAATGAATGAAAATCTTTAAAGTAATAGGAGTTGATTGGTTGTGCAATCAATGTAAAAAAACAAAATCAATACCAATAAGAGAAACTTATTTTAATGTGTGTCGACATTTTGGCCTAGTTTTGAGGCTATCATAGGCTGTGAGTAGGTTACTTGGTCCTCTGGCTCAAGTTAATTGAGCGTTGCGGCTCCCTCAATGTGGGAGCTCTGCACATGGAGATTAGGGTTGGACAACCAACAGGCCAGACCTACTGCCCTCCTGCCAATACTGTCTCTATGTGCATGGCGCTTAACAGACTGTTTTCATCATTTTTAATAGTGTTTTTACAAACAAAAGTCTCAAATTCTTCACTCTGACTTGTTAAAAATGATTAACTATTTAGATATTTTAATGCTTTCTATGTTATTATTGTGAACCCTCAATATAATATCAGTCAGGGAAAATTTAACTTCCCTCATTACTGACGTACCCATACCCACTGTATTGTGAGGAAGATAAAGCTTCAAATAAATACATGTATATTAAAATGTGCTTCAATGAGACAAAATTGTGGATACCAAGCTCTTCTACTCGATGCTGTATTTTTCCCTTTTCTGTTTTTTGTCATAGCCTAAAAAAACAGGATTAAGAACTACTCAAGTGAAGTTAAGGAGGAAAATTATATTTGCTTCAAATCCCTCCAAAAAAAACTGAATAATCCCACTAATATAAAAGAGAATGTAACCTCATTTAACTTTAAGTGTAAGGTTTCCTTTCAAATAAGTTTCCCATTAAGTTGTGTGGCTGATTATATGACAAATTAGGGCATTCTATGGTGTTTCTAATATGTTAATACTCAAATAATTCATCATCAAGCAACTACGCATTATGATAAAATTAGATGGTAGGTTTTTTACTAATTAAATTTTCAACTTTAGTTTGGCCTATGTTCTTACATTTCCTTGAAATTTGTTTGTTATTTAATCTGTGTTTTGTGTTTAATGTTGTTTTTAATAAATCGTGAAATTTATTATGTCAAACCTATTTTTAGTTATGTCCAAATCTGCAGGTTATCAAGCAGCATTTTATATGACCATTAGTATAAATTTTGTTTGTTAGTACATGACTTATTTATTACATTCCATTTCATTTGTTCCAAAACTGCTTTATCAGGTATCTCTCTACTGAATTTATAATATCACTGGCATCAGATATTAATAAATACTTCTAGACATTTTGAATAAAATGTATTAATAATCATTTGGTGGGTGGAGAGATAGCTATTTTACCCTTGCTGAGACCTCTTTCTTAATATCTTTGATTACTTTTTTCTTTTTAAAAATTTCAAAATCTCTACTTTACTTTATTTTTTGCAGTAGTATCTACTTTGATCACAATTTTAGAAATTTATTTATAGTAAAGCTTTTTTTTAAACTACATAGTGGAATTTAATACTTTTAAATTGAAATCATCACTATTTCTCTTGTAAAATATTTTTCATTTCATTTAGACATTTTTTAGCTATTTTATAATGAAAAGCAGTACTTGTATATTTATACAAGCAATTTAATAAGTACTTTTTTTTAGACTAAAACTATTAATTTAAGGAATAATGAACCAGTTGAACTTTGATTTATCCACAATCGTGACTATTGGTTTCATTATCGTTTATTCATTTAATGTCACTTTATGCTACCATGGCTAATCGGACGATGCTACAGTGGGAGTCCTAAATTTAGCCTAGCCAGGTTTTATTAGGATAGGGATCTTTAACGAGTACCTGACATCGCACAGGCTCGGGACCACCTTTTAACGTCCCCTCCGAAGGACGGCGTAACTAAGGATTTTTTACTCCCATTAAAAAATCCTAGGACCACCTGCGGGTTTGAACCCGTGACCTTTAGCATGGGAGGCTGTTACGCTAGCCACCCAGCTACAAGTGATCCCCTGGTGACTATTGGTTTCATTATCTAATACAGTATTATTACATTTTATTTTTATACACATGTTTCATAATAAACGAAAGACCCTTTTCTGTATGGGTAACAAATAATTTGATCTGTATATGTGTTTTTAAGGTTAAAAATCCACATAATTTAGAAACTTTATTTTAAGGGGAATGCCTATTTTTATATATAGAAATTGAGATTGTAATGATTTGATAATTTTTTTGTCATTGATGAAGTAAAATATTAAGAACTTTTCATGGCCATTGTTTATCTGAGTACTAATTTATTGGTTTTCTGAAATGTATTTAATTCATTCCCATAATACTCAATTTATGTGTGCATTTTCATTCAATGTATGCATATAAAATATTTTGGCCTTGAATGAGAATAATAGAAAATAATTATCAATTTTTATCCATAAGTCCACACCTCAAGCACAATTTTTTAAAGCTGAGGCCTTATTTTTATGAGAGTCACTTGACTATATTATGATGTTAGTGATTAAAAACGAAAAAAATTAAACGCTTTATTATAAATATATTGGGATGATATTGTATATAAATATATCGTGATCCAATGTAATTAAATGTATAATGTAGTTCAGTTTATATTGATATGAATCAAAAGAAAAACAATGTCAGATTTTTTTAAAAATAAAATATATCCACACCTCAAAATTAAATTTTGAAGCAACTAATAATTGTTACAACTATTCTTGTTTTGTTAAATTTTTATTATTTACTTTTTATTACTTTAAATAGTATTTTTAATTTATTCAGTACCTCTGAAGTTATTTATTGTCTTTCTACGATTTTAGTGGTACTGGTCTGTTGTAGGAACTCAGATAACCTACATATTACACAGGGATTAGGAGCTATCCATTCACTCCTTCCCAATCTTTTGAAAACCTAAAAAGTTGTCAAATTTGAAAATCCAGTATCAACTGCAAAAATCAGGGTAAAACAGTTTAACAGAGTTAACATTTAAAAAAAAATCCCATAACTTTTAACTTAACAAATTGGTTAATGTCATATTTTTATGGTTAAGAATTTTTTGTAGGAAATTCTAGATATTGCTCCCTCTTTATTTAGTAAATACTAATTTATAACCCTACCAATGTATTTATCATATTAAAGAACCTCAAAAATGTTTGGTTTTTCCTTTTCAAAAAAAGCCTCGAAAAGTGGAAAAACAAAAGTATTGTTGGATGGATGGACCATCTTTGCTTTTGGATATATTAATGAATCCTGTTAAGATCTTTGACAAAAGTAGTTTAAGTATAGGATTTCTTGTCGTTGGCAAGTAATAGATTTGAGAGATAGCTAACATATTACTACTAAGGCAGTTAATAAGATAATTTAGTTTTAATTACAGTAGTTGAAAAAGGCTCATTCCCACTTAAGTACCTGCAATGAACCAGTACATGCTACTTTTTATAAATAACAGACAGTACGATTGAAAGCTAAGATATTTTAGTTAATGTATAATTACATTTTTCCAATAAATGATAGATTATTAAATATTTTTTAAATGTGTATAAATAATTATTATGCGTATCCATATTGAAATATATTATGACAGGGAAATTATTTATCCAGATACTGGATAGTTAAAAGGTATTTATTGAGTTACCTAAATTTTTTTATTATTTTATTCAAAATGTATTCATTTATAAAAGTTAGTTTAGTGTCTTCTGATAACTTTAAAACCACATGGATCATCTTGATCTCTTTCTTAATATTTCATTTAATTTAATTAAGTTTTCTACCTTTTATCTTTCGAAGTATCATCTTTTTAAGTTTAAGGTTAAGCCTAGTCACTATTAAGTTATGTTCAATTTCCATACCTTTTTTATTTAATAAAAGTTGTGTTTGACCTAAGAGGACAACAAATTTTAATGTTGTATAAAATAAAATCTTTTGTATCTAAGTATTTTATATTTACTACTCCTATCAAAATTTTAATTTCTACATATTGCAATCTGAGTTCATGACACAGGGATACACTGCACTTCCCCAGCAAACATCACCATAGTACTGGATTGCCTGAATCAATAAAATAAATAAATAATTTCTTATTTAATAATAAATAATTTTGTTCTGAATTTGGTTTGATCCAGGGATTAGTACCATTTGTGTCATCTAGGAGCTTACAGAATGCTCTAAGGAGAATATTATGCTTTCATTGCAATAGGAAATAGGTATAACTAGTGTTATGTCTGGTGCCATCTAGTATAGAGCATCCATATATGAAACAGTTAGTATGGTTGAATGTAAATAAAGGTTGTGGGGTGCTTAAAATCTCACATTTCTTCTGTTTTATCAAGTGTCTACTCTCAGAGCATCCAGTCTCTCCTATGCTTAACAAAAACAGTTTTTTGGCACTACGTGTTTCCTTTTTGATTACTTTATATTAATATGAATGTTTTATTGATATATATCTGAATAGTAAATGAAGATGTTATTTAAATGATAAATTCTAAGTTAAACATTCCTTGAGGTGGAATGAATGTGCTATGGGATAATTAGAATATAATGTGATCCTCTTCTTGTGTGTATTCAATTTTCCACATATTTTGAAAAATCAATTTATAATATATGATATTTAAGACAAGATTAAGTTTTTGTAGTAGTAAAGGAGAGATGGTGCTATGCTATTAACTGTTTAAGATGGAGCCCAGGAGCCACTTGACTGTAAAGGGACATGACCTGATTGTTAAGGTTAGGTTGAGGTAAAACCCAAGGAGTTTGTAATAATAATACTACTGTAATACTATTACAACCTCCTTGGTAAAACCAGATAACAAGGAAAATCAAGTTGTGTATTCTATACATCCCATTCCAGTGAGGAAAGTGAAAATATATTTTTTATAAAAGAAGGCTACAGTCAGTACTTAAAGAGTTGGCTAACAAGTATGTTAGGCTATAATAAATAAATCTGTGGTTAAAATCTAAAAAATTATCTATAAAGATTAGCTATTTTGAGATCAATTTCAAGGTAAAAATACTCAAATTGTATCTTCTAATACATTTTATTTATAGGTTATTTGCTTACAAATAATATTTGGAATGGTAGATAAATTTTGTTTGGACATTTTTATAGATTTAGAAAATAATACCAGACAATAAAAAAAAATGGAGATTTGAATAACTTAAGGCCAACAAGGATGACTGGTTATTATAACATCCTAGGAAATTATTTTTATATGTTCTTTCTGTTGATTACCAATACTTTTAAAAGTTATATATTCACATTTCTTAATACTAATAATAATAAATAATGAAAGATGGTAAGTTATTTAATAAAAGAACAAAATTAAAGGTACTTTTAGAGAAGAAATTTTAAAATCTGCCATTAAAGGCCTGTCAGACTATATAAATGATAACCCTACACAGATAGAACCAATGCCATCCATCCATGGGGGAAAAAAAAAATCCCAAATAGAACATCTTTATCTGCACTTTTTATTGTAGCAGACATAATGTTCCAGAATAAAAATCATTTCACATTCATTCATTAAAAAAACCTTAGTAAATGTAGTAGTGATGTGCAAGTCTGAAATTTGCTTATTTGATTAATGTGACTTTATTTGCTGTGGTTAATCAGATGTTGCAATAGCAGGAGTCCCTATTTTTGCCTATCCAGGTTTTACCAGGATATGGATATCTAAAGATTACCTGAAATCACAAAGGCTTAGGTCCACCATTTTACATCTGAAGGAACCCTATAATATAGCATTAGAATAAGTCATTGAAAGGGTGATATGTATAAAAAGAAAGCTTGAATCATGATGGTAATTTTGTAATTAAGGTACGCAGACGATTTGATACTGTTCTGTAGGGACAAGGAAATATGAATATGTTAATGAAATCAGTAAGATAGGGCTTGAAATGAATAGGGATGAGATGAAATGTATGAAATAAAAACAGACTTCACCAAACAAGTTTCAAATTAAATTAACTAAGCAAAGAATATTCTAAAATCATTCCAACAAAAGATTAAAATGATATCACATCTTTGCTCCTAAATTGGTATTCTAAACAACTTTTTAACGAGTCCACACAACAAGCTCCTTGATTATTTCTTTCCATTTGTATTATGCCCACTCTACTATCCTAGAATTACAAAGATGTTTCATCGATGATTTGAATTTCAACCAGATGGTGACTCCACATGTTTTAGTCAAAATGTCAATTTTTTGATAAGTTTCTCATTTATCTCTTATGATTAGCACTTGGTTAACCACATGCTGTCAAACATATATGTAAAATAACTACTTCTTAAGACCTTTCGAAATAAATTAGTAGAACAGAGATACATAATTCTATTATATTATATAGAGATATCTAATATATAGTTCTCAACAGCCAATTTCTCTATAAAATTAAAAGGCAAGTTGTTCAAAACAGAAGTATGACTTTATTTAATGTGGCCAAAATCAATTCTCTGGATACTCTTACGGAATATATCAATATTAAATTTTTGTAAATAACAGTATGAATTGTGTATAATTAACAGAAATGTCAGCTTTAATTTTGAATAAAATACATTTGCCTGAGTGATTATGGTTTTAAAAAAAATATATATATTCTTTTTTTTAGAAACTTAACTAATTCCCTAACTTAATTACCTCCTTTCCCTCCTTTGTCCATTCATTAACCAGACTAACACCTATATCTCAATTACCTGAAGTTATTGAAGATATTATTAGTTGAACTAATAAATGTGAATAATCAATCTTTGAAAATAAACGATTTCCTTGAGTAAATAATAAAACAATATTCATCTAATTCGATTAAAAATGAAAATATGGAAACAGTAAAATAACAAAGACTTACATATTAAACTTTATATTTCCAACCCTTCAAAAGTTCACAAACTGAAAATTATGCCTTGATGCATTAACAAAACTATAACCAGTTGTTACATTACAAACTCTTGAGATACGAATACATTTGCACTGAACCAATCCTGAACATTAATACATAAGTTTATGTATTCTTCAATCACTATTTATGAAGGTAAAATAAGAATAATTCTACATATATCTCCCTATATATGTATGAGAACATTGGGTATGGTTAACATCATATACTATGAACAATGTAAATGATAATACATTTCAATTAATTGTTGAGCATTTGTATGGATAAATAGTGAAGTGTTACAGCAACGACAAAAACTAAATATACTCTAACATAATTAAATGGTATATTTAAAAAAAGAAAGAAAAAGTTGTCACTTATATCACAATAACAAACTTATACTTAAGCTACAAGGAGAGGTACTATTGTATGCATCGTTCAAAAATAAATAAGCACAATAATAACTCAAATATTGTGTTTATTCAGGATTTGTAATTAAAATAACAAAATGAGAACATTCAAATGACTCCAGTTTACCTTAGAATAAATATAACCTATATTAAAAGTAAGATGAACAATGTTAAATTTAGATTAAATGATATTTTTAAGATGATAATCATAACTTCTAAAAATTACTTAAAAAATTCATGGTTTTTGCAGAAGGTTTAGTGTTAGATGTGTGTCGAATAATATGGAATTAATCATAATAGTAATACATAGTAAGACAATGGAACAAAAATCAGTTGTTGAGAATCATCATTTGGTGTGATGACTTAAGATCTAAACGAAAACAAAATAAAAAATATTTTGATGACAAAAGTTATTCAATACAATATGAAAGAAATTATAGCTAAAGAAAACTAAGCCTATTTACACAGAACACACTTAACCTCTGACCTTCTGTCAGTGCTTAAAACAATCAAACTACAGTCAAATACAAAATTACATTCTAATTTATTATGTAATAATAGTTTTAATAATGGTGAAAGATTAGGCACAGCATTTCTGTCAAAACATTATGAACTATATATATGGAGCATCCATCAAGTATACACTGTTCAACTGTTAATTTGGACACTCTAAACCCAGGGAAATGCTTTTTCTCAAGCTTGTTTGCTGCACATATGTCATTTAAGAGAGGTCTGAAAAAAGTAAATATTTAGCAATTAACAAGATTATGCTTCAAATATAATTAGCAATCACTAACTTCTAAATATATGTAAAACATTTGAAAATAAAAAATGGTAATATTTAGTTTTGATTACACAACATCAAATGTCAGGATTATTAAGGCATTTAAATTGCAAGATTAAAACAATAATTTAAACAGGCAAAAATGTTTGGAACTAAAAGTTCAAATAATATTACATAAATGCTATGAATGATCAAATTGAAATAAAACAATGTTGATTTATACTATTAGGTTGAGATGGATTAGAGGATTATCAAGCATTTTTGCGTTAATTAATAGTTAACTTTTAATAACAAAAATGCAAATATACTCACAGCTAGGTACTGCAGATAACTCAAAGCGTCTATGAAGTTGGTCGTTAGAAAATTTAACAAAAGCATCATACTGCTCAGAAAGCTTCATATTTAAAATGCGATCATATTCTTCTCTTATTTGAGTTTCACGTTCAGTCAGCATACGTTCACAAATCATACCCACCTAAAAAAATGTTGTTTAAAGAATAGTTAGTAATTTTCAATATTGATATTAAATTGAAAAAAACACAACAAAAAACTACAAATACAACCATAGGTTTTTACCTATATTTCCAAGTACTCACAGAGATTGGGTGAGCCCCATGAACTGGGATACCCATGGCTAAATTAACTTTAGTGCATCAACAAAATAAAAGTATGCAACATGCAAAATATCTGGATCCATAAAACTATGAGTAAAAACAATAAATAAATAACCTGTCTGAAAGTGAAGAGTGGTTTATCACGGGTACTCGGAGAATATAGAGTACCAAATGTGTTGGAGCAAGGTGATGATGAAGAATCTGAAGAAGAATCACCTTGCACTTCCTGATTAGGATTAAAGTGAAGTTGGCGTCTACGATACAAACGTCTTATTTCCTCTCTGATACATGCAGCCATCATTTCTATAAATTTATGTAAATTAAAAAAGAAACTAGTAAATAAGAGAGTAATGAATACAGGATAAAATGAGAAATGCTAATAAATAAACTACCATTATTATATTATAACAATAAGTTTACAAATATTTAAAGGAAAGTCATATAATTAGCAAAAAATTGGAAGTGATACGTCACATTCCTTCCAATTACCACCTTTCAAATAAACATTTTGAACCCTATTATAATGATAAGAATGAAGTTAAAACAGGATTAACAAGAGTATACTGTTTAGAAGAAGAGGTTGGAAGAAGGCTGCTGATATCCTCCAACAAACAACTAATGGAACTATTTGTATTATCAAAGATGATTATCTAAATAATACAAATAAGTAAGGAATCAGCTCCCTGAATAACCGTTATAAACAATATCAACCATAAGATCACAAATAACAGTGAAAGATAAGTTTTGCAGATAAAAAGATCTAGTGATAGATCTTTAGTTTAAGAAAAAACATTTTTAAATTTAAATCAGAGTAGAAAGGCACATAGGGAAACATTCAGAAAAATGCAAAACAATATTAATTTAATTATTCTACTCTATATAAAAATTAAGTTATAAAGAAATTAACATTAATCTGAGACAATTTGCTGTGAACATTCTTAATGGGTCTTAAAAAATTTAATAAAAACGTAACACATTTCTTTAAATCAAGGGAGGTTCCACTATTTAAACTATGAATATTTTCTGAGACTCTCTATCAATAATAAAATATTTTTTAAAGTAGTACCAGCTTACTGACAAGCTAGAGATATTTCTAATAATGAGGATAACATGTTCAATTAGCGCCATGTTAGAAGTTGAATAGCAGGTTCTCTTATTTAGTCAATTTTCTTTATTACCATAGTTGTTTTAACATAGTTATACCATATTTTTCAAGTTAATCTATGGTTTATAAAAAGTCACGACTGTTACATTAAATGTCAAAACATATACAGGTAAAAGAATCCTCATACTACATGAATATCAGAAGTAATATTTGATAAAAACCGAGCATTAGTCAATCTGACAACCGAAGTAAGCTAATAACTTTCAACCTGAATAACTTTCTTAATCTTTTAAAATGAGGAGTTTTGGACATCAGATATCAATTACCTTGTTTTTAAGGTGTAAAACTTGAAATAGTAATAAACAAAACAAGGTAGGTAGACAGGAAATAAAACAAATTAAGAAGGGAAAATCGCATGTCATTAAATAAATCACAGTAAATTATTCAAGAAATTAGAAAAACAAACATCATTTAAAAAATAAGTAGAATGTTTTATTGTTTTTTGTTTTTTTAAATTTTACTATGCTGAAATATTAGGAAAATTGAAGAGATAATATCTCATGGTGAAGACTTCCTAAAAAGTAATAAGATGAACTGTATAGTTTTTAATTTAACAGTACAAGTGTAGTCAAGTTTAAAAGTGTATACATTTAAAAATCCCTCGATTTTGTTTCACCCAGATTAACCAATTAAATGAATAAAATTTTGAACATGGATTAGATTAGTTTAAGGTAATAAAACTCTAAAAATAAGAATATATAAATAAATTTAAATTCATTACATAGTTACTAAACATAATATGTTGATAATCTATGGGCCTTAGTGGCAGGTGGCTTGACTCTAAATAAAAAGCATGGCCATATGGGGGGAGGGAGGCTCAATAGCGTGACTGTAAAAAGATAAAGCATTCAACAGAAAAAACATCACTAGCACCAATGACCAATAGAATGTAATGAAAAAAAATAATCAAATAAGAGAAACATATTACAGACATTTTAAAAATATATCTATACAGTTGTTAACTTAGTAAGTTATAACAAGCTAAAAGGGAATAATGTTAAAAAATAAATAATTTTACTTTAATATTACCTTTACCATCACATCATTAGAGTTAAAAAGTAAAAGAACGAAACATAACTGATCACAAATAAGTCTATCTTAAGTATACTTATAATCGGAAGAAACTCAAATCAAACAATCAAATATTGGAACAACCAGCAAATTTTCAAAGAAATATATAGAGTTAAAAGAATTCCTGGCATTTTAGTTAAACGTAACACTAAATAGCTAAAATAAAGGGTTTGTTAGAACGAGTAGAATTATTAAAATTCATATTAAAAATATTGAACAGACACACTTAAGAAATAATTTGAGCATTAAAACAATTATTAGAAAGAAAAAAAAAGCTTTAGTTTTCAAGACAATTAAAGAAGATCACACAAGTTAAAAAATTATATATATACATTACTTAAATTCTTAAAACATTGATCACTATAAAATCCACTTATAACAGAAATTTTTATTATTAAGTTGGTCAACATGGAGAAAAATGATAATGTTTAATTAACTTAGGGTGGGTTGTTGTGGGGGTTATTCTGTATTAATCCAACCCTTTATTTTCTGACTTAACCAGTCTCAGGATAAATACAAGCTCCAAAATAAAATTAACCCGGCCATATTACTCACAGGGCCAACAGGACTGGTTAAATATTTTTTTTGGAAAATGTACATCTTGAGGCAAGTTAGGTTAGGATATACCCCAAAATGCACTAAATATCTATAACATTTAATATAGTGTTCAGAACTATACTTTATAATTTATAGATATTGTGTTGAAATATTCATATTATTGAAATGACACCTCTTTTATCTATAAAACTTATTTTTATGCAATAGTTTGCAATAGACATTACAAATTTTTTTCAAAGTAATGAGTAAAAGATAATATAAGCTATGTTGATATAAATTCTTTGATATTGGAACACTAATAAAAATAAGCTACAATTTCAAAGGATTCTTTGAATAGAACTAGGACAGAATGATGGTTAAGATAAAAAAGATATTTGTAAAAACAAGTTGAATATTTAAAAAAATATCTTATTCATTATTTTAATTAAATACACTTTAAAAGGAGTAACTATTGAGTAGTTTGTTTAGACTCATTGAAATATAAACTAAGATAATAAAATATTTAACAAACATGAGATTGTAATTTTAAAGAATTGAATACTGAAAACAATATTAATTTGTAGAAATAATGAGTGTGGTATAACCGCAAAATTATAACATCTCTTAACTTAAACCTAAAAATTTATGTTAAAATTGTAAAAAAAATATAATGTCTGGAAAAAAATATGGAATTACTTATTTTTTCTTAGAACTGTGTGTTAAAAATACTTTTGAGACAGCTAAAATTAACATTTCTTGATTGAATAATACACTAAAGTTAATAAATTAATCAACACGAATGTATTCAATTAGAGACAATAAAACAAATGAAAAACTCTCCAAACCAGGCAATTTAATAAGAAATGGAATATTAGTAGCAATAATTATGATTTAAATATCTTAGTTATTAAATTAGTTAAAAATACTAACGCTTATAAAATTCATTTTAAGGATTTATTATACTTCCTATGGGAGGAAGTAAAATAATAAAAACTAATATAGAAAGCAGGTATCTGAAAATAAAATGTTTTCACTTGGAAATGTGCATCAATAATATAATAGAAATTTATTACTATGTGTGAGAAATAAAAAGTAATAATTACATTGTGAGGTTAATGTACTATATACAAATAGAAAACTACACTAATTTTAATTCTTAAAACAACCAATAAATGTAAAGAAAACCAACAATGAATAAAATATTAATCAATCGACAGGATGAAAAAAAAACAAAGAAAAAAAAAAATAACGGCCTTTGGATTAACACTTATCCCTGGGTTAGCTACTTAAAATTTCCAAAACCATGAATTTTTCATGGAAGTAAAGAGTAGCCATTCTGTAAGAAAATAAGTTTAAACATACAAAATCCTAAAATTAGGAATAGTTATAGCAATAGTGTTGCAATATTCATGATTAGTAATTATACCTGGTGTCATCTTGGGGCACAATTCGCTGAACGGAGAAGGACTCCCTTCATTTCTGGATGCAGGTGGAGAACTAGAAGGCGAAATACTCATAGGAATACATCTTTGCCTTTTAGGTGGCCTACCGTGCATATGTACTGGATCAAAATCCAAAGATCTTTTGAGTGTAGCACAAGCCATTATCCTTGCTCAGTCGGGCTTCAAACAAACTGAACCCACTAACTATGCTCTATAAATCAGTAAAAAACCTCTTCGAGTACAACGGCTAAAGTTTAAACAAATTAATTTTCACCAATGAGTGAATAGAATTGAGTCAGATGTTGCAGAACAACAATTAAACACAAGATTGAAAATTGACAATCAATATGGCTGGCGTTGCCAAGAGCTTAACTTTACAGCCCCAGCCGAAATCCTGTTCTCTTCGTTTCCAAATGTACCGTAATGTTTACTGCCACCATGATTTGCACATGATTTCTGACATTCTCCATTTAAAAGAAATATATTGTAAAAAGAATTGTTAAAATCATTGTAAAATATATTTTTTATTATTTTGTACAATTTAAATCATAAAAAATGTCATTTTTTATTATTTATCAAATCTTACACATAGCTCTTTGTAACGGTACTTTGTCATTATCGTAGCCGTCATCCTTTCGGCATTCTAAAATTTGATAAATAATTTTGACGTCGTAAGAATGAAGTTTTTCATATGAAATATATATAAATATTGTATTTAATTAACTTGCGTGAACATTTTATGAAAAAAAAATAGCAGTCAAAGTTATGTTTAAAATACCAAGCTGATACTTTAATAACTATTAGTTGTTTAATTGTCAATTTATTTGAAATGGGTGGTCAAAAGTTTCAGTATGATGAAAGTGGTGGAACATTTTTCTATTTTTTATTGTCATTTTTAGCATTATTATTAATACCAAGCACTTATTATTGGTGGCCACGTAAAGAAGTTGAAGGTAAGGTTACTGGTGTATTTTTTCATAATTTAAAGAATATTTGCTTAAGTATGAAGTCGTTTAACTATTTGTTATGATGTAGTGTATTTCTATTTATTTTCATGTGGATATTTTGTTTTCACTATATTGAGTAGGATGGTTATCATTTCTATCATGTTGAAGATAATTTTAAAATTTATTTAACAATTAATGTGGTGCATAAGATTGTACTAATTATTTGTTACTGGGAGGTAGTGTATTATCTTAAGAGCTTCTGCTCTTCCTATGTTAAAGGATTTTATTAATTAATTGAGCTTGACACTAAATTTATTATGAATTAAAATCATGGGGTCAGTAAGAATAGTTTAACACATGCTTCATTTTTCATTAGTTCTCTGGTATTAGCAGGGTGATATAATTGTGAACAGTGCTGACCACAATATCTCCCAGCAATACTTGAAGATTAATACCTTTATCAGTACCTGTTTTTTCTTTGGTATTATATGTTATTTGTTTTTATTTAATTCTGTAGATCCACAGAAAGATGAAAAGGACTGCCACTGTGAGGGATGCAGAAAGAAAAAGGCCATACTGAAGACGATTGAACCGTGGAAAGGAACAAAGCAGTTATTAAAGTAAATATGTGAACTGCTACTAAATAATAATTCTAGAGTACAGTATTCAAATGGCATGTATATTTAACTTTTATTTCTATAATAGGAAGTTATTAATTATCTCAGGATGGTTGCTTCTTGGACTTCTTGCTTATAAGGTTTCACAGTTTGACTATGAGTATGCTAATTTTGATCCTTATGAAATTCTTGGAATACCTTTGGTAAGATTTATAACATCTAATTAGAAATAAGATTATCCTTCATATATTATTAATATTAATATTTTCTAGGGTTCCTCAAAATCTGAGGTCAAGAAAGCCTATAAACAGTTGTCTCTTGTTCTACATCCCGATAAAAAGACTGGTGATGAGAAAGCATTCATGAAACTGACTAAAGCCTATCTTGCCTTAACTGATGATGAGGCCAGAAAAAATTGGGAAAAGTATGGCAATCCAGATGGACCTGGAGCTATGAGCTTTGGTATCGCATTACCATCATGGATTGTCGAAAAAGAAAATTCTGTTTGGGTTAGTTATATATATATATTTTTTTTTTAATTGAAATGTTCAATGATAAAGTTATCAAGCAATGAAACTTAATTCGTCCTTGAGGATTGTGCCCATGAATGACGCTTTAGATTGATACAACATAATAGGAAGTTATTAATTATCTCAGGATGGTTGCTTCTTGGACTTCTTGCTTATGAGGTTTCACAGTTTTTTTTTTACTTCAGAAATCTTATTTGCGGCTCTCAATAAAAATGACTTTAGAATATAAAGATGGAATAATTTTGTTGTAATTTGCCATTGAAGTAACATGGTATCATCACAACCAAAATTTTTGACTAAAATATTTTCTGCACCGCTCCTTTATAAGCTTTAAAAAATATTTTTGGAAGGAGTTAATAAGTGTGAATTAGCCAAGTGTACCACACCTTTTTCTGTAGCTAATATGATCTAAGTAATTTTTATATCTTAAATTGTTTTGCTATGCTGAACTCAAAGGGTTAATCTCTGTTAAATGATCATTGTTCTTAATTTTATATCATTAAAAGTATTTACAGAAAAAGGAAATAATTTTTATTATTTTTTAATTTAACTTTCACAGCTAAATTCGTGTTCTATTAATAATTCGAAGCAAATTATCTTAATCTTAAATTTTTCATAGGATAATTTATCCATTAATTGTTTTAGGTTTTAGGACTGTACGCTCTTGTATTTATGGTGGCACTCCCAACAGTCGTTGGTATATGGTGGTATAGATCCATCCGTTACACTGGTGACCAGGTAATATTATTTTGTTACAGAACTATTCTAATTTCTATTCCTTCGCTATAATTTATCTAATTAGCAATTTATTGCTAGGTTCTTCTTGATACATCTCAAATGTACTACTATTTTTTTCACAAAACCCCATCAATGGCACTCAAAAGAGTTATTATGATACTAGGAGCATCTCTTGAATTTGAAAAGCAATATAATAGTGAAATTGTTGAGCGTCCAACAGATAATGTGGAAATACCTCAGGTATAGTATTAATTTTACTTACCTTGAAAATTGAAAAAAATAAAATAATTAAAACCTATCTACCACAGTAACCTTTCTCTTTTTCTCTTTCATAAGATCCTTATCCTGACTCCATTTATATATATATATTTATAGATTGATAGATGGGTAGATAAATTATTGTCACCTTGCAAAATTAAAGAAGAAAAACAGAAAACCTATCTCCCAAAGTAACTTTTCTCTTTTATTTCTTTCATAAGATCCTTCTCCTGACTGTTATTAACACAGCAACAAAAATTAGCGGAATCGGTCTTGCCATTCACGCGTGATGCGATCACCAAGGGAAAAGGTGATTCAATTTTATATATATATATATATATATATATATATATATATATATATATATATATATACATATACATATATATAGGATAGGGAGGGGGAATAGCACTCAGTGGGTAATGGCGTTCACCTTTATACCTCTGTCAAAATAGTACGTAGTGTGAAGGGCATGGGGAGGGGGTCTCTAGCGAACATTAATGCAAGCAGACTTTCAGCCCGTGTCTTGTGATTGTGAAGTACGTTTATTTGTTTAGGGCCGCGTTGATCTAATTTTTTGTCTAAAACTTTAATGCTTTTTAATTATACATTTTTCTATTCTTAGATAAACTATTCTATTTTATGATAATGCAATTAATTTTCACCAAATGTGTATGATTTAAAAAAAAAAATTCAAGTAAACTACTTAAAAACTATTTGGGGTTATACCGCTCACCTTAGCTCAATTACCCCTTAGTGATTTTTTTATTGTTGTAAGTATGCCAAGAAATCTTCAAAGGGCCACCGCTAAAGCGGCATGGACCAAAGAAAACCTTCAATCTGCTAAAACTGCGTTTGAAGGAGGGTCTTCCATAAGAAATGCCGCAAAGCAATATAACATACCATTTACTTCTTTGAAAGATCGATTAAAAATAAAATCATGAGCAGGCCTAAGCCCTTTTTTACCCAACAGCAAGTTGGATGAACAAGTCCAGTTCCTGGACACCCTGAGCGGAATTACCGAAACTCTGGGACAATGCCGCTCAAACATGTTTTTTTTTTATATTTTCCTATTAGTAATATAATAAGATATAAGCTTTTGTTGTTAAATTGTTGATTACTTGGTAATTAAAGGCTTTGTTACATTTCATAGACCATTTTTTCCATATGTGAACACCATTCTCCCTTCCTCCCTTTTATATATATATATATATAGATGATGAAAGTTTATGATAATTCACTATTGCTGACTTCACATCCGGTCCTCACACATTTTATTTTCCTCTACTCTTACTGTGTAAGATGACCCTAAAACATAAAGGAACACATTCTCAGTATGATGAGAACTAGTGTATTTAAAAAAAAAAAAAATATGCTTTCATGGGCATAAATCAGAACCTAATGCAATGTAATAATTTAATTTTATCCAAAAGGGTTTATCGAATTTGTCAATAATAGTAGACTTCTAGATTTTAATACTTAATATAAATTATTAAAGTACTATATTTCAAGTTTATTTTATGGTTTAAATGTTACAGTAAACAAAACAAAAATAATAAGGATAAAGAAATCAATCCCTTTCTAGAAGTATTGCATGTGATCAATTTTTGTTTGTTGTTTAGCAATTTAATATTGGTTGTTTAGATGGTTTAAATATTTATTTACTGATTTATATGTACCTTTTATTATTGTAATATAATAATGTTTTATTTTTATGTACAATTATTTCTTGGGAAAATTACAATTTTGTTTGTTTATTTCTGTTCAATCTTCTTAGCTGATGAGGCAGATTTATAATCTTGGTGAGAAAAATCGAGAAAAACCATTGTGCTACAGGTATTCAATAAAGGCTCGTGTTCTTATCCATGCCCATCTTTCAAGGCTGCCTTTGAACCCATTAACATTAGATAGAGATCGGATGTACATTGTCAAAAAATGTCCCTACCTCATTCAAGAAATGGTTAATTGTGTATCAGGATTAATCATGTTAGCTTATGCTCGTAGAAGTAAGTAGAAATTAATTTTCATATTAATTAGAATATTACTCCAATTCATTGTCGGAAAATAATAGTCTTAATTACTTTTCATGTTATTTCTAGTTCCAAGGTTGCCGAGTATAGATACTATTGAAAACTGTATGAAATTATGTCCAATGATGGGGCAAGCTCTTTGGGAATTCAAGAGCCCTCTCCTACAGCTTCCTCATGTAAAGGAAGAGCATCTAAAATATTTTATTAATAAGAAGGTAGGTGGGTTTAAATTATTTATTTTTCAAAATGTATTGTTAGCTAATCATCAATGCATTTTAATCCATTATGGAATTTATTATTTTTTATTTCATTGGTTATAATTACGACTTGGCCCCACCAAAAAAATAAATAAATAAAGTTTCTAAATTAAAATTAGGTATGTCTTGTGTAATGATAATATTGACTTTTTTTTTTGTTTGTTTATTTATTTAACGTCCCTTTATGCTGCTGTGGCTAATCAGACAATGCTACAGTGGGAGTCCTAAATTTAGCCTATTCAGGTTTAATTAGGATAGGGATCTTTAACGAGTACCTAACATCGCACAGGCTTGGAACCACCTTTTAACGTCCCCTCCGAAGGACGGCATAACTAAGGATTTTTTACTCCCATTAAAAAATCCTTGGGCCACCTGCGGGTTTGAACCCGGTACCTTTCGAATAGGAGGCTGTTATGCTAGCTACAGGTAACCCCTACTTTTTTGTTTATTTATTTATTTTTTATTTGAAACCTTTTTTTGTTGCGTTCTTGCATCTCTGCAAGAATTTCCCTATAGCCTAAAGAGAAGAAGTAGGGAAGAACAAAAAAAAATTGTAATAAATAACATTACCTCTTTAAGTACATCTTTAACATTGATGAATTTAAGTCAATGCAAACAAACATCAGAAATCACATCTAATAAAAATAAAATTTTGCAAGAAATTTGTTATTTTTTTAAACTCTGTCACCCTTTTCTCTAATAAAAAATAATTTTTAGATTTTTAAAGGTATTGTATGGTTAAACCTTTATCATTTGAAAATATTAAGAATGCTATTTTATGCATTCCCAGCCTTTAGGCAATTACAAGAATGTGGAGCTGTAGGAATTACCATTGATACATCCCACCGCTACTTGAAAACTATTTTCATCAATGGCTTCTTCTTCTTCAATCTTCTCTCCTCCCCAAGAAGAAGTGGTTTGAACTAGTCATTCTTTCCACCCGTACCCAAAGGATTTGTAGTATTCCTGTGTCTCTCTGAAGCTTCATTCTCAGTACCTCATAAAGGAGGACATTTTCAGCAGTCTCCGGAACCCCACAACTGACGCAAAGGGAACTGATATTTTTCCCATGCTTAACAGGTTTTGCTCAAAAACCTCCATACTACGTGAGAAACTGTGAAATCCAGTTCAGTTGAGGGTTGTATGTTGTGTGTTTATTGAAACGTAACCTAGCAATAAAACATTATATTACTCTAATAAAAAATGAAGACTCCATGGATTCATCTGGGATATTATTGTTTGACTGCTGCTGGCTTAGCCTGATGTGGGCTACACTCAAGTGAAAAGAAAAAAAGATAAGCCACAAACCAAACAAAAGTTTCAGCACAAGTTTATGGTTTAACAAGATCTAAAATAAATATATTAGCAATCACTTGAAATAAATATGAACACTTGTTTAAGAAAAAAAAGACGATCATTTGTCTTGTTACATTATTTTTATAAAAAAAAATTAAAAAACAGTAAAACAAAAAGTGATGATAAAAACTTTAAAAATAGTTTGTTGCTTTCTAATAAAGAATTACTTTTAGCTGTGGTGCTCTTGAAATTATTCTGAATTAATAAATTTATAGTAGATAAAATGATATTTGGATCCTGCTTCAGCTCTGAGGTAGAGCACTCTTCTCCTTGGCCAGTATGAACCATCCTCTTTGGTTTAAGCGCTGTTTATTGTCTTCTGTTCTTGTGGGGCCATTGTTTCTTGACTGAACCCCTCCCCAATTCAAAACCAAAAAAAGAAAAAATATTTAAGATGTATAGTCGACTGTAGGCATTATCGTATGTATCAACATAATGCTCGTATGTAACAATGCTCCTGACTCCAAATCCAAATGGAAAATTATCCGAAAATTATCTATCCTAAAATCCAATAACCACACTCCTCTCCCTGTTTCTCCAGACGAGCTCAACAATCACTTTATATCCTTTGCTCCTGTTTCTTTTCCTGCCGCCGATATAGGCCATCAGAGTTTCAATCCAGATAGCTTCTTTTTCTCCCACCTCTCCTATGATGAAATACAAACAGCTATCCTTAAATCTCATACCAATGATTATGGACCCGACAATATTCCCGTAAAACTGATAAAAACTTGTCTTCCCGTTTTAATACCAGTGCTATACCATATCTACAATTTTTCTTTTCAAAATACCATATTTCCTAATTCCTGGAAAACTGCCTTAGTTCATCTATTAAACAAAGTTCCAAATCCTACCTCACCTTCTGATTTCCGTCCTATTTCTCTCCTTTCTAATTTATCCAAACCCCTAGAACGCCTAGCACAAATCCAGTTATCAAATTTTTTAGAGGAACGTTCCCTTATTAACCCTTTCCAATCCGGCTTCCGACCGGGTTATTCAACCCAATCCGCCCTACTAAAAATAACTCAAGACCTTCAATCCGCTATAGAACACCAAAAACTAACCATCCTCATCCTTCTAGATTTCTCTAAAGCATTTGATACTGTAGACCATAACATCCTTCTGGCCAAACTACGAAATATTCCTCTATCGAACAGTGCTCTGCGCTGGTTCAAATCCTTCCTCTCCAACCGCTCACAGTATGTAGTGACCCCAGGTCAACCTCCTTCCAGAACCCTGCCTCTATCCTGTGGTGTACCTCAGGGATCATCATTATCCCCTTCTTTATTTGCAATTTATATTAATGACCTTCCCCTCCAGATCAATCACTCCCAATACCATATCTATGCAGATGATTTCCAAATCTATCTATCCTTTCCTCCTTCCCACCTATTACAAGCCACGGAAATGCTTCAAGAGGATCTGAATCGAATCAGCATTTGGGCAGCGGACAATAAGCTTAATTTGAACACTAAGAAGACCAAGGCAATTGTAATAGGTTCCAATCCCCTCCTTAAGACACTTCCACCGATTCCCACTATGTTTCTGAATAATAATCCAATACAATTCCATCTTTCCGTTAAAAACCTCGGAATTACCCTCGATCAAACCCTTTCCTGGAAAAATCATGTTTCCGAAATCTCCCGTCGTACATTCTCCACCTTAAAACTTCTGAATTACCTCCGTCCCCTTCTTCCTATAGAAACCCGTAAGCTTTTGGTAAGTTCCTTAATATTTCCCCACTTCGACTACTGCTGTGCGGTGTATGGAGGTGTCTCTGGGGATCTCGAGGCAAAACTAAAACGAATGTTTAACTGCTTTATACGTTTCATCTTTGGGATATCCAGAGACACCTCTGTAACTCGTTTTTACGAAGAGTTGAAGTGGCTTTTCCCTTCCTACCGCCGTAAATACTTCCTGGCATCCTTCCTCTACCAAGTTATCCAATCCCGGTGTCCGTTTTACATCTCAGATCTCCTTATATTCAAATCCTCCGTTCGTTCCCGTTACACCCGCTCACGGCCTTCAGATCTGTATATGACGTCCCATCGATCCGCAGCTTTCGATAGATCTTTCTTAATACGATCCGCCTCCCTATGGAACTCCATCCCCCCTAATATCCGTGACTCCCAATCTCTCTCCACATTCAAATCCTGTCTATTTAGCCATTTCCTATCAATCCAATTTCTAAATAATCCCAAGTAGATGCTAATTTCAAGAATAATTAACTAATAAATAATAGAACAGATTTACTTATTTAATTATCATCTTCAACTGTAAATTCAACAGAGAATATTTGAAATCATTATCTTTTCAAAGTTGCAAGATCAAATTATAAATATGTTTAAAGAAGAATAGTAATTTCCTTTGTTTTTAAAAACTGTGTGCATACATGCATATGCTGGTGTGTGTATGTGCGTATGTATGTGTGTATGTATGTACGTGTGTATGTGTGTGTGTATATATGTATATGTGTATGTGTATATATATATATATATATATATATATATATATATATATATATGTGTGTGTGTGTGTGTGTGTTTTTATATATGTATATATATTTCTTTTATCTGATTAATTTTTTTTTTTTTTTTATATAATTTTTTGTTTCTCATGTTAACATACTTTTATTTTTCTGGTTTGTACATTTTTATTACAATTTAGCTTTTAAGTTATTTTATTAGTTCATGCTATTAGTTTAATTCTTTTCTGTTTTTTAGTCATTTTACTCTAAGACTCTAGTTTTAAGTCCACCTTTTTTTTTTCCTGTTATGTTATTCTGAAGGGACTTGTCCCAGAATAAATAAAGAGTTATTATTATTATTATTATTATTATATGAATATGAATGACTCACGATTATTTCTAGCTACAAAAACCAAAAAAAATTAATTAGTTCATTGAGGGTGTATAGTCGACTGTAGAAACTATTATAGGTGGAATAATCAGGAGTCAGTCTTTTTTCTAAATATCTTAATTTTGCCGACGTTTTGGCTCAACAATGTTGTGACGCCTGCTCAGCTCACCAAATCACCCTGATGATGGCTCACAAGCTTGAGCCAAAACGTCAGCAAAATTAAGATATTTAGAAAAAAGACTGACTCCTGATTATTCCACCTATAATAGTTTCTACAGTCGACTATACATCCTCAATGAACTAATTAATTTTTTTTTGTTTTGTAGCTAGAAATAATCGGGAGTCTGTCTTTTTCTTTTTTTTTTTTTTTTTCTTTTTTTTTATAATATATTAATTTTGCCAACGTTTTATAGGTATAAATTAAAATATTTAAAAAAAGACTGACTCCCGACTATTTCTACATACGATAATGCCTACAGTCGACTATACATCCTAAATATTTTTTGTTTTTTGGTTTTGAGTTGGTGAGGGGTTCGAGAAGCAATGACCCCACAAGAGCAGAAGACAATAAATAGCGCTTAAACCAAAGATGATGCTTCATACTTGCCAAGTATAAGAGGGCTCTACCTCAGAGCTGAAGCAAGATCCAAATATCATTTTATCTACTATAAATTAATTAATTCAGAATAATTTCAAAGCACCACAGCTAAATGTAATTCTTTTAAGAAAGCATTAAACAATTTTTTTATCATCACTTTTCGTTTTTTAGTATTCTGAATAAAAATGATGTAACAAGACAAATGATCGTCTTTTTTTTTTTAAACAAATGTTCAATATTTATTTCAAGTGATTGCCAATATATTAATTTTAGATCTGGTTAAACCATAAACTTGCTCTGAAACTTTTGTTTGGTTTGTGGCTTCTCTTTTTTTCTTTTTTCCTGAGTGTAGCCCACATCAGGCTAAGCCAACAGCAGTCAAACAATAATATCCCAGATGAATCCATGGAGACTTCATTTTTTATTAGAGTAATATAAAGTTTTATTGTTAGGATACGTTTCAATAAGCACACAACATACAACCCTCAATTGAACTCCTGGATTTCACAATTCCTCATGTAGTATGGAGGTTTTGGAGCAAATTTAATCTCGGAAATCAGTACAATATTTGCAGTTATATGAAAATTCTTGACCTTATTAATATAGCTTCCTGAGATAAGTTCTAATTTTACAGCAGTTAAAGCCTTGCCTTATTATTTACAATGTTTGTATATTCTTATTTTAGAGATACATAAAAACTATTCAACAACTTGTGCAGTTGAAAAGTGAAGATAGGCGCAATATTTTGAGGTTTCTTAATGATGAAGAGTATGAGGATGTAATGAAAGTTGTTGGGAAAATGCCATTGATTGATTTCCAAGTACGATCTGAAGGTAAACAAATATATTTTTTATAATATTACTTTCACTTACATTTACATGAAATATATAGTAAGGGAAAGTATTGCGATTGTGAAAATTTTTCTAATTCCAGTTTTCAACAAAAATACACGTTTTAGGGCCCCCTGAGTCCAAATGACCAAGTCCCGCAATAAGGTCTGTGTGTTTGTGGTAAGTCTATCGCAAAAGCGAAAAGTCGTACGATACTGAAATGTCATATTTAAGACAACTATACACCTGAGATGTTATAGCAACTTTTTCTTCAGTATCAACTGACTAAAAGATCTACTTTATACCATGCAGTTTGCTCCTTTTTACAATTTCCTCAAAAACGGCTCTAGCGATTTTGATTAAACTCGCAGTATCAATGTAAAATTTAATGGGTTTTAAAATAATATAGGCTTCATTCTGATTGAAATAGTCTGACAGGGCATAGGGGCTGACTTTAAATTTTCTTCCCCTAAAGTACCTTTCATTTTTTAGATCCCAAAAAAATACCGTTACCATCTTATCTTGTTAGTATTGACAAAAAACGGGTAAATATAATAGTTGAATGAATTCGATATCGAACAAAAGGAGAAAACAGCGAACTTTTTTTAATACAATTTTTTGTTTTTGAACCTAAATACAAAATAATATGGGAAAGCTGAAGATTTTAGAAAAATATTATCTTATACACAAATTTGTAAAAGTTAATGGAGAGTGATTGAAAGCCAATAAAACTGACTGATACTTGTAGATAATAATATGTTAGATTATTTAATAAAACACATGTTCGTATGGAAGCTCAGCTTAATTAATACTTCAACAATTTATTTTCATCTCTAAATGTATTTAAAAAATTATTAAATTGATTTAAACTACGTGAAGTGAAAGTCGTGTATTGCGTGCACCAGATTTTTTATATCATATTTAACTGTTCTTTGTTGTACTTCTTAAATGAATTGAAAATTATACATCTTTCTGAACATATCTGTTGCTAATTGAAAAGATAAGTTGGTTGCAATTATTATTAGATTATACTAATTATTAAATAATAGCAAAGCCCATTTAGTTGTATTGTTATTCTTTGAAGAAATTGGTTCAGGTCTTATACATAACCCTGATCAGCATTTTGAATCAATTATTTTACCTTGCAATGTTTTTTATTCAACAGTAAATGTTTTCTATCATTATTTTGATATTTTATTTAAGGCAGGTTACTAGTACAGTTTTAGTACAATACAAACTTTTTTTCAACAGTTATTATAAGTTTTTAATTTAATAATAGTCATAAGTTAGTCTTATGTACGGTAAGAAACATATGTTGTGCTCATTAGAATTTAATCACTCGAAATATAGATTACATGGTATTCTCTATTTTAGTTATTGATGATGAAGCCTCTACAGTCTATACAGCAGGTGCTATTGTCACTGTGACTGTTACACTCATACGAAAGGACATGAGTACTTTATTAGGCGATGAAACAGTTAAAGAAAAACATTGCGCTGTCGATGGCCCTGACTTAAAAGAAGAAGAAGAAGGAAAATCACCTGAAGGAGAAACAAAAGAACCTGTAAGCTATATAAAAATGGTTTATTTTTTAAATATTCTTAATGCTAAGGTTATACTGAATTATTTTGTTTTTCGCTTAGCCAAAAAAGCAACCCGTTTGGCAGAAACAAAGAAAAGCTGGTAAGAAGAGTGGAAAGAAACAGCAAGCTAAAAAGCATCAGCATAATGAAAATAAAGCTCAGGCTAATAAAAAAACAGTTGAAGAAAAATCATCTGCTACGACTGAAAAAGAGAAGGAGAAGCAACCTTTAGTTCCTCAGGTAGTTTTTTTTTTTTTTTTTTTTTTATACATTTACTATTATATCCTCCCCATAAAAATTACTACTATCAGTTAATGTGCCGAATTGATAATGGTAGGGATTCTTGTGCATTAGAGAGATAGTTCCCAGTACTGTAATCTCCAAGCATTTTGTAAGTGCTTATTTTTTTTAGCTTAAAATCTAAACTAACATCTCTCACTGTTGTAGCCGTCATTGTTGTAAGTTTATTTTTTCTTATTATTTTAAGTTTCTGAAAACATTGTTAATGATATGATGGTGAAGTTGGTTGAGGGTGCTTAATATAATAAGACAAACTTATTTTATTGTGTGCCGACGTTTCGGTCCTCATTGTGGGCCTTCATCAGGGCTTAGAAAAACAAGATACCAACCAATGTAGTTAAAAGAAAAAAATAAATAATAATAAAGTTATAAAATTATGAAAATAATAGCGTATATGTGGAGATATTTATATAAGAAACTAGTACATTTAAATTAATAACTTTAAGATAAGGAAGTAAGATGACAGATTAACACGTTCACGCCATCGCATACCACCGGTGGCTCGCACTAGTCTGTACCATGGGACGGCGCTTACCACAGGTATTTTCACATCCATGTTTTCTATTATTTATAAGGACAAAATAATAAAAAAGTATAACATTTTAACAGCCTTTTGAGTTACATTTACTGGCAAAAATCTTTGCTAGTATGAAAAAAACGCACGAATTACGAAGTCTGAATTAAGCACTAACTAGACTGTTAGCAAGCGTACAACTCGTATACAGGTCTGAACAGGCAATAATCGATGATACGTGGCATGAATTCGAGCTCCGCCCCACAGAGCAGACATTGAAAATCGGCGCCGCCGTGAACGTGGTAAATGTACTAGTTCTGTTTTTGATCTCTTTGTCAGATAGCCAAGGTACCAGCATCATTTCTCAATGGAAATGATATAAGAACTCATATTTTTTAACAAGTTGTTGAGGTTCCGCCCAAAGCTGTAGGCAACTTTCAGGATTTCCTATTCCTCATCAAAATTGGTTTTATTTCCCTTTTGAGATCATTTTCAAGTAATTGTTCTATCGAGGTTAGCTGGGTTTGCTGATTCATTGCCTTCCTTTTTACCCCTTCTTGAGACCAGGCAGCTTTTCGGTTAGTACCTTTTAGGTTATCTTTTATATCTATACTTTTTAACTCCAATTATTCTGTGTTTGTATTTCGGATAGTCCAATTCGAGGATTGCTTTTATTTTAAATGAAGTTTTTTGTATATTAAAATTAAAATTGGCTATTTATCTTTTTTATAATGGACTGTAACTTTTTTAGAAATAATACGTTCTAAAAATGTTTTTAGCAGAAAAAAACTCATTCTGAAGGAGCTGACGGTGATGATAGTTCAGCAGCCGATGAAAGTGACATTTCAGATTATGAACAGGATAAATCTGATGATGATGAAAGTGGTGGGGATAGAAAGGTAAAAATATTTTGTATTTATACATTGTGATTATTAATTTTTTTAATGATAAAGATCTTGAAAATTTTCCAACTTATGTTTTCAACAGAAATACGTGTTTCAAAGTCTCCTGAGACCAAATAATCAAATATCTTATAATGGTCTATTTGGAGTTAATCCAGCTTTAAAACAAGCCATTTGTAACTTTCATATTTAAAATAATTATATGGCACAGATGTTACAGCAACTTTTTCACCAAAATATAAATATCGGAACTACCACTTAATACCAAGCATTGTATACTTTATAAAGATTTCTTTGAAAACGGCTCTAACCATTTTGATAAAAACTTTTTATATCAATGCATAATTAAATATTCTTCAATATCAAGTTCAAATTTACTTATATATGTATATATAAATATATGTATGACCGCAAGAATATACTTAAGATGAACATAAGCAGTACCAAAAGTAGTAATACTATTTGTTATAATATTTATTTAAATTTTTTATGGTATTTATTATCAAGATTATGATTGTTATTTATCACATTGAAATACTAAACTGTTATTTTAAATTACTGAAAGGAATTAGTCTGGGTGGCGGTCAGTAACTCTTGACTAATTCCTTTCAGTAATTTGTAATTGTTGGAAAGTTTATATAAAGTTTTAATAATCGATTGTAGTCTTAAAATAATATTAAATTTAAAATTCTGATATTCCTTTTGATTTTATTATTTTCAATAATCAACCTTTGTAATTCATCAAACAAATGAAAAAAAATTAACCCCCCTCAAAATTTGAGGGCTTAAGTTTTAAGATATGTAATAAAAGATAATTTAAAAAATCCGTTTGTCTGCCGTATGCCGTCCAGTTCCAGACATTTCTTCGTAACTACTTGACCAATTTTTTTGAAATTCGCCACAAAATACTAAGACATCCAATGATGGCCCTAATACCTAGACATTGATATCAGCTGGTAATTTTTAAAATAGCAACCGGTTAAAAGTGTTTTAATTCAATAACTCAGTTATTTTTGAAGATAGATAAAAAAATCATTAGTATTTTTTATTAACCAAAAAACTGCGAATAATTATATAAAAGAAAAGAAAATTTGAATTTTACCAATAAGTACTCCCATAACTCAGCTATTTTTTAGATGGAGAAAAGTATGTATAGGGTTTTGGAATCAGTAAAGTGTACTAAACAAAAAAAGTTGATCTATATATTCAAGTCACAAATTATAATTGGGGAGGGGATGGCTGAGTGGGTTAGCGCACACTTCCTGGAAACCACAGAGAACCAAAACTTGAAACCAATTAATAATAATGAGTTCGCGTCTCGGTGCTGGGGGCTTTTATCTCAGCATTTATCCCCTGCCTTCACTCCCTGGCCCGTATAGCCTTCAAAGGTGAGGTAAAGGTGAAAAAAAAAATTAACAAATCATAGTAGATGTAATTCCAAGTGGTTTTTCCTAATTAATGAATAATTACCTAAAACGTTAGTCCTTAGTGCCATGTCATAGAGCAGTGGTTCCATGGTGGATAGTGTTCCGCGGATCCCTGATGATGACGATGTCCAAGTGGCCCATGATATGTCACTGAGAAATAATTGTAAACCTTGACGTATAATATTTGTGAAGCTTTGACTTTTAATAAGAAGTAGGCATGCTCTACACAGAAAAATTCAACATTTTAACTGATATAATTATGATATATGATATGATATAACATAACTAGCAGCTTGTGATCACTGTCAAGTGATTGCTACTCCACAAAATAGCTCTTAAAATTGTTCATTTTCTGAAATTTCAAAAATAATGATCTTAAAGGACAGATTTGTCACAGAAGATAATCAACGATATCTAATTTTTAATGAGTATATGAAGAAGATACGTATCTTGTGTTAGGTTTAAATTTTAGTAATTCAATTTTTTGTGGACTAAAGTAAACACTGAGAGCCTAAGTTTTCTTTTTTATTTCGATTACCCTACTTGGCTATTTACATCATGCTAAGTTTCAGTAGCAGTGATATTTTGCAAGAATTATATGTGATACGGTTTAGCCCAGCCTGCCAAAAATCAAAATGTACATCTAATATTTAGGATTTAGATTTTAGGGGACCCTTGCCATTAAAATAATTGGTTGCAGTGGCGATATGCCATTTTCCTTTAATTATTTATTGCTTTTCATATTAGTTAATTGCCTATTAACAGCTATATAAACAGTTATACACTAATATAGTTATTTTAAAATAATAAACATTGTGTAATAATTAATGTGCAGCGTTTTTCCTATTTAAATGTATTCTTTATAATATCATTTATTAGTCATTTTAACAGATTTTTTTTTTTTTTAAAGGACACAGGATTTGAAGATGATGATGATTGGGAAAAATTCCAAACTGGTATAAAAAAACGAGAAAAAATATTGGAAGGCAAAAGCAAAATATCTCATTCTGTCCACTGCCCATATTTCCCAGAGGTAGATATAAAACTTTTTTTAATTTTAAGTTATTTATTTAATCTATTATTGTTGATAAATAACAGTGGATTAATTTTTTTAATTTTGAAAAGAAAAAATATTTGGGAACGTTTAATTAAATATTGCATTATCCCTCATGAAATATCTGACTTTTTAAATATTTGAGTCTAAAGAAGATTAATAGGTTGCTTTTTTATTCTCAGAAAAACATTTAGAATAGAATAGAAAGTAAATTTTACCAAATCATATACTCCCTGCACCCTCCATATATTCACAGCATCCTTAAATTTAAATCCTCAGACTACTCTCTTGAAACTAGATCCCGCCATTCCGACCTTTACATTCCCACCCATAGAACTAAATCTTTTGATCACTCCTTTTATATCCGTTCTGCAACCCTCAGGAATTCCCTACCTACTCATATTCGCCATGCTTCTTCCTTTCTCTCATTCAAATCTCACCTTTTTTCCAACATCTTTTGGCATCCCAAATAGATGCACAACAAATGTAAATCTGCAACTGACTTATTTTTATTTTAATACAAGTTATAATTATCTATTTTACCCTAACCGTAGCAGTGTGGAATAATTAGTTGTTTTTTTTGTTTTGGTTTTTTATAATTCCCTCAACCCTATCAGTAGCCTTTAGGAGATTTCTCTTCTTTCTTTGCTTTTTTTTTTTTTTTTATAGGTTTTTCCTAGGTAATGTTTAATTTTTCTTTTTTGCACATTTTTAAATAAAAAATTAAATTTATTGTTTTCTTGACCAGACATAAATATGAATATCTACTGTTTATTTTTGTTATTCTTAAGGGACATAGTCCCAGAATAAAGTTTTATTATTATTATTAGAACTTGAGAATAATAAATTTGTACAGTTTATAATACACAACATGTCTGGCCAACGGACAAAATGAACATAACTAACTGATATTTAAAATTATGGATAAATATATACATAATACAAAATAAGATAAACAAATAAAATAATTAAAATAAAAACAATCCTCAGAAAATAATTGTGTTGAACAAAATGAAAAATAAATGATTTTAATATAAAACAAAAAGAAGAAAAGAAATAAATGAATATTTACATTATTCTGATTCTCAGTCTTCTTAGAATAACATAAGCTTTACAATGATAAAGGATCTTTAATTATCTAAGAATTAATGAAAAATAAACTAATTAAAACATAAATGAAAATAATATACTACAAAAATAAGAAACAAATTCTTCTAATGATAATATAAAAAATACAGTAACGATTGAAACAAAAGAAGTTTTCAAGATAAAAAAGTTGAAAAATCATAAATAAGTACTTCTAGAATTAAAAAATAATAACAAGAATATTGAATACAATTTTATTAAAAATGATTACATTGTCAGGTAGCGTCATTTTGGGATACTAAAAGGTACTGAAAGAGAAGGTATTTGAATGTGGATGGGGGAGGGAGCATGACGTATGTTTGATGGGAGGGAATTCCTCAAACTAATCGAACGGTCCAGAAAGCAGCATTCATATTTTTTTGTTCTGTGGGAAGGGATATAAAGGCTGAACATATAGGATCTCATTTCTAGTGGATGAATTGAAGGTTTGAATTGCAGGATATTATAGAATAGGGGAGATGTTGGGAGTTGATGATTTGGTACAGGAAAGATCCAAGAAAGTGTTGCCTATGGGTGTGCGGAATAAGCCAATTTACTATCTATAATAAGCACTTTTTAATCTTCTATTCATTA
Source organism: Piezodorus guildinii (assembly GCA_023052935.1). Taxonomy (NCBI): domain Eukaryota; kingdom Metazoa; phylum Arthropoda; class Insecta; order Hemiptera; family Pentatomidae; genus Piezodorus; species Piezodorus guildinii. The sequence continues at coordinate 159,883,174 of CM041292.1, forward strand.
CCAGTGTAAGTATCATAGGTATGCAGATTTTTATTTATTTTCAAACAAAGCATTGAAAATACGCAGTTTATAACAATCTGTTTTGATGAGTTGAAAGTTGACCGTTCCACCACTGTCAAGGCAGCAAATAATATTGATCTAGATTCTGATATTGGGAGTTCTAATGAAAGAACCATTCATTTTTGGTTTTTTAAACTTTCCTCAGGAGATTATAAGCTTAATGAATAACCATGAACATCCTCCAACACCAATCAAGGATAATGATCTTAAGATAACTGTAGAATAAACGTTTTAATACAGTCAGAGAACTTGTGTCATCTCCGCAGAAGTCGAATAACTGTGTCCAGACATTTAAATTTGATCAGAAAAGTACTTGATTCCCAGTTCCACATAAGATCTGAACAAACGTCAGCTGTTGATATTGAAATTTAAATAAATTTAAGCGTGAAGTTCTACCGCATCCCTTCTCCCCATATTCTTCCACACAATCTCCTACAGAGTTTTTTCAGAGCTTGCACAACTTTAAGTCAGGAAAATTGTTTATAACTGATTATGTTTTTAAAATGCATTTTCTGGCTTAGCTACAATTCTTGACTCAAACTTTTTCAAATCTGTGATTGAAAACTTAGTTACTTGTTAGTGGTAAATATTTTTATTTTTATTTACTTATCCGCATCTACCCTTTTGGGTCATGACTCATAATGTTAGATAGAATTCAATAAACTGATGTCTCTAAAAAACTCCAACAATTGAAAAACACTATTCATTGTCACTCATAGCTTCGTTTATGTGGCTAGCGCACTAGTCTCTCATGCTACAGGTTCTGAGTTCAAATCCCAGTCCCGACGGGGCTTTTATTAGGATGTGAAAAAATGGGGATTCACGCACAACCTTTCCCCCGGGTATGTGAGACCCGTCAGCCAAAGGGTGGCCACTCACAAAATTAGTCGTAGGGAGTGATGACCCTACACTAAAAATTGTATCGTGAAACGTGAGTGTAAACTCGTAAGAGTTTACACCACAAGGCCCAGGGCCTACACAGCCTGTTGCGCCACTGGAAGAGTTATTGTACAGTATGCATGATGTGACTGTTTTACAAGTGCTGTATTACAAGTGTTATCGAATGACAGATCTAGGCCCCTCTTTGGAGAGCCGTGCGTTAATGATCGTTTAATGTCTGACTATTCAATAAAAAAAATGGTTTTGCTCCATTTTGTAATAATTTCAAAGGTTTTTAAAATAATGTGTAATATTTAAACATCTCTGTAAATCTAATCTGTAAATGCCATCTATTAGATCAAGATTTGTGGATACTGATGTAGGGACATCAGAGTAGCTGTATTAGGCGTTATAGAGTTAACTATTCATATCAAAAGTTATACAATTCCACAAAGAATATCATTGAAAATCTCGAATTTTATTGTAATAGGGTTTTAAAAGTCATCAGAACAGTTTGGCTCATATAATCTAGAAGGCATTGCAACCACATTAATTCAATTTTTAATATGTATACACATAGTGTAGTGTATGAATTTGAATGAAATCATATTCATTTGGAGATCATGCATTTCTGATCTTATTTCTGGTTATTGAGCCATCTAACTTTTAAAATGTTTTAATTAAATTACTTAAATTTGTCTTTGTTTGTTTTGTTTTTTAAAGGAGAAGCAGGAATATTGGTGGGTATATCTGAGTGATAGAAAATCTAGAACTCTTTTAACATCACCTTATCATGTTACGGCCTTAGTTGATAAAGAAGAAATTCAGTTGAAGTTCACTGCTCCTAGGTGGCCTGGACTTTATTCATTTACTGTATGTCTTCGTTCTGATTCATACCTCGGTTTCGATCAAACTCAAGAACTAAAAGTAAGTATAATTATTTCTAAATTTCAGATAATCAGGTTGTTTTTTTTTATAGTTTAAAGTTTTAAAAATAGGTAGTCAAATTTAAACAAAATTTGTTTCCTTTGATTTTATTTTTTTGGACATTCATGCTTTTACTCAGATCTCTAATTATTCAACATTTTATTTCTGATGGATGCTATTCAGGATTTCTTTTCGCTGTGCTTCATAAACAAAATTTGATACTATTATAAATGAATACTGTTTAAAATTCCTTATTTAAAGATTGCTTAAAAAATTATTAATGAGCCTACTGTCATGTTCGAGCTACATGGCATACATGCTTAAATGTTAACTCATTATACAGATTTTTTATGAATCAAATGACCCTTCATGATTCCATTGAGTTTAGATCCATTGAGTGAAAAAAAAAATCTGGTGTTGGCAAAACACGACTTTCTCTTACCTGCGTTGTTAAAATTGATTACAGAATTTTCAAATACAGTTAGAGATAAAAATGAGTAACTAATAAAGAATTAATGAGATTGAATTTCAATAAAAACATGTGTTTAATTAAAAAATCTATTACATTATTATCTAAAACAATCAGTTAGTTTTATCGGCAATTTATCACTCTCTATTAACTTTTAACATAATATTTGTTTCTAAAATCTTTAGTTTTCCAACAGTATATTATACCTGTATATTACTGTTCTTATTTTCGTTCAACTTATATATCAGGGTACCCTAAAATGTGTTTTTCTGGTGAAAACTGGAATTAAAAAAATTACACGATCGCAATACTTTCCCTTACTATATATTTCATTTATATATTAGTGAAAGTAAAAAAAAAAAAAAAAAAAAAAATGGACTATCAACAAATTTTTAGTGGAGGTACGGATTACCCCTGAGTCATGATTGTCATACCTCTTAAACCATCAAAATTGTAATGACTATACTGATAACCCAAACTGAACAAATTTTTAAATGTTCGAAATTGGAGAACTAAAATTTGAGATTTTTTTCCTATATGTTTCAGAATTTATTCAAATCTTGAGTTGTGTTCCTCTTCTTGTTCATGTGATCTGTAATATAAGTAAATAAATTAATGACTAGAAAACAAAAAATAAATCATATTAAGGTCTTTGTGTGGTCAGTCAAGCTCAAAAACTTTAAGTTGTATAAAATGGTATTTCATAATTTAGGAGCATATATGCCTAGGATGTTACAGCAACTTTTCCAAAAAAAAATTGCAAACCTTAAGAGCCACTTTTTACCATGCATTTTGCACATTTTTACTATTTTCTCAAAAAGAGCTCTTAATGATTTTGATTAAACTTGCCATATCGATGTAAAATTTAATGCTGATATTTTAGTCCGCTGAAGTACCTTAAATTAAACAATTATATATATATATATATATATATATATATATATATATATATAATATATATATATATATATATATATATACAATTTTTTTTTCTATTGTGCAACAGGCCATGCAGGCCCTGGGCTTCGTGGTGTAATCTGGGATATTACACTCGCGTTTCTCGATGAAATTTGTAGGGTAGAGTCATCACTCCCTACGCCTAATTTTGTGAGTGGCCACCATTTGGCTGATGGGTCTCACATACCCAAGGGAGAGGCTGTGAGTGAATCCCCATTTAATTACATCCTTATAAAAGCCCTGCCAGGACTGGGATTCGAACTCACAACTTAAGCATGAGAGACTATCGCGCTAGCCATTCAGCCACAGGCTCCCTATATATGCAAACATACTCCTATAAAATTTATAAAAAAAAAAAAAAAACCTGTACCACTACAACCCATGAAGAGTTTTGGGCTCAGTACATGTAGAGATTCGTACTGTTTCTAGGCCAACGTCCGTGCAATGAGGTGATTCGGCCGAGATCATGCTCAGCTGCCAGGTTTTTTCCCCAATTTTTGGGTACCCACTTGATTGAGGCTGGGTTTGCCCCAGGAGGGTCTCCATACCCCAGGATTGCCTCACGGTTGAAATAACGGAATAAATAATATTCAGACATAGCCGGGATTCAAACCCAGGACCCGGAGCACAGTAGGTTAGAGCTCTTCCCACTAGACCACACCGCTCCTATATTTATAAATATTACAGATTATTTAATGAAACACATGTTTCTGCTGAAACTCTATTTAATTCGTTAATCTCTTTTCATCTCTAACTTTATTTAAAAGTTCTTAAATTGATTTTAACAATGGAGGTAAGTGAAAGTCGTGTGTTGTGCGCAACAGATTTTTAAAAAAATATTTTGCTCATTGTGTTAAAAAATTGTAATAGGAAGTAGTGTACTGTTTTGGCAAGGCTGTAATGTAATCCGAACCTGCTCAACTGTAATTAAAATGTATGTTAAATGTTATAATATTGCTGCTATGGCATAAAATCATACTTCTCCCTTCATTAATACCTAATAATTGCAATTACCTAAATTTTGACCATATTTCTAGTTGGACGTGAAGGAGGCTCCCGAAGTACCATTGGAGCATCCTCAATGGGACATGTCTGGTGAAGAGGAAGATGGTAGGCCCGATGGGGAAGCAAGTGATGCATCTGAGTTTGCTACTGATGAGGACATAGATTCAGAGCATGATCAGGAATAAGGTATTATTTCTCAGCTTAAAAAACAACATTGTACAAAACTTTAATTTCTATTACCATTGAAGAATTGAGACGTTGATTTCCAAAAAGTACTATAGCACATATTTTTAAAAATTGATATTTTGACATATTTGCATTCTAATGGGGCTTATTTCAATCTAATACATCATCAGATTTTATCTAAAAACATAAAAATCCTTTAAAAACGTATTTGAAAATTGCAGTTCATTCCAAAAGGTACTAAATCCACATTTCATTTCACTCCAAAAGGGACTGAAAACATTTCCTTCCAAAACGTACTATATCTGGTAGTAATTTTACCAATTAAAAACAATCTCCGGTTGTGGACTGTATATGCAATAAATAAAATTTAAACTTTAAACTTTAAATTTCAACTTTTCTCAGAATAAGGTATCTTCAAAGTTGTTTACTAGCTATTTTAAGATATACTGCTTACCTAAGAGTCGCCTGCTTCCTGACTTCTTGAACCATCATGGTCACGTGACCTATGGCGGGAAATTTGAATTTCGACCACGACCTTCAAACCGTGACAGTGGCCTCTTTCATTCTTGGTGAATAGCTTTTAACAAATTTTTAGTTATCCACGCAGACAAAACCAAAACTATTGTGCGATACTGTGCATATTTCTCTTTCGAAAAATTCTGTACTTTACAATGGCTGCCGCTGCCTTGCTCATCTAAAATGAGTGATTCTATTTTTGGGCAGCCAAAATCTTTCAAGTTGATTATTGTACAATGGTGGAGATTTCATGATAGAAACTTTTTCTTATCTAGGCCCTTAACGAAAACAAATTTATACTGAAGGTCAATGAAGTTCAAAATGTTATCGATAAATCTATACTCAATTTCTCCAGAATCCCATTTAATTTTATGGTAGTGATTTTTTAACCAATAATTCGTTCTTATACTTTTATTGGTTCATGTATATTCCTTCGGAGGCTTAAAAATCCAATGTCTTAAAGACTTGTAAGCCTGATCAAACAGAGAAAGCTCTTTAATATTATAACCTCCCAGGCTATCGACAAAGCACTTGAAGTCCACTATCACTCTGCTTGCCGTAGCTATACTGAACACTGAGCAAAGGATTCACCCCATTTTATACCATTCGCCAAATGCTACCAATTAGAGGATTATACTCTACGAGTCTATCATGTATAATTAGACAATATGCTGTAGTATTTGCCGGGAAGGAAATTTTCTATCCAAATTCTTTTGTAAGGAGGAGAAAGGTTGCATTTGTCCTCCATAATAAGAATTTTTAAATAAAGCATACATAAGATAGAGCAAAGCGAACCGAGTTGACGACATATCTATATTTAAATCATCATATGGATAAGCTTTACAATTTAACATTAGAAATATGACAGTGATCAAAGTGGCTTGCATCTTTTTGAGAATTTTTTTTTTAGTCTTCCAGTTTGAAAAGTTTATAACGCGGTTTTTTTAGCTGACAGGATGTTTCGATGGGCCAGATATGTCTCTAACTTACTGGCAGTAAAGGATAATCGTAAAGTTTCCAGGTTCTAAGATAGTGAAAATATTTTTTCTGATTTGAGATGACGCATCAAAGCCAGCTTCTGATGTTAGTTTATGGTAACATAAGATAGCTTCCAGCATAGTCTATCCAGTTCTATTTTACACTGTTTACCGCATCAGTCCCAGCTGCTGGTTGGCTAGTGATCTAGCAATTTTCATCTTGCTTCTCATGAATATCAGTTCTTGCTTTACATTCATTACGATATTTTGATAATTCTCAAAGAACCCAAGAAGGGATGAAAAAGGTATACAAAGATTGAAACACCCCCCATTCGTTGTAGTGTTTAATTATCACTTTGTAGATAGCACCATCCCCAATTATCCAAAAACTGGGAACCTCCCTTGAGCGAAACTAGATTTTTCAAAGTTGAAGTGATTCTAGGATATTTCACACAGTCTATAATCCACTCAATTTGTACCTTATTTCATCAAACAAAAACGCAAACATGTTAGATAATTTTGACGCAATGGGAACTGCTGAACCACCCTGCTTTAGAAATCTTCCATCTACATATAGCAGGCTTTGACTAGGTAGTGTGTTTTAATTTTGATGTTGCAGACTGATGCGTATTTAATCCCCAGGCTGAACATTTGTTGACGAATAAGGATGATGAGAATGAATTTCAATCCCTTCTACTGAATTATCAAAAGTACCAGCTTCTTCCAAATTTAATATTTCCATGTTGATGACATGACGTAATATCCTGCGGTTTGAAGTAATCTAATATTGCTTGCAGTTAACGATTTGCACTCACCAACGGCTTTCACTGGAATGATACTTTTTCTCTCTGTAGACGCGCTTTTATGTACTTTCTTAAAGTCCAACCCTATCGCTGTCTGACTAATCAATGGACATTTCTTTGTTATAAATCCCTTTATATAAGACCAAGCAGGAGGTGTAAACAAAGCCCGGGCCCGCTACAATCTTCTCCAGTTGCTCCTACATTTTCTCTTGTAAACTTGAAAGACCTTAAATTCTTAAATTGGAGTCCATCTATCGTGAACAGTAACTGTATGTATTTTCATGGACTACAAAAATACGACAGGAACAAAATCATAGCTCACAATGATAGCTCACAGGTTTGCGATATACGGCTCACCCTAATTAAATTTTAATTGAAATAAATCTAAAAAAATATTATTATTTTTAATTTGCATATATGTGAACAATATCTTTTGTAGTAAAGAGATAACCTATATACTTTCTACATATATAAATACATACACGCATAAATGAATCTCATTTTCCCTTGGTGATCGCATCATGCATAAACAGCTTGACCGATTTCGCTAAGGCATAGTTAAGACAGGACACTGTCTGTCAGGTCAGCTAGTTAATGATAATAAATGAAATAACTGAATTGAAGTTGAATAAGTAACATATGATTAAGATAAAATAATCATCAAGCATCAGTTTATTTCTATTAAAAACAAGTGTACTCTTATCATCTATACTAATATTATAAAGCTGAAGAATTTGTTTGTTTGAACTTCACTAATCTCAGGAACTACTGGTTCAAATTGATAGTCTATTTATATTGTTGGATAGTCTATTTATTGAGAAAGGCTTTAGGCTATATAACATCATGCATCAAACCAATAGGAGCGAAGAATCAGTGAAAAATTTCGAAAAAAAAAAGTGGAAAATTAACCTCACATTCCATTGATTCCAAATGATTTACTTTTTAATTTTAAAATAATTCAATTTCCCGTTTAGTTATCTATTGCCAATTAATATTAGTTTACTAATTAATTTATTAGTAACAATTAATAAATCCCAGAGGCAAACATTTAAACACGTAGGAATTGATTTACATCAAGACTGCTTTTCACACGGCCAACTATATATCATGTTGTCAAGATCGGGCTGTGGAGAAAATCAGTATGTTCTTCTGCCACGAGAAAGTAAAACTAAAAATATCATTTACGCGGAAGTACTTTAAAATATATTATTTTAAGAACTTCTAAATCCTGATCATAATAACAGAAATTGACGCGGATGAAGTTGCTGGCAACAGCTAGTATGTAAATAAATTTTAAATAATTATTTTTCAATAATTGTTATATATTTATTTAGTATTTGTGTACAATTATTCTATTTCTTTTTCAGTACTCTTGTAATTGAAACAATGGAAAATGGAACAGCTGGTTATAACCAAAATATTTCTATGATTTTACTCTACTGAATAGGTAAAATAACTATTTAGTAGTGGCTCATATATTCTGATATTTGGTTATAAATATTTTTGTATATAATTGTTGTTATAAAGTAAAACATCTGATAAGAGTTATGTTTTCAAACCTAAATATTAAAAAAGACATTGATTTGAACATCTATCTGACTTGAATATTAAACATTGTGTAAAAACGTTCTTCATTAAAAGTGAAAAATTTGGATACTTAAATTTGGAAAGAAAAAAAAAAAGTATAAGACTGATGAAGGCAGTAATTAACGTAACGAGAACCATTTTCTCTTGGATTTATTTTTGTTCAGCTTGCATATCACTTAATGAACCATTCACCTATTTTATTATTAGATTTATAATTAGATTGTTTTCATTATTATTTATTTTTTTTTCACAATATTTTTTATTCTTTTCATATTTATTTCATTGAAATGAAAAAAAAAAAAATTAATTTTAAAAGTATTTATATTTGGCTGAATTCTTTTTTTAAAACTATGAAATGTATTTGTTTTTTTAGATATAGAAATAGCTTTGTTATGTTTATTTTTATTTTTTTTTTAACTGTCACCAAATAGATTCTGTATATATATTTTTTTAATTAAATATAAAATCAAACTTTTATATTTATTTTCAAATGTGATGAGTTGAAATTGTCATTACTGATAATACTTTGTTTTGAAACTTTTATTTTAATTCTAACATTCCTGTGTTTGTTTTTCATTTTCATAAACTGGGCATTCAAATGGCTATTGATTTAGTTATGTACGTATATTACGTTTTAGTAATTAAAAAAAACAAAAAAAAAAAACGAGTTATTTAGAAACAGCGATGTGCTTCCATAGTTTTATTAGAAAATATGATTTATCAGAATTGATTCCATTGTTATTAAGTAATTGTTTTAGTATTTATGAAATATATTAATTTGTTAATTTTTTAAAGAGAAAACATTGTGGTTTATATTAAAGAATGTTAATTTTGTTATTTACCATTTTTACTTTATTATAATTAGTTTTATTTTATTAACTAAATTAAATTTAGCCATTTTTGTTATATTATTAATAAAAATGGAATTTCAGATATTTCTGAATGTTCATAAAATGAAATTTAATTCTCACAAACTGCCTCTTTACGATGTACACATGGAGTGAATATTCAGTCCTCTGTTACTATTGCACAGTGAATACTTCTAAGATATATTTTTAAAATGTGATGTATATAAATATTTAATGTATAGTAGTGAAAAATATGCTATTATATGTTTGTATTTGAAAATATGTACAATTTAAAAAAAAAAAAAAAAAAAAAAATGTTTAATATTTATTTTGTACCTCTCAAGATAAAATCTTTGGGACAAAATAGTGTGTTCAAGGTGAAGAAATAGATGGAAAAGGTATGAAAAGTATGAATTAAACTTCTGTGTTTATATTGTCATAAATAAATTATTTAAATACAATAGGTTCTTTTATTTCATTGAAAACAAGGATTAATTTCCCACTCATTCACAAAACATGTTGAAAACAAAGATCATTTCAGTTTTATTTATTATTATAAATAATCAGCATCTTCATTATGAACGTTTTCCTACTAAACATAAATTATTGTACCCAATAGAACATTGTTCTTACAATTATAAGAATGTGATCAAAATTTAGAATAAGCATTTCACAAATTATTTATGGAAACTTGGGTTCAGTAAGTTTGAGGCTTGTACTCGTATGCTGTAAACAACCCTGTGGTATGCATGATAATTGGTTACAATTTGCCAAATTAAAAGCTGGCTTCATTACTTGTTTTCACTTGCTAATCTGTTGAAAATAGATTCATTGTTTATTTAAACTTGAGGGCAGTTGCAGTGTCTAAGTGTGGCTGTGATATGAGGATTTTACTAGTTTTATTTATTAAAAATATATGTTGATAAATGTTTATGGAATCAAATGTCAAAATGTTTATTGCTATAAATGGTAGACACTTGTGTCATCTGATATTTGCTTATGACAAGTGGTAATAGTTCAGGATGATTTAATTTTGCTAATATGACGAGAAAAAAATATGAGCAATGTAGCCTGAATATTAATTGTAATGGAACAAAATATGTGTTTACAAAAACAATGTGGTAAGTGACTGACCCAGCTTTAACAAAACTGAGTTGCTGCGATTCTGCGATCTTGGCTAATTGCTCTTAATCAAGGGAAGGGTGGGGAAGGATACAGCAAATGAATAGAAAGCTATCAGAAAGTTAAATTCAATAAGAAAACATATAAGGCATTGCATGAGCCGACTGTTCTGCCTAAACAGATAAGACTCATTAGGATGTCAATAAGCATTGAGTGTGTGGTCTGAGTGCAACATTGGATGTCATCTTTATATCTACAAGTGGAGTGAGGCAAGTGGGTGCCCTTGCGTGCCTGCTATTTAATATGGCACTGGAAAAAGCAATAAGAGACTCCAAGGTACAGGCACGGTATAGAATAGATTAATACAAATGTTGGCATATGCAGATGACATAGATATTGTGGAGCAGTACAGGACAATCTTGTGAATGAAGCCTGAGACCAAATACATCATTTCAGGTGAGGCTCTAAGATCGTTGGGTACCAATGTCTCATTTGGACAATATGAATTTGAACAGGTTTCTCAATTTGTTTACTTGGGTTCCATGTTTAAGTATAGCAATTGAAGCAGCAGTTCAGATCAAAAAGATAATATTGGCTGGCAACCATTGCGGTTTGGGCTCTGGAAGCATCTCTGCAGTCATCTGATGACCAGGCGAACAAAAGCAACAATCTTTAAAACCCTGATTCGGCCTGTACTGTACTATAATTCAGAAACCTGGAAAACATCCATAGCTGAGCACCAGCTCTTTCTAATATTTGAGCGAGAAGTGTTGCCCCGAATGAATGAAGGTGTTCACGAGAATAATGAATGGAAGTGAAGAAAGCAATAGGGAGTTTGATTATCTATATCATGAGCCTGATGTCTCCCACTTCATTAAACTCAGAAGTTTCGGATAGGCAGGACATCTCCCGAGAATGGCAAATAACTTAACTAATTAATTAGCTGATTAGTAAGATTTTTAGAACCACAAGAAATGCATTCATGTGATAAGTATGGTAGAAAGAAATTTTTAAAAATATTTCTAGGTGTATGTTTGATGAAGTAGTCAACCATGCATCAGGTTGGCAGCTCCTAGACTACCAGAACAAGAAGACTTGAGGTTGTAGGAACACAGGGTCACAATGAACAATGAGGAACTAAAAAAATAAAATTTTCGACAGCCTGCAGCTATAAAAGTATGAGGGAATGTTTTAAACAAATATAAATGGCTGGCTAAAAATCAAGGATAAAGACAGCTTGGATAAAGAGCTTTTTGGGTAAAAACTAAAAGAAACTGAGGTTCTTGTGAGAAAGAGGGAGAAATGGACTAAGGAAGAGGTGAGAGGAACAGTCCAGGTTGATGAGAGAGTAATGGAGTAGAAGAGAAGGAAGAGTAATGATGTTTGCATGGTTCTTCGAGGTCGGATTTGTGTAAACAAAAAAAAAATCCTTTAATTTATGTACTTATGATTCTGCTATGATTATTTTAAACAATAAAAGTAAAATAACTTGTAATTACGTAGGAATATGGCCATTAAAAATAATATTTATAAAAGAATGGGAATAAGTTTGATGAAATCAGAGCTCTAGAAAAAAAACATAAAACTGCTAATAGTAGGAAATTGTGTTATGGACGATATAGGTGTTAATATTTATAAATTAGACAGAATGTATTTCATTATTCAGTGCTAAAATCTATATTTTAAAAATTATTAATAAACAGAAAATATTTTTGGCTTGTTGACTCATAAAATACAATATTATAACAACATATAACGTAATAGTTACAAAGCAATCAATGTAGTTGGTCGGTGGTTTTTTTTATCCAATGCAACATCAAGCTCTTTCAAAGCAGCCTGTCCCGATTCTTGTTCCCGACACTGGTCCTTCAATATTATATAATGCTCACGTATAAGAACTATGATGATGAATCTGATGTAATCGATTTTTATCCATTTTGTCAGAGCTCTTTTAGCTCTCATTGACAGGAATTTTTATTTTTTGTTTTCATGCTAGTTGCAGTGATACCATTGTTGAGTTGAAGTGGTTTTAACGACCATCTACCTTTCGTCACCGTTTCTCCTATGATATTCTCTCAATATTTTTTCAAAAATATCAAGGTAGATGGTTGTAATGTAGGAAATTCCCTTTTTAATCAACTTCTCAATCTCTTTGAGTACATGCTTGAAAAATAGCGAGTAGATATTAATTATGAGATTATCGTCTATATTCCGAAAAACACTAAAAAGAAGTAAAGGAGCATTCTTATTTGGTTGATTTTCTGTTGTTAACTTTGAAAATGGTCTGGAGCTGATTATAGCAATGAAAACAAGTGGCAAGTTCACCGATAATAATCCAATCAGTAGCATCATAAACCTTTCTCCCATCAAATAGATACCTGTTGTTAAAAGGTATGATAAGGAAAAAATATATTTTGTGAATATGTGTCCGTAACTCACGCAACACAATATAAGGTAAATTATAAACGCCATTTCTTTAGCTTCTTCTGGAAAAGTATTTACTATTAGATTTCTGCCATATTTTTGCGTTCGTCCATTCCATCCTCGGGCTATCCATCTAGACTTGCAGAAATCTTTGAATATTATTAATGATGTATATAGAGCCCACATACTTAGCATAGTGGCAATTGACATTGATTTGACCAAGCGAATGACAAAAAATAAGACCTGTATATAAAACAATTTTTTTGAAGGGTGGATTGATAAGTCATTATTTTGTGGTATTTCTAAACGGGTTGCCAACATCGTGCATGGCCCAAGGTCTAGGTTAATAATTATATAGTAAGCGTAAAGTTCTCCAATAAAGAAACGAATGTACTTACTGAAACAGCTTCCATCTTTATCAAACTCCAATGGCAACCAGTGAGCTAAGTTAAATATTTCAGTAGCCCATCTTTTAATAATTATTGGCAGATCACGTTCTATATTTATGTTATTATCTTGAATATCTCGTATAAAAACCAATATTGTAAATCCTAATGCAATGCAAGCTTTAGTGTGCAAGTTTGTCCAAGACTTCTTATTTGAGCCACTGCAGGTAAGTTTTTCCATGTTTTTCTTTCTGTATCTGTGTACCATTCTTGAAAACAGTAATTATGTTTCTAAAATTATAATTGATAAGTAACCATGGTTATTTATAATCTTTTAATTTGTAACAGCTGATCGCGAAAACTACTGAACTAATCGCAACTTAATTAAGAGATCTTCGTTTATCTTCCTTCCATATTGTTAATCAATGATGAAATCTACTTATTTGAGTTTACATTACAATAATAAATTTTGTAATTGACAAAAAGAAAACAAAAAATCACTCTTCTCCCCACAAACTTATAGGTTGTCCGTTTCAAGGGAGTATAACAAAAAATATCGTCCTTTTATTTGTTTTTCGTTTAACGGCCTTTCTAATTATGGTTAACAGGAAGGGTTATCTAATAGGTTATAATCTTATTATACCTATAGCGGAAAGGTGAAGACCCATTCACTCGCACTAAATAAATAAACTTCATGAATGTAATTGTCCTGGCGGGATTCGAACAATTTGCTTATTCAGGTAAAAATAAATAACATAAACAAATCTGATGCGCACAGCACACAGCTTTCTCATACATCTCTTTTTGAAATCACTTTATATAAGAAAATGGGCATGATAGGGCTGAAAACATAAACCTTAATAAGTCGTACCGGCTACCGAATAGGATATTCAGGGAGTGACTTCAAATCTATGGATCAGGGAGGTCAGTGAACCAGAGGACAGCACATCACTATTATCGTTTTCAAAAATATACATCCATATTAAAAAACCGATGAACTCCCAACAACCGGCCTATTAGAGCACAAAATAAGAACAAAAAGAAGATCTCATGTATTCAAGAAATTATAGATATACCACCAATTTTAAGAAATTTTTTAAAAATATTTTATTGATATTTACAACTGTACATATAATATAAACAAGTAAGTGGGCTAATTTACACTTATGGGCGTGATAATGTCTTGTGAAGAAACTACCCAGTTCTTCAATGTCAATTTAATTAAAGTAGGTCTCGAGGCCATCGTCTTTTCAATCGCCTCGGAGGGTTGTCAGGAATAGATGGGAATGATAAGTTGCGTACAAGAGAATTCGTGTGGGTTGGGAGTTTGGAACGAAAAGAGGCATTTCTGTTTCGGGCTAGTTCTGCAACCAATGGGATATTTAGGTTATTATGGATGATTTTATTCGTAACGAAATAAGGAGCATTTAGGAATTTGCGAAGGATTTTGGATTGTAAGGATTGAATGCGAGAGGAATTAAAAGGTTTAGTAGAGCCGCACAGCTCGATCCCATACGTATGTCCAGATGGGCCTGATGATGGTAACATAAATGAGCTTTTTGTAATAAATTGGAAGTTTTGAAAGTTTGTCTAGTAAATGTTGTAGTAATCGATATCTACGGACAGTTTCTTGTCGTTTAAGTCGCGTATGGGGATTCCATGTAAGACGTTTGTCAAGATGGAGTCCTAGGTAACGGATTTGTTCAACAGGTACGAGTGGGGTATTATTAAATGATACAGTGGGGCAGGAAGTCATCGGTTTGCGACGAAGGGTAAAGGTAATTTGGTGGGATTAAGGAAAATATGAAAGAAGAAATTAGTAAACTCTGATATAAGGTAAGAGATTATAGGAAACTTAATCATTAAACCATTCAAGACGAATATCCATTATATTGAGAATTTATTAGGAAAATTGGGAAATGCAACTATATCTAAGACCTAGGAATTGTGTAGATGGCCTTTCACTGAAGGTTGCTTGATTTTTATGAATGGCCTTTGGGTTCTTTAATGTGTCCGCAATATTCAGACTCGCTATGAATTGTATTTTTTCTGACTCTCCGAACACATTAACACCAATGTTTTCACCATATAGGTCATATGGATATCACCATATCCTCCTATACATTTGAATTTCATTAATTTTTTGGAAAACCCTCAAGAGCACCTGTAACATCTATAAACAGTTACACAAGAAATAGAGAAACATGATTTAAATAAAAATCAATTTTTTTTTAAACATGAACTTTTGTATCTCAGACATCTAATTTCAGAAGGACTATTGAACCAAAATCAGCTGACAAGAGCACTTTAATAGATTGTAATAACCCAAAACAACGAAAGAAATTGAAAGATTTTTTGTTTAACAATTTTTATAGAAAAATGGTTCCCAATTATGCAATAATTGCTACTATTATGACAAAAGCATCAAGAAAAGAAATAGCAATAAATTATGAATCCTATAAAGATTCAGGAAATCAAAGAACTCAATTACAGTAGCCCTGTTTTACAAATTTCAGGTTTCGGTAAAATCCGTGCAGTATTAACACGATTCATGAATAGTAAATAGTTATATGCTTCTTTTGCATCTATAAGATTAAATATCTCACTGTAGAAAAAGAATGTCTAGTCATTGTTTGGGCATGTAACCACTTCAAACCATATCTACTTATATTGTAGAAACTTTTTTTCGAATACCAGTATAGAACATAGACTGAAACAAAGTATAGCTCAATATGCGTGTTTAATAAGATGGAAAATAGTGTAGGAAGATTTCATCTTTAAAATAAAACATATACATGGGAAAAGTAACAGGGTAGCAGCCCATTTGTCTCAGTATCCAAATGAAAATCAGGATTTATTAGCTTCATAGAGAAATAACTCAAAAGATTCGGGAGCTATTCATCTAAAGAATTATTAGACAATTGTGTTATTGATGACGACATACAAAAACCTGTAAATTTAAAAAAAATGTATTATTATTCGGGAAAAAGGTATCGATAAAATACCAACATGTAGGTTACAATCAGAACTAGATAAAACTATATATATATAAGCTATGAGGTGGTTAGCATAACAGCCTCCTATGCCCAAAGTTACCGGGTTCAAACCCGCAGGTGGCCCTAGGATTTTTTAATTGGAGTAAAAAATCCTTACCTACGCCGTCCTTCGGAGGGGACGTTAAAATGTGGCCCCGAGCCTGTGCCATGTCAGGTACTCGTTAAAGACCCCTATCCTAATTAAACCTGGATTGGCAAAATTTAGAACTCCCAATGTAGCATCGTTCGATTAACCACAGCAGCATAAAGGACGTTAAATGAAATAAAATAAACAATCATAAGCTAGGACGTGAAAGATACGTTTCTTTTGTGCCAGATAACTAATTAATTCAATCCTGCTTTTGTAAAAAGTCTCACGTCTTTTTCATGGATTGCAAATTATATCATTGCAAGAAATATGTTTTAAAAAAACAAAAAACTTTTCATCTAATTCAATTTTATTTTACAAAATACTAAACAGCCAAAGCACGCCTTAAATCAACACTTTTAAATATAGTAAAAATATAATCGATGGAGACACCACAATATAATCAATCACTCTGACTTAAAGTACACCCAGTATATTCGTCAATAGGCACTAGAAAAATAAATTCCTAAGGCAACTTTTAATCCCTAAAATTCTACAAGGATTGGTTCCAAGCAATTGAACCAAGCGTCCATAGGTCCGGACATGTTTCAGTTGAGATCCTAAATATCAGTTGTTTTTCGATGATCAAACAGTACAATTTAAACATTATCAAGGGGAATGAATTTATGAAAGTTACTTGAATGTTAAGAGATACTATTGTATGCCTTGAGCACACACCTTAGCCAAGTCTTCTCAAAATGTTTTATTGAGATCTTTAAAAATGGAACAAAATGAAGGAATGAATACTGTCGCATTCTACAGGAGACTCATTCACGTCAAAGGATATTCATTCGTGTGAATTATTTATTTATAGACTATTTTTAATTAATTAATACGTTTCAAAAGTCTGTATTAATGAATTCATCCGATTTCAGATACTTCTCCTTAGCAGTTTTTCTCTTGTTTTGAGGTCCATATTTCAATTCTGAAGTCAGTAGTATTGTATTGCATTCATTTGGGAATCATATGTATAAACTTCATTGCAGTATTAGAAATTATTGTAAATTTAGAAGTAAGACTTCTGTACCCGTAGCAATATTTCTATCAAGACGGATGCCTACATATGAAGAAAAAAGATATGACTTTGGGAAGAACAGGCAGAAAATATGCTGGCTTTATAATCACATAATCATTTACTATTTCCAAATAACTATACATCAAAAGGATTTACTATACTCAGCTGTATAGGAATTTATGTCTTTGAAATAAATAAAGATCAGATAAGTTAAGGAGCATATACAGTTCTTATGTAATCAAAGGAATAAAGAAAGACGAACTAGTTGCAATGTGAATATATAGGATATAACTTATATCATGACCACTAAGGTTCCAAAGGCCATTTGACACAAAGCCATCTCAGCAAAAATTAGGGATACAGTGCTTCGATTCTCCGAACCTCCGAGCTATATCATAGCTTATAGAGTCATCCTCATGACAAGTATATTTCAGCACTAGGTTAGGAGACCCTCATTCTTCCTATAAATAAACCCTCATACAGTTACTCACGTGAAAATCAAGAGGAAAAAAAATAAGCATGATCTAAGTATTAGCATTAGCTTTTGCAAATATTCAGGCAGACCTAGATAGAATCAGTGCCGGGGCAAACCTGAGTAGTCTAAAGCTTAATCCTGTGAAAACCCAGCTCATTTTAATTGGTTCCAATTTCTTCTATGGTCCTATCATCGCCCTTCCTTCTCATTTACTTGATCATCACCCTATTACCTTCAGCTCATCGGTCCAAAACCTTGGCGTTATCCTTGACCAAAACTTATCCTCGAAACCCCATATTGCTCAAATTTCCAAAAGATCGATCAGCACACTAAAACTATTTCAGCGGTCAGGTCAATTTATTTTTTCCCTTACCTAGCCATTTCTGGCACACGAGAGGAGGCACACATATAAATACACAAACACAAATATATGTACATATCAACAATAAAGCAGTGAAAAATAAAAATTGAATCACAATAAAAATAAATAAATACATGATTGTTAAAATTATAAAGGCTCGGTAGTTCGATATTCAAGGAGATACATAACTAGTTTATGCTTAAAGGAAGTTAAGGATTGGGACATACAATGGACATGTGCAGGGAATTCCAAAATAAAGATGCACAAGTGATGAAGGATCTTTTAACTGAAGCAGTTCTGTGGGAGGGAATCAGTAGGTTGAGGAAGTGGGATCTTGTGTTGATAGAGTGGATAGAGGAGAGTGGGGCGAACATGAATATATAAGATCATCTGGTAATCCTGAAGGTGAATCTAATGAAGGAATCATTAATCTCTTCAACCTCATCGCAAGAGTCTCCGACAGTCACCAACTATCAGGCAGCCAAAATCCAAGTGGGGGAAGATAAAGATAACT
This sequence comes from Piezodorus guildinii, assembly GCA_023052935.1. Lineage (NCBI taxonomy): Eukaryota > Metazoa > Arthropoda > Insecta > Hemiptera > Pentatomidae > Piezodorus > Piezodorus guildinii. The sequence goes on from CM041292.1 coordinate 159,901,868, forward strand.
TATGCCATCATTAAATAAAAAAAAGGTTAAGTAATGATAGTGATAAACCAAAATAAATAAATAAAGACAACAATATATAATTCAATATTAAAAAATATATTTTAATGACATTTTTAACAATTTTCCAAATGATCAATCAGCTTAAACAGAAATATTTTCAAGTTATTCAGATATAAGAATGATTCATTAGCATTATTGTTCTACACAGCACATTAATAGTAAATAAAATACAACTTGGAGCTGTATCTGTGAAGACACCTTAAATTTGTCTATGCCATATTGTTTTTATTATTATAAAAAAGGCTAAAATATACAACATATAACATATATTTTTAAAATACTGGATTCAATCCATCTTTACATTTACTTAAAATAAATGCAGCTTTAAAACTAAATAGTACATATTTTTTTTTTAAATATATAAAAATGGAGATAAAGCTTAGCTTGATCACTAGTAAATTGCTTAATCACTTTCTTTTCTTCAATTCTTCGAACCTCCGAGCAATATCATTGAAGTCATCCTCACCATCAGAAGTGTTACTAGGCTCAGGAAGGAGGTTATCACTTGGGACAGATGGTAATTCAGGAATGGATATGTCAGGTGACATTTTTGAACGAGGCATAGGCTTTGGTTGATCATTCACCTGGAAAAAAATTTTAATAAAACTTTTAAAATACTCTCCAAAACTAAATATTTGATCGAATACTGGGAACTAAGATTTTCTGTAACCAAATAATTTTGGATCTTTTAGAATTTATTAGTGTGATTTATAGAAAGTAAAAACTGAGTTTAGACATATGCCATAACAAAGTAAGAAATTATCTATATTTTAAATATTAATATATTGCTGCTTCAAGAAAATATCTTATGGGCTATCAAATATCGAAGTCATTTATGTAACGTTTTTTTGTCGATTTTTCACCTTTGTTATCTTGTCAACAAACCTTTTTTTTAAATATCAACATTTTTTTTTTTTTTCCTTTTAATGTAAAAACCTAAAAGAGTGTATGAGAATTCCAAACTATATTCCAATTAAAATTTCTAAAACAACAAAAACCTTTGAGAAAAAAAATCTGACTTTATAACGAAAAAAACAACTACATTATTAAGTATTTATTACAAATAATCTTGAACAGTACAATAGTTAATTATTTTTAAAGTTAGCAACAAGCTATGATACAGTTTGGAAAAGATTAATTTCTGAATCAGAATGAGAACTTCCACTAATTTAAACAACTTTAGTTGAAATGAAATAGTTAAGAAGGAAACTTTCAAGAAAGACTGATTAACTCCATTTCTATAAAGTACTAGTGCAAGAAAAAAGATATCTGATTCCTAAAGAGATCGGAATGCATCTTTTCATTTTTCAATCAATTGGAACAATCTTCGAATATGACTATTACGTACTTGTTTTCTTAAATTCGATGGAATACATTATGTTTAGGCTGACAATATTTTCTCATTTCATGAAACTGGACACACATTAAGATACTTCAATAGACACTGGTATCTAGGAAAACAAAAAATCTCAGGTAGTTTGCTGTGAACATAATGGAGATTTCAATTTTAACTTCAAGTGGTGAGGTAGAGTTGGCTTCAAAAAGGCATAACTTAGTTTTATTTTCCTTCCTCTAATGGATGACCTGATTCCAAGTGTTTATTGCAATACATACACATATATCTCATACATATATTTTGTGTATATATCACAAGATCCCAAGTATTTCTTAGTTTTTTTTCTTGTATTTTGCAAATTACAAAAATGAGTATACTTTAATATCATCCTTTTAATTTTATTTAGCAAAATAATAAGCCCTTAGAGAAACCGAAAATGTCCAACTAAACTGGGATGGATCAAGTATTAAGTCTGTATTTGAAAATAAATGAAGTCTATATTTTGAATTTTAAAAATTGCTCCAATCCAGAGAATTAAGTTTAGAGGTCAACCACTTCTATATTTTATACTTTCTCTATTAAACTGGAAGAAATTTTCAGATAGTTGAAAAATCTTACTAATCAACATTCTCTGAAATTTTGGGTTTATCCTAACAATAATGTATGAACAGTCTAAGACATACTGTGGATTAATTAACCTTTATCTTAAAAAGCTATCACAGAGAATTTATCTTCCTAAAAAAAAAAAAAAAAAAATAATAATAATAATAAAGTTGAGTGCATAGTACATAATAATAATAGTAAAAACAGATATTTACATTCATGTTAGAGCAAACACAATCTCAAGAAATTAGTCAAGGACTCCTTAAAAATCAGGCTTATGTGGACAGATGACAATACTTAAAAAAACAATGCTGTTTTAAACATAGTGCAAACATCACCATAAGATAGTGCTATGTATCAAATGTTAAATTTTGAATAGGATAAAATAGAACAATTTCCGGGTTACAGCCAGGAAGGTTCTTACAAGGGCTATTCAAAAAATACACCCATACACTCCTAGGGCAAGTAGAATTATAGTCTAATTAACTTATAATCCTAATTTTTTCATTAATGTGTAGCTGATTATGTATATTACGCTAGTAGTTGATTATTTGTATTTGTGATTTTTATTTAATCTTTATGGCGGTTTTACATTTGAGCCGTCGAGGTTTGACTATTATAGTATTCCTGTTTAAATGTGTTTATGTTGTAAGTTTAATAACTTTAAGATTTATTTTGTTTCCTTATGATCTTAATAACTCATGATCCATATATGCTGTCAGTTTTATTGTTAGGATATTTTCTTGTTTCACTTTAATCTTCAATAAATTAGAATCAACTCAAAGATGTATATTGGAAGAGAAAATTCAAGACCAAAGATAGGAACTGGAAGGAGCAATACTCGAAATTAACTTAAGTTGTCAGGAAACAAAATTAAAAGCACAAAGACCATGAAGATTTAAATGATAGACTGGAAAGATTGAGTGTTCAACAGGAACATGTACCAGTGTTTGCCACAATAGGTAAAGCTAAGAAATAAATGAAATGTCTCTCTACAAAAATTTAAAAAAAAGAAAAAAGAAAAGTGTATTATTTCTTAGACATGGCGAATAAAATTCCAGACAGCCAAGATGTCAAACCAAGTCTTACAGAACAAACAACTCAACTAGTCGTATAACAACAGAGCAATTAACGCAATCATTGGAATCTGCACAACAAAAAATAGATTTGTGGAACACGAATGTCTCGGCTTTCCAAAGTAGACCACTGACTGATAAATGTATCTTCTCAAAAAGTAAAGTCCACATTCCCACTGAAGTTTTGGCCCATTTAAATCTAGAATACAAAGTGTACGGCAGAATTGTGATTCTAGATTATTTTATTGCGGATCATTTGAGAGATAAGGCATCGTCTTGGTATCTAATCAACCAGAATCAGATAGGGAATTTTGAACATTTTAGAGAAAAATTCTTGACTAAATTTCATGGTTGCAAGTATGACCATTTGGTCTTTGATGAGCTAAATTGTGGTAAATTGATGAGCTAAACTGTGGTAAATATTAAAATCAAGCTCACATGACACCAACTGAATATTTTAGCAAGATAGGGTGATAAGAGGTAGGGCGTGCAAGAGTAAGCTCGAAGATGCTTACATATGTAAAACGCTGGGCAGGCATTTCGGTCAAAAAGTTGAGGAGATTATTATTTACCAAGAGACTAACAACATTAGCTGATTTATGAAAATTATACGAGATATCGGCAAAGAATAAATATTAAGGACTCAAAGAGAAAATTAGTCAAATCCTTCTCAAGTACCAACAGAAAGAAGAAATTTTTCAGAAGACCAATATGACAGAAAAAACGCTCAAGCCCCACATACGGTCCAGGGGAAAGCCATCTAAATAATAGATGGAATTGTGAACAAAGAAATGAAAGAGGAGGAGATAGATGGCAGAAGCAAATAATTTCAAGCAGATAGAAAAATAACCCAGTAAACAAAATTCAAATAAATAGTGATTACTCGGAGGAAGATTATGAGTATGGAAGGAAACCTCGGAACGTTTGGTCGAACATGAGACCTAGATATAACACAAGGAGGTCAGCCTTTCATGATGATGAAGTAATTCCTCAAGACAATGAGTTCACGGACACGCTAAAAGACATGACGGAACGAGAACAATGAAATAAAAAGACTGGGGATTCATAAATGGGTATTGGATTTCTATTTCAGGAATTCACAGAATTATTGACACTAGATCCAACTGATTTTCAAAACCAGTTCCAAAATATCATAAACAAATCAGACTGTATGTGGATGATTTAATAGTCATGAGATCCCAGAAGAACACTTGGAAATCTTGGAACGGTTATTTAATATTTCTAATAAAAAACGGAGTCACTCTCAATTAAGAAAAAACACATTTTTTTCGTACATCCCTAGATTATGTAGGGCTTGTACTTGATATGGACTGCAGTATTCAAAATTCGAAGCTTTAAAAAAATATTCCATCACCTAAGTGTGTAAAAGACCTCTAAAGTTTGATGGGATTAACTGATTATTATGCCCTGTTCAATCCAAAATATGCCAACTCACATTGGCAAATTAACACAATTGTTAAAAAAGGAGCGGAAATGGCAATGGGAAGAAGAAGAATAGCAAGCATTAAGGGACCTTAAGGAATCATACACCTGGGAAGCATTAATAAATCACCAGAATTTTAAACAACTTTTTATTTTACAAACTGATGCTAGCGGAGGATATGCGGTAGTGGCTCAATTATTGCAACATAAAGACGGAAGAACACACATGATTTCGTTTGCAAGGACCAGGAGTTGTCTTACAGTACAACTGAATAAGAACTATTTTCCATTGTTTGGTGGATAAAGAAATTCATTACCTATCTGGCAGCAAAACCCTCTAAAATTCAAACATCATGCACTGAATTATATCAAAATATGTAGAAATACAACTAATTGGCTCCTAGGATGGAGTTTATTTCTTCAACAGTTCGATTTTGAAATATAATATATTAGAGGAAAAGATAATATTGTGACCAATTGCCTTAGTAGAAATATCAACAGAAAAACTACTACACATATACCTGACACCCAGCTACAAGTCAATCTAATTTGCCCTGCAAAGAAGACAAAATCATCAATATTATCAAATCGTTTGAATGTGGAGAAGGCGACCTAAGTAAAAACGAGTAAGAATGAATAAAGGATAATGTAAAGGAAAAATGTAAAATCGGGGATTATACTTATCATTTTGTCATTCGGACAGTATATTATTAGTCAGGGGAAGGGAAAACCCCCTAGAGGAAAATTTATTAAATGCAGCCATAAGACATTTGCTCATATTGGGGTGGTAAAACTCATTAATACTATCAACAGTCACTTTCACTTCCAAGATGCTATGAATCAAGCTAAGAAAGGAGCAAGGCACAGTGCTATAAATGTCAAGTTTCGAAATTCCCCAATAGAATCTTTCATACTGAAGCAAAATCGATTGAAGTAGATGGGCCATTACAACTTGTCTCTGCGGACTTCCTTGGACTTCTAACCTTGGGGGCAGGAGGAGTTAAATATGTTTTCGTCATTATAGACAATTTTAGCAAGATTTTCCAGTTACATTTTCCAGTAAAGATTTCCAGAGCAGCATTGAGATGTTACAAGAATTTTGCCTAACTTATGGAACTCCTGAGAAAATATTAACTGACAGAGGAGCATAATTTACAAATGAGAAATGGATTGAAACTCTCGAAGGTTGGAGAATAAAAAATTTATTTAGTATTGACAAAAAATGGATAAATATACAAGTTGAACAAATTTGATAACCAACTCGAGGAGAAAAGAGCAAAAATATTCTTTTTTTTTAACATAAGAACAGTAATATAGTGTGGTCCAATACTGTTGGAAAGCTAAAGATTTTGGAAATAGTTGAAAAACTATTATCTTATAATCAGAATCGCATAAGATAACGGAGAGTGATGAGAAGCGGATAAACAAAGTGATTCTTGTTTATAATTATGTAACTGATTATTTAAAAAAACATATGTTGCTAATGAAACAATATAATTCTTTAACCTTTTTTATATCTAAGCTTATTTTAAAGTTTTTAAATTGAATTCTCACAAGCTGTCTCTATCATCGTGTAATGCGGCCTTAATACTTCTATAGATATTTTTGTTTCTGCATACAATAACCACACAATTATTGCTCTCAAATAATTCTTTTCATCCACTGATGTGCTTAGAAAAATGTTTAAATGAGCTAGGAAAAATATTACATATTCCTGAAGTTATTAGAAGTAAAAGTAAAAATGACTTAAAATCACAAAACCAGTTAATGAAAAAAACAAAACATGAAAAAATAAGCGAGTGTTGTAAGACCAAACAGCAAAAGGCTACCTATCAACTCCTATCCTCTACCTTTAACTAACACCCTTAGTGTTGACTAAGTCTTAAATTTACAGTGATATTTTTTATAATGATTTTGTTTATTGCCCAGAACATTTTGAAGCATTATAAATCGCATAGTATTTCCTGAGGTAGTATGCATACAACAAATTTAAGCAACCACATGAAGGGGCAGGGTTACTAGGGTACCGATACACAGAAAAATAAAAGCAAAATTGACAAAGCAACAGCAAAGATAAAAAAGCTCTTTAAACTTGGAAAATGAAAAGTTAAATGGAGTGGTAAGGGGAAACAAATTTGCTATTGAGAATTGTTTACCTGTTTGTTAGAGTCCGGCAGGGCTCCGTAAGGCGGAGAGACATAAGTCTGAAAGGTAAAATTAAAACAGATTCTTCATCTAGTCATGAATGAAAATACTTTCAAGCTGCCAATATTTTCATATATTTAAATATCATGACTGGACATTTACCAAAATTAAAAGAAAATAAATTGATGATCAAAAAACAATATAATATTATAATATAGCGAGGCCAAAAAAATTTCCATTTGCAAGATCAAATAAATCAAGTTTTAATATTTGATAAAGACAAATAACAATATTAAACTGCTATATCTGAAAGATAATTAAATTTTAAAAAAAAGTGTATAAATATTAAACTGATTACATTTTCATATTTCCTTAAATGAATACACAATAAAATTAATGAACAATGACAAAAAATGATTAAGAAGTTAAAAGGATGAAAAACTGTAAATTTGTTTTCAAACATAAAACATACTTAATTGAAACAATGAATTGATGATTGGGCAAACACCATTTTGTATAAAAATAATTCATAAAGATAAGTAAAAGAAATAAGTAATTCTTTAATGAATTATAAAAAGAAAAACAAAGAATTAAAACTTACATTAATAGTTTTAGCATCATAAGGAGGTGGTACATCATGATTAACAAACGTAGGAGGTATATTATATGCAAATGGAGGAGGTCCTGATGGTGTTTTTGTTTCTGAAATTTCTTCCAATGCATTAACAGCTGGCACTGCAGGTATAACAGTATTATTAAGGGGCTGAAAAATAAGCATTAAAGTTCATCATTATAATTAGTTGAAAAATATATAAATAAATAAAAAATAACAATAGTAAATAGATATTTCAAGATCTCAAGACATCAATAGCAAACACTGTAAACATCAGTCAGCACGCATTTATTGTGAGGGAGCTTATTTACCTATTTTCTTTTCTTTACTTTAAATTATCTTCAATATAATTAAAATAAAAATTCCAGATCCTGATTATTTTTCTTTTTTTCTCTATCTTCTGTAATAACCAAGTTATGAATTTAAAAAAAATAAAAATAGTTTTTGCAGTGTCCTGATTCGAAAATTGTATACATTTTTTTCTCTATATTCAAAAATAATTGAGTTATTGAATTAAAACATTTGATTGGCCACCACTTTAAAACAAATTGGCTGATATCAATGTTAAGGTGCTGGGATCATTGTCAGATGCCCAGTTATTTTTGTGCCAAATTAAAAAAAATATTGGTCCAGTATTTTCCCGGTAGTTACCAAAAAGATGCAGGTCGTGGACAGTGTACATGGTATATGACGGGCAGGTGGAATTTTTTAATTTTTTTTTTTTTTTTTTTTTATTCCTCATTCGGTTTTTACATATCTTGAAATATAAGACCTCTAATTTTGAGAGTAATTCTTTTTTTTTTTTTTTTTGGCCTTTGCTTATTTTTAAAAATCATAAACCAAACCAAAATCGATACTCAAAATAATCCTTAAAAATAAAATGACCCCAAAATTAAATTCATATAGATCATTTTCTTAATTTTATCCTGCAGAATACTTTGAAAAATATTTGTCTCAGTCAAAAATGTTTTTCTTTTTTTTCATGCATCAGAAGTATCTCTAAAAATTTAAGCTATTGAATAACTTTAGTTTTGACTTTTTATAAAACGAGTAAAGCATTAACTAATAAACAGAGATCAAAACTTTTAATTAAAGAAACAAAAAGACAAAGATGCTTACAGGATAATTGAAAGGTTGGAAATCTGAAACAATAGGTTGCTGGGGATATCCAATAAAACCTGGAGGTCTTGGTGGTCCACCTAAATTATTTGCTGCTCCTCCATTTGAGTCGAACAGCAGCGCATCCATACCCTTGGACTGCTCATATTCTCTCATCACCTTAACAAACATTACATTATTTTAACATTAAAAGTACAGAAAAAAACATCATTTACATATCTAAAATTAAGATTATAACTTCAAATACTAAACTGTGCAAATTCAATTAGCCAATCCTAATAAAAATAAGAATATATGATGGGGAACACACTAATAAGAAAAAGTTTAAGGCTATAATTTTAATTTTATAAAAATAAGTTTATTTTACTAGTCTGTTTTTCTTGATAGGGGAGCCCGTGGCTGAGTAGCTAGCGCGCTAGTCTCTCATGCTACAGGTTCTGAGTTCGAATCCCAGTCCCGGCGGGACTTAGGACGTAAAAAAATGGGGATTCACTCACAACCTCTCCCTCGGGTATGTGAGACCCGTCAGCCAAAGGGAGGCCCCTCACAAAATTAGTCGTAGGGAGTGATGACCCTACACTAAAAATAGCATCAAGAAACGCGAGTGTAATCTCCCAGATCACACCATGAGGCCCAGGGCCTGCACGGCCTGTTGCGCCACTGAATGAATGATGAATGAATGTTTTTCTTGATGATTGCACTCTCAACCAACTTCTCCATCATATATTCTTAACGATCAATGATAACTTCATCATTAAAAATAATAATAGTATCATTTCACACATTACATCATAATAAGACAATTAGTAAGGAGATGCTCTGGCCAAAAAAAAAAAAAAAGAAAAAGAAATTCAGAATAAATGTTAGTTAGTCCACCGATGTTAAATAGCCTAGTCAGAAAAGTGATGGAATGCCGGTGACTGAAAACAAAAGATTCATACTGAACCTTGAACCCGGCAATCATGAGTATCCAGTTTAAACTATTACTTATCGTGGCTAAGGAATAAGATGAGAAGATCAAATATTCCTTATTTTTGTCAAAATTTCAGGAAACATGTAACTGGATAGAGATCAAGAATAAAACTTTATACAGTTCAGAAATAACTTTAACAATGAGAGAGAGTTATTTATTTTCAAATGAATATGGGTACTTCAGGAGGAGAAATTTTGGTATCTTAGCGCTTTTTTTTTTTCTGTTCATCTCTACCTCGCCTTTGAAGGCTATACAGGGTTTCTCGGGCTGGGGGATAAATGCTGAAATAAAAGCCCCCTCCCCCCAGTAGCAAGACTTGACTCGTAATTTTTGGTTTCAAATTTTGGTTCTCTGTGGTTGCTAGGCACGCAGTAACCCACTCAGCCACCCCGCCCCCTGGTACTTAAGCCCAGTCGGACTATTTCAAAAACGATAAGAGCAAGTGTATTTACAAATTATGAAAAAGTTTGATTACAATTGTTATTATTATTATTTTATTGATATAGGCAATCACCAGCAATGGTGATGTTTGCCGACATAAAATATTGCTATTTCAAGATATTACTAATTCCATAGGAGAAGGTAGAAATATGAAAGGTGGGTTGACATATGGAGAAGGCTAATAAATGAAGTGACAAACATAATTTAATTGCAATAAAAATAATACAGGAAAACAATTTCAAAATAATAACTATAAATAATTCAGGATGAGATAATAGTAAGCATAATGACACACGTGCTGGAAGTTAAATGAGAAAAACTAATACAAATTACCGATAGAGGCATTTTTTGACTATTTTGGGGTAAAATGTCACTATAATGCACCCAGTCTGGGACAGCAAAATTTGAGGATCCTTGGAGGAGTCTATTAATTATGAATATCTGAAGCTTTACACTAGTATGACGAATATAAGTGGCCTTAGCTCATAAACTATCACAAAATCTTTAACAGCCTAGGAACATTCCAATTCTATTTATATGACTAATAATACATTTATAATTAAGGAGCTCTAAATAATACATTTTTCAAACTTAAATCGGAATTCTCTTATGTGTATAAAATTGGTCTTGATAAGGTGCTGACTGACTATTACTAATTGTACAAAATAACACATCTAAAAGAAATTAAAACAAGATAAGTTTTAAAAAAACTGTTACCTGTGGATCTGGTTCATAAGAAATATTAAATATTTTAGCAATTTCAATCAAATATTTCTCAATTAAAATTTTCGGTGGAGCTTGAATTGTGAGTTTATGTTTAAGTTTTTCCGATATAGCTTCAACTGAACTTGATCGACATTCCTATAATTATGGGCAAGCCAATAAGTAATATATTATGAAAATAACCGAGATATGACAAAAATATTAATAAGAATAAGTTTACTTCTGTAAATTTCTTTCCAAACTTCAGTGTCAACTGGTCAGAAATAATTTTAAGTTCTTCAACTTCAGTTGCCAGCCTAGGAGCAACCCATAAAAGGCTGGAAACTGCTTCAGCAATACTCGGATCCAAACCCCTAATCAATCACACAAATATTACAAAACAAAGAGAAGCAAACAATGAAAAGAACTAAAGTAAACAGCATTGATATAAGAAAAATGATAAATCCTCGAAAAGCTTACTTTATTTCTTGAAGTAAACCAAAACGAGACAGTAAAAGATCACAGTACATTTCGACTAATTCCATAGCTTCTACCATATAATCTTCTCTTATAATGTGTTCCACTCTGATTTTAGCTCTTTCATACTTTCCTTCAGTAATGTAATCAGCAATCTCTTTTCTAGCTTTTTGAGCAAGTTCAGTTTTCTTCTTTTCAAGAAGTTTCAATCTATTAATAGCTAATCTCAGGTTCGTTTTTAATTTTGAATAGTTAGCACCTGATGAAAACATGGTCAATATTACAGCTTAAGCACTGAAAAATAATTCTTTAAAACAAGACACCCAAAGTAAAAAATATTTATGAGATATTACTCATTGACAGCTGATTGTAGCAAGATAACATAACCTGCTCTAGGAGCAAGTGATTGGTTAAGTTGTAACTATTAGCTACATAGAAGTATCTGTTACAAGGAGTTGATACAGTCAAAAGGAACTTGATACATGTAGTGCTTCACAATGAGTCAGGCGAGTGGGAGGTATGAGCTGATACTAGCTGTATTCGGTTCAAATCCAATACTTATTTCGCATGTAACGGTTGTGAATATCAAATAAATATTTTTAATATTTGAGTAGCTGACCTTGGACCGTAAATTTCAACTGTCTGACACAGATATTCAATGCAGAGTTTGAAGTACTCAACCATTATAAAACGTCCATTGCAATATATTACAACGTTATATTGAGATGTAAAAAAACAAACAAAGAACAGATCCAGGATTCTTGATCGGTCAAAGTTGGCCCGTGCGCACAAAAGTAATCAGGATAAGTTTTGAGAGGGAGTGTGGGTATGAACCTCTCCCAGAAAAAATTATTCACTCAACTAACTTTAAATGTTATATTATATATATTCCCTCGTCGCTCGGTGAGACACATGCAGAAAGTTGTTTACGTTTCAACAAGTCTGGATGAGAAATGAAGTCAGATTTATGTTCCAACATAATTTTGGCGGTTGTCAATGACCGCCAAACGAATCATCTCAACTTTCATCACCATAATGGGACAACTATTTATTATTCAACAACTTTCGAATTAATAGATTGTTGGGGATATACATAAATCTAAAAACAATGGAAAATGTAGGAAAGATCCAAGATCACTTATCAGTAAAAGTTCGCGCGTCCGCAGGAAAATGATATTGGGGTGAGTAAAAAAAAGATGACAGTTTTTTCAATACTTGAAATATTTATTGAAATTTCTTTCTCTTTCAGTTTCCAATGTTATTATTATAATTTTAATCCTAATACTATATTAAATCATTTTGAAAACATAATGCCTCTCTGTGAGACTTAGTATTTGTTAGGCATTCTTTCAACCAAAATGACACTAAGCTACGAAATTCAGGTCTATTGCAAACGAAAATTTACAGCCGCCGAAATCACGCGTTTAATACAGAAAATTGAAGAGGAACCTTGCTCAAATGGCGATACAAGGTCACAAAGGCAGCCAGGTTCAGGGCGTCTATCGGTAATGGACAGAGAGGATCTATGAGATGCAATTGAAGATAATCCGACAAAAAACACACGGATGCTTTCTTCCGGAATTGGGGTGCCTTAGTCAAGTGTGAATCGTCACTCACAACTACTGGGGAAAGTGAAAAGATCATGTAGAAAAGTTCTCCATGAGTTCACCCAGCAGCAAGCCGAACGTCGCGTACAACATATTTGCTCCTCCAAAATCCAGGTGTTTCTTCAAAAGAATTTTTACATATGACGAAAAGCGGGTTTACTGGCACAATTCTGACACATCAGGATAATGGATAGACCAAGGCCAGCCAGCTTTATTGGTCACTAAGAGAAGTAAATCGGGGGGAAAAAAACGTGCTTTTGGTATTTTGAAAGAGCAGTTCACTATGAGTTTGTGCCAGATGAGCGTTCTGTTGATTCAGTACTCTATTTAGAACAGCTGTAATGGATGTACGAAGTTTTGGAGAGGCGATATCCGGCTTTAATGTATCGGAAGCAAGTTTTGTTCCAGTAAAACAACTCCCGACCTCACACCTCTGGATATACAAGCAGAATCTTGCTGAGATGGATGCTATCAAACTTCTACCGCATCCAACATACGAGTATATCCCTGATCTTGCATTATTTGACTACTACCTCTTCAAAGCTATGGCTCACTTCCTAAAGGGAAAAACTTTTCGTACATCGAAAGAAGTCAAAATAAGAGTAGAAAACTTTTTCAATTCAAAACCCAAAGCTTGGTATCGGTAGGGAATCGAACAGCTGGCTTCTGATGGCAACAAACCATTGAGAATAATGGATATAACTTACTTTGATGGGTATACCTTATTTGAAGTAAATAAAAAATCGAGTTAATTTTAATACTTAAAACGGTCATTTTTTTGTTTATTCATCCCAATAAACACTATTTTTTGTAAAATCTTTAGCGCTCCAAAAATGATATTTATTTATAAACATAAATTCAACCTGGAAAAATATCAAATCGTCTTATTTTATTGTTTTTATAACTACTAACAATGAGAAATAGTTAATTGTTTTAAATAAACAAAAAGGTACTTTAGAGGAAGACCTTTCCAAACATTTTTATTTAAACTCTACTAGGCTGAACCTTATATGATATTAATTCCTATTTAATCATATATGATATAGCATTAAATTATGAGAAGTTTTATCTAAATCATTAAATCTCTTTTAGACAAAATGCGCAAAATAATAAGCGAATAGTGGCAATGTCTAAATCTTGACATCATTAAAAAATAAAAGAAGCCTCCTTGAATTGGTGGTGACAGCCAAGAAACTTGGTCTAGCATCAAGGATGATGCTGTTGAGTTAGCTGTAAATGCATTGACTACTTGGTAAAATAAAGCAAAAAACTAAATGATATTTCGCAGAAAAACTGATGTGTTAGGTGCTACTATAGTCTAGCAACATTGGCAGTTTACTGCAGGTTTCTCTCAAAGAAGACTAAAATAAAGCTCTATAAACATTGGTTCAACCTGTTATATGGCACAGATGATTAGGCCATAACAAAGACTGATGAAAAAAGGTTTCTAGAGATTGAGAGGATGATCCTACAAAAGATCTATGGACCCTAAAAGTAGGCAAAGTATAGAGACAAGGCAGTAATCCAGAAGTTTACCACCTCCTCAATAGCCCATGTCAAAGTAGCCTAACTTGGGAGGCTCAGATGGGTAGGCCATGCCGTAAAATGGAGGATATGTCGATTCCAAAGATCCTCACCAAAGCAAACCAGGTTCAAGAAGAGTGGAGAGGCTGAACCTGAGATGTATGGAGACTATAGCAGATGATTTGACCTTAACAGGGTTTGGGATTAGAGAACTGCTGTGCAAGAAAGAGCCAACTGGTGGAGAATATTGGTGTATAAATAATTATATATGTAACAGTTTATTAGAACTCTACAATAATGGGGGGCCCATGCCCATTTCATGCTATATGGTGGTGATTCTTTTTCTTGAATGACAAATTATGCGAGACCTTATAAAATATTTGTTTGTTGATTAATTATCATATAAAGAGTGAGGTCAGGACACATAATTATTAATATTGGTAGCCTATCTAATGTCACCTTGCCTACATCTGACAGGCGTTTTCTGGTGTGCCCAAGCCATACAGAATGATTATAGAGTGTAGACTAGGTCTTTGTGGGTCCTATGCAGCTGACCACTGCATAAGATACTGGCTTATGTGTAGGTGAGTGGGGTTTGTCACTTTAACGTTCAGTTGATCAGTTAATTCCCATCTAAATAATCCTTCTAGACTACGTAACCATCACTGCATGAGGTGAGAGGCAAGATAAAATGAAACGCTGACCCCAAAATTATCATTAAAAAAAACTTTGACTGCCAAATTGAACAAATGTAGGAAGCTTGTAAAATCTGTAACTAAAGAGGTTTTAAGGAAGTAAAAGCTCAGAGACCTGATTAGTAAGATGAGCAACGTAAGGAAGAATTAATGAATATAAGACCAAATGAAGGTCAGCGAACAACCGTTAAACAATTCAAATCATCAAGATTGGTATATACTAATTTGGCAAAGTTGAAAGGTTCAAGTACTTAGAATCAGGAGTATCTGCACATAATGGCATGAGATTATCCAAAGGCTTGTTGCTGTAATGTATGTTACCAAGATATCCTAAAGCATATGAAGAATCTTTTGCTTCTCAAAATATTTATATAAATTAATATATGATGAAATCACTGAGATAAAACATAAAAAAACAAGTAAATTAAATATTAAGTAATGGGAAATTTTAATAGGATGGAGAAAAATAAATAAAAGCACTAAAAATAAATCTATTATTAATTAATCGGTGTTAAACTAGTAAAGACATTTTCCAAACTTTTTATTTTTTCAAAATACATTTTTCTAGCATTAAGGTCTCTTTGCCCAAGGAGCAACAGTGTCAGCGAAAGGTTCCCTGAAACAAAAATTCAAAAAAAGTGTAAAACAAAAATATCATAAAATATAAATAATTAATTGTTTAGGTAGAAAAAGTTTGATTCAAGAAAATTAAGCAAAATATCAGCATTTATGAAATGAAACCAATAATTTGATTCTTGGTGTTTAAACATGTTAATTAGTGTGAATCGATATTTACAAAGCTGAATTGTTAATCATCTTACAATAATTGCTATTAATTAAACAATATAATTGTTGCATATTCACTTTTGCAGGTGAAATCGTAACAGGTAACTCTATTCTCTTTGTTACATGTTCAATTACTCTACAGAGTATGTGTTTGTAATTTAAAGACCCTGAGCTTAAATGAAAATGGTCCAAAGGGGATTAGCTCATGTTTTAAGGGAGTGTAGTAAATGGAAGTGCTTGAAGCTAAATATTGCAATGCTATTACAAAATCTTTGTTCATCAAAATTATCTAATGGCACAAGATTATGGATAATTTAATAATTATTTAGGCGATAATCTTTATAGGAGAAAAAATATAGGTTTTCTTGCTAAGGACTCCATTTGAAATTATTTGCCCTTTTGTTTCAAAACAGTTATATCAAGCAGTATCAATAAGGTGCAGGCAGGGTCAGATGTTTGTTTGTTTATTTAACATCCCCTTTATGCTGCTGTAGCTAATCGGATGATGCTACAGTGGGAGTCCTAAATTTTGCCTATCCAGGTTTAATTAGGATAGGAATCTTTAACAAGTAGCTGATATCGCACAGGCTCTGGACCAACTTTTAACGTCCCCTTGGAAGGACGGCATAACTAAGGATTTTTATTCCCATTGAAAAATCCTAGGGCTACCTGTGGGTTTAGGGTCAGATGTTCCATTTCTGTAGAGTTAAGCCTTATGCCCAAGGTTGGGTTCAAACCTGACAGATGGTCCTAGGATACTATAAAAGGAGTAATAAATCCTTGGTTATTCCACCCTTTAGAGATAACGTAAAATGGCGATCCTGAGCCTGGAGGATGTCAGATTAAGATACCTATCATAATCAAATCTGGATAGGCATAATTTAGGTCTTCCACAGCAGCTAATCATATGATTAGCCACAGTAACATAAAGTGAAGTTAAATGAATAAACAGACAATTATGCTTCTAACATGATTAGCTGTTTTTTTACATAACAAACAAACAGAAAATTTAATTTTGTGTCTGCAAGACAAGAAAACATTAGATTTAGGGTATAACAATTTCAATAAAATTATTTAGCGTCAAAGATAAAAGAATATTTGACATTGGGATATTTAAATACAAAAAGTACAAAACTAGGAGAAAAAAAAATGATTATGAGTTAGCGTATTGTAATATACCCATTTTTTATAATTATAGTGGTTATTAATTTATATATTTGTTGTTGAGTTAGGCAGGCTAACAATAAGGTAAAAGGTAAAATTTGAATACCAGCTCTTATTTGTTTGTTTGTAAACATAACCTCCATTTTGGATGCACGGGACATTCCAGGTAAAAACCCAGGTGGAGGAAAGATACCTGATCATGGTCAGTCAGAGTTGGGGTTATGAGCTGATAGGAGAGAGTTTTGAGTGGAGAGCTGGGGAGGTAGGAGTTGCTGTCTGAATATGAAGAAACATTGTTAGCCTGCCTGCATATTGTTTGTGTTATGTTTGTAAGTGATTATTATAATTAAAAAGTTAAATAATAAAAATGTGCCTGATTGTCAAGAACCCATACCAGACCCTGAGAGTAAAATGAGTTATAATTAAGTAAATAGTGTGAATTAATTTTTTATTAAAAGAATATTATTTTAAAAAATAAGCATATTATATAATTTGGCTCCCAACTAGGTGTGGCTTAATTTGTTAAATATTAAGACCACGACAATCAGTGCACAATTTATATTTTAATAAGTTTCGTATGTGTTAATTTGTGAGCAAACAATATGGAGGACCAAGGAAATAATAGTTATTCAGATAGGACAGAAAAGATTCAGATATTCAAACAATTCATGATGATGATGGAGAAATTAGAACAAAAGGTGGATAAATTTGGAAAAGAAATATTAGAAAACTTTACAAGTGTTACTACAGAAATGAAAATTGATCCCCAGAGAAGAACCTCCATTGAAGATGAAGAAAACAAGAATAAAGAACCTATGGACCAAGAGTGTGAAACAGTAACTCCTAATTGTACAGAAGAACCTACATCAAAGACTGTACCTTCGGAAGATCCTACTGACCAAGAGTGTGAAACAGAAACAGTAACTCCAATGTGTACAGTAGAACCTAAATTGATGAGTAATCCCTGTAATGTTATGATTGAAGATGCCAAGGACTTAATGACTAGCTCTATTGATGTGAAGGAAAGTGTAAATATCAAAGAAGATCAGATTCATGATGTGAAACCCAGTGACAGCAAGTGCTTAACTTTCAGAACTTTAATAAGTGTCTTAAGCCCCCAAAATAGACCTCCGGTGGTATTTTACAGATTAAGTGTTTCAAATAATCCAGAAATAGATTTCTCCATCTCCTATAATTATTTGTCACCAATTGTAAATTTAATTAATCAATACAGGAATGTGCCAACCAAAACTATTATCGTTTTTATTTTAGACTATGAGTTCTACTTAGGCTATATGGTCTTGGATCATGTTAGGAAAGATCAAACACCATATTATTTTTGGACACGGCAATCTTTATCCTTTTCCAGGGGATAAAAAGGGATGATTAGCGCTCCCTCCGTTAGATGAGTTAAAAAATGGGCAGTCTGAACAATGTTCAGATTGAACCATACTGGAAAAAATTGTAAATATCATGTCATTATTAGAATTGTAAGTTATACAATTTTTAATAGCTGATCTAATTATTTATTAAATTCATTTTTCATGCTTTTTATTACTCAGTCTTAAATAATGCAGAACCATATCTCATTGGGTCTAGATAAACATAAATGTTTAAATTGTTATTCTGTTATTTCGTAAATCTTTTCTTTCTAAATTATTTTTTTTATGAACAATGATCAGTTAGTAAAAATTAGGTATTAAATGGAAATAAATCTATCATATTATTATTTCACTGTTTTCACCTGAATTTATTTATATAGTTTATTTTGCAGATGTGATTAGTTTTAATATATTCTTAATTGTATATAGACTTAGTGTATATCATCCTTGTATATTTAGTTTGTACATATGTAGTTTTCAAGATAAAAATGCTGTAATATTTTATATAAACTATTTATATATAAGGTGTTAAAAATATTTAAAAATTGTAACTAAATGGGTTTATTGAGTGTGTTTTAAAAAATGATAAATTAAAAAAAAAAAAAAAAAAAAAAATATTTCTTTCCAAAATATTTTTTTTTTTTACCTAGGATTGGGGAGAAATGTAATATACCCATTTTTTATAATTATAGTGGTTATTAATTTATATATTTGTTGTTGAGTTAGGCAGGCTAACAATAAGGTAAAAGGTAAAATTTGAATACCAGCTCTTATTTGTTTGTTTGTAAACATAACCTCCATTTTGGATGCACGGGACATACATTCCAGGTAAAAAACCCAGGTGGAGGAAAGATACCTGATCATGGTCAGTCAGAGTTGGGTTATGAGCTGATAGGAGAGAGTTTTGAGTGGAGAGCTGGGGAGGTAGGAGTTGCTGTCTGAATATGAAGAAACATTGTTAGCCTGCCTGCATATTGTTTGTGTTATGTTTGTAAGTGATTATTATAATTAAAAAGTTAAATAATAAAAATGTGCCTGATTGTCAAGAACCCATACCAGACCCTGAGAGTAAAATGAGTTATAATTAAGTAAATAGTGTGAATTAATTTTTTATTAAAAGAATATTATTTTAAAAAATAAGCATATTATAGTATTTTATAAACAAGATATCAAAAGAAAAATGTGCAATTTGATTTGATTTGACAAAAATAAAATCAGCGAAGTGGATCATCTTCAGCTAGTTTAAGAATAAAATAACTAAGATATTTGTTGTTAGATTTTTAATGAAACAATAACAGGTAACAAAAAAGTTATAAATATTACCTGGGACACTTATCAGAAGAGTCGCTAGTTTCAGAATTTCTAGCTACTTCTGATTGTGTATTTATTGATATGGAACTCTCACTACCAGAGAATAATCCTTTAGGTTTACATTCCATCCCAGGAGTTTTAAAAGCAGGAACTGGTTTCTCAGCTGACTGTACACATTTCTTGAATGGAAGAACAGTTCCAAATAAAACATGTTGAATGACGGGGAATTTTCCTAATACCTAGGATAAGGAACAAAATAAAGCTTAAACAAATTATATTTTTAAAAAATTGGTAAGATTTTTTTAATTACTAGTAATGACAAACATTTATAGAATTTAATATTTATTTATATTTGGGGTGTAACCTTCAAACTAGTCAAGCTATATTAATAATATAGGCTCACTTTGTAAGGGTCCAGAGGATACAGGTTGGTCTGCTCGCCTTAGATCGTGTGTACTGACTTAAATATGATTAGGCTTGGTTTAGCTGTTTTCTTAAATTGTTTTGCATTAATATTGTGCAAAGCATTAATATTATTAGTTGAAAAATGAAAAATCCTTCTGCTTAAAATACTTTTTATTTGAGACTAACACAGTTAATAATATTATCAATGAGAAATTGAAAATCAATCAAGATTTTTTTTTTTGGGAGAAGATAGTTCAGGGTGCAGTCAAAAGAACACACAATTAAATTTAAACTTAATCCATTGGTGCCGCCATTTCAGCCTAAATTATATACCTTTTTTCAGGGCTATAAAAAAAAACAAAAGATAACAACCAGTCGTAAAATACAATATATAAAGATGATAAGTAAAAGGAATTATACTGATAATTAAAAACAAAGGGGCAAAAGAAATTTAATAAAAGGCGAATAATTAGATAATAGAAAATTAATAATACCAATTTTAAAAATTTCTACAGTATGAAAAATGTGAACAATTATAAAGTAAAAAAAAAAAAAAAGTTTTACAGTATGAGAGGATTATAATATAATATAAAAGGGTTAATGATTTAATTAAATAATTAGATAATAGAAAATTAAAAAAAAATACTATTTTAAAAAATTTTACGGTATGAAAAATTTGAAACATTAATAAGTTAAAAAAATAATTTTAACAGTATAAGAAAAAGAGTTAAAAATCTATGACGTGGGGATAAAATGAGAGTTGCAAAAATGGGAGGAAATATAAATCGGAAAGACAAGAAACGAGTTAACAAAGTTATCAAGTTAATAATAAGTTTATAAATAAATAAATAATGTTTCTAGGCCAACATGCAAACAAATTAACAGTGAGCATGTTATATTTATTCCACAATTTTTTCACTTAAAAAATTTTACCCTATCACATCAGATTCCCAAAAACACTGCTTTAAAATCTAAGTTGCTAAGGTGGCTGTTTAATACACACTTTTATGATAAACTTGCGTAATAATTCTATTAATAAGACCCGGGCAGCTTTAAAACAGACATTTCTGTTTAAAACCAAGATGAAACTAAAAAAAATATTTTTATTTAATGTAATATTATGATGAAATTCTAATTGAAACTTACTTCTCCTTTGTACATGCGAATGAGACCAGCGTTGACTTTTTCCCAAGAGGGAACACCACTGATATTCCAAAGCTGATTTGAATGTTCAGCAAATGGCCCTTTTTTTACCTAAACAATAATCATTAAACATTAAAAAAAATAATATATTTTTTTTTTTTATCTTAGATTTACCATTTAAGAATACTTAACTGGTGAATTTAAAGCGAAACAAAAGGGTAGAAAGGAAATATCAAATCAATAAATGAAAATATTTTACTCAACTTTAACCACAACAAGACATCATTCAAACAAATTAATCATATAAGTACTGATTTTATTTAACAGCTTTCTATGCCAAAGGTTGCGGGTTCAAACCTGCGGGTGGCCCTAGGATTTTTTAATGGGAGTAAAAAATCCTTAGTTATGCCGTCCTTCGCAGGGGGCGTTAAAAGGTGGTCCCGAGCCTGTGCGATGTCAGGTACTCGTTCAAGATCCCTATCCTAATAAAACCTGGATAGGCAAAATTTAGGACTCCCACTGTAGCATCGTCCAATTAGCCATAGTAGCATAAAGTGACGTTAAACGATTAAACAAACAAACTGATTTTATTTAAGAACTTAATTATCCCTAAAATTTATACCACAACAATATTTGGATAATGATTAAAATATTCCATAGCTTTACAGAAATTAAAAAACGTTTCAGTCATATCACTCTCTGTAGTGTCAAAAAAAGAATATAGTTCATTGACTACTACAGATGACCAAAAACTTGTGAAACCAAATAATTACCAAATAGTTCGAGCCTCAGTACTGGGGGTCTTTTATATCGGCATTTATCCCCCTCCCTCACCGCCTGGCCGGGAAACCCCCATATAGCCTTCAAAAGCGAGGTAATGGATAACAAACAAAAAAAAGAAAAAAAAAAAAGTTCTTCGACTTAAGACAAAATGAAAATGGAAAAGACGTTTAGATTTACTCAAATTGTCAAATGATAGACAATTTCCAAAGTAACAATTTTTTAGGAATAAATCAAAACTTGATAATTTATGTATACTTACTGAATTAATGAATTTTATACATCCCATGAAAAGATATTCTTCGTGATATCTATTGACTAAATCCGGAAGATAAAACTTATTAGTTTCTATAACAGGATGAGCTAGAAAAAAACAACAAAAAAACATACATAATTGACTTAAAAAACAATACTAATCTTTTGTAGCATTCAATACCAACTAAGTAAGGAAACTTTATTAAACATTTTATTAAGATAACGATTATAACTAATTAGAATGTTTATTGCTAATAATCCTAAACTTTTTTTATTTATTTTAATATTTTTATTGAGATTTACAACTTTATATTATAATATAACAAATAAATATGCTGATTAATGATAAAATACATGAAAAAACATGAAGAGAAACTGCCCCATTGGCAACATTCTTTAATAGTGAATCTAAATAAGGTCTCGAGGCCATCTTCTTTTCAGACGCCTTTGTGGATTATCAGGAACTGAAGAGGAAGCAAGGATTGAAACTAGTGGATTAGAGTGGGAGTGAAGTTTGTCATGGAAGGAATGATACCTGGTTCGGACCAAATCAGAAACATATGGAACATTAAGGTCTTTATGGATGAGCTTATTCAGGACAAAGTAAGGATCTTTAAAGATTTTACAAAGGATTTTGGATCGTAAGGATTGGATATGGGAAGAATTTGATGGTTTAGTAGAGCCCCAAATCTTAACTCCGCTAAATGGTTTTAAAAAATATTTGTTAAACTGGTTCTCATATTGCAGTAAATTTAGCTCTTAATCAATATTGTACAACATGGCATCCATTATTCTATACATTTTAAATACACCATTTTATTCATATTATATATACCAAAAAAATTTATTTTTAGTCCCCAAAATTATGCCAAAACAAAATTTATTTAGTATATTTTTAACTGCATTTACTTCTGGTGAATCTTGAGAACTTATGAAGTTAAAAAAATCTTACCCATGAGTTGTGAAGAACCCCACAAAAATGGTAAGAACTGAAAATCGTCAAGAGCCCACACTCCTCTAGAGCCGGCTGGTTCCATGTTATATACAGTTTGAAGTTTTCTCACAACATCTAAATATCTAGAACACATTAGGAATATATTATTACATTCCTTCTTTCAAAAAAAAAAATTGGACAACAGGAGTAGTAATAATCTTAATATTATATAAATATATTATACCAATGTACCTGTATCAGATAGAGAAATAAGAATTTCAAGCTTTTCAGACACCGGAATGTTATTTATACTTATTTCTCTTTGTTTGTTTTCTACTGACATTAATGGGGAGGAAATTTATAACACAAATAATGATATTGTTTTATCACAAAAAATGAAAGCACTTGTAGACATCAGCTGTCATTACTGGTTTGAGATGGAACTTGTTAGTAAATCAGACTTCCAACTCTTTCCTCAATGGTAGGCATTATAAAATGTTAGGGTGATTTAAAAATGAAAGTAGGCTTCATATCTTTCACACATTCTATTTTTCTATTTTATATCCAGGTTGTTGGAGGCATAAAGTTTATACTTGAACACTATCATAGGAGAAGTTAAAAACTAAACATGAACTGTTATATCACATTATTTTCTCAATCTATAATCTGTCTCTAGTGGGACTTAGTAAGAAAAGGCAAATATGACCATAGATATAATACGAATATCACAACACAACATTCCAAGATGTGTTTTGTAGTAAGTAGCTCAGTAAAAATAGTACATAATATTTTTTTATGTAATATTTAATATTAAATTGTAATATTATTAATAAATACCTGACTTGATGAATTACTTTTTCAACATTCAAACAAACACTTTTAGCCAGGCAGACAATTATTGCTTTTTAATTAAACTTTATACTGTGTCTATGAGCTGAACATTTAGGAGAGAAAAGTATACTAGTTACATTTAAAAGCTCAAACTATGCATATCTCAGACTTTTTTTCTTTACTGGTAGCTGGTAGATAGAAATCTCTTTGAAACATTTTTTATGAGGTTTAATCAGTGTGCTCATAAAAATTAAGTGAATGAAAAAAAAAAAAATCTATTTCTTAATGGCACAGAAGTAGACACACATGTCTACAACCAAATGTCTTCATTATCAGAAAAAAAAATTCAGTGTCATCATGTTTTGGACAAAGTAAAGCTGTTAAAAACTATTGAAAACATGGTCAAGATCTTAAGTTTTCTAATCTTGCTTAAGTTGAAATAAAAGTTGGTAAAGATGAGAAACCCATTGTCTTCAATGTATTTCTCTAAGCTACTGTGAGATGAAAGGTTGCAACATCTTATGAAACTAAGGGCATAAATTATTCTTAAAAACTTCATGTCTTTAGTTGATCTCAAAACATAAGGGACATGTGAAATACTCTTAGTTCATACATTATTCGCTGCAATATCCTGGCCTGAGAAACCCCCATATATCTAACAATCGATAGGGGTTGACTTAAAAAAAAACTGTAGACAATTTCACAGATCCAAGCAAAAATTCAGTGAATATCAGATAAATTTTATAAAAACTATAATATAGCTTCTGAATGTTCCCATCTTTAGATGTCTGCAGTTTTCAAACCATACCTTTTAGATAATTGGAACTCATGACCCGTGGCTGTGACATAAGTCTACTAAGCCGAAGACTGTTGTTAGTTTGTTTATTTGTCACCTTATACTACTGTGGCTAATCGGACGATGTTACAATGAGAGTCCTTAATTTTACAGGTTTAATTAGGATCTTTAATGAGTACCTGACATCGCATAGGCTCTGGACCATCTTTTCATGTCCCCTTCGAATGACAGCATAACTAAGGATTTTTTACTCCAATTAAAAAATCCTAGGACCACCTGTGGGTTTGAACCTGTGACCTTTGGCATAGAAGGCCGTTATGCTAGCGACCCTGCTACAGGTGATCCCTAAGCCGAAGATTAAGAGTTTGGATCTCAGTACCACCTAGACTTTTTCTAAGATATTATAAAAATTATAATCACAGTCTATCTACATATATGAGATTCATCCAAATAGTGGCAACTGAAAAAAAAAAAAAAAAATCTTTGGAGGCCAATTGTGATAGGACGGATACTCTAGCATGTTTAAGTGAGACTGATTTGAATTCAGCATGAGTGAGGAGGACTTTTAATTTATGATGAAGTCACAAGTAAATTTCAATCTTCTCAGTGAGGCTATATTAGAGTTAGTAACCTGTTTTCCCTGCCCTGATAGGAGATGTAAAACCAAATAAATACATTTTAAATCAAATAACTACTAACCTTTTAAATATATAACAGACTGTTCCTTTTTTATCAGATTGCTTTAATGCTCCTATCTTAAATAAGCAACAGAGGAACATGCAGAATGACATTTCATGACCTGTACCATAATCAATCCTTGTGGAATTGCCAAATCCCTCAAAGAAGTAGTGCTTGATTTCCTTCAGAGCTGTATGAAACACAATAGGGGTTGCTTGTTCAAGAAGGGCCGTGCCATCCTGAAATAATTAATCTTTCTGTCTCCTTTTATTATTTGTGATTATGTAAAAAAACACTTAAGTTTAAACTATAAAATAACTACCTCATTTAACTTGGTGTAAAACTTTCTGAATGCTTTATTACCAAACCGCTGTGGTTGTTCGACCGGTGGTATTTCATCGATCCATAACAATAATTGATCTAAGACATAGACAATGCCATTTAAAACACCGGATCTAGAATAGAGTCCAAAATTAGCTAGACCAGTGGCTTCTTTGTTTAGAGCCAAAATAAATCCCATGTATTCCTGTACAAAGTATGTAAGTACAGGATTAGAAATATTGTTTCAAACATAATAAAACTATTAATTTTTTTATTATTTTTGAAAAGAACAACCATATAAGCTTCTGAATGTTCCCATGTTTTCATGTCTGCAGGATTCAAGACTTGTCTTTTAGGTATTTGGAACTCATGATCATCATAAATGAGATTTTCGAAATCTGATTGAGCTAAACAAAAGAAAATAAGATGTCAGTTTCTCTAAAATTAAAAAAAAGCTACATATAATTCATTCTTAACAGAAGGGATCAAATCAATAAACACTTACTGAACGTAACCATTGATATATATATATATTTAAAAGTTAGTTGCTATCATTAGGCTTAAGAACAATTTCAAAACACGGAAGGTTACGATTGTTTACTGTTAGCTATGCTTGGATATTGTTTGTATCCAAACAGTTCAACCCTTCATTCCATGACATTCATTATTTTCCCGATAATATTATTTATCTTTATTGAAAATTATGTATGATGATTCTGAAAGAAAGAAACCAATTTGTGTGCAGTATATTATCAATAATAAATTATTTATTACTTTTCAAGAATTCATAACCGTTTTAATAACACTTTAAAATATCACAAGTATTACTTTAATATGTATCTATATTTCACTAGGTATAGGTATTGTGCAAAGTGTTAAAATTATTGCTTGGATAGAACGATTGTGTTTTAATACTATGATGACAAATGAT
The DNA here is from genome assembly GCA_023052935.1 of Piezodorus guildinii. Classification (NCBI taxonomy): domain Eukaryota; kingdom Metazoa; phylum Arthropoda; class Insecta; order Hemiptera; family Pentatomidae; genus Piezodorus; species Piezodorus guildinii. Next base: position 159,928,399 of record CM041292.1, read on the forward strand.
AATAAATACTTATTGTAATTTTATAATGATGGAGTAATTGTCAAAAAGGAAAATTTATTAGTGTGATTTCTGGACGACCGCACCCCCAACCACCTTCACCATCTTATGTAATTTTTATTCGTTTATAACACCATGATGATCTTAAATCTTTGTTATCCATTGTTTATATTAATAGGTAGAACAAATATATCTCAGGGAGTTCATGTTACTTGCTATTGTGGGCCCTGGTAATAGGCTACAAACACTGCAATGAACCATCGCAATTAATTCAAGATTAACGAAAATATCATCATTGCCTGTAGGTCTTTAGATTATATAATAGTACTTCATGTTTGTGCATATTTCTATTATCTATTTGTTTTTCTTCTATGGTTATTTATTTAGTTTTTTGTACAGGGAGACTTGTGTACGAGTGGGAAACTGAACTGATTTTGTTCATAATGTAATTTCAGAAGAATAAAAAAACAAAAAAAATAAAATAAAACTGAGCGAAACCAGTGAAGATCACTCCTTTTAAAATGGTACCACGAATTTGAAAAGTGTGAGTAGTTGGAGTAAAAATGACTTTAGGGTCCCTTTGGCGATCATTCCACCCTATAGTTCCATTTTTTAACAATAGATCTTTCTATACATGTAAATACCTTTTAATGGGGCTGTGAATAGTGACTGTACAATACCAAATTCGTTAAATATATCAATGGATAGGTCAGGCCGTGGTAGGATAATTATTTCAGCCGTAGGTCGATCCTGGGATGGAGAGACGCTCCTGTGCCTCGCCTAACCTTTTTAAAAAGTGGCTCCTCAAACATTTTTTTACTTTGTAATGTTATGACCTTAAAACTGCAGTACTTTATGAAGGCTTAAGTTAAATATGGTCCCCTCCTTTATCATTTTTTTGCAGTTTACATACCATGTTTAGTCTGTCAGAATTGTAAGCATATTGTGGTTTGTTGTTATTAACTCGGCTTATTTCGAAAATACATCCGCATTAATTGCAGTACTAATTTTATAAGATCATAATTATTTCGTTATACTTTATTCAAACCGCTGAACTCCATTTAAATGGAGTGTGAAAGAAGTGACGGGAAAATTAAACTAGCCCTTCCTTCCCTCAAGAAAATGCCTGCTTGCGACACAGCAATGACATATAACATAAATGCAGAGGATGGTTAAGGAAAATTGGTGTTACGGTGAGAGAGAGAGAAGCAGAAGACAGAGATAGCAAGTAGCGTGGCGCCTACACGGTATTGATCCCCGCCCACGCTCCCCCTCCCCCTCACCCTCCCTTAATTATTACTTGGTGACATCACTTTCATTACGTCACTCTTTTTTCAATAATAATATCAGTTTATGGACTAAAATAGATAAACTGCAATGAAAATAATTTTCATTTGAGTTGTTTAAATGCTAGGTCGGCAAGGATTGTTTTTTAATCACGTTTATGATCAATACTCTATCTTTCAGAAAAACGGTAAAGAGATGAAGTTTTAAAAATAAATCACGGATTAGGCGAAGTATATATTAAGTAGTATAAACAATGACGATATAGGTTTATTATATAAGTTTGAATGTTAACTTCAATTATGTTGGTCCTAAAAAATACAATAGTAAATAAGATAAAATAAAGTGGAAGATATAGGCAGTCAAGTAAATGAGCTATGGGATAAGGTACATGAAAAAGGCTTGAAGAGAAACTGCCCGTTCGCAGCACTCCAGTTGGTAATCTAAACTAGAAGGTCTCGAGGCCATCTTCTTTTCAGGCGCCTCGGAGGATTGTCAGGAATGGAAGATGAAGCAAAGGTTGAAAGTAGTGAGTTAGAGAGGGAGTGGAGTTTGTCATGGAATGATTGATCCCTGGTTAGGACCAAATCAGCTACAAATGGAACATTAAGGTCTTCATGGATGAGTTTATTCGTGACAAATTAAGGAGCGTTGAGGATTTTTCGAACGATTTAGCATTGTAAGGATAGAAGACGGGAAGAATTTGATGGTTAAGTAGAGCTCCAGATAGTCTTTATGATAGTCATGTAAATGAGCCTTTTGTAGTTAAGTGGGAGGTTAGAGCGTCTGTCTATTAAGTGTTGAAGTAAACGAAAGCGGCAAGCAGTGTCTTGTCGTTTCAGACTAGTGGTGTGGATTTCATGTTAGACGTTTGTCTAGTAGGAGTCCTAGGTAGCGGATCTGTTCAACTGGGACAAGCAGAATATTATTAAAAGATACTGTAGGGCAGGATGTCATTGGTTTACGACGAATGGTAAAGGTTATTTGGTGAGATTTGCTGGAATATATTTAAATTCTCCAATTCTGAGACCATAACTCAAGGTCTCTGAGGTGGGATTGGAGAGTTTGAGAGGCAATAGTTGGATCATTATTGACTGATAACACACAAGAATCAGTACAATAGATAGAAAGGGAAGTATTAGGTTGGGATGGGATATCAGCTGTATAAAGAATGGGTCCTAGAATACTGCCTTGAGGAACACCAGCAGACTGAGTAAAAATGGACGAATAGGAGCTATTGTTATTTATTTCGAAGGATCTGTCAGAGAGGTAGGACTGGATAATAAGGAATTAAGTAGGAGGCAGGAATTTGCGGATTTCCTCTGGTAATCCTGGATGCCAGAATGGTCAAGAAACTTAAAATTTAGAAATTATAAAAATACTTCTAGTACTGTCCTACTACTTTACTATTTTGTCAGTTTTCGGGAATAAAATATTAGTTAAGCTTTTTATTCTGAAAAGGAGTACAAAGAAAAAATCATGATAGGATTTCGATGGGTATACATTGCGGAATTGCGGAGCTGGCATAATGGGGTTCATAGCATAGTGCCGGTTGATATGGTGATATATTTGGGGTGGAGAGGATGAACGGGCCAGCGCGTGATCATCTCGGCAACCGGATTAAACGAAGTTTGAAGACGGGAAAATAATTACGGGTTCGCGCTTCAGTGCCGGGAGGAGGGAGAAGAGGCGGATTATAACTTTTGCATTAATCTACTGTCCTCATCCCCTGGCCCGAGATATCCCCTTATAGCCTAAAAATCCCCATATAGCAAAGTAGGCATGAAAAAAAAAAAATGATATTGAAGCGTAAGGTTAAATAAAATGGGGTTGTTCTTGGGTGGTGGTCATTGGATGAAATTGAGAGAACGGTGGTTATCATTAGTTTTTTTTTTGTAATATCAACCTTGCCTTTTTAGCCTATACGGGATTTTCTCGGGCCAGGGAGGGAGGGCGAGGGATTTATGTCAGATTAATAGTCCCACGGCATTGAGACGTGAACTCGTAATTATTAATTCAAAGTTTTTAGTCATCTGGTTGCGGGGGGGCAAAGGGGCGGCTTGGTCTTGTGGATAGAGCGCTAGTCTACTATTCTTCGGTCCTTAGTTCGAATCCCAGATATGACCGAATATTATTTATTCTATTAATTGAGCTGGGGGGCGACCTTAAGGTATGGAGGACCCGCCTGGGGCAGACCCAGCCTCTTTAAAGTGGGTACCCAAATCGTGGAAAAAACCTGGCGGCTGAGCGTGATCAAGGCCTAATCACCTCATTGCACGGCCGTTGGCCTAGAAACAGTACGAATCTCTATATGTACTGAGCTCAAGACCCTTCGTGGGTTGTAGGGTTACAAGTTTTTTAGGTTGCTGGGCAACGCGCGCAACCCAATTGGCCATCTCCCCCTCCTGGGAAGTCAATTTTTACCACATTTTAGTGCGATACACACTAATACAAAAGTTAAATACACTCTAAAAGTTGGTGGCACAAATAAAAATTGAATAGATGCGCTTTTGACCGCACGGCCTCCAGATTGATTTTTCTTACAAAACATATACTTCTTAGTATTCAAATTAATATACGTATATTGACATTGTTTAAAAAAAAACAAAAAAAAAACAACTTACATTTTCGACTAACTTGCCTATACCTAAAGAAAATCTTGCCCACGCCGATGCATGTGTCAGGTGAATCTACAAGAACTTGTAGGAATCATCTTAACATGCAGATATAGATATGTCATTTGCATCATCTATGGTTTGATCTTACGATTTTTTTTTTTTTTTTTTTGAAGGGGTTGTGTACTAATTGTATGTGACATCCATGTGCAAATAACATACTAACAAGTTATTATCTAAGCCAATGTTTTTTATAAATGGTATTTTGGAAGAGAAGTGTATACGTAAATTGTATTTCTTTCACATGCAACACATAATGATTAATATATAATCATTAAATTATTAAACATTTTTTCAAAACCTAATTGTACTAATAATTATTTTACTCACTGTACATATACATATGTATATATATATATATATATATATATATATATATATATATATATATATACGAATATCTTTGGGAAATTGATCTTCTAAAATAATCTTCAAAGTTCACATGTAAATATATCAACAGACGAAAGTTGAGCTGATACATCCAAGTTTTCCAATTGTATTTTGAATATTTTTTAATTATGCTAAAATAATTATTAATATAAATTACAATATAATTGGAATAAAGACGTTGCTGAAAGAGCGCAGAGAAGGAATGGCACTGCAGAGAACTGGTCGGGAGGAAGACAGGTCACTGCCCGCCCTCTTGCGCAATTCCCAGGATCCTTCAGGTCAGTCCACCAAGTGGAAAAAAAAAATGAAATTATTTATAAAGTTCAAAAAGTTGGGGAAAAATATTTTAAAATCTATGAAAGCAGATGTACGTTGTAAAATCCTGACTTCCTCTGATGGCACGTTATTCCTGCTTCGTCCTTCTTTGGATGCCATAATTATAATTGTTTATACAAGACAGTCCATTTGAAAAATATACACATATGTGCATTGATTATTTCTGAAATATTAGTATTCAGAAAAACATTTCAGTTGTTAGTCTTTACTCTAAAAATAGGTGAACAATGAAAATAATAAATTTTCTAAATTATTGAAATTTATTTAATTTTCTACCCTAAACTTTCTACAAGGTAATACCATTGTTTGTACCATTCAGACTTTGATTTCCGGTAGGCACTCTGAGCAGATATTTTATTTTTTTTAAGAATTTTTAACTGCCCCTCTTTCCTTTTTTAGTTCTCCTACATATGTTAATAAGTACAAAGGTTTCACAGTAAAAACACACATTTGTCCCATTATTCGCTGGGAGTGACTGATATGTAAATATATATATATTCTTTTTTGTACAAAAAAGATTATTAGAAAATTAAGATTATATAAATTGTATATTTATAATTAAATGATTAAAAGCTGGTTTTTCTTACACACACACACACACACATTACATATATATATATATATATATATATATATATATATATATATATATATATAATTTATTTTTTGTAATATTACTGTTTGTTTATGTAAATCATTTATACAGTGAGTTAAAGTGGCTCCTGCCCTCAAACCGCAGACAATATTTCCTAGGATCATACCTTAACCAAACCATCCCAGCTACCTCCCTATATCCACGGACTTCTGCAATTTAAATCGTAAAAGATTATTTAATTTGAAACAAATGATTCCATCGGAACACGTTGGAATTTATTAAACTTTTTTTAATCTCTCTTTATTTAAAAGTTCTTAAATTCATAAAAAGAGGTCAAGTGAAAGTCGCTTTTGGGCGCATCAGATTTTTAATAAAATTAATAACAGTTCGTTGCAGTTTTATACTAATTTTTTTTTTTTTAATTTTTCAAATCAGTATTTCTCAACTAAACTTCTCGGATTCCTTTATCCTATGACTTCAATACATTGCCATTATGGCAAGGATCCCCTAAATTCTAAAAATGGTGAATGTATATATATATATATATACTTCAGGCCTTGCAAGCCCAAGACTAAGGAGTACATCAGTAATACAGATGGTAGAAGCAGAATGGTGTAGACCCACCATTCAGATGCACAGCAAGTCCAGGAACTATACCGTATCACGTACATTTCTTCCGAAATAACACTGCCACCGAAATCGTATACCAGAAATGACCAAGTAATTTTAATAATTATAATAAAATAACTTTATTCTGGGACTATGTCCCTTAAGAATAACTATGTTGTGCAGTAAGTATACGAGTTCAAGTTCAATATATTCATGTCTGGCCGAGAGACCTTATTTTATCAATAAAATGAGAACATCAAGTTTAACCTGAGAGACATATAAGTTCTACAATTTAAAACTAATCAAGATAGGTATTAAGTCAAATACCAATAAAGTACTAGATTGTTCATTATCTTATACGAAGTTACTTGTTCTCATATAATAAAAAATGGCCAATTTTATGTTTGTGATTGTGCAACAGTTATTTCCCACTTATCTTTAGCAATCGTATGTATTAAAATGTGAATGCCGATTCTTATTACAACCAAAGTCCCTAGAAAATAGTTTTGATTTTTCATCCTCCAGTCCTACCTCTCTGATAGAACCTTTAAAATCAACCGTTATTTAGGCCTCCTGCTTGACAAACGTCTTACATGGAATCCGCATACAAGACTGAAAAGACAAGAAACTGCTCGCCGATTTCGGTTACTTCAACATTTACTTGACAGACGCTCTAACCTTTCTCTTTACTACAAAAGACTAGTTTACATGACAATCATAAGGCATATCTGGACTTACGGAGTTGAGCTTTGGGGCTCTACTAAACCATCAAACTCTTCCCGTATCCAATCCTTACAATCCAAAATCCTTCGCAAAATCCTTTACGCTCCTTACTTTGTCACCAATAAAATCATCCACAAAGACCTTAATGTTCCATATGTTGCTGATTTGGCCTGTACCAGGTATCACTCCTTCCATGAAAAGCTCCTCTCCCACTCTAATCCACTAGTTTCAATCCTTGCTTCCACTTCAATTCCTGACAATCCGCCGAGGCGTCTGAAAAGAAGATGGCCTCGAGACCTTCTTGTGTAGATTCACTACTAGAGTGCTGCCAATGGGCAGTTTCTCTTCATGTTTTTTTTTCATGTGTATTATCATTGTAGCATATTTACTTAATGTATGAACATTCAGATGTAAATATCAATAAATATATTGTAATAAAAAAAAAAAAAAAAAAAAAAAAAAAAAAAAAAAAAAAAAAGGTTTCTTGCCCAATGTCCAGTCTGTACCGTTGTACATCACGAACAACACATAGCTTCAAGTATGTAAGCTACGATAGAATTCGTCTTGACTCACTTATTTCTCTGTAGCCGCCCATCTTTACCTTGTGCCTCAAGATACATGCAACTCATAAACAGTCATTGTCATTTGAGTCCTCAAAAAGTGAGTCTATTAAGAGGGTCACCTTTCTTCTAAAACAATACCAAATAAGGCGTTATATTAAAATTTCATCGCATTTTAATACCAACGTAGGTCTTAACTCGGGAGTAACATTGAGTTGTAAAATAAATAAATTAGTCCTCTCTGTGTTGATAAAATCACGTTGACTTGGTCAACAATGTTAACATATTCTAAAAAATGAATATGAACAACTAAGGTGTTATTATCCACCAGTTTCAACCGTGATTCCTCCTCTTTGCTTGCCCGAAATGGAAGAGAAAAAAAATTCATTTTCGTCATTTAATGATCTCTCATTTCCGAAAAAGAAAATCTGCTGCACAGGCAGTTAACAAAAATTGCAGTGTGTATGGCGATGATGCCTCGATGATGAGGAGAAAGCACCGTCCGTAAGTGTTTTACTCTTTACAGAACCGAACATTTTGACTTGGAAGACGCAAAGCTCTCGTGTCGTCCTTCAACTGTTGATGATGACCAAATTCAACAATGAAAGATGGCAACATGTAATAGATCAAAATGGATCATATGTAATTGGTTTAAAACTTATTTTACAATCCAATATAATCACTGTGTGTCCATAGCTGTGAGCTGAGCCCTTTCTGTTTTGCCTTTTAATCGAATGACCTGAGTCTTGGGACTTATGGCTCTCAACGTTTTACCTCGCCCCATCTTCCAATCAGTTTAGATGACCGTTCAGCTTCATCTTTCTATATAGCCCTGATCCCATTCACATACGTAGGATCGGTACACCGTTCCACGTATAGCACTCCCAACAGTTCGTCCAAGAGAAAGTTCCAAAGTGTAGGACAAGAATTGAGTCTTACAGACTACCCCTCTCCACCGTGACCAGTACTTTGTTAAATTACCTCTAATCTGAAACTTCCTATCCTGATGGGATCTGCTGGAATGGGATGCAGAATAGGTTCTGGACATATTCTGGAGCACACTTGGCCACTGAACACAATCTATGGTGAAGTCGTGTCGAATAAAAATGTATGATACACTTCTTTACCCTCTCATCCAGGTTTCTTAATATCAGTTTTCCCGAAAAATAGCTAATGACGGGGAGGAGACATTTTGGTCTGAAGACTGGATTAATTAATCATCCTTATAATGCAAATGTGGAAAGTCTAACGCGCCGTTTAATGCGTCTCATATTTTAAGGGCGAAATAGCATTATATGATTTCCAGTGATTTGATGAATGATGACCCTTGTGTGCTCTAGTACCAGCACAAATATTAGGTTTCTAGCAATTACGGCATGCTCTGAAACAATCTCAGATTCACGGTTGCAATAATTAACTACATGACCCAGTGAAGTGGGGTGGCTTATAAATAATTTTTGTTAAATAGATGTAATATTGTATTCTCTAGTTTAGTATGTTCTCTCTCTGTTGAAGATTGGTTGGTCTAGGTTGAAGCAAACGGACTTGTTTGTTGCCTTAATTCCAAATTTAGGAACCTTCTTGCTAATCCCCACATATAGCGAGTGCATTCCGCGTCTTTTATAGAACTCTTGTCGTTAAAAAAGTAGTTTAAGTAGTTACCGCACTGCCTAGACTGTCATCGGATATATGAGAAATGATATGGTCCAAAGCCTACTGTATGCTGATGACATCGTTCTGCTTGCTGAGACGAAATAGACCTGCAAGAGGCCCTAGTAGAATGGCAGAAAGAACTCCTCCGCAAAGGTCTGATTATCAATTAGTCATGTCAAGAGAGAAACAAGAGGATATCCAACTGATCTGTAATGGGGATGTAATAGAAGTTGTACAAGCATTGATCTATTTGGGAACAATTATCAGAAACACGGAGAAGATTGACACAGAAGTGGCAAATAGGATATCCAAAGCCAAGCAGGAATATTACCTTATCTGCAACAGCATAGTTAGCAAGGAAACAAAAAGGTACATATACATGTTGGTATACCTTCCAACCCTCAAGTATGGAAGCGAATGTTGGATTATGCTGGATAAGCAAGTTAGACTAGTGACAGCAGCCGAGATACATTTCCTGCGGAGAGCTGCTGGAAAGACCAGTAGGGGCTTCGTTAGATTTAAACGCATAAGAGGGAGATCCGAGAAAGGTTCTGGAAGCTCGACCCACTGGGGACGGCCGAGGGGCTGTCAGAATTTCTCAGGAGGAGTATATGCAGCGGATTAGAGAGAAACGAGGCAAAAATCTCCAAGAAATGATGCTTATTAGGGACCGAGATACATGGCTGTATTGGATAGACGCCCAAACAGTGATAGCTCGAAAAGTAAGAAAAACGAAGAAGGATCCAGAGTAATAATGATAGAAGTATCGTAAAGATGTCTCTATTTTTTAATTTTGCACATGGCATAGAATGCGGTACATTACTTACTCAGGGGCAGTGCTATACACCAAGTCAATACCTAACGTGCATGATCCTTTAACTCCTGTGTTCTCTTAAGTTTGGTGTCGCATTTTAGTTCATCCAGCCTACTGAAATCTTTGCATGACTAGTCTTCTCCAGGATAGTGCGACCTCCTTGCAGTTTTGCAGTATAGTCCGAATACATGCACCTGGTCTTCCACTAGGTCAGAGCAAGCCTCCATATATCACTTGACATTTTAGGAATCGCCGGTTCTACTGAGATACCCTTAACATTTTTGCTGTCTCTCTTTTAGGACAACCCTCATTGATCTTGCACCCATGGAAGATTCCAGAATTCTTTCGTGTCTATACATTCTCTTTCATTCTCAAATATTATGACAGAGATATGTCTTGTAGCTGGGGTTCAGTAATTTTTATTGTGTAAGGTTTTTTCATCCTCGAAAATGTTAAACGTTTGACACGCTCTAGACTCTAGACATTTGACACGCTCCTCTCTTGGTGTTGCTTGGATCGAAATTTTGACGACTGTATCAAATAGTAGTAGTACAGCGATAGTATTTTTCTCAGTTGATACACTTGGTTAGGTTACAGATAGACTTATCCATGATTTATCGTTGTTTCCCATTCGGGGATAAATACGAAATCCGCATTTTGTGAAAGAATCTTCCTTGAATGCTTGTTGAAGGTTATTCGTTCTCGTCCATTTATGAGCACCAAGAGAGAGAAATATGTGAATATTCTAATGGCTTCTCTAAGAACACCTTGTTTCCTTATTTATAGGGATTTGGTTTTGTTTTGATAATTTTTAGGGGGTGGAAGCTCCTCTCCCCTTCTTTCTTTGCGTTCTTCCGTGCTTAAAAGAATACTGGATATATAACATCAATATAGTCGTTTAGTTTTGAAGATATCTTGAGATCTACTTGTGGATCAAGAATGGAGCATATAAAAACCCACCAAATCAGAAAAGGAATATCTGAGAAGTAATTGAAGAGATGCAATATATGTACAGAAAAAAAAAAGAATTAAGACGGATAACCGAAATTTATTATGAAGTAGGATTTATGCTGAAGCCAGAAAAAAGAGAAAATCATAACTCGAAAGTAATGAAATGATAAAATATAAAATTTATGGCTGGAAAAGGATTGACGACATAAAAGGGTGCTATTGGTGGGAAAAAGACGCTGTAGGTGAATTTGTATGAGGAAAATCGTGTATACAGATATCCTAAATAAATTTAAAAAATATAAGTAGAGAACAGGCGGCAGATTTCCAGCGATATTTCATTTTTAACATTTGTAAAATTAATTTATTTCTGTAGGTTATAGTTTTTTAAAAATTTTAAAGCAATTAATAAAATTAGTCAATGTTGTAATAATTTTATGTTTATTTTGAAACATAAAATACAGCACTTGACTTGTATTGGGTAAAGTGAAAGCAGGGAGAGTGGGGGAAGTAAGCTTACCATCTCAGGCAAATTCCTCCTCTATATAATTTTGTAAGAAAACGATTTAAAAAAAATAATATAATAATGCAATACCTATTTATTCTTCAATTGATTAGTGAATCTGATACTGTTTTAAATATTTCTATATCTATATTCTTTTTTGTTGAAATTGTTTCTTATTGGATTTAAATAACAATATAAATTTCTGTTCATAAATTATAAAAATTTGAATTATTCATTCCAAACGAAATAATATTTGTGTGGTATGTTTTTACTTGAATAGCTCTTGTAGAACCCTAATAGCGTTCTGCAATCTTCCTGGCAAAATTTATAGCCACTCGGCAAAATCCAAGATGTCTTCCAGGTTTCCCCTACCCTTCTGACGCTCGGGCCATTTTGTTAAAGAATATTTTCTGCTATAATATCCTAGGGAGCGACTAAAATAGTGAAATCTTAAAAGGAAAAAGGAGAAATTGATTTTTGTCGGAGGATTTGTCGATGAGGGGCCGAGTGCGCCGGTTAAATTTAGCAAGGGGAGGAGGGGTGAGAAGGCGGGGGTGGAGGTGGGGCGTGGGGGCGGCAGATGGAGCCCTCGACCAATCAATAGCCTTCAATTCCTCCCCTCCTATCCTCCCCTATTCCCCCACTCTCTTTTATCTTTAAGTATAAAAACACTGCCTTGTTTGCAGTTATACTTCCTTCTTTAGGGTTCTACATTTTAGCGAGCGCTTTAATTAATGTTCTATCCTTAATCTGAATTTAAATGTGCAGTCTGGTATGAAAGATGGAATATAAACAGAAGCCTTTGTTCACATCAATTCTGGAGTGAGCTACATGTCATGGATTGTTCTCTTACTATTAAAACCTGCAATATTAATGAGAACTGAGTCACTAATAAAAAAAATTATTAAAAAAAAACTAAATCTTAAGAAGCTGTTATTCGACCAACTTCCAGGAAGTTATAAATTTAGTTATATCGTTATTTCTATGAAAAAATACTCTTATCTCCAATTATCCAAAAAGAAAAAAAAAATCTTTTTTACATATGTAAAACCATATATTTTATTTTTTCCATATTTAAATTTGATTAATTTTTACTTTTTTAACAAACTAAAAATCTATCAAGGTTTTAGAGCAATTAAAACTATTTTTATTATTAATAATTTTGAACAACTACTGATTAAAATAATCATTCCTACTAATATTATATTACTAAAAACCATAATTATTTTATAAAAATATAAAGAATATTATGTTATCTAAAATTTGTTTGAAAAAAAAAAAATAAAAAAAAATATATATATATATATATATTTATAAAAAATATATTATATATATATATATATATATAAAATTATTTTATATTTCCTAAAATTGTAATAATTAGTAATTAGTTAACAGGCGATTCATAAACTATGGTTTTGGATGTTTATATGAAATGTATGAAGTTACAGATTTAAATATAATACTAGGCACCGGTACTATAAAATTCTGAGGAAATGGGTCGCAGAGTGAAAGGTAGCGCATTCTGTTGGCGGTGCTATAAACCAACATCAGTCAGTGCCATAGAGGAATTATTGAGCACTACTATATACTAAAATATCTTTAAAGTATCAAATATATTTTTATAAGACAGAGTAACACTTTTAAATGAGGCATATTATGACTATTAAAAAGTGATAAATTCAATAGGTTTCTTGTTTAGTATAATATTTGAATATATTTGAATTTTATGAAACACACATTAAAAATAAGTAGAGCATGACCTAAAAATATTTAAAGAGTTCTTTAAAAGGATGATTAAATATATTTTCTTTTAGTAAACAGAATTATCTTTCTTAAATCTTAGCAAAATAAATGTATTTAGTTTACACATACATCTTACTTATGTGTTTCAGATCTGTACTTATTTTTTGTCTACAACATTATATTGTTGACAACTGGATTCAGGACTTCAAAATTTGGAGATTAATATTTTTCTTTTTTGGTAAATGGCGGTAATTAGTTAAATAAAGGAATCAATTACAAATAACTAGTAAGTTCATTACTAAAATATTTGTTTTGTTTTTTAATATATCATAAGTTTATAGAGTATTATGAAATAATTTCTAATTGATAAGTAATAATTTATCTTTACGTGTCATATTGGTTTGATTTATTTAGTTTTAAATTTTGATTCTATTAAATTTTATTAATTAAATATTACAAACAATATTCTAATAGATTTGATAATTAAAAAATGTTCTGTTATTAAGTCTTTGCAAAAAGTTTAATTTCAACTTCACTTGACAGGCAATCAGTAAAAATTTGGGTCCACTTGCTGTACATTCTTTCCATCCTGGAGAGTTTCAGGATGATACATTTTTAGATTATTGATTCTTTTATAACTGAGTAAGTTGTTAAAAATGTATTATTTCTTATTTATTAGATTTTAGCTATTTCAAAATGTAAATGGTAATACTAAAACATTGAAATGAAATATTCACGAAAAAAGTATTTATAAGGTATGTTTGGATTGTTATCAATAACTAGCTGTTGCCCGGGACTTCGTCTGCTTCAATTTCTGTTATTCTGATCGCACTTGAGAAGTTTTTAGAGGAATATGTTTTAAAGTACTTCTGAATAAATGATATTTTTACTTTTATTTTCTTGTGGCAGAAGAAAATACTGATTTTCTCCACAACCCGATCTTGACAATACGACATATAGTTGGCCGTGTGAAAAGCAGTCTTGACGTAAATCGATTCCTACCTGTTTAAATGTTTGCCCCTGTGATTTATTAATTGTTATGGCAAAATATAACTTAACGGGAAATTGAATACTTTAAAAATTAAAAGATAAATCATTTGAAATAATTGGGATGCGAGGTTAATTTTCCTCGTTTCTTTCATATTTTCCACTGATTCTTTACTCCTATTGGTCGCTATATATGTTATATAGCCTAAAGCCTTCCTCGATAAATGGACTATCCAACACAAAAAGAATTTCATAAATAATAGAAAGAATTTAAAAGAATTTGTTCAAACAAACAAACAAACAAACTCTACAGATTTATAATATTAGTATAGATCATATAATAATATTATAATATTAGTATAATATCATTTCATACATTTTTCTTTTTAAATTGATCATGAAAAAATGAAGATAGAGGAAATGAAAAATTTGATACCCCACAAAAGAACTCCTCTCATAAAATTTTCAACCCTATACCAAAATTTGATGGAGTCATTAATCAGTACACAAGAAAGTACTTCGCCCGCGTATCTACGAAAACCATAAAATAAAAATTAAAGTGCCAAACTTTTGGCTTAAAATTACATATTTCTACGGTATTATTTTGTCTGAAACAACCACGTACTGAATTAAAAAAAAAATTAATCTCAAATTGGTCCACTCGAAGTGCCTGCCGAACAGGACAACAATATATATCGAAGTACATTATTAACGAACATTGCGTTTAAAGTTGTGAAACGTGAAATCTCTCACCAGCAACTTTAATACTATAAAACAAGCGTAATAAAGTACAATTGTTATCATGAGCGTGTGCTTGTGGAAAGAAAGGTATGTTTGGATTTCACATCTTACAGTTAATACGCACTTGATTTTAAAATTTTCATATAATTTTCTTTACTGCAATTATAAATATTTTACATAATCTCACAATCTCATTCACAGATATGATTTATTTGGAAGTGGAACAGTTGAATGGTTGTCGTAGCACTAAAAACGTCTCCCTCTTCAAGGTTGAAATTTCCGTTACATTTTCAGTAATTATGATAAAAAGAAATTATGTTTGAGTCACTTAAACAATATAAAATAATTTAGTTATACCATTCTGATATATCGATGCCAATGCGAAAAATAGGATGCTAATGAAATAAGTATGTCAATTAAAGCAGGCGTTATTAAATTGATTATTAAACTAAAGGTTATTTCTAAGATGAAAAATAATGCGCTCGTTATTGAATCTAATGTCTCATATCTAAGTAAATTAGTTTGCTTATTTTCATTAATTATAATTATAATTTGAGCTATGATTCTCATTTATGGTCAAGAATATATTCTGAGATGCCATTGGGTTTTCTTGAGTGTTGTAACAAGCGAAGAAAAAAAACAAGAGAAGGTTATTATATAACGAGTTTCGTAATACCAAATGAACATTTGCTACTTATTCCAAAATAACATACATGCAATGTATGTTAATCCTAGGTTGATATACTTAGAAATATTCATTTCCCTCGCAGGCATTGGGTTATTAGAATATAAGAAGATATCATGAAATATGTCGTCAAGGATAAACTATATCCACAAGTACAAATGCTTATACAATCTGATTGTTACCTATTTAACTATATTGAATTAAAATAATAAATAAGTTACTTTTTTCAATGATACTTTAAATTGAGATTAGTTATTTTTAAGTAAAGTTATTAAGGTTTCGGTTGGAAAAGAGAAACTACTGCTTTCAACTGTCGGGTAAGAAGGCGGACATTGCTTCGGTGAAAGGAGCCAGGGAGGTGCTGCCCCTGGTGGCCATATCCAACACCACTGGCTCCTTTGTAGTGTGACAAGTTGCCAACCTAACAAATTGTTGCTCAACACCGTTGTGTTTTTCTTACTCCGCCGTTTTATTCCAATATGATGATTCTCGAATGGTTTATTCTTAGAAGAATGGAAATACGTTTTAAGCTTAACTTAACCGATTTATATAGATTAAACATATAATTCTTTATCCTTATTTATTATATATCTATATAGATTTAATTTTATAAATATTATATATTATTAAATAAATTAAAGATGAACATATCACGACCGAATGTTGCTTGCTTTTGATTTCTTATTTGTTTATTCTACTTTGTTTGATTATTCATTAAACTTCACTTTTATGCTATACTGTGGCTAATCAGACGGTTCTAGATTTGGAGGTCCTATGGTAAATTTCGTCTCTCCAGGTTGAAATAGGATAGAGATTTTTGAAGAGTACCAGACATCCTGCAGTCTCGGAATCTCCATTTTACGTTCCCTCCGGAGAACGGAATAACCAAGCATTTTTTACTTTAAAAAATCAGATGGCTATTAACCGTGTTTGAACCCTCGACCTTGGACATAGAATGCTAGCCACTACACTACAGGTGACTCCCAAATTATGTTTAATTATGTAATACCAATTGTTGTGTTTTTGCTCCTATGGATAGAGAATCTCTAATCCTGGGTCCACCGCCGGTGTATTGTATACCTACCTACCCGGTATTACATACCTATATTAAGAGAAACTGTATTTTGCAAGTTCCTAATTCCTAACCTATCTTGCATTCCATCAAAGTTTTTCCTAGAGATGTATCAAATTTATATGGATTATAATATTGGAGACCATGGAGGGTCATGGACAAAGTATTGTTCTTGGATTCAATACAAAATTTTCACTTACCCAAATATAAACAGTCGTAGAAAAGTTACAGGGGAGCCCGTGGCTGAGTGGCTAGCGCGCTAGTCTCTCATGCTACAGGTTCTGAGTTCGAATCCCAGTCCCGGTGGGGCTTTTATAAGGATGTAAAAAAATGTGGATTCACTCACAACCTCTCCCCCGGGTATGTGAGACCCGTCAGCCTAAGGGTGACACTCTCAAAATTAGTCGTAGGGAGTGACGACCCTACACTAAAAATTGCATCATGAGACGTGAGTGTAAACTCGTAGGAATTTACACCGCGAGGCCCAGAGCCCACACGGCCTGTCGCGCCACTGGAAGTAGAAAAGTTAGAGCATTGGAGCAGACAGCGCGTCATTTAACAACATAAAAATTAAAACGCAGCATTATTATAACCTGATTCCTTCATCTTTACACATATTACAATATTAAAGAGTAATTTGTACACAATAAAAGGTACGATGTTTAGAGGAGGTGAACACTCAGGAGTAATAAACCGTTGAAATTATATCTTCCACATGATTAGAGATAATTATGATAAAGGCGAATGTAAAATAAAATATAATGCAGTAAATAAAATAAAAAATAGTAAGAATTTTTAAGGCATGGACAATCACCCGCAATAGACGAATGGATGAGTGACGTATACAAAGTAAAATTTATATCAGTCCATTAGAAATCCAAGGAAAATGGTTTTAGACGATTGGCATATTTAAACCCAAGAAATTGTTTAACATTTCCGAAATGGGCGAAAAAATAATGTTTTATCTGCTGTATATGAAAAATTAGTAATGAATGTTCTTGGGTTCTAAGATGACAAATCCGAAAAGATTTTATGTATTACAAAAAGGCATCGTGACAGCCTTGCTGGCTTATAGTTTAATATTGCACTGGAATGTGTGCTTAGAAACTCAGGTGTACAGATTGGCTATGGATACAAGTCGGCTCAAATCCTGGGTTTCGCGGATGACTTGGATATAATGGGGAGAAGCATGGCGTCTATGAAGGAAGCATTTCCCACTATAAAAGAAGCGGTACTAAGATTCGGCCTAATAATAAAATGGGTCCAAAACCAAATATATGAGCGCTGGTCCGCAAGCATTGGATCGGCAAGACTTTATGTTTGAATGAATTTATTTATTTGGCCTCTCAAGAGAACTCCGATTACAATATACAGCAGGAAATTGATAGAAGGCTAATGACTGCTAACGTATGCTATTTCGGGATCCTGAAACATTTAAAAAGTAGATGTCTCTCGCAGAACACAAACGTTCAGCTTTGCAAGACTCTCTTAAGGCCTGTTCTTACCTAGGCTTCGGAATGTTGGACGATCTCTCGAGCTCAAGAGCTAATGCTTTATAAGATTCGGGAGGCTGATCCTTGAAAGATTCCTTGGGCTACTGTTCAGCGATAACCATTGGCGATTTAGAACAAATTCTGTAATAGGAATAATATTTAATAATGGAAATGTCGTCAGATTTTTAAGGATTGGATGGCTTCGTTGGGCAGCCCATGTTGCTCGAATCAATAATGACCAGATTCCAAAGAAACTATTGCAAGAAAGAATGCATCGCAAGACAAGAGTTGAAAGGCCGAGACTACAGTGGACCGACGGTGTAGCGAAGGATACTAGGTCCCTCTTAGGAGTGAGAAACTAGATGGCAGTGGTGACGAACCGAGAAGGCTGGAGGTTGGTGTAGCCTTGACTCATCACTGAGCTGTAGTGCCGAAAGAAGAAGATGATATAAAACAAATAAATAAATACAATACAATTCAGAAATAATTAGTTTAAAATAATGCGTTAGGCTCTGCATATTGTATTATTAGCTCGATTTGTATTATCTATCTCCTTCGTGCTGTTAATCGTTGAGTGGCCTCAGTCCACCTCCGATATGTGTCCCTATCCTGAGCCTTCCTTTTCATCTCCCCTAAGGCCGACACCCACTCTCTCCTAATTCTATCCATATAACTATTATGAGTGGTTCTCGGTCTTCCAACCAGCCACTGCTTCCTCGGTTTGGCCTATCTTCTTCTTCTTCTTTATTTTTAAAATTTTATCTTTATTGTCTCTTTGAATCTTTTATAATCTGGTTGAGGGATCGGCTTAATCCCCAGAGGTCCCCTATCCTCGGGACAATTAGTCTCCAGAATATTTAGTCAACATTAGAAGGAAGGGCGGCCATACACTGATAATACCCCCCGACAGTGGATCCCCAACTCCGAGGGCTAGTGGCTGTTTGCAGTCCAAGGTTCGGGCGATGGGGTCGCCACATACCTAAGACCATCCAGAAACTGCTTTGTATAATAAAGTGGAAGTATACGAGGAATTTCTCCCGAAAATCTCCTTAAAATCTTAACACCATCACAAGTCTTAAAAAAAATCACTGTTAAGTTCGAAATTTTATTTTCTTCAGTGTCTTTCTCCGATTGCAGCCATAAAGATATGACACAATAATAAACAATCAAAGGCTTGTAATTATTATCGAAATTAAAAATTTCTTATCGACTTTTTAATCTAATGAAGAAGTAGTCCTTGTTGGAACTTGTTACTGAAGAAGATGGGAATACGAAACCAAGAAATAAAAATTGTCGAGCAAAGAAGTTGTTTTATGTCCTATACAACCCAAAGGTATTCGTATGAGTTATAATTGCTGTTACAATAAATAGAGTTATACTGCAACTTTAAAATTGTGCTTACCGGTTCCTCTAGAGGTTATATCTTACTTTCCTTTCCACCTATTTGCTAGTCATCTAGTGAATTGCAACCTGTAGGGTAGCCTAAGCCCATCCATTCACGCTCCTATCAGGAGTACAATTAGTTCTCACGAACCACCTCCCATTCAAACATAATTCAATAAAATGCCTACATTTGATCAACAAACTGATAAATTCAGAATATTTATCTCACAGTGGAGCAACTAATATTTATTAAATGTTTTATCCATTTTGGCATATGTTCTTTACTAGATTAATTCGGCTCAACATACTTGAATATGTGTTTGTCTTTACCTAGTTTTTGCAATAGAAATAGTCTCAGGAACGACATATTTGTAAGATATGATATTGCTTTGGAACAGAATGAGGTTAAATAGGTAAAATCAAAGAAGAACAAGAGGTAAAGAGGTCAGAGCATTCCCGGGTCAAGGTAGCTGGATCGATACTGCAGGGAAATTTTGTTCTAAACTCCTCCCTAGCAACATTGCCGTCTCATTGCCTTTATGTATCAACTATTGAATCTAATTATAATGGATTAAAGATTATCAAAGCATGAATTAATACTTTTATTTAATATAATATATCGATTTGAAGTACCCTCGTTGAAACGTGATTCTTGTTTCTGTTTTTTTATAATCTTTCACATATCCATTACTAAATATATAGATGAATACGCCTTACAAATTTATGAATATTATAAAACTGTCGGTATTGAGGGGAAGTTAATTCGGGGTGCAGTTATCGAAACACTTCATTAAGTAGATATTTATATTTATTGTTTCAACGTTTCGGCCTACATTTTAGGCGATCTTCAGAGGAATCGATTGAAGGAGAGATATCACAACAATTTATCCGTCATTAGTGCTATTCGATAGAGGATTAAATTTCATTCCAACAAAAAAAGAATCATTGAAATGGGTTAAGAAATATCAGAGATATAGGGTTTGGGAATTAGCCGTGGTGATAGGCCATTTTCCTTTGATTAATTCATCGCTTTTCGTATTAGTTAATTGCCTGTAAATATCTATATAAATTGTTATAGCCTAACATTAGTTATTAGGAAATAATAAACAATTGTGTAATAATTTGCAGCGTTCTTTCAATATAAGCACGCTGTTGTCCAATTATTTGTATAAGCTCGCTAGTCACTCACGCCAAAGGTTGCGAGTCGAATCTCAGTCCCGGCGGGACTTTTATAAGCATATAATTAATCGCGTTTCACTCACAGCCTCTGTATGTGAGATCCGTCAGCCCACTAGTGGCAACTCGCCAAAATAGGCGTAAGGAATGATGATCCTACCATATAACATTTCATCGAGAAACGTGAGTATATTCTCCTAGGAGATTACACCACGCGGCCAAGGGCCTGAACGGTCTGTCGCGCCATAATAAAAAAACAAAAAACTATTGTTATAAATTTATATCAAGATGTAACCCAAATCTGAAATATGATCTATTTATCCTCGTACGAAGGCTGGTATCGTCGTCTTTCTCATCATGTATATATTTATAATCAGATCTTTTTGCATCGCCTTCAGAAGGGCTACGGGAGTCAAATCGAGAACTCTTACAGGTTTTACCACTTTTTAAATTTTTTGATTATTAAGTTCTGTTTTACGGATCTGTATTGTATTGAGAGTGAACTATATATATATCTATATATGTACTCAAAAAAGATGGTTAGATAAGATTGGATTATAAATTATTTTCTTTTGCTTCGCCTAAAGAGGAGTAATCGAAATCTAAAATAATCAGATTTCTAAGTCCTCCTGAGGTTAAGGTAGGGTTCTTTGATTGTATTATCAGATCTTGTTGCGATGTCAAGGATTTCTTCAAAGCTCAGGGATCGGTATTGAACATCTCGTTCCTAAGGTTTGGAGTCCTTTCCAGATTGAAGAATGTACCATAACTTGGGCTCTGACCAATTTAACTATAATGTTCATCTCGAAGAAGCCATGTGGACCAAGTTCTTAGGAATTTTTACATGTCTCTGACATCAGCAAACACAACTATATTTTGCGTTGGAGTCGACTTATGAGAAGATCTGTGACAAGTATATAGTGAATTAATTAAAAATTACTTATTCTTATTGAAGGTATCTGTTTGATTATCGACCATTACATATGATTCCTTTCGTATTCCATTCATAGCAGAGGCTTTATTGTTTTTCTGTTTGAACTTGTTATAGTTTTGTTTGTTTATTTATTTGAACGTCACTTTATGCTTCTATGCCTAATCGGACGATGCTACAGTGGGAGTCCTAAATTTTGCCTATCCAGGTTTTATTAGGATAGGGATCTTTAACGAGTACCTGACATCGCACAGGCTCGGGACCTCCTTTTAACGTCCCCTATGAAGGACGGATAAGGATTTTTTACTCCCATTAAAAAATCCTAGGACCACCTGCGGATATGAACCCGTGACCTTTGGTATAGGAGGCTTTTATGCTAACCACCCAGCTACAAGTGATCCCAAAAACTTGTAATAGTCATCTGAGTTATGATAACTAATTCGGGTTTTGTTGGGTTCTGCAACCTTAGTAAGCAGACTAGCCTACAATGGAAAGAACTCGCACTATTATCATGTATGTATAATTTATATTTTTTTATGTATGTATAATTTATATATATATTTTTTGTTTCATTATATAAATTAAGCTGGTATGTAGTACATTACCAATTAGTTTGAATTTCAATTATTATTATTTTAATTATTGTAGTATAATGTAATTTTTTTTGTATGATTTACCACCTGTAATTGTTTTAGGCCTGTTAGTGGATAATGTAAAATAGAAAAAAAAATAAAAATAAAATTTAAAAACCAAACGATGTGAGAAATTTGCGAACCAACTTCAAGCTGAAAAATTATGATAAAACTTTCGATCAAATAATTGATGAAATTCATAACCAATATTGATGCATATTAAAAGAAATAATCGAGTTTTTATGGACATTAGAAATTGTTGCAAACTTTCAGATCCTTCATTGCAAAATTGCTGTGGAACATATCTGACTTGAGGCGTAGAAAGGTTTGTACGTTGGGAGGAGTGAAACTGGCTGACTTTTTTTTCACGCTCGATCTACTTTCTCTTAATACATATTGGGTATATTAATAAGTGAAGGATAAAACAAAAGTATTTATTTTGTTAAGACTATGGCGCCAACTTCAAGTCACAACAGCTTTGACATGTAGGTATCGCTAAATATTATTTTCTGTCACCCCTAACGACAAGAACTATGATGTATCTTCTTGAGTCCAGAGGTGCATGAGAGATCTACATTCAAATGGTCGGCCACTTCAGTGTGGAAGCAACTGCACTGCAAATTGAATTTCCTACTTGAAGAAAAAATCGAAATCAATAGTCTTTGCTGGAAGAATATAACTGATTGGGTTTTCATATGATCAGTTAATTTTTTTAAATCTACAATAATGTTTTTTCGGAGTCGCTTTTGACTCTAAACATGGGCTACCTCCATTCCATAATTTTATTCCTAATGTAAAACTTCAGAATAATAATATTTCGTAAGGTTATTAAAAATATATATATTTTTTTTTTTTGTAAGAAATATTCAGACGTTGCGTTCCAAAAGGTACTATATCCACATTAGAAAATTTTACAGGAAACGCAAACAATTTTCATCTATATATTACTGGAATAATTTACTTGATTATTTTTTTATTAAAATCTGCAGTTGATTTTTTACTGTATTAACAACTTATTTTTCCAAATTACCGCACTTTTCCCATGACTTTATAACAATATAATATGGATATAGTACTTTTTGGAAATAATGCAAAGGGATATAGTACTATTTGGAAGAATGTAACGGGAGATAACAGTCATCATAACCTTCCTTGTAGAACATTACTCACAACTAACGTCTTTATAATGTTAATTACTAAGTTATGTATATTTCCGTATTCTCAGTCATCTTTCCTTGTTGTTAACTTGATTTTATTGTCTATTCTTCATAAAGAAAGCGAATATTCAAAGGATCTTTTATTTATTTTTGGCGCTATAATAAGAAAGTATTTCATTATGAAATTTGTTTTGAACTTTTACTTATTCCTTCTGTGAATTTGACAAATATACTTATATTATTAACTACGTGTAAACAATATTTAACGATAAAGGCTAGTAAATAAATAAAATTTATTTTGGTCTTTAACCTTAAAAAAAAAAAAAAAATTCTATTAGGTTAGATCAGGCACGGTTTTTCTTCTCATATTTAGCAAGGTCAGGGAATTCTAATTCCAACCAATTTCTGGATAAAATACCACTTACGTTTTGGAAGGAAATTTGTTTAGTATCTTTTGGAATGAAATGCAATTTTCAAATACGTTTTTAAAGGATTTCCATGTTTTTTAGATAAAATCTGATGACGTGTTTAGATAAAACAAAACCATTAGTATACAATTATGTCAAAGTATCAATTTCGAAAAAAATGTCCTTTAGTACCTTTTAGAAATCAACATCTCAATTGTTCTATTAAGAATTATAAAATCATTATTTTCTCAGATAATGAGTTATGCTTTCTAAATTTAAAATAATAGGCTATTAATATATAAATTCCTGACTCATTCTTTTCTTCATTTTAGATAAGACCTCTGGAATCGGCTGATATTATAGAGTTACGATAGCACAAATTAACACACACACATATATATATATATATATATATATATATATATATATATATATATATATATATATATTATATCAGTTTAAATGTACGAGTATATACTGTTAAAAGTAACGCGATCTCAAAGTAGTTCTAGATGTGTATTAAGGTTTACAAGATTTTAACTTAAACGGCTTTGAGATAATGCCCGTGAAATGTAAGATTAAAAAGAATGTAACCGGTCATGTCCTTCGGGGAGACCATTTAAAATATAGTAGGAGAGAAAAAGCCTGGGGAGAGGGAAAACTTGTTAGGCCATGGACAGTTGGCCAGCCTGCAATACCATTACCTACCCCAACCCGACTCAAATAGCATGCCACGATTGCAAACCATATTGACTCAAGGGGAGGGGGGGGAAGGGATGTAATCCTACCGTCTAAGTTAAAAATAAAAAGTCCATTAATATATATATATATATATATATATATATATATATATATATATATATATATATATATATATAAAATGTATTTTGTAAATCATTATCTTTTTATATAGTTTGCACATAATTTTTTAATTAGTTATAATTACTAACTATTATTAAATATATATATATATAGCTTTTTCAATGAAAAAGCACTAAATTCTTGTCACAAAATTCCACGCGCTAAAGCCAAACCAGCCAAATATGTTTTGAAAAATACTTTCTTAAAAAATGTTTAACATTTTAAAAACTGATAAATTAGTTTTTAAAGAAGGAGGAAAAAGATAATTGTTTGAGTGTATGAATAAGTGAAATGTTCACGGTAGATCTAAAGCTCGCCTATACTTTAGACCCTACAGTATGATATATATATCCAACATATTTTTTTTACAATTCGGTCTGGTATAACAATAAAAATCAGGCTTATGACCATACGAAACATTGAAAACCTTTTCTTCAGCTGTGTCGTGTATAAATCAATAATTGTAAACAGTCCAAACAGCCACCTGTTATCTATACATTGTTCCATCAAACGCATCCGACCAACTACAAGCGGTTTCAAACATATAAGTACCCTGACAGGAAGGGACTAGTAGGGAGGCGAGACCAACGGGAGAATTCTCAGGAACTGTCAACTAAGGAGAATACTATGGTCAAATACTGGAGAATACATCAAAGTATTCCTAATCCGACCTATGCTAAATTGTCTTTAATTGATGATTAATATATCAATAATATGTGATAGACGACCGTTCAACATACGACACTAGCATATTAATAAAATCAAGCACCCGAAGGAATCATTCATTGTTCATCATCATCCATTGTTCCGTCTCACTCCACCTCCACCTCCTCCAACAAGTCCATAACTTTATTCAACCCTCTGTCCTAGTAATCCAATTCATACTTCTTTGTTTGTTAATACATTAGATGCACTTCGAACCTCGAGAGTAAGTTGGGCTAACAATGTATCCTGTTACGGATGTGTTGAGTTTCAGTCGTTAAGACTTCTGGAGGCATGAGTTTCATTCAACCCGGCTATTTTTCAGTTAGAGATGCACAAAACATTGATACTGTTTACAAATCATATGGAGACAATAGATAAACAAAAGTTAATCACCCCCGGTAAATACAACCCACTCTATCCGTCCATTCATAACAATAGACATAAACCTCAAGCTTACTTATTATCAAACGCACCGTTCCGTGTCATAAAAATATTTGCACAATTAAGACTCTCTGGAAATTACAATATTAAATTAACATTTAACAATATATACTACCAATTTAAACCCAACGAAAACTGCACGCTATGTAACCTCAACGAAAGAGAGGACTTATTTCATATTTTCATTCGATGTCCCATATACGCACCGTACCGAACCCATTATATCCCTAGGGCCTTAAATATGAACATTACAAATTTTATCGCCCTATTTACCACCGATGATATTGATGAATTGAAAAATATTTATTATTATGCCAGGCAATGTTGCCAAATCAGATCATTTATAATAAATGAATAAACATGTTTGTTAACTGTATCATATTATTTATCGTGTTTCGCCATATTATGTAAAACATATATTTATATATTTATTATATTGTAAACTATTATATTATTCATATATTGTATTTGAGTTATTTTGTTATAAGTTTTATTGTAATACAATGTACCTAGAGCTGATAACGTAGTGAATTGGTGTCTTGCTAACTTTTTTATTGAAGTATGTTTTTTATTCTATATTTGTTATGTAGCCAGCTCTATTTGTATGGGGGTTACCCCGAAAGCAAATAAAAATTATTCATTCATTCATTCATTCATTCACATTAGATGCAGATACCTGAATTACACAAAAACGAATCCCGATTTTATTTCACCATTCCCTTAGATGTTTTGGTATAGCATGGTCCTAAGCGCTAAAAACCAGCAGTGGGGAGCCAGAACTACGAATTCCCGTGGACGATCATAGCTATCAGCTCTTAATTTCCATCCTCGCAAATGTCCATTCTCCAGATTCTCCGACATAATAGCCAACCGATCGTTATTTCAATCCCGACCTGTTTTACTTCTTCATGTAGATAGGTTTAGAGCCATAAAATTATTATTTTTTTCCGGCTTGAAGTCTTATCATCTGACCATAGCATACTACCTCTGGCTCTTTCCACATCGTCTATCTCAATAGAATCCTTGTTTTTTAAGGGCCCGTATCCTTTTATTAGAAGGGCCATTCTTCCATTCAACGCGGAATTGCGGAACTTGTATCCTGTGAATATAATTGAATTGATTGCGGAGACTCAAATGGGCGAGTAAAATTGTTGGGCTTGATGAGGGACGGATTCCGAGAAAGTTGGTTTTTGCTGATCCGACTGGTAGGCGTCCGAAAGGTAGGCCGAAGCGTCGATGAGAGGATTGCGTTAAGGCTGATCTTGGGGCTTGGGCTTGAACGGAGAACTTTGCACGAGTCTGTGTAGACAATATATGGTGGTAGCGGTATCGAACCTTCGGGTTCGGTAAGCCTATTATTATTATTCTTCCATTATTTTAATCCTACAAGCTGATTTGTTCTCATCTTTGAGCTATGATTCCCTTACGAATCCTCTTTAACGCATTTCACTAACCTCATTCACTAATTATTTCAAACATAAACCGATAATATGTCAAAGTATATACATTCTTTTGATTGTTCCTAATATAATTTTTATTCACCCACTATCAGATATCTGAAATTTAATTCCTATCTCTCTCTCTTTTCTATTATAATTCCCTCCGGAACATAACCAGAGGAATCTTAAAATCCCATCTGATTTATACTCTTCAACGAGAGTGCAAATGATTTTTTGGATGTATCGGATTAAGGCACAACTCTTCGATATGTTCACTCATTTTGTTGAACTTGATCTTTAACAAACTTTAGCAGTTACTCTCTCGGTGATTAAATAACAATTACAAAAAATTACCACTGGCGAATCCCCGATATATGTGAACGAGTAATAGGCTCATCAAACCTTCGACAACGTCCTACTAAAGTAATTCCTCATATGCATCTATTCGAAGAATACTATTATTGGTAAAGGTAGGCGAGTCTTGTAAGTGGGCCTATAGTTAAAACTTTTATACGTAGAATTAGAGCAACCATTTTATTTAACCATTTTTTGCTCCAATATTTATGTTTAGTTTTTACTTTCACTTACCTACACGTTTTAGGTTCTCCTGAGTCCAAATGACCGCAAAAAGTGAATGTGTGTGTGTGTGTGGGGGGTTGTGCCTGTGTGTGTCTGTGTCTGTGTGTGGTAACTCCCGGGCAAAAACAAAAAGTCCTATGAAACTGAAATTTCATATTTAAGACAACTATACTCCCGAGATGTTACAGAAATTTTTCATCAAAATCGGCTGACCGGAAGAGCTACTTTATACTATGCATTTTGCACCTTTTTACGATTTTCTCAAAAACGGCTTTAACGATTTTGGTTAAACTCTATATATCGATGTAAACTTTGATGGGGTTTAATATCATGTAAGTTTCATTTTGATTAAAGTAGTCTGAAAGGGCTTAAATGTCGACATTTCATATTTTCTTACTCTAAAGAACATTTAATTTTATATATTTCAAAACATTAGGCACGTCATCTTATTAGCATTGATAACGGCTAAATATGCAAGTTGAGCGAATTTGATGAACAACTAAAGGAGAAAAGTGCAAACATATTTTTTGAGGGTTCACCCATAGCGTAGTTGCTAGCATAACAGCTTTCTATGGCAAAGGTCGCGGGTTCAAACCTACGGGTGGCCCTAGGATTACGGGAGTAAAAAATCCTTAGTTATGCCGTCCTTCGGAGGGGACGTTGAAAGGTGGTCCCGAGCCTGTGCGATGTCAGGTACTCGTTAAAGATCCCTATCCTAATATATCTGGATAGGCAAAATTTAGGACTCCCATTGTAGCATCGTCCGATTAGCCATAGTAGCATAAAGTGACAAACGAATAAGCAAACGTATTTTTTTATGCATTTTTCGTGTTTTTGAACACAGCAATAGTAATATAGATGTATAATATATTGTTGGACAGGTAAAGATTTTAGAAAAAATATTATCTGATACACGGAATTGTAAAGGTTAATGGACAATGATGAAAAGCGGATAAAACTGACTGATTATTTTAGATAAAAATATAATAGATTATTTCATAAAGCACATCTCTACATGTATTCAAAAAATCTTAAATTAGTTTTAATGAAGAAGGTCAGTAAAGTTCGTGTGTTGCGCGCACCAATTTTTCTTTGTTAAAAAGCATAATCAGACTGTCTATCTACCTATCTGCATAGTTTATAATTTAATATTTGTTCTTTTCATATATCACTTATAGTCGTTCGCCTTTTTCGGTTTCTATTACTGCCCTACCTGGGCCCGTTTGGAATGTAGCATTGGCTTAATAGACATGACTGATTAGTCAGCTAATTAAAATCAGTTTTAATACAGCGTTGACAAGAAGATTAGAAGACAGACGAGGATCCTCCAGAGGACGGGCAGAGCGGAGGACGCAAAGAATGCAGATCTCTACCCCGAGAGACTCCCACACTAACGGGGCTCTTCGGGAGTTACGGCGGCGGGGCGAGTTCCGTTAGCCGGCGAGCGGTCCCTACCAAGGCCGGCTACCCATCTCCACCTGTTCTCCCTCTAAGCCTCCTGTCCATCTCCTGCACTCCGGGTTCTGTAGGCTATCTCTATTCTATATGCCTCCATCATTAAATAATAATAAATATTAAAAAAATAATCACCTATTCAATGATATGAATTATTTTCACAAAACTAAAAAAAATTACAATTCAGTCAGTCATAAGGACTGCGGATAAAAGTGAAAACTATTTTAAAATTCTCGATTTGCGCATGTAATTTGTTGGAAACGAGTGTATGTTCGTTAAAGTAGATTACTTTGAGAATACATGTTTTACTTTCACTTACTATATATAGTAAGGGAAAAGTATTGCGATCGTGAAAATTTTCGAATTCAAGTTTTCAACGAAAATATACGTTTTAGGGGACCCCGAGTGCAAATAACCAAGTCCTGCAGAAATGTGTGTGTGTGTGTGTGGTAACTCTTGGGCGAAAACTTAAAGCCCTATGAAACTGAAATTTCATATTTAAGACAACTATACGCCCGGGATGTTACAGAATCTTTTTCATCAAAATCAGCTGACCGGAAGATCTACTTTATACCATGCATTTTGCACCTTTTTACGATTTTCTCAAAAAATACTCTAACGATTTTGAATAAACTCCCTATACCGATGTATTTATTAGGCTTTAATATGATGTAGGTTTCATTCTGATTAAAATAGTCTGAAAGGGCTTAAATGCCGATATTTTAAATTTCTTTCCCCATAAGTACCTTTAATTCTGTAGATTCTATAAAAATAACTATATTATCTTGTTAGCATTGATAATTAACAGCTAAATATGCAAGTTGAGCGAATTCGATACCCAATTCTAATAAAATTGATGTAAAAAAAAAAAAAATCTAAAATTGTTCTTTTCTCCTTTATTTGTTTAATAAATTATTCACTGATTATCCATTTTATCATGTTTACAAGATGATATTGTTGATTTCTTCGAATCTACAAAAAATAAAGTTACTTTAGAAAAAGAAAATTTAAAATATCGACATTTTAAACGAAACTATATTAAAGCCCATTAATTATAGATATAGCGATTTCAACCAAATCATTATAGCCTTCATAAAAATCATATTATCACGTTTTTAAAAAAATCGTAAAGAGAGGCAAAATGCTTTGTATAAAGCGGCTCTTCTGGATCGCCGATTTTGATGGAAAAGTTGCTATAACATCTCAGGTTTAGACCTTTTGAAGTATGAAATTTCAGTTTTATAAGACTGATAGTATTCGTATTTTGAGCTAGACTTAGCACATACACACAGACTATTTTGCGGAATTTAGTCATTTCGAATCAGGGGACCCTAAAACGTTTATTTTCTGTGAAAACTAAATTTCAAAACATTTTCACGAACGCAATACTTTCCCTTACTATATATTTCATATATATGTAAGTGAAAGAAATTGAATTTCTTGTCTTAACTGCGTTCCTTCTGAATTCCAAACTGTTAACTATTTTATTAATATTCATTATTACTATAAAAGGTTACCATCGAAGTTTTAATTTCTAGTTTCTATGGAAACATATGGACAGCCATAGTGCTGTGCCAAATATTATTTTGGATAACTAAATATCCAAGGTTTTGTTGAGAAAAAAAGAAGAAGAAAATATTACATTATAAGTAAAGAATATTAATTCTCTATATGCAGGGCTCATGTATTTTTTTTTCTATGTTGGTGATAAGTGGCACGACACCTGTCCGAGGAATGACCAGATTGTACAAGATAACATCATTCCACTGGTCATGCGACCTCGCTATTTTTAGAGCTTAACTACTCAATAACACAAACCTCTTTGTAAAGATGCGTGTAAAATAAATTAATGTTATAAATAATATTTCTTTATAGTGCAGTCTTATTATACTTAAAAGAAAATTATGGTACACGAAACGCTAACCTTTAAATCGATTTAAGAACTTTTAAATAAAGTTAGAGATGAAATAAGGTTAAAGCATACATTGAATTTCAATAGAAACCTGTGTTTCATTAAATAATCTATTATATTATTATCTATAATAATGAGGTAGTATTGTCCACTTTTCATTACACTCCATTACCATTTACAACTTTGTGAGTATCCGAAAATGGTGGAAACCTGTCAGCTGATCGGGATCTAAGCCTAATTCCCTCCTTGCTAACCTATTAGCCGTGATAAAGAACGAAATTTCTGTAAGTGCTAAACTCAAAACTGTTCGTTGATGAAGGATCATGCTGAGTTGATCTAAAACAGAAAGCCCATGGAGCTATAGACGGATAGGCACCTCCAGGTTGACCATGAATACGTTATAGAAATATTCCGCAAGCTATGTAGCCAAATATCTGTAATGAGGTTCCATAAAATACGGTTCAATGATCACGAGTAGTTAGAGTTCCTAAAATTGTGTGGAATTTTGAATACTATTACTTTCACATACCTATATATGAAAATATAGTAAAAGAAAATATTTCAGGTTCAGCACGAAAGTAAAAAGGGCGTACGAAATTGAAACTTAACATTTTAAGGCATTTTAAAGGCCAGACATGCAACTTCAAACTTTTTCATGAAAATCGGCTAACCAGAAGACCATTTTATAACATGCATTTTGCACATTTTCTCGAAAACGGCACTAACGATTTTGATTAAACATATCGATGTAAAAGTTAATTGTCTTTAATACCATATAGGTTTCATTCTGATTGAAATAGTCTGACAGATCTTGAATACCGATATCGATGTGACTTATTCAACAAATATGCTATTTTTCTTATAGATGAGCCCTGCGAACCATAAGCTCTCTCAAATCACGAAAAACGCGCATATTGAAAAGAAATCAGATTCCCAGGCCCAAAGAAAGTTAATACTGAACTAAGATTTGATTATCAAGATAAGATTTATACATATAACTCTGGAAAGACGGTCCTAGTACAACAAATAGGATTAATATTGAAAGTGTATGGACTATTAACACTATTAACATATGACATTCTGACCTCGTTTTATATTAATGATGAAATGAAAATAAATATTTTTTTTTTTTATCTAATATTAGTAGTAATAATTTGTGCATTAGGAAATTTTTAAGTTGAAAATAAATAGCTATGCAAAATAAAAGCATGATGTATGGGAACTTTTTTGAGTGAGTGAATGTAACGAATTGTGCTGAAAATAATCTGAAAAATCACAAACTATCACATGTGTAAGGGCTTATTACTTTCACTTACTATATATAGTGAGGGGAAGTATTACGATTGTGAAAATTTTTTAATAATCCAGTTTTCAACGGAAATACACGTTTTAGGGTCCCCTGAGTCCAAATAACCAAGTCCCGCAAAAAGGTCTGTGTGTGTGTGGTAACTCTCGGGCGGAAACGGTAAGTCCTATGAAACTGAAATTTCATATTTAAGACAACTATACGCCCGAGACGTGACAAAACTTTTTTCATCAAAATGAGCTTACCAGAAGAGGCACTTTATACTATGCATTTTGCACATGTTTTCAATTTTCTCTAAAACGGTTCCATCGATTTTGATTAAACTCGCTATATCGATGTAAAATGTAATGGACTTTAATATCATGTAGGTTTTATTCTGATTTAATTGGCCTGACAGGGCTTAAATGCCGATATTTTAAATTTTCTTCCTCTAAAGTACCTTTAATTTTCTAGATTCAATAAAAATAACTATATTATCTTGTTAACGCTGATGAAAAACAGGTAAATATATAAATTGAATAAATTCAATACCCAAATAAAGGAGAAAACAGAAAAAATATTTTTTTTATGCAATTTTTCGTTTTTGAACATAAGAGCAGTAATATACATGTATGATATACCGTTGGAAAGCTAAAGATTTTAGTAAAAATATTATCTCATACACAAGCTTTTAAAAGTTAATAGAGAGTGATGAAATGAATATAAAACTAACTGATTAATTTAGATAATAATATAATAGATTTTTTAATTAAACACATGTTTCTATATAAATTCTATTTAATTAATTCCTTAATAGTTTCACGTATTTTTATCTCTGTTTTTGAAAAATTTTTCATTGATTTTAAAAATGGAGGAAAGTGAAAGTCGTGTGTTGTCCGCACCAGATTTTTTTATACAGGGAATTGTATCTTTGCTAAACAATAAAGCTTTAGCAAATAGAAGCGAGAACTGGGAAAACAGCAGTTGATAAAAAAGTTAATAGAGATGAGAGAGATGGGATTCGGATTCAATTTTGCCGAGGTGAAGGTTGGCTATTGAAGAGGTCGGTTCAAGTTCAATAAAGATCGCTGAGGAAGGCACGGAACTAAGTGAAATGTTGACCCTTCCATTTGGGGCTTTATCTTCCTCTCTGACACTAATTAATCGATTCGAGTCCCGATCTGAGAGCATAGAGGACCTCGGCAACAATGGCGTGTCATTCGTTTTTGGACGGTTAGTGATTAATACTCGATATTGAGGCAAACTTATATACGTAACCTTTAACGTAATTACTTTTTATTTTAGCATTATTTTGGAACATTAATATTATACTTAAAAGAAAATTATGGTACACGAAACGCTAACCTTTAAATCGATTTAAGAACTTTTAAATAAAGTTAGAGATGAAATAAGGTTAAAGCATTACATTGAATTTCAATAGAAACCTGTGTTTCATTAAATAATGAAAACCTGTGTTCAATAAAGATCGCTGAGGAAGGCACGGAACTAAGTGAAATGTTGACCCTTCCATTTGGGGCTATTTTGGAACATTAATTTTTTTTTATAAAAAATCTGGTGCGCGCAACACAAGACTTTCACTTACCTCTGTTGTTAAAATCAATTTAAGAATTTTTAAATACATTTAAAGATACACATAAATTGTTAGAGAATTATTTTTTTTAAATTTCAATAGAAAAAATGTTTTATTAAATTATCTATTATATTTTTATCTACAACAATCGGTTAGTTTTATCGGCTTTTCATCACTCTTCAATTCCGTGTATTAGATACAAAAAATTTCTGAAATCTTTAACTATCCAACGGTATATTTATTATACATCTATATTACTATTGTGTTAAAAATCACAAAAATTGCATAAAAAAAATATGTTTGCACTTTTTCCCTATAGTTGTTAATCAAATTCGCTCAACTTGCATATTTACACGTTATTATCAATTCTAATAAGATGATGTTCCAATTTTTTTGAAATCTACAAAATTAAAGGTACTTTAGAGGAAGAAAATTTAAAATATCAGCGTTTAAGCCTTGTCAGACTATTTCAATCAGAATGAAACCTACACCATATTAAAACCCATCAAATTTTACATCGATAGAGTTTAATCAAAATCGTTAAAGCCGTTTTTTAGAAAATTGTAAAAGGTCCAAAATGCATGGTATAAAGTAGATCTTCCGGTCAGTTGATTTTGATGAAAAAGTTTCTGTAACATCTCGGGCTTATAATTGTCTTAAATATGAAGTTTCAGTTTCATAGGACTTTTGTTTTCGTGCTGAACTTGCCACATCCACACAGAACTTTTTGTGGGACTAGGGCATTTGGACTCAGGGGACCCTAAACCGTGTATTTCTGTTGAAAACATGTGATTTACTACTGTATAAATAAATACATGAGAAGGTTTCGCAGCCATATTCTTTTAGTAGCCTCGGAGGATTATAAGGAATCGAAGAGGAAATGAGGATTAAAACTAGTGGGTTAGTGAGGGAATGGAGTTTGTCATCACTCAGGCTGTGGCAGAATTATTTATTCTTCCTTTTCAGTCGTGGAAAGATCCTGTAATATAAATACCCTCCTGCGGCACACCCAGCCTCTATAATGGGTACTCAAAAATGGTGGAAAAACCTGTAGGCCGATAAGTCTAATCACCTCCTTGTACGACCGTTGGTTCTGAGAGAGTACGAATCTCTATAAGTATTGAATATAAGACATAAGATATTTCTTTTGAAATGAAATATTAATTATATTGATAGTAGTTTAATTACTTCCACTAATAAACGCTAACTTGGGCAAAGAAGAAGGACAAGAGGCCCCAAAAATGAACTATATTTATTTAATGTTTCCACTTTAAAAAAAAAAACAAAAAAACTGTGCCACTACAACCCTTGTTAAGTCTTGGGCTCAGTACATATAGAGATTCGTACTGTTTCAACGTCTGTACAATAAGGTGATTCGGCCGAGATCACGCTCAGCCGCCATGGTTTTTCCCCATTTTTGGGTACCCACTTTATAGAGGCTGGGTCTGCCCCAGGAGGGTCTCCATACCCCAGGATCGCTCCCCGGCTGAAATAACAGAATAAATAATATTCCGTCACAACCGGGATTCGAACCCAGGACTCGGAGCACAGTAGACTAGCGCTCTATCCACCAAACCACGCCACTCCCTTCCACTTTAAAAGCTCAGCGAATAATAATAATATTTTAATGAGAGTAAAAAATGGTTGGTTATGCCGTCCTTCGGCCCTATTCTAATAATGAAATAGACAAAATGTAGGATCTTCTAATGTTGCATCGTCTGATAAGTTACAATAATAATAATAATAATCGATAACTTTTGATTAATTATTTTCAATAATGAACCTTTGTGGACGACAAAAAAAAAAAAAAAAAAATTACGGTCCCCTTCCCCCCTTCATAACATTTGAGTGCTTACGTTTCAAGATACGTAAAACCAAATAAATAAAAAAATCCGTTTGTCCTAATCAAAAATATTTTCGAGACCAAGACACCGCGAAGAACAGGATCACCTGTAACAGGGTGGCATAACATGTTACTATTGTTGTTGTTTCAACGTCACTTTTTGCTACTGAGGCAAATCGGACGATGCTACGGGATTCCTAAATTTTGCCTATCCAGGTTTTATTAGGATAGTTATCTTTATGACGGCATAACTAAGGATTTTTTATTCCTATTAAAAAATCCTAGAACCACCTGCGGGCTTGAACCCGTGACGTTTGATATAGAAGGATGTTATGTTAGCCACCCTGTTACAGTTAAACCTAATTATTGGGTGTTCCCAATCTATAGGTGATCCCATCGGTTATTATTGATGACAGAGCAAAAATGTTAGGTGCTCGGGAATAAAATAATGAATCTTTGTAATCCACCAAACAATTAAAAAAAAATTAACCCTCCCCCCCTCCTTCTAAACATTTGAGGTCTTCCTGAATAAAAAATAGAAAAAATCCGTTTTAGTCTTTAGTGCTACATATGTCATATAGAGAATTAAATTTTCTACAAAATGAATAAAGAATCATTGAAATTGGTTTAGAACTAGCAGAGTTATAGCGTTTTGGAATTAGCAGTAGTGATATGCCATTTTCCCATGAATTATTATTGCTTTTCATATTAGCTAATTGCCTATCAACAGCTATATAAAAAAGTTATACTTTAATATAGTTATTTGGAAATAATAAACCATTGAGTAATAGTGTGTAGCCTTTCTTAATATATATTATGCCGAGAATAATATTATGTGTGCATCAGATTTTTTCGCTTTTTTATGTTTATCAATCGCTTCTAGATTTGAATTCAGCCTGATGGATTTGTGTAACTCTTTCTTATGTAAAAAAATATATCTGAATAAATTCCATGCAAAGAATTTATATTTTAATAAATTTATAATTATATGTTGTGGCGATTTCGCTATTTAGGCATACTCAGAATTACGATATTATCTTCGGATTGGGATGACAAAGGCGCTATCCAGCGAATATTCACAGAGAACGTTCCCAAGCTTATGGGCCAATATCCACCATGAGAAAATTCTTATTGTATACACACATCTTTTGTTTCCACCCTCTTTATAGCTTTGGAAGATCCCTCAACTCCCAGGCTAACTCGTGAATAAATATTCTATTTATTTATGATATGTGGATATAATTAGTTGACCGTTGAGAATTACTGAAGGAATTAGTCCGGGTGGCGGTCATTAAATGAAACAACTGAATAGTTTCAACTATTTTATTGTTTGCCAACGTTTCGACCCCCATTGTGGGTCATCATCAGGGCTAAAAAGATACAAAAAGGATACATTTAAAATAAGATTACAAATACTATTTAAAAAAAAAAATTAACAATTTCACTAGAGAATGTCAATATTATAACATAAAAGAAAATAGATGTGTAAAGAAATCAATTAATTAAATTACAATGATAAAGGTATACTAATGAGAGCTATACAGACCAGATAATGACTAAAGATAATGTACAAATATATAAGAAAAAATTACATGAAATAAAAACCATTAACAAAATGGAGTACAGTGGAGATACGTACCGTCTGGTAGGTGAGTGGAAACTAGGTTCAATTTGGTTATAAGGAATATAGGCAGGTAGATAGGAAAGTACGTACAAAAGGTTGGGTAAACTGGAAAATACGTACCATATTTCTAGACGGGATCTGACAACAATGAGTAAAATTGTAATATTAACATAAAAGGAAGTGTTCAGATTAAACCTACAATATTAATAACATCATAACGGTATTAGAAGATGTTTTAACAAGATTGTTGAAGTAAAAACAATATAATACAATAGTAAGAATAATAATGTATAAACTATATATAGTAAAAACTGACTACCTCCCAACCAACGTTTTAATAATTATTGTACATGTATTAAGACATTAAAATTAACCAAGTGAAAATATTATGACAAAAAATAATAATAAGTAACAATCATTGACAGATCATATAGTGGATACAAAATAGTAAAATAATTACAAATAGGAATAAATTGAATTGTAAAACCATTAAGAATTTATTAAGTGCAGAAACAAATGAAATAGATACATATATAAAATAAATGTATACATAAATAAGTAAAAAATAAACCAATAAATAAACAAAAGGTATACAGTGGGATGGACATGGGAAGCTGTATTACTTAAGAGAGTTTAATATATGGCTATAGGTGGAGGAGATGCACTGTTTATCAGTTTTATGATTGACAGGATTAGATTGGAGATGGATGTGGACGGATTCAGCGATGAGTCTTTTTTTATGGTTGGGAACAGAATCTAAAATGGAACAATCTTGAAAGTTAAATGAATGATTAAAAGTTATGGAGTGTTCGGAGAGTTTTGAGGCTAGAAGGTTTCGAGAGGATATGGAGGATTTATGTTGAGATATGCGGGTTTTTAAGTAGTTTTTTGTTTCACCCACATAGGACACGTCGCAATCTAAACAAGGTATTTTATACACAATATTTGAGCGGTAGAGAGGATTTATCGGGTCTTTAGTATTAGTGAAAAGGTGGGAAAGTTTGTTCTGGGTCTTTAATCCTAGCTTTAGGGAGGGTAAGGAAGATTTAAAGGATTTTTTAATATTTTCAGACAGGTGTGGAATATACGGTAGGGATCTATATTGAAATATTGTGGGTGAATTTTGGTCTTTTATTGTAGGGGGAGTAATGGTCGTTTTTACGTTGTTGTATGAGTTTATGAGTTTTTTAATGATATTAAGTGGGAAGCTGTTTAGGGTAAGGATCTTTTTAATGCGCTGAATATTGGTAGGATGGTACTGTGGATCAGACAAGGAGAGGCAACGGTGGACGAGATTTTGGGCAACATTAATTTTTTGATGGTATGGTGCTGGGAGAAGAAATTGAGGAGTCTACCGGAATA
This sequence comes from Piezodorus guildinii, assembly GCA_023052935.1. NCBI lineage: Eukaryota > Metazoa > Arthropoda > Insecta > Hemiptera > Pentatomidae > Piezodorus > Piezodorus guildinii. The sequence goes on from CM041292.1 coordinate 159,966,995, forward strand.
GGTGGATTTTGTGTACCAATCAGTGGAAATAGAACCGTCCGTATTTCTTATTATCAGTAAGTCTAGAAAGGGAATTGTTGAGTTGTTTTCTTTTTCTACTGTAAAACGGAGGCGTGGATCGTAGGAATTAAAGGATTTAAGGATATCTGGGATTTTTTCAGGGTTTATTATTAGGAGGAGGTCGTCAACATATTTCTTAATGAAAAAGATATCGTTTTTATAAATTTTGGTTATGAAATCCAGGAGGTCATTGAGAACAATATTAGAGAGATCCGGAGCTAGGCAGTTTCCCATTGCTAGTCCAGAGACCTGATTGTAAAATTTTCCCTTAAAAGTGAGGTATCCTGTTTTGCAGCAAAGTTCCAGTGATTGTAAGTAAGTAGAAAGATTTAGCGTGGTGTGAGGTTCGATAATGGTCCAGTGTTTTTTAACTAAATGGAGAACTTTGTCAATGGGAATATTAGTGAATAAGCTTTCGGCGTCAAAAGATGTTAAAATGTAGTTAGGGGGGATTTGAAGTGATAATAATTGTTGTCGGAGGTAAAGAGATTAAACTATTTAAACTATTTATGAAAAGAGCATCAATAAAAAACCGTATCCCAAAGGCTCGGATGATTGGATCAAAAATATTTCCTCTACCTCCGTTCCCACTAATGTTAATAATATTTTAAGCTTAGGTCCCAATTTTTCTACCCCTTCTTCTAACCCTTCTAAAATGATTCCCCAACTTATAACAGATCTAGAATATATTTATAAAGACGACATTTTCAAAATAACTGACGAAGACAAAGAAATTTCCCGGTTGCGGATTAGCAACATGATTTCCAACCACCTCCAACACCCCAAACCTCTTTCGTCACTTTCCCCTCTCTTCTTCAAAGATCTTTCCTTAACCCGCTCATTCCTCAAATCAAACGACCAAATTATAGTAACCAAAGCCGACAAAGGTAACGTAACAGTTATTATGGACAGAACTGAGTACGATGACAAAATAAATTCACTTCTATCAGACCTATCAACATATACACCCTCTACCCGTGACCCAACCCGTCCTCTCATGATAAAATTTAACCAACATATCAAAAATCTCTTCGATAATAAATTCATTAATCTATCTACATACAGAAACCTAATCTCTTATAATTCCTTACCCCCACGTCTGTATGGCCTTCCGAAAATTCACAAACCAGGTAATCCACTCCGTCCCATTATTTCAAACATCAATGCACCTTCCTCCAAACTCAGTAAATTTCTTCTACCGTCACTAAAAATACTCAGCCGTACAAACTCCTACGACATTACAAACTCTCTTTACCTCCGACAACAATTATTATCACTTCAAATCCCCCCTAACTACATTTTAACATCTTTTGACGCCGAAAGCTTATTCACTAATATTCCCATTGACAAAGTTCTCCATTTAGTTAAAAAACACTGGACCATTATCGAACCTCACACCACGCTAAATCTTTCTACTTACTTACAATCACTGGAACTTTGCTGCAAAACAGGATACCTCACTTTTAAGGGAAAATTTTACAATCAGGTCTCTGGACTAGCAATGGGAAACTGCCTAGCTCCGGATCTCTCTAATATTGTTCTCAATGACCTCCTGGATTTCATAACCAAAATTTATAAAAACGATATCTTTTTCATTAAGAAATATGTTGACGACCTCCTCCTAATAATAAACCCTGAAAAAATCCCAGATATCCTTAAATCCTTTAATTCCTACGATCCACGCCTCCGTTTTACAGTAGAAAAAGAAAACAACTCAACAATTCCCTTTCTAGACTTACTGATAATAAGAAATACGGACGGTTCTATTTCCACTGATTGGTACACAAAATCCACCTATTCCGGTAGACTCCTCAATTTCTTCTCCCAGCACCCATACCATCAAAAAATTAATGTTGCCCAAAATCTCGTCCACCGTTGCCTCTCCTTGTCTGATCCACAGTACCATCCTACCAATATTCAGCGCATTAAAAAGATCCTTACCCTAAACAGCTTCCCACTTAATATCATTAAAAAACTCATAAACTCATACAACAACGTAAAAACGACCATTACTCCCCCTACAATAAAAGACCAAAATTCACCCACAATATTTCAATATAGATCCCTACCGTATATTCCACACCTGTCTGAAAATATTAAAAAATCCTTTAAATCTTCCTTACCCTCCCTAAAGCTAGGATTAAAGACCCAGAACAAACTTTCCCACCTTTTCACTAATACTAAAGACCCGATAAATCCTCTCTACCGCTCAAATATTGTGTATAAAATACCTTGTTTAGATTGCGACGTGTCCTATGTGGGTGAAACAAAAAACTACTTAAAAACCCGCATATCTCAACATAAATCCTCCATATCCTCTCGAAACCTTCTAGCCTCAAAACTCTCCGAACACTCCATAACTTTTAATCATTCATTTAACTTTCAAGATTGTTCCATTTTAGATTCTGTTCCCAACCATAAAAAAAGACTCATCGCTGAATCCGTCCACATCCATCTCCAATCTAATCCTGTCAATCATAAAACTGATAAACAGTGCATCTCCTCCACCTATAGCCATATATTAAACTCTCTTAAGTAATACAGCTTCCCATGTCCATCCCACTGTATACCTTTTGTTTATTTATTGGTTTATTTTTTACTTATTTATGTATACATTTATTTTATATATGTATCTATTTCATTTGTTTCTGCACTTAATAAATTCTTAATGGTTTTACAATTCAATTTATTCCTATTTGTAATTATTTTACTATTTTGTATCCACTATATGATCTGTCAATGATTGTTACTTATTATTATTTTTTGTCATAATATTTTCACTTGGTTAATTTTAATGTCTTAATACATGTACAATAATTATTAAAACGTTGGTTGGGAGGTAGTCAGTTTTTACTATATATAGTTTATACATTATTATTCTTACTATTGTATTATATTGTTTTTACTTCAACAATCTTGTTAAAACATCTTCTAATACCGTTATGATGTTATTAATATTGTAGGTTTAATCTGAACACTTCCTTTTATGTTAATATTACAATTTTACTCATTGTTGTCAGATCCCGTCTAGAAATATGGTACGTATTTTCCAGTTTACCCAACCTTTTGTACGTACTTTCCTATCTACCTGCCTATATTCCTTATAACCAAATTGAACCTAGTTTCCACTCACCTACCAGACGGTACGTATCTCCACTGTACTCCATTTTGTTAATGGTTTTTATTTCATGTAATTTTTTCTTATATATTTGTACATTATCTTTAGTCATTATCTGGTCTGTATAACTCTCATTAGTATACCTTTATCATTGTAATTTAATTAATTGATTTCTTTACACATCTATTTTCTTTCATGTTATAATATTGACATTCTCTAGTGAAATTGTTAATTTTTTTTTTTTAAATAGTATTTGTAATCTTATTTTAAATGTATCCTTTTTGTATCTTTTTAGCCCTGATGATGACCCACAATGGGGGTCGAAACGTTAGCAAACAATAAAATAGTTGAAACTATTCAGTTGTTTCATTTAATGACCGCCACCCGGACTAATTCCTTCAGTATTTATGATATGATTAATAGGTAAAGATAAAACTAAATTAAGGGTATTGTTGAGAAAGAAATTTTAACAATTCGACATTTAAGTCTTGCCGGACTATTTCAATGAGGGAAAAAACCAAAAAGATATTAAAACCCATTTAATTATACATCGATATATCGAGTTTAATCAAAATCGTCAGAGGCGTTTTAGAGAAAATCACAAGAAGGTATATTTATAAAGTGGCACTTCCTATCAGCCAATCTTGGTAAAAACTTTGTTAAATCTCAGCTAGAGTTTATTTATTATCGTTTTCACGCTCAATCATTGTCCAACAGTCTATTCCGAGGATAAACCTATTCCAACATCAGAAGAAGTACGATATTTGGGACTGTACTTAGACAAAAGATTGACATGGAGGACCCACATAAGACAACAGCTGAACAGACGATTTGGACTACTATCCCGTCTGTCTGCTTGACAAACGATCAAAATTATCCGTCACCACTAAAATTACTATCTACAAAGTACTGATCAAACCCTTATGGACATATGGAATAGAGCTATGGAGATCTGCCAAAAACTCTAACATCCAAATAATTCAGTCTATCCAGTCGAAAGTATTGCGAAAAATCATGGATGCATCGTTTTATGTAACCAACGAATTATTTCACAAGGACTTAGTCATACTTACAGTTTCAGATACAGCCACAGAATATTATTAAATATTTCATGACAGACTGACTTAGAACATGAACCCATCGGTCCAAACAGTTAAATCCAAAACCAACCCGTACAACCTCCACCTCCCCGGACGACTTTTGAGGCGGTGGCCTAGAGATAACTCGATTTAATCTACTTTTTCTGAAATTAAGATATTTGTTTATTGCAATTTTTTTTCGCAGATGGCAAATAGCTATTTGGAGAACAAACAAAAAACAATTGTAAATAATAAATCCCAGCCACACTCACACACACGGCCTTTGAGTGGGACCTGATCATTTGGATAAAGGCGACCCTAAAAAGATTATTCCTGTAAACGATCGCGGTACTTGTTCTAAATGGAAATTTCATTTACTTAAGTGAAAGTAAGAAATTAAATATATATAGTAAAATTTATATTAATAATAAAGTTTTATTATTATAAAGTAGCTGACCCGACAGGCTATGTACTATCTTAACTATGAATAATCACAATCCGGCGCTGTTAGTAAGGAACCTGTTAGATGATATATTTGGCACAGATTTTACAAAGATAAAGAGATAATAAATATATTTGATATATATTTTTTTTCTAGAAACAAATTTTTATTGAGTAATATTACAATCTGTCCAATTTAGGACATTTTTAATAATGATAAAGTACAACATTCACACGATATATACAAAACAATAAATTTATATAATAATAATACAATATACATAAATACAAAACAAAATCAATAAAGTATATACGAAATTCACTCATACCTATATATATTTGATATATAGATGTAATAGTTATCGTATAGCAAAATTATCAACATATTTTAATAAACTGACTTCCGGTTGCTTTAGGTAATACACTAAACTACAAAGCTAATTTAATCCATTTCAATCCCAATTTAAATTTAAAAAAATATATATATTATTGATATTTACAACCGTATAATGAAATACATGTAGTAAATGTGATACAATATTAAGCTGTCATGATTCACAAATAGGGATACAACCCATTGCCAACTCTCCAAAAACTATGTTTAAACTAGAAAGTCCCGAGGCCATTTTCTTTTCAGACTCCTCGGAGGGTTATCAGGGATTTTAGAGGAAACAAGGATTGAAACTAGTGGGTTAGAGTGGGAATGGAGTTTGTCATGAAGCGATTGGTACCTGGTTTGGCAAAGCCAGCAACATAGGGAATATTAAGGTCTACGGATAAGTTTATTCATGACAAAGTAAAGAGCGTTGAGGATTTTTCGAAGGATTGGATGCGGGACTAATTTGGTAGTTTAGTAGAGCCCCAAAGCTCACTCCATAGATATAGAGCCTTTTGTATTACGTTTTAATACAAATTCGTAGTGTTTTTCAATATCAATATGCTAATTTCAAAACGCTAGTTCTGAACCAATATTGTTTTTTTGTTTATCGCTGTTTAGTGATTCTAAAACTCTATAAATATCTTTTTCTATCTTTAAATATAACTGAGTTCTGGGCGTATTTATGGGTAAAATTTCAATTTTTCCTTTATTTTATTCTCATCCTTGCATGCCCTACTATTTTTTTGGCGGATTTAAACAAAATTGATCCAGTTGTTTTAGAGAAATGAGGAGGACGGCGGACAAATGGATTTTTGTAAATTCGTTATTCGGGTTCTACGTATCTTGAAACGTGAGCCCTAAAATTTTGAGAGGGTGAGGCGTAATTTTTTTTTTTTTTTTGTTCGATTTATGGTTATGGTTTTCCATTATATATACATATATATATATATATATATATATATATATATATATATATATATTATATATATATATAGAATAGAATAGAAAATGAACTTTATTCTGGGACATAGTCCCTTAAGAATAACATTGATGTTACAAATAAAGATAGCACTTCTGGCCAGAATACATTAAATAGATTGAATTATTTACAAACCTAATTATTTACATAGGTAAAGTAGATTAAAATTAATAATATATATATAAACACACACACACACAAACACATACATACATACATACACAAATCACAAAGTAATAATCATAATAATAGTAATGTATGATAGTAAGTACGATAGAATGAGAAAATAAAAACAACTTATTTAAAAACAACAGCAAAATAAAGTAAGCATTTAGTCATTATAATGATTAAATTCGATCATCAAATATCAGATTTAAGATCAACAAGCGTCTGTGAGAGATAATAGATGCTGGAAAAAGGTATATTTAAATGCGGACAAGGAAGAAGCACGATGTATATTAGAAGGAATGGAATTCCAGAATTCCCTGGAACGGGCAAGAAAGGATCGATCAAAGGCTTTAGTTCTGTGGGATGGGATATAAAGGTCGGAGCTGCGCGATCTTGTTGCAAGCAAGTGGACTGAGGATTTAAATTGATATAATATAAAAACCATCAATATAATGATTTATCATTCACTTTCAGTCACTATTATCGTATACTGTCATCGTATAAATATTCCTCAACCTCTATTCTCTTCAATGCACTTCCTGATATGAACTTATTTACATAAAACTTGTAACGTGCTAATTTGAAGGTATAAATAAGGTATTAGGATTTTTGTATTAAACCTTGTATTTTTTTATACTGGAGTAATCTGGTATTTAATCGAGAAATGAAAGCGTAGTAAAAACTGCGAAGAGTAGAAAATCCAGCGGAGGAGATACTGACGGCAGCGGAGGAGATACTGACGGCCAGCGGAGGAGATACTGACGGCCAGCGGAGGAGATACTGACGGCCAGCGGAGGAGATACTGACGGCCAGCGGAGGTTTCTCCAACTCCTAGTGGCCCAAGCCCACTTTCACTATGCCCTTCATATCTTTCTCATTTCAAACTTATTGCAGCCCTTTATGCACCGCATAAAAAAAATATTGCCATGATCGGTTATGATTTCTCATAATTTAAAAATATTGAGGTATGGTGTCAGAATTGGAGAATTAAAAGCATAAGAATCTATTGCAATAAATTCCAACAAAGTACCTTTACCCTTAGTCAAAAACTTATGACATTCTGTCCTATAGTGTCCTTTAATGATATTCCGCTTGTCCCAGTTTAATAGATCCTATATTTAGGACTCCTGATTGACAAACGTCTACATGGAATCCGAATACAAGACTGAAAAGATAAGAAACTGCTAGCCGATTTCGGTTATTTCAATATTTACTTGACAGACGCTCTAACCTTTCATTAAACTACAAAATACTCATTTACATGATAATCATAAGACCTATCTGGTCCTACGAAGTAGAGCTTTGGGGCTCTACTAAACAATCGAACTCTTTCCGTATCCAATCCTTACAATCCAAAATCCTTCGCAAATTCCTTAACGCTCCTAACATTGTCCAAAATAAAATCACCCACAATGATCTGAATGTTCAATATGTTTCTAATTCGGCCCGTACCAGGTATCACTCCTTCCATGAAAAACTACACTCCCACTCTAATTGATTAGTTACAATCCTAGCTTCCTCTTCAATTCCTGATTGTCCTCCGAGGCGTCTGAAAAGAAGATGGCCTCGAGAGCTTCTTGTTTAGACTCACTACTAAAAAGTGCTGCCAATGGCCAAAATTTCAATAAAGATATATTAAAAAAAAATATTAATCATAACCATTAACCTTTATGCGAAAGCATTATCAGCAGGCGAATTTTCGTTTGCGATACTTAGAAAAATATTATAATTAACCTAAGATATAGAAAACAAATCGTGGGCCCATATCCGAAAATTGAGACGTTGATTTCCAAATAGTATCGATATTAACAAGAAACGCGAAATTAATCATTTATTTATTATTGGACCAATTTGCTTGATTATTTTTTATTAAAATCTAATGTCGATTTTTTACTGTGTTAACAATTGATTAATTTCACTTACCTATATAAGGGAAAGTATTGCTATCGTGAAAAATTTTGAATTCCAATTTTCAACAGAAATACACATTTTAGGGTTCCCTGAATTCAGATAACCAAGTCCCGCGAAAAGGTCTGTGTGTGGTAAGTCTAGCACAAAAACGAAAAGTTTTACGAAACCGAAATTTTATATTTAATACAACCATCCGCCCGAGATGTTACAGCAACTTTTTAATCAAAAACGGAAGAGCCACTTTTTACCGTGCATTTTGCAGCTTTTTACTAATTTCTGGAATAATTTTGATAAAACTCGCTATATCGATGTTGGGCTTTATATCATACAGGCTTTATTCTAATTGAAATCGTCTGACAAGGCTTAAACGCCGATATTTTAAATTCTTTTCCTCTAAAGTTCCTTCGACTTTGTAGATTCAAAAACATCAACCATATCGTCTTTTTAACATTGGTAAAAAAACTGGTAAATATTTAAGTTGAACGGATTCGATATAATTTTTGTGTTTTTGAACATAAGAACAGTAATACAGATGTATAATATATCGTTTTAAAGCTGAAGAGTTTAGCAAAATAATTATCTTATAAGCACATAGAACTAACTAATTGTTGCAGATATTATGACAGGTTATTTAATAAAACACCTGTTTCTATCGAAACTCAATGTAATTAATTTCTTAACCATTTTTTCAAATCTAACTGTGTTTATAAATTCTTAAATTGATTTTATCTACGGAGGTAAGATAAAGTTATGTATTGTGCACACCAGATTTTATCTTCCAAATTATTGCACTTTTCTCATGAATTTTTAAAAACATAATTTGCACATTATACTTTTTGGAATGAAACGTGGATATAGTACTTTTTTTGAAAGTATTAAAAGGGGTATAGCGATATAAAGTGCGATAGCAGTCACTATAACCTTCCTCACACACTATTACTAATAACTAACGTATTTATAATGTTAATTACTAAGTTATGTATATTTCCTTATTCTCCCTAAGAGAAATATATTTCTTTACTGGCTAATAACGTTTTACATTCGGTTTTCTATTTTTCATAAAGAAAGCGAATATTCCAAGGACCTTTTACTTATTTATGGCACTATAACAAACAAATATTTAATTATGAAGCCTGATTTTAACTTTTATTTACTATTTCTGTGAATTTAGCAAATGTATTTATATTATTAACAACGTGTAAATAATATTTAACTATAGAGACTGATAAATAAATAAATTTTAAGCTTTTATTTTAGTCTTTACTTTTTCAAAAAAAAAAAAATATTCGGTTAAATCAGGCACGGTTTTTCTTCTCATTATTTAGCAAGGTCAGGGAATACTGATTCTTACCATTTTCTGAATCAAATACCAATATTTTATTAAAATATGAGTTTCTGGAAATTTTCAGACGAAATTTAAGTGACTGAAAGAAGAAATGCTATGAAAAAACTTAATTTAATTGAGAACCTACGAGAACCAATGTTTCACGACTAAGTTGTTTATCCCTTGAGCGTGAAAGTTATAAGTTATAAGTTGAAGTTTATAAATGAGTTAAAGTTTAGCTTTAACCTGCATTTTAATGATTATTAACGTTTTGGTTTTGTAGTATTTCAAATCCATAGCCTTAAGCATAACAGGCTTTTATGTTCAAGGTAGCGGGTCCAAGAGATTTTTTGAAAGGATTAAAAAGTACTAGGTTATGCCGTCCTTTGGAAGGGACGTAAAATAGAGGTCTCCAGCCTGTACGATTTTAGGTAGCTGTTAAAGATCTCTATGCTGATTGAATCTGGATAGGCATAATTTTGGACATTCATTGTATCATCGTCCAATAAGCTCCATCAGCATGAAGTGATGTTAACTGAATAAACAGACAAAAGCCTCAAGCCTCAGATTTTAGAGTTTATTATAAAACAGTCATTTAGATGCCTAAGTATAATTTTTTTTTTATATAGTAAACTAAGGTTTTTAAGTAACTGCATTTAACCAGTTGATTTATCAGGTGTTGTATTTATCAGAATCCTCTTAAGTATGACTTTCCCTTTTTTCCTCCCTCCCAATCATTTGAAGTCTCGAAACATGAAATTTGATATCATACTTTACAATAAACAGTAAAACAGTAAACGGTTTTTTCAGATGCTAGCTAAAATTAGAAAAACAAATTTCAACTTAAAAAATCAGGATTTTGTTCATACGATATGACTGATTGTTTTCGAAAGTCAGAAAGTAAAACATTAAAATACAAATAAATTGCCAAAATTAAAATAATAAATATAATAAAAAACCTTACGATAATTACGAATTTTGTAAAATACATTCTCCACTAGATTAACAATCAATGAGTTAATCATTCAATTTAAACTGGTATTAGGACATGCAAATTTGATCCTATCGATCTTTTTGACCGTTTTAACAAAACCATGGTAATATAGGTTATATAAATTTGTATATTTTTTCTATGTATAAAATCTCTTATGACATCCATATTTTGTAAAAATCATAAATCATAAAACACACTTGCAACCTGCCATTCGTTTCTGATTTTCTATCTGGGTTCAACAGTCACTGAAATCTTATATAAATCGGATATTTTTAACTTGTTTCTAACAAATAATACAAAGAATATTATAAATAAGAATAATTATAATTATTTTAAAATACAATAAAAGTGTCTCTGTTTCAACTGATAATTAGAAACCTTTAAAAATAATCTCCCTTTTTATTTTGTTATTTATTATTATTATTATTTAAATCAAATTAAAAATAAAACAGTATTTTTTCTTATGTCTATTAGTTTAAATTCAATACCTTGTTTTCAACTGATTAATAAATTATTAAAAGTTTACGTATAAAACAACAGGGTATTGATTTAATAACATGAAATTGTTATAATATATTTTTTTGATATTTGTCTTTGAAGATAATTAAATGGATTGAACTTAATTAATACCCAGTATAAAAACATATCAATAAGATAAATAAACCTACAGATTTAAAACAATATGAATTTAAAATGAAATTAATATATGTCTAGTAAAATAGACAGATATTAATTTGCCAATAATTCAATAGATTAAAAAAAAATTAATTTGTTTAGGTACTAAGCAAATTATATAGTTTCGTAAATAATTTCTTCAATACTCTATTCATAGAATGACGTATAATAATAATAATAATAACACGCATTTCCCACCTTTAACCGGGACTTTATTTCTTCCTGGATTTCATTTTTTCTTGTTATCATTGAACCTAAATATTTGAATTTCTCTACGTGTTCAAAAGTATGCCCTGAAATATTAATTTCATCAAGATCGCCACCATTTCTGCTACTAATCATATATTTCGTCTTATTGGTATTTAATTCAAGACCTATTTGTTTACCGGTTTTAATTAACACACTTATATTTAGTTGTATGGTTTCCGTGTCTTCACCTAGCAGTACCAGATCATCGGCATACCCCAAAACCGGAATCTTGTCACCCATATTTTACCCTTTCTCGGTACACATCACCTTTTCTATGACATATTCTAAAGCTATATTAAACAAAACAGGTGAAAGGGAGTCACAGAATGACCTATATGGTAATATATTTATTTGGTAACTAATTAAAATTCTTTACAATTATAGATAAATTGGGAAACTAGTAAAATCTTGAAAAATGTTGATATAATCCCTCCAATAGTTGATATAATAGTGTCATGATTTGAATAAATCTATATTATGTATGATTTGTACTTTTAACAATTTATTATTAACATTCATGCCCTGGGTCTAGTCAAATTAAAATTATTCACACTAGTATTATTATAAAATGATATAGGTCATTAATAAAAAAATTAATTAAATTACTAGCCGCTTTAAGATACATCATAAGGTCCGACCCGACCATTAGGATATTAAGCAAAATATTTTTTTTTTAATTTCTAGAGTTATTCAAAATAATTATCAATGTTCAGTAAATTTTAATATGTCTGCTGCTTAAAAAATATTATCCGATAAAACTAATAAGTATATCGATTTTAAATTCAAATAATGATAGAAGGGAACTTCTCCTGTGCTACCGACACCGGACGTATTCAAACTCAATCAATATAGTACTAGCTCATTCATTGATTAACTCTGGTTAAGATAATAAAGCAGCCTTTGACTATGCCTGGTGGCCATTAACAAACATCCACTTAAAAGGAACAATCCCACAAAGTTCGTACAAACTTGGATATAAGTCTGTTTTACGAACTTCGAATGAACGTTAAGTCCGCGAATATTTTCCTGTATAACATAAGAAAAGGACATTTTATCCAGTCTATAACACTAAACACCAGCTAGGACATTAGGAGACAATAATATTAATTGTAGATTGATATTTCGTTGCACAATAGAATTAAATGTTTTGTTTCAGCATGAGTATACGATTTTTGATAAATACAAACTATACACATGGAAGAGATTTATACGAAATAAAAATATTACCAAAAGGATTACCATAAGTTTTGCATTGAAAGGTAAAATATATACATACAATAATATTTCGAAAGATTCTCATAATTTACAAATAGTATTTACGAAAAGGAAAACTGCTTTATGTATTAAATAATTACAATTTGGAACTAAGTGCTTTATGTCATTAATTCTCATTGGTTACTTATTATTTAATTATTTATTTCAAGTTTAACATAGTTTTTTTCACCTATTCACGATTTTCTTTAATAAAATATATCATTATTGTTATTGTAATGTTATTGTGATAATTACAAGAATATTTTAATTGTGGCTGCGAAGTTATTTAAAGTCATTTTGTGATATGTAAGAAGTGGTCGAAAATGATACAGCTGGGCGGTCAGGTTAGCTGCGGAGTATTGGAAAGTAGGTTGACTTAATGGCCTGCAAATATCCCACCATCTTTCGTATACAAAATTGATTTCATTTATTACTATTTATTTTTTTTCAAATAAAGGCTTAGAATTTTAAAATAAAGCTAGTTTGAAATGGTATTAGTTTTAAGTTGATTATACATATATTGAGTTTAAAGAAGAAGGATCAGGAAGGCAGGGAAGAGAGAGCGGCGAAGGAAAGCAGTGCAGCCAACAGCGGCCCTAGAAATATCCCCGCTCTCTGACTCAGGCACGTGGTATGCCTGCTCTTTCACAACGTCCTCGAGCAACAGACCCGGACGCCTATTGCACCATTGCTCCTAGTTTGAGCAAAAATTCCCCTCTCTCTGTACATATCAATCTTATGCCAAAGGTCATCAAATCAATAATCGAGCAGATTGAATATTTCCAATAAAGTATTTTAAAAATCTTTTGTACAGAAAACCTTCATAAAATATTTTAATTATTTAAATATTGAATAACATATAAATACATCTAATTCTATTATGTGCCACTTTTCTTAAACGTTATATTTGTTTTTTTATCACTACATGCTTTTAATATTTCTTAATTACTGTTATGAAACATAAAATATAGATATTTATTAATTAGAAAATATTTTTTAGGCAGTCAAAAATATACGGCATCAAAATGTTCTAATTAGGTTAAAATACACTTTTTAAACAAAAATCATATCTATGTGACTCAATCAATAATCAGTTAAATTGGACGTAGTCTCAAGAAACGACACTAGGTGCCACTAGTGTCTGTACCGCTTTACAGCTTGTGAGTTGAATAATTTTAAAAGCCTAATCCTTTTGTGTTTATTATATTTTAAATTATTAGATACCATATCAAAATTTAAAAAACACAGACTGTGATTGATTGTTGAACAAAAAATAAATCAGATCTCCATCTGATGACAATTGCTCCTCATTTTTTTCATTTATTTGTTTCGCTTTCACCTTGTCTGATTCCGGAACTCGACTTACTTTTGGACTGTTTCAATCCTAAATAAAACCTATGCCTTTTTATATAATTAAAATCAATTCTCTTAATAAAAAAATATATTAAACTATTTCATTTGGTAGTTTTTTCTTTTGATCAATGCAGACATTTGCTTGTGATTAAAAATAATTTTTAACAAAACAATTATAACATATATATGTATATATATATATATATATATATATATATATATATATATATATATATATATATATATATATAAAAATACAGACGATCGCTTCTAATTAAAAAGAGGTTTTAAATTTAAAAAAAAATAAAACAATAATAGTATTTTTTCTCTTGATCAATTGAGATTACAAATCTATAATTACAGACATTCTCTCTTTAAAATTATGTATTCATTGAAAACTCTGATTTTGAGAAAGAAAAGAAACAATAGAAGCTTAATTAAATATATAAACATATTTTTATAATTAATTTGTTTTTCTAACTGATCTGGAAATAATTAAAAATTTTAAATACAATCGAATCAACATTACAATAATTATTCATGTAACTACAACTTCAGAATTTCCATTTCCTGTTTACAAGAAAGGATGTAGTGAATAGGTATAAAAATTAAAGGATGGAAAATTGTCATCCATTTTATTAGCAGTTTTCTGATATATGAAAAGAAAAAAAATCGAAATTAATCCTGATTTATTAAGTTCAATGAATAATCAATAAAGTTTAACAGTAATTTTGTATTAATATAAAATATCAGATAGTATGAGTTAAAAACTATAAAACTTAGGCCGTTAATCTTATGTTTAATTAAGATACTTCGACTTAACAAAACAGTTTTTTAAAAACTAAAATATTGTTTTATGTCTTATTACCAGTTTTTAAATAATACTGTTAAATGAAAATTTATTTTTTTCATTACTTTTAAATTAACATGTTAGAATTTAATATTAGACATTATTTGCTTATTAGCTAAATACCCAATAAATCATTATTAATAAAAGTATTGAATAAATTGATAAACATAGTGAAAATGATGTTAATGATGTATTTAAAAAAATAAATGATTCTAGAACTGATTACAATAATTATAAAAAATGTAATACATTATTTCAGATCATCTTCATGAAAAGGGTTATTGATAATTTATCCTGGAGATTTTAGCCATAAAAAAGCTGTTGTTAGAATACATTTTATGGTCTGTCACCAGCTTCTTATAAAGTCAATTTATGATATAAACCTTGTATTTTAAAACAGAAACCTGTTAAAATTATTGTTTCATCTTCATAAATATCATCATTGTTATACACACTATAGCATAATTATTTTAATTTCCACAATAGGTATTTTATGGGTGACATTTGAATATAAAATGTATTTAAACCTTATAACAACTTTAATATTAAGGGATTTATTTAAGGATATTGAACCTCCGAAAAATGTTCAATATTCATTTTAAAAAACAAATATACATCATCTATAAATCAAGAAAAATTAAAATAATATTTTATACATATTTTTTTTATATATATATTTTTTTTGTTTAAGTTAAGCAGCATCTTAATGGATTGAGTTACATAAAATGAAATATTAAACAGTAACGGTAAGTAAATTATAAATTCATTTGCAATCTTAATTTTTGAAGTCTGTAGACTATTTGATTTTAATTCTAAATACTGATATTTTATGAAAGAAGCAAATTATGTACTCATGTTAATGAATAAGTGAATATGATTAAAATATTATTTTAGTTTAATAAAAGAAATAAATCAATAATAATCAAAACAAAGTATAAAATGCTACATTAAAAAAAAAAGTGTATTTTTTTATTGTGAAAAAAAGTGTAATAGTGTTACACAATTTTAAAAACTTGAAGTAATTGTTATTTGGTTTTTTTTTTTTTTTTTTTAAGTTTTATATGTTAAAATTAATAAAGGAAAAATAATAATAATAAGTAACAAATTGAACTAGGGATGTTTTTCAATGAGTTGATCTTTTGCAGAGTTTTTTAAGTTCATTTTTTTTAATTACAAAGAAGTTTAAGGATTGGCTTTAGATAAATATAGAAGTTCCAAAAAAAAAAAAAAATGTTTAACAGATAGGTTTAAAAATATATTTTAAATTTTTCTAGAGAATACTTCTTGAAAATAACTTATATTCATAAAGTATTTTATCAATTATTTCATTTGTATATTATAATATTATTATATTTGTATTATTATATTATATAATTATATTAAAACTTTGAATATAAAATTTGATTTTATTAATGGATTTGTAGTGCTAATGTGCATTTTGTACACTAAGAGTAATAATTAGAAGTAAGACATAAACACAATTAAATAATCAATTTGATTCAGAACCTTTTAATAGTAAAAATATACACAATCTAGTTAACTATAAACATTAAGCTTGAAAAATGAATTGCATCCTATTCTCTATTCTAACAAAAAAAGCAAACCTCACAGAAGTAATTAATATATTAAACGCAATATCAAATATTCCTGAAACATAATTATTAAGGATTTATGTCTACAATGTAAAAAAATAATAATAATAATAAAAAATAAAAAAAAAGTAATTTTTACTAATCAATGAAAACATTATACAATATCAGCTTTAAAGACATGAAGTGTATATCTTTAATATCACAATTATAATATTAATGTTAAAGCAACCATATTTTTTTTGTAAAATAAATAAAATACTCTCCATCATTTAAGGTCTTAAATATCCATATTATAATGTTTATTATATATATATATATATATATATATTATATATATATATATATATATCTATATATTAATAGGTTGATCAAATTAAATAACTAACATTAAACGTTAGTCAGGATTTATTTCAACATTTGTAAAGTTTTTACTGCACATTTATGAAATAAATAAATGACTTATATATTGGTTATATTATTATATAATTTGATTACATTATGTTCTATACCCCAATTAATTAACCAATGAAAGTAATTATTGAATTTGAACATTTGTGTTAAAAAAATGTGAAAAGCAATAATAAAAAAAGAAAGAAAAGAAACTGAATCAAATGAAAAAATAAATAAATAGAATAAAATAAACATAATAAAAAAAGAAACCAACATAACTATGTTTTGTCTGTGTTGTTAAAGTATATATTTTTAATGAATTTAAGTAAGTGTTTCTTGAATTTAGAAAGAAAACATTGTTCTGTCTCAGGATTGAATTATGTTTCAATTAGTTTTCATTAATATGGGCTAGTGTATATTTGTTATATTATTATTTATTTGATTACACCATGTTCTATGCCTTAATTAATTAACCAATGAAAGTAGTTATTGCATTTGAACAATCGAGTACAAAATAATGTAAAAAGTAATAATAAAACAATACAGAAACTGAATCAAAAAAGAAAAAAAATATATAAAAAAATAAACATAATAATAAAAAAAGAGGCCAACATAACATAGTGCACACATATACAGCAATCTAATAAATCCTGTAATTTTTCTAATCAACGAAAAAACATGTGTTTTAATATATAATAATTACTTATTTAATTGCTAATTTTTTGATAATGAAATCTTGAAGATGAAGGAGTATTCTGTAACGCTGGTATTAAAATAACATGAAAAAGATTGGGATCTAATATTGATAAAAAAATTATTTTTTAAGTAAGGTTAGTTTTAAAGGCAATCAAAAAATAAAGAGTCCATAAATACATAAGTATATGGACAGTTAGGGACATAAACAACAATTGATTTATATTTGTGAATGATACTGTAGGGGTACAAGATGCTGAGATTGATTTGTTGATAATATTCCATATTGAGTTGAGTAAAGAAAGATGTTGAAAGTTGAGCTGACGTGGATGGTAGGAGTGGGAGGAACTGGTTTTATAAGGACTTTTGTATCGTCAGCTGCCCTCCGCTCATCCGCTTCTATGTCACATTTAGAAAAATGTTGCCCTCTCTTCAATATTTATACCATAAAAATCAAAAATAATAATAATAACGATGATCAGAACATAAAAATGACCACCATCAAAAGGATACTGACGATTAATCATTATATAATTATTTAGAAAACACATAACGGAACTTTCGAACACAAAGGATTGATCAATAATTTATTTCGTGTATAAATGACAAATAACGAAGCACTAAAGTATTTAATTATTTAACAACAATATTTATTACCTTCATATATTATTTAATTTGTAATTATAATAAATTAATTGATTATTATCAATTAGTATCGGTAATGAAACATTAATTTTTAATGTTAAAAAATTGTGTAAAACTAGATGTTTCCATATAATCATTAAAAAATTAATAGTAAATAAATTTTTAAAAAAACTTAAAATGGTTGATCCACGTTACTTAAATGTCTGGCTTAAATCATGGATGACATTAAAAATTTCATTTGAATTATAGAATATATAAAATATAGTATCATTAATTTTTTTTTATAAATTAAGGTTGTTAATGATTATTTTTTACTCATTAAATCTAAAGGCTTTATCCTAAACATACGTACAAATAAAAAATATCGTGAACAAAAAAATTATATTTTATCCTCCTAATTTGATTCGGATCATCATAATTCATATAAATTAAAAAAATATAAAACAACAAAAAGAACACCAACTCATCATGTTGATGAAAAACGCTTGATATATTTATGTTTCCAAAAATGTATCACTTCTAAATATTTAATTGGTTTTAGGTATTAATCTATTAGTCAAATTATTAAAAAAAAAGTTGAATAAATATATCGTTTTAGGACAAATTTAGTATTGTTGGGTATTTTCCAATATATATATATATATATATATATATATATATATATATATATATATTATATATTACGTATTTTTTATTTTTATTTATTTTTTTTAATTTTGTCAAATTCGATTCAAAATTTATATTATGTTGAATGAACCCATGAAGACTTAATAAATTCCAGGGGGAAAAATAATATAGATAAATGAAAAAATAAAATAGATAGATATATTATATCAAAGATATATAAAATAACTAAAAATGGAAAGAACCGAAAGCATATCAAGTAAAACAGATTTGATCTCGATTTTAATGGGGAATTAGAGGACAAATCTAGTTCAAAACAATACGTATTTTTAAATTAAAATATTTTGTTGTAAAAATTAATTTTATGCATTCTTCTGATGAAGGCAGCAAAAAAAAATACTTTAAAAGGTGCACGGTTTTCTTGTTTAGCTACACTCTCGTGTCTGGAATCTGGGCTGATCTGATTTGAACATTCTGTCCATCTTTCTCACTTATTTAACTATTTAAGAAACCCTAATTTCATCTTTAAAAAATCTTCCTCATCATATCATATTATTTTCTAGTACTCATTTGACTTTTTAGATAATATGTTATCCTGTAATTTATAATATTAATAAAACCCATCATTTTGCCTCACGAATCGAGTACTTTTAATCTTTTTAAAATTAACTGTTATATTTGACAGAATTCTCGTAATTGTTAAAAATGAAATACATTTTCTTCGGAAGCATTATACTCATGCCAAACTAAATGTGTTGTAACCTTCGGGTGAGAAAACAGAATAGATTATTTGAATACTACCTTGAACGAGGTCATGAAAAGTTGAGAGTATAACCAAGGTATTATAACTTTTATTTCAATTAGAGTTTCTTTTGTGTATACATCTTATATTTTATTATAAGTATATATATATATATATATATATATATATATATATATATATATATATATATGTATATAAGGGCGTGTTTATAATAATTTATTTATAAAAAAGAAAAAAATCTAGAATAACTAGAGCCTTAACTAAGAGGTAGGTTGATTTTGTTGACCAACAGTTATAAAACGTGATATGGTCAGTACTCACACTCAAACGCCGAGTTCTGCTACAATGGTGTCTAAGGTCAAATACCCACCCATCTCACTTTTATAGGGGTTATGTTTGTCCTTAGAAGATCTGTCGACCGATAGTCAATGCACCACTGATTAAGAAAAAAAAATGTTTCAGCCATGACAAAAGAATAGGCTCGTCAATTATTCGTCTGTAATCAATTAAAAAATATATATTTTTTTACGTAAAATAAAGGGTCTATTTTGATATCTCAATCTTCCACATTTAAAATGTGAAGGGTCATGTCCTACAGGTTGTGAAAGTGCGGCGCACTTGACAAGGATTTGATCTTGTAAAGATCATTCGATACTTCAACAGGTATCAGCCAATATGTCGGAGAGATTATAAAATATATAAAACAATATAATAAAATTTCAGTATTAAAAAATATTTTTAATAGAAATGAAAATTTTAAAACTCTGTTACCTAGTAAAATAATATTTTAGGGATTTTATGAAACTTGTTAAATGAGGGATCTATTTAAGCTTTGACGGATTGATCTAGATTCTGGTTTAATTTGACGATTTAGGTATTATTAAATAGAATGATATAAAAAAATTGGTAACTTATCACAATTCGTAAGATAAATGATTGGTTTGTAATAGTATAAGGAATTTGGTTTGATTTAATATTGTTTTTATAATGTCAGCAGTGTAGCCAATATAAATTAGCGAAAATCAATTTTGCAAATGAATATTTAATTGTAAATAATTATGATAATTATCAATAACTTCTAAGTAATGATTGGTTTTCATCAAGTGTAAAATAAACTGTAAATCTTGGCATTTTGTGTAAAGTTATTAAACAACGAGGACAAAATAGATTGGTATGGGGCATGGAGGGGGGAGGTCTGATAATTCCAGTGATGGCGGAGGGGATCGATCGCGGCAGTGGTGGCATCTAGCGGGCGTAGGGTGAAGGTCTATTGACCTTGCCTGGTCACGTGACCCGGGCCGGCCTTGGTCAGGGGAATGCCTCGGCTCCTCCGTTCTCTGTCTTTGTCTGTCTGTCCCATTAAATATAAACAATCAAAAAGAAAACCTTTATAGATTGTATTTACTTTTATCCAAAATCATAAAATCAACGGTGAATCGCTCAAGAATTATGATATAATGGAAGTGAATTTAAAATGAACATTTTAATCAATAAATTATTAAAATTAAAATTGTAGCTATTTTACTTTTTTCATCTGCACTTTTAAAATAAAATAAACTTTAAAATTCGATTTAAAAAAAAAAAAAATCCTTACTTAGACAACGATGTCCACATTTCATAAGCAGGTTAAAAAAAAAAAAATTTAGCACCATTTTCATTCCTGAAAATATTAAATAATTAAAATGTTATTAATTTATACACTTAATGTATATTTTACAAAGAGTAAGGACATGGCGATGACGCATCGGGCGGGAGTGTTAGTTCAGAAGCCGGGTTTTCAATTCAAACTAAACGGCGCGCTTCACAATGATAGTTTCAGATTCGATGTTGTCACACGAATGGAGAAGGAGACGGGAAAATGTGTGATTATTTAAAAAAGATAAAGCGTATAATAAGATTAAAAATTACTTTTAAAAATCTAATTTATACTTAAATTTAAAAACTAGACGGTTCTTGCACACACCAAAAATAACAAAAAAAAAACAGTTCTACATAGATTATAAAAATCTAGAAGAATTAAATATTATTTTTAATGTAAGTAAATAAAAAAGTTATACAAAAATAGGGTTATTATATATTTATTATAAATAGGTTCATATAGAAGTACATCAAGAAAATGACTCATCGTTCACTATCAGCGTTTACTTGCCTATCTCTATCTTCATATATAGCTTGTCACTTATTTTAAACTTATCAGATTAAATAATCTAAATAT
Organism: Piezodorus guildinii; assembly: GCA_023052935.1. Classification (NCBI taxonomy): domain Eukaryota; kingdom Metazoa; phylum Arthropoda; class Insecta; order Hemiptera; family Pentatomidae; genus Piezodorus; species Piezodorus guildinii. The sequence goes on from CM041292.1 coordinate 159,988,751, forward strand.
CTATTTAATCAAAAAAAAAAAAAAAAAAAAAAAAATGAAAGCTGTGTGTAAAATAATTGTGTAATCGATCAGTTATATATGTTATATTTTTTGTGAGAGAAGTTGGTTCAGGGTGCAGTCAATATAACACACAATTAGGCGTAAACTAAATTTAATGGTGCCGACGTTTCGGCTTAAATTATGGGCCTTCTTCAGGGCTATAAGAAAAAAAAGTACTTCATGTTATATTTTTTGATTTATTTAATTTAAAAAAAAGACCATTGATGTTAAAATGCCAGTGTATTTCTGTACGTACAATCTCTCAGGTTCAAATTCCTTTCAAAACTCCTTAAAATCACATATTTATCTACATAACTTCCGATAGCTTACTTAAATATTAGCAAGGTTACTTAAATCTAGGATTTTTTTTTTATTATGTAGAAGTAAAGAATTTTTCGTAATTTTTACATTGACAAAAATTGTTTATTAATGTTATTAAATAACACAGCAATGTGATTTCTAATTTACTAATACTTTATTTAATATATGAATATATCTGATGTTTAGACTATTATGAATGCTACGTTTTGTTTATGGCCTTCTTTCATTCATTGAAAAAAAAAAAAAACTTGTACCACAACAACCTATGAAGTGTCTTTTGGGTTCAGTACATATAGAGATCCGTACTGTTTCTAGGCCCATGGACGTGCAATGAGGTGAATCGGCCGAGATCACGCTCAGTCGCCAGGTTTTTTCCCCATTTTGGGTACCCACATTATAGAGGCTGGGTCTGCCCCAGGAGGGTCTCAATACAGGATCGCCCCCCGGCTGAAATAAGAGAATAAGTAATATTTCGTCATAACCGGGATTCGAACCCAGGACCCGGAGAACAGTAGACTAGCGCTCTAACCACTAGACCGCGCCGCTCCTCAAAAAAAACAAAAAAAAAACTAAATAAATAAATAAAATAAAATAAATATATAAAAAAGTAGTATATAAACTGCAGTTTTAATATAATGTAATAAAAGTTTTCAAAAATTGAGCCGTTGATTTCCAAAAGGTACTATATCCATTTTAGGAAATTTTACAGGAAGCGCGAAAATCTCTCATTACTCTATTATTAAACCAGCTAATTTGATTCTTTTCGCATTAAAATCTAGAATTGTTTCTTTACTATATTAATAAAACCATATTAAGGTTATGAAATGAAGTGTTCTGGTATGATTTAGAATGAAAATAAATGTGTAATTAGTATCTTAAGAAATTAATAGCATTTCTAAATCACGTTATTAAAGGACATGAGTGTCCATTAGATAAAATCAAATTTAAGATTAAGATAAAACTAAATTATGAGAATATAAATATGTAAAAATATCAATTTCGTTAAAAATGTCCTTTAGTACCTTTTGGAAATCAACGTCTCAATTTATAGTCATAGATTGATAAAAATTAATATCTACGATTTTATACTACTACTATAATTAAAAAGAGTTTTGTTTATTTTTCTAATGATCTAATAAATAGTTCATGATGTAGACTTACATTAAATTTATTTTATTTTAAAAAGTAAAGCTGAAACCAACATTAAAATTTTAGTATTTTCTCAATTTCCTTAATCAATTATCATTACGGTTTCGATCACATTTTTTTACTTTTGTACGGTTTTCTTTTGACAATTTAATCTTTTATTATCGCCTTAAATATATTAATATTAAAATTTTGTATATTCCTTTACTCATAGCAGAAGAATTGACAAAATCCTGAATATTATAAACTATAAACAAAATTAAAATCTGTTATAAATTAACAAAATGGTATAATCTCACAATTATAGTGCATTAAATAATAATTATTAACTTAATCTAGTCTTATTTTAAGCTAATTCGCACTGAAACAGTTACACCAAGAACCTACAGCCTCCAAGTGGTTTCGCTGGAAGTTTCCTTTTCTGGCGGTCATCAGTAAGAGTTTCTGAATCGCAAGAAATTTATTTTCGTCATTTATAAGACATAATAGACTAGTTAAAACAAAAACTAATAGTGCGTTCAATGGGCTAGGAAATCGGATGCAATTTTTCACTTCATGCACAATGTAGTATGGCACAAAGATATTTAAAAAAATATATCTAGATGTAATTTCTCAACCATGCATCTCCCTCATGGACCAAGAGATTTGTGTCCGTCTGTGGCAGAATGATTATCTATTCTATTATATCAGCTGTGGCTCACCTAGCCTCTATAAAGTGGGTATAAAAGTTGGAAGTAACATGTTTTAAACTGGAGGGCCCTTATAGGTTGTCGTGGTACAGATTGTTTTTTTATTTTTTTGTTACTATCTTGTTAATCACTCAAAACATCTTTATTGAAAAACAAGTAGTGAAGTTTTAAGAGCTTTCATATCACGTAACAGGGAAAAAAAACAAGAACAGAAACCTACCCCTCCCGCCACCCCAACGAAGAAGGGAGGGTTGGGAACTCATAAAATATGAAAAGGGTAGTGGGGGAAGTAAATAGGACGTTTAAGGGACAAATACGTATTTTCAAAGAGGCCTAAAAAATATATATTGTGTCTTAGTTTTATCAACGATTTGTACATTTGTTTAGTATTAATTAGTAGTAATTTATCATGCTTGGCCGAAATATCTAATTATTACTTTCACTTACCTATATGTGAAATATATAGTAAGGGAAAGTATTGCGATCGTGAAAATTTTCCATTTCCAGTTTTAAACGGAAATACAAGTTTTAGGGTCCCCTGAGTCCAATTAACCAAGTATAAAAAAATGTCTGTGTGGTAACTCCCGGGCGAAAACGAATAGTCCTATAAAACTGAAATTTCATATTTAAGGCAATTATACGCCCGAAATGTTACACGAATATTTTTCATCAATATCAGCTAACCGGAAGATCTACTTTATACTGCTACGGTCAAGACAATGACGGGTGGACCACGCCTGGAGGGGCCTAGATGAGGCTAGAGGCTTCTGGACCTGGACAGTCCTCGAAGTGCCTGGAAAGGCCCACCGCCTTACCTGCGCCCGGGTCTAGAAGATTCGGCGGTGGTACAAATAGCGGTCCCCTGAGCCTGGGTGGGTCAGTCCTAATCCGGCTCAACAAGCATCTGTGATGTTTCAGTGAACAGTGACAGTGAACCGTTCGTGACAGTGTGACAGTGTAGTGAAACTGTGTGTCAGTATTGTGATAACCGGTCGGTGGGAAATTAGAAGACTGTAGTTTATATATAACTTATAGTTGTAAGTTTTAGAATAAATCTAGCATATTGTATAAATTTACGTAAGTAGTTTATTTGTTAGGAATACCTGATTTTATATGTCGACTGTTTAGTAGTTAAGCTAGTAATTCCATTATTATTGTTAATATAGTGGTTAGTAATCCCTTTGTATTTGTGTTTTCTGTATTTAATAAACATTTGTAATTTGTAAACTGGAGTAGTTCATTTCGCACACCCCGTAGCCCGTAACAATTTGGTGTCAGAAGTGGGATCATTGTAAATGGTTATAATTTTGGTTTTCTTGATTTTGTAATTATTGGGCTACTGTGTGGAAAATGACTTCTCAGAGTGTTAGACTGAATGATTTAAAAGTTGCAGACTTAAGACGGGAGTTAGAAGAACGAGATCTGGATACTTCCGGAACGAAATCAGTACTGCAACAACGCTTGCGCCAATTTTTTGTTGATTCAGGGGAAAATCCAGACGAGATTACGTTTGAAAATGATTTCAGTAAGTTGTCTGCAACTTTTAAAACTGAATTAAGTACTGTTAAAAATGAGTTAGGTAATGTAGAAAAGAAGTTAGGTAATGAATTAAGTACTGTTAAAAATACATTGGAGGCTAAGTTAGGCAATTTAGAAACTAAGTTAATGGAAAGTGTAGATAATAAGTTAGCTGATGTAGAATCTAGATTAGGAGAAAAAGTCGATTCAGTAGAAAATGAACTTAGGGTAAGAATAGAAGCTCTAGAACAACGTATGAGCAGCCCACCGACAATCGACACCGACCAACCCTCACAACACCATTCCCTCCGCCAATGCTGGGATGCCACCAACACACAACACCATCCCATTGTTCGACGGGAAGACGCCGTGGGAGGACTACATGACTCTCTTCGAGACAGCGGCTTCGATCCACGGGTGGTCAAAGGAGACGCAAGCATCAGCGTTGTGCCTAGCCTTGCGTGGAGACGCCTTAGGAGTGCTACAGGGGATGCCCATGTCGGAGCGGTGCAACTACGGTGAGCTGATGAAAAGACTGGAGATGCGTTTCGGCCATCGCCACATGGACCAACTATACCGTTCCCAGTTAAAGAACAGGGTCCAGAAGACCAACGAGACGCTGCAGGAATTTGAAGCAGATATCGCCCGGCTAGTGAGGAATGCCTACCCAACGGTCACCGACGACGTCTACGAGAGCTTGGCTATCGACAAATTCCTGGATGGACTTCGAGACCCGGAAACCCAACAGGCAGTGAAACTCGCACGCCCTAAAACTTTGTGCGATGCATTGTCGCAGGCCATGGAATTCGAGGCTGTCAGGCAGTCAGTCCGTGGACATGCACGAGTTCGAGCGGCAGAAGCGGAGCCTAACGCGGCTCCCACCATCGAGGACATAGTAGCAAAGGTTTTAGAAGCCCTCAGGACCCGCAAAAAGGAGATACGCTGTTGGAGCTGCGGTCAACTTGGACACCCCAGAAGCAAGTGTCCTACCAGGAAGCCGGAAAAAGCCACAGGAAAACTAAGGAGGGTTGATGGGAAGGGGCAACTGTCAACCCGTAGCATCAAAGGCCCCAGGGTCGCCGTGAGAATCGCGACAATAGGGAGCAAGACAAATAGTTTTTATGTGGATGGAATGGTGAACGGGCAGCTGCGGAGTTTTCTGCTGGATACCGGCGCAACCATGACAATACTGAACCCGAAGGCAGTTAACGCTGAGAAGATATCACCTACCACTTGGGCGTTACGGACAGCCACAGGACAGCCAGCCGAGGTCTACGGGGAGACAGTTGCCACTTTCTTCATCGGGGGCCAACGTCTAGAGCACCGCGTTCTCGTGGCGAAAATAGACGAGGAAGTCATCTTCGGCATGGACTTGATGATCAAATACGGGATCAAGCTGGACATGTCGAGAGGTGTGATGACGCTGGGAGACGAAGAGGTCATCCTTCGGCAGGGAAAGGACCTCTATGCACGAGTACTCCTACTAGAAGACACCACTTTACCTGCACGCAGTCAAATTCTGACGCATGGGACGATCAATGGACGACTACCGGAGGGTCAATGTCTTCTACTTGAACCTGGGAAGCACGAGGAGCAGGAAGTCGGACGCGGTGTTCTGGTTGCAAGGTCTCTCATCAAGGTCGGACATACCACCCCAATCCGACTGATGAATCTGAACAGCTTCCCGGTGACACTAAAGAGAGGAACACCAGTCGGAGAATGTACGGCCGCTACCTCAGTAGTCCGACAGCTACAACGCAACCCCACCGAGCAACGAGGACTACCCGAAGAATTAAAAGGATTCGTGGAGGAATCATGCAGAGAACTTTCGCCTGAACAGAGCGAAATCGTGAAGAGATTAATTACCCGATGGCAGGACATTTTCGAGATCAGCTCAGGACCACGGGGTAGAACGAACATCGTCCAGCACAAAATTGACACCGGGGATACAAAGCCCATCCGACAGATCCCGAGGAGGCTGCCGCTAGCTAAACGAAAGGATGCCGAGGAGATTATTAAGGATATGGCGAATGATGGTGTCATCGAGCCCTCGAGTAGCCCATGGATGTCTCCTGTCGTACTGGTGAAAAAGAAAGATGGGACGACAAGATTCTGCGTAGATTACCGTCTTTTGAACAACGCCACGAAGAAGGACAGTTACCCACTCCCAAGGATTGACGACACGCTGGACACACTAGAGGGTTGCAAACTATTTTCTACCTTGGATCTCCGCAGTGGATATTGGCAGGTTGGATTGGCACCGGAAGATAAGGAGAAGACGGCATTTTCAATCGGCACTGGCCTCTGGCAATTTTCGGTAATGCCATTCGGGCTTTGCAATGCACCTGCAACGTTCGAGAGGCTGATGGAAAGCGTCTTAAGAGGCCTTTCTTGGGAGATATGCCTGGTTTACTTGGACGACATCATTGTACTGGGAAAATCCTTCGCTCACCATCTGGAGAATCTGGAGCGGGTCTTCGAACGGCTGCGTGCAGCTAATCTAAAACTGAACCCGAAGAAGTGCAATCTCTTCCGAAGGCAAGTCAACTACCTGGGGCATGTTGTATCAGACAACGGAGTTGCTGTTGACCCAGAGAAGATTACAGCGATCACCAATTGGCCAGCACCTCGAGATAAGCACCAAGTGAGTAGTTTCCTCGGGCTCTGCACCTACTACAGGAGGTACGTGAAAGGATTCGCCAACATCGCAAAACCTCTTACCAGGCTCACTGAGGAAAAACGGACTTTCCTTTGGGATCGCGAGTGTCAGGCTTCATTTGAGGAGTTAAAGAAGAAATTGAGTAGTGCGCCTATTCTAAGCTATCCACGTCCCGAGGGCAAGTTCATTCTTGACACAGATGCCAGCAACACTGCTATTGGAAGCGTCCTTTCCCAACTCCAAGACGGGGAAGAAAAGGTTATTGGGTACTTCAGCAAAGCACTGTCAGCTCCAGAACGCAACTACTGTGTCACAAGGAAAGAGCTTCTGGCAGTGGTTAAGTCCATAGAGCACATTCATAAATACCTGTATGGAAGAAGATTTCTACTGAGAACGGACCACGCAGCTCTAATGTGGCTGCTGCGATTCAAGTCACCGGAGGGACAAGTTGCACGGTGGATCGAGCGCCTTCAGGAATATGACTTCGAATCTGCTCATCGTTCTGGAACGAGTCACCGGAATGCGGATGCGCTCTCAAGGAGACCCTGTGACGGAGAATGCAAGCATTGTTCTCGACAAGAAGAAAAGCAAGCAACAGTGTTGCGGACTACGGTCGTTACCGACGGTTGGCAGGACACACAACTGGCAAAGGAACAGGACGAGGACCCGGACTTGAAACAAATAAGGGAATGGAAGCTATCAGGCCAAAGGAGACCAAGCTGGCAGGATGTTGCTCCAATGTCGAAAAATATAAAAACCTATTGGGCTCAATGGGACTCCATTCTACTGGACAAAGGTCTGCTGAAACGAGCATTGGAGAACACAGAAGGAGATCAGCGGAGACTACAGCTCATCGTACCAAAGATTAAAGTGCCCGAAGTACTGAGGGAATTACATGATGGAGCATCTGGTGGCCACCTTGGAGTTCACCGGACATTAGAAAAGGTTCGTGAACGCTTTTACTGGGCAAACCTCAAGGACGATGTGTTAGATTGGTGCCGGCGGTGTGCAACTTGTGCCGCCTCTAATGGACCGATAAGGAAAAAGAAGGCACCTATGAAGAAATACAACGTAGGAGCACCATTCGAGAGAATAGCGGTAGACATCGCTGGCCCTTTTCCTGTGACAGATAATGGCAACCGATATATTCTCGTGGCCATGGACTATTTTTCAAAGTGGGTGGAAGCTTACGCCCTTCCGAATCAGGAGGCCGCCACGGTTGCAGATGTTCTCGTGAAGCAGCTCGTCAGTCGGTTTGGGGTGCCCATGGAACTTCACGCTGACCAAGGAAGAAACTTTGAGTCGGCAGTCTTCACCAGGATGTGCGAGGCTCTAGGAATACGGAAGACCAGGACGACGCCTCTTCACCCTCAGTCCGATGGCATGGTAGAGCGCATGAACAGGACGATGGGTCGATATTTGGCCAAGGTAGTTTCTGACCATCAGCGAGACTGGGACCAATATCTTCATCTGTTCCTGCTAGCCTATCGTAGTTCAGTTAATGAAACGACAGGGCAGACCCCCGCCAATGTCGTGTTCGGCAGAGAACTACGCTTGCCTTGCGATCTGAAATTCGGTTTCAAGCCTGATGAGGAGGTCGCCGGAGAAGACTACGTCACGAACCTACGGAAGCGAATGAACACTATTCACGAGAAGGTTCGCACAAACATCCAGGGAGCAAGTGACAGAATGAAGGAGCGTTATGACATCAAGGCAGAGAAAGGTGGCTTCCAACCTGGAGACTTGGTCTGGCTACACGATCCTCGAAGAAGGCAAGGCTACTCACCGAAACTTCAAAACTCCTGGGACGGACCGTATGAGGTCATCAAGAGGATCAATGATGTCATCTATAGGATCAGGAAGCAGCCCAAAGGAAAACCCAAGGTAGTCCATTTCAACCGATTGGCTCCATACAAGGGAAACCATGGCCCTACAGAGGAACAGCAAGTGAGGAACCTCACCGACAAGGACCTAACTCCCCATCCTAAGGCGCCAGACTCCCGTAGGGTAACGCAGACAGTTTACAGAGACATATTCTCGTTACCGGTAGACTATGCTCTAGCACACTGTGTCGCCGAACATCTGAGGAATTCCTGACATCTGCCGAACATCTGAGGAGGATTGCGACGGTCTTCAGGAAGAAGTTCGCTGGAATTGAAGAGCTGGAACGCCAGGGACCAAGAGTTGAGAAGACTCTCTATCAAGAGCATGAAGGCCGGCACCTGTTTTACTTGGTTACCAAGAGTTCATCAGAGCAGAAGCCGACATACGACACACTGCGCCGGAGTCTTGGCGACCTGCGGAGAAAGCTTCTGGAACTGCGTGTCACCAAGCTCGCCATCCCGAAGTTGGGTTGTGGATACGATGGCCTGGAGTGGAGGATTGTCAGAAACATTGTAGAAGAGACGTTCGCCAACTCTGGAGTCATCATAATGGTATGCACGTTCAACCCCTGGAAAGACAAAACACCTACATCGGAGGAAGATCAGCATCGCTCAGCTTCTGCAATCTGTGCTCTGGGGCAGAGCACGTCTAAGGAGGGGGTAGTGCTACGGTCAAGACAATGACGGGTGGACCACGCCAGGAGGGGCCTAGATGAGGCTAGAGACTTCTGGACCTGGACAGTCCTCGAAGTGCCTGGAAAGGCCCACCGCCTTACCTGCGCCCGGGTCTAGAAGATTCGGCGGTGGTACAAATAGCGGTCCCCTGAGCCTGGGTGGGTCAGTCCTAATCCGGCTCAACAAGCATCTGTGATGTTTCAGTGAACAGTGACAGTGAACCGTTCGTGACAGTGTGACAGTGTAGTGAAACTGTGTGTCAGTATTGTGATAACCGGTCGGTGGGAAATTAGAAGACTGTAGTTTATATATAACTTATAGTTGTAAGTTTTAGAATAAATCTAGCATATTGTATAAATTTACGTAAGTAGTTTATTTGTTAGGAATACCTGATTTTATATGTCGACTGTTTAGTAGTTAAGCTAGTAATTCCATTATTATTGTTAATATAGTGGTTAGTAATCCCTTTGTATTTGTGTTTTCTGTATTTAATAAACATTTGTAATTTGTAAACTGGAGTAGTTCATTTCGCACACCCCGTAGCCCGTAACAATACTATGCATTTCGCACCTTTTTACGACTTTTTCAAAAACGCCTCTAACGATTTTGATTAAACTCTATAAATCGATGTAAACTTTGATGGGCTTTATTATGATGTAGGTTTCATTCTGATTGAAATAGTCTGACAGGGCTTAAATGTTGATATTTTAAATTTTCTTCCTCCAAAGTACCTTTAATTATTTAACTATATTTAATATACAGGTAAGTGAAATTAAAAATCCATGGCCATAACGTCCTTTGAAGAGGACGTAGAATGGTGGTCCAGAGCCTGTATGATGTCTAAGATGCCTATCTTAATTAAACATAAGTAGGAAAAATTCATTTCTCCTCCTGTAGCATCGTCCGATTAGCCGTTAAATGAACGAATAGAACCACAGTATATCGTCACAACTTGTCTTCAGCTTTTAGAATTAAGCTAATATATAATAGAAAAATTTATTTTAGCCCCAAAATCTTTTTAAATCCAATAATAACTGGAGTTTTTTCCATGACAACCTTCACAGGATACAGGGATACGAAGATTACGGATACTGTCGTACGGTTATATTTGTTTTAAATTAAGAATCATTGATACTATTCGCCATATTAAGATGATTTTGTTTTGGATTTGAAGATTAGATTATCTTTTAAGATAATGCTTATCATTTTCCAGGAGACGTGTGCTTTACCACTTTATTTATTAAATTGCACTAGGTTTCGTCTGAATACGTCATCTCCAGGTACTAAAAATTTTTTGTTTGAGAGGACACAATTATAATTTCTTTAATACAGCCATTCCTAAAAAAAAGATAAAACTTTTCATAAATTACAAAAAAAACAAACATAAAACTTGTTTAAATTTAAGAGTTATTTTTATAAATATAAACTTTATTGTATTATAAACTTAATTATATAAATATAAAATTTTAACAATAAAATCTTATAAAATTATAATATATGATCAGATTAACATTAAAAATCTTAATAAAAAAAAAATCAATGGATCTAGGCATAGAACCATGTTCAATAATGTTAATACAAGTAGTAAAACAAAAAATAATAACTAGTGCTTTAGTTAAATATATAGTATAATACCTTTATGGTGTGTAGGTAATTTTCAATGAAACTTCATGTTTTAAATGAATATTCAATTGGGGTGGTTCATAAAAAAGATAAAGGATAATGAAAATTATTATGGTGTTTTAATAATGAATTTTTATTGAAATAAATGATATAAACAAACACTCCCATTTTATATTCATTCACAGATGAAGTTCCATTGTAGAATTATTGCCTGTTTGTTTATTTAACGTCACTTTATGCTGCCTATGGCTAATCGCACGATGCTACAGTGGGAGTCCTAAATTTTTCCTATCCAGGTTTAATTAGGATAGGGATCTTTAACGAGTACCTGACATCGCACAGGCTCGGACCACCTTTTTACGTCTCCTCCGAAGTACGGCATAACTAAGGATTTTATACTTCCATTAATAAATCCTAGGACCTCCTGCGGGTCCGTGACCTTTGGCATAGAAGGCTGTTATGCTAGCCACCTTGCTACAGGTGATCCCGAACACACCAGAATCAAGGTATTATGTACAAGCAGTAGTTTTTATGTTGTTGTTTTTTTTTTGTTTAGATACTTGTATTTGTTTTATTTAATAAAAATTGTTGGGACCTGAAAATGGCTTTATTGCCGAAACGTAGTGCAATTTTAAATAAAGTGGTGGAGTGGTAAGACGGCGTTTTATTTTATTATTAACAGTTGCGTATTGAAAATGATTTTTATCAATGTTTGAGAACGTTACAAAAAAAAAAAAAATAATAATAATAAAATAAATTAAAAATAAATTTTTATATCCTGTATAGGAATTACAGTATGTTACATTTTTATTAACTTTAATTTATATCTGTTAGTTTTTTGTTTTTTTTTAAATGAAATGTTTATTGACAAATATATGTACAAAAACAAAGTATTTTACAATACAGGCCTTCCTACTCTTTTTTACACTTTCCATAGGAGTGTAAAAATAATCATGATTTAAATTAGTCTACTAAAGTACAGTGCAAGAGGGAACCCTCCTGCAAAAAAGAAAACAAAAAATTATAATAAGTCAAATAATTAAATAAGGACAAATAATAAGAAATGCAGTCATATTTAAATAAAATATAATATGTTTTAGCCTTTTATGTTTGTTACCTTTATAAGTTAAATTGGCTTTACAATGACTTATAATGGTCATGCCTACTATTTGCATGTGAATTAAAAAAATCTATTGTTAATTTATAAATAAAATTTGAAACACTAGGCACATTTAAATAATTATGTCAATTGGCGTCCATCTAGGACAACTTCCAACTAGCCTTAAGCATTTATTTCGCAAAATTTGTAATTTTTTTATAATTTGTCGCGCATGTCTGAGATCATACAGAGCAGACGTAACATATTATAGGCATAATATAAAGATAATATAATAACGTTTTTATTAATTATATTAAGTCTAGAATACCTGGATATCAGGGGGAATAATTTTTGCATAGTTATTTAGCCATAATTTTTGCATTATGGCTTCATTAATTTATCTGTGAGAGTGCTACCGATGTGAAGCTTCTCTAGATGTCTTGTTGGCTATTTTCTTTTAACCTATTTACTAGATGTGTTGTACAATACAGTTGTAAATATCAATAAATAATTGTTAAAAAATGTATCCGTTAATACGTATCAACTTAATATGTACAGGTTATAACGCGATCTCTAAAATGCACTGAAGTTAAGTTCGATCATTGTTGCCACCCTAGAAGCAATTAAATTTACAGTAATACATATTTTTACTTTTTCTTACTTATATATGAAATATATAGTAAGGGAAAGTATTGCGATCGTGAAAATTCCAGTTTACAACGGACAAACCGTGTGTTGGTGGTAAGTCCAGCACGAAAACTAAAAGGTGTGCGAAAATGAAATTTCATATTTAAGACAACTATGCACCAGAGGTGTTATAGCAACTTTTTCATCAAAATCGGCTAAAAGAAAGGGCCATTTTACCCCATGAATTTTCACCTTTTTACGATTTTATCAAAAACGGCTCTCACGATTTTGATTAAAACTCGCTATATGGATGTAAAACTTAATGGGCTTAAATAGAATGTAGGTTTGTTACAGGGCTTCAATGAAAGGGCTTAAATAAATGCCCATATTTTAAATTTTCTTCCTCCAAACTACCTACAATTTTATACATTACAAAAGATGAACCATATTATCTTAATGGCATTGATGAAGGACTGCTAAATATGCAAATTGTACAAATTTGATGACCAATTAAAGGATAAAAGAGAAAAACTATTTTTTAATGTTAATTTTGTTATTTTGATCTTAAAACAGTAATATAGACGTATAATATATCGTTGGAAAGAGAAAGATTATAGAAAAATAGTATCTGATACACGAAGTTGTAAGATGTTATATAAAGTGACGAATAAGGAATAAACTTATTACTGATTAACAATTTAATCATACGTTTCTAACAAAAAGGAATACACGTTTTATTAAAATCAACTTAGAATATTTTTTAAAATTGAAGTATATTTAAAAGTTTTAAATTGATTTCAACAGTCGAGGTAAATGAAAGTCGTGTTATGCCCGCACCAGATCTTTTATAATTTGTCGTACATGTGTTAGGCCATACAGGGCTGGCGTAACATATTATAGGCTTAATATAAAGATAATATAATAACTTTTTATTAATTAAATTAAACCTGGAATACCTGGATAGCAGGGGGAATAATTTTTGCATGACCCCTATGGCTTTATTAATTTATCTGTTAGTTAATTTCATATATACACGTTATAATGTGATCTCTAAAATGATCGATCAGTATTGCCAACATAGAAGTAATTAAATTTACAGGAATAAATATTTTAAAAAACTACCAAATGTATTTATAATAAATTAATTAACAATTAACACGGTCTCTTATTTATAATTAATTATTAATTAATAGATTATAGATTTGTTATAAATAAATATCGAGAGATATATAGAGAGAGGAAGAGTTAAAAGGCTGATAGTGGTGGGGATGCGAAGGTGATCTCCAAGGTCCCAGTCTCTTTCCATTCTCATTCAAAGATATTTAGTTTTTACATTTTTCTCTCTTCTCAAATAAATGATTTTAAAGTAGTAATATTTACAAAAAACTGTTAATTATGATATTTGATATTTATACTGAACGTAAAATGTATCAACAAATCGTGACATTAAATGAAATCATGTAAGACCAATACTGTACGGACCCCTTCATCCCAACATTTCAATGCCAAGGAAATCCCCCTAAATTATAAGAATCTGGTGTGGGGAACACATGACTTTCACTTACCTCCGTTTTAAAAATCGATAAAAAAAATTTCAAATACAGTTAGAGATAAAATAATAAAGAATTAATTAAATTGAATTTCTATAGAAACATGTTTTTTATGAAAACATCTATTATATTATTATCTAAAATCATCAGTTTTATCGGTTTTTCATCACTATTTGTTAACTTTCGCAAGCTGGTGTATAGAAAATATATTTTTTTCTAAAATCTTTAGCTTTCCAACGGTATATTACACATGTATATTACTGTTGTTATATGTTCAAAATGAAAAAATTGCAAAAAAAAAAAATATTATTTCAGTTGTTTCTTTTAGTTGGGTATCGAATTCATTCAATTCATATATTTACCTGTTTTTCATCAGTGGTAACAAGATAATATTGTTATTTTTATAGAATCTACAAAATTAAAGGTACTTCAGAGGAAGAAAAATTAAAATATCGGAATTTAAGCCCTTTCAGACTATTTCAATCAGAATGAAACCTATATGATATTAAAGCACTTTAAATTTTACAAAAGTTTTACAAAAATTACTTTCATTAGAAAACCCAATCGAAATATTATGCTAGTATCAAAAACGTAATGTGCCAAATTAAAGTAATGTAAGTGCCTGGTATTAACCGCAACGGCCTGCAGATGACATGCTAATCGCATCATTATGAACATTCAGTAAGTTCAGTAGTATACGTAAAAAAAAACAAAAAAACAGAAATTAATTGTGGAAAACGCGGCTAGTTCTATGCGCACCCTCTGGTTCTTCGGAATTTGTTTTGGATCAACGGTCAGATGCCTTGATTTCTGTTTTGGAAGTGTTGAGACGAATAAAATGTTCTAGCATATGTATAAGTGGTGCGGAAATGGACCTAGTGCAAGGTGCATGTAGCAGGTATAGTCCGTGAAAGTGAGTTTGATCCTGATCTCACTGGACACTGCGGGTCATGTCTAGTTCCCATCTATTTGCCACCTCGAACAATCAGTAAAGCTGTTGACTCACGCAGGACACAAATATTAGAACCAACTCCGATTTTCATATACAATTATTTCTTGTAATTTGCTAAAAATAATAACCATAATGGATTTATTAAATATTTTGTCATAATATATTTTTTACATTGAAAAAAAATCATCTAAAAGTAATAAGAATAAGTTGTGATTAAAAACAATTTATAATGTGTGGGTACATGGAAAATATATATGTTGAGAAACATATTAGGAACCATCATGCTACGCAATCATTTATCCCCTAGTTGACTTCAGAATAAATATCTAACCTACTCGCCTTCACTGGTTGTTGTAAGATTATTTAACTAAAAAAAAAATTTGGTGCGCTCGTGGTACATTTACTTCCCTGTCTGAAATAGTTAACATTTAGATTTCATTGATATTCTATGAAAATATCTTTATTCATGCAATAATCTATTCTCTCTCTCTCTCTCTCTCTCTCTCTCTCTCTCTCTCTCTATATATATATATATATATATATATATATATATATATATATA
Source organism: Piezodorus guildinii (assembly GCA_023052935.1). Lineage (NCBI taxonomy): Eukaryota > Metazoa > Arthropoda > Insecta > Hemiptera > Pentatomidae > Piezodorus > Piezodorus guildinii. Next base: position 160,004,094 of record CM041292.1, read on the forward strand.
CATATATATATATATGTATATATAATCATTAGAAATATATCTCCTATTTATAATTATAAAGTCGAACGCCTGGACTGTAAGTTAATGTAACAATATCTAAACACCGTTAAGTACAAATAAGCTTGTTCTTGCAACTTGCACATTTAGCAGTTTTTAACCGTAAAATACGCCTATCATAATATTTCAATTAGAATGAAGCCTACCTAATATTAAAGCACATTAAATGTTTTATCGATGTAGCGAGTTTGATCAAAATCATTTGAACCGTTTCCGAACCATCGTAAAAATGGCTTTCCTGATTTGCTAATTTTTTGAAAATGTTGCTGTTACACCTTAGGCATGTATGCTTTGAAATATTTAGTTTCAGTTTTATAAAAAATATCGTTAAGTGAAAGTAATAATTTTTATATTTAATTATATTAAACATAATTTTATATTTATGTTTCTTTATTTATAAATCGTATATTTATTTTAGACCTAACAAATTTATAAATTTTAAAGGAAAAGTTAATAAATTGAATTTTTAACTGTGGTTTAGTCCATATAATCATTTCTGAAATATAAAATGATTGGACCCTCTAAGGAGCCAAATGCTGCCTCCACTTGCTTGGCTGTGAGCGTATTACCTGGCAATCCCTACGTTTTGGTTTTGCGCTAGGCTTACAACACACAGACCATTTTTCGGGACTTGGTTATTTAAACTCAGGGGACCCTAAAACGTTATTTTCCCGTTGAAAACTGAAAATCGAAAATTTTCATGATCGCAATACTTTCCCGTACTATATATTTCATATATAGGTAAGAAAAAGTAAAAATACACGTCTGCCAACTCAAAACGGGCGGATTACAAAATTTAAAAAGATGAAAATCTGAATCATTTAACCCCGATTTATCCTCCCCTCCCTCATAATACTTGGTGAAAATACGAATCAAATCACGTTAGTCTGCCACTCATAGATAGGTGGTTTTGCTGCGGCAGACGCTTTTCAAAATTCGCACTTTCGGACCCCAAAATCTGACTCATTTGACCACGATATGAACCTAGAACCATTTCTGACCACCTAGCCTAATAATAGAATAAACATTATTAATTCTTCATATTTCTAAATCAGTATTAGCATTGTCAAAATTTAATAATGAGTATTAAATGTTATTAAGGTATGGGGTATGTATGAACTGATAGAGGACAAAGTTGTCTTGGACTTTCTCGAGACTGAGATTGACCCAGATAGTGTATTTGGAGGTCAGGCAGATCTGCATTGCAAACCCTTCCCGATAAAATCCCACCAAACTAGACTTCGTCTCTAAACCATTAATATTAATTAACTATTGAAAAATATAAACGTTATATAGTTTTATACTTATATACTGGACTCTTTTGGAAATAGTATATTTCACAAGGATATTGAATTTGTGCTGAGAAGTTCCTCCTTCAGATAATCATGCCCAACATATTTTTGTTTTATTTCATTAAATATTAGTGACTTATCTCGAACGCACTTCACTTAATTTTACTTGCTTTAAATCAATATTGGAAGTTTCACATAAACGTGAAGTTGAAATACAAATCTGGTGCGCGCAACACACGACTTTAACGTACCTCCGTTATTTATATCAATTTAAGAATTTCTATACAAATTTAGAAACGAAAAAATCTCGTGTGTTGACTTTCACTTATCTCCATTTTATAAATCGATTAAAAATATTTCAAATACAGTTAGAGATAAAAATTATTGAGGAATTAATGGAATTTCTATAGAAATATGTTTTTTTATTAAAAAATCTATTATATTTTTATCTAAAATAATCAGTTAGTTTTATCGGATTTTCATCACTCTTTATTAACTTTTACAAGCTCTTGTGTATTAGATAATATTTTTTACTAAAATCTTTAACTTTCGAACGGTATATCATACATGTATGTATATTACTGTTCTTATGTTCAAAAACAAAAAATTGCTTAAAATTTGTTTTTCAGTTTTCTCCTTTAGTTGTCTTTTAAATTCGCACAACCTACATACTTAGCTGTTATTTATCAATGCTAACAAGATGATTTGGTTATTTTTATAGAATCTACAAAATTAAAGGTACTTTAGAGAAATAAAATAAAATAAAATATCGGCATTTAAGCCCTGTCACACCATTTTATTCAGAATGAAAACTACATGATATCAAAGCCTATTAAATTTTACATCGATATAGCGGGTTTGATGAAAATCGTCGCAACCGTTTTCGAGAAAATCGAAAAAAGGTGCAAAATGCATAGTATAAAGTGGCTCTTCTGGTAAGCTCATTTTGATGAAATAGGTTTTGTAACGTCTCGGGTGTATATTTGTCTTAAATGTGAAATTTCAGTTTCATAGGACTTACCGCTTCTGCCCGGGAGTTACCACACACACACACACACACACACAGACTTTTTTGCGGGACTTGGTTATTTGGACTCAGGGGACCCTAAAATGTGTATTTCCGTTGAAAACTGGAATTAGAAAATTTTCACGATCGCAATATTTTCCCTTACTATATATAGTAAGTGAGAGTAATAAATTGTTAAAGAATTATTTACATTGGAATTTAATAGAAAAATGTGTTTTGTAAAATAATCTATTATATCATTATCTACGACAATCAGTTTGTTTTATCGGCTTTTCATCACTCACTGTTCACTTTTACCATAGTATGTATACGATAATATTTTTTCTAAAATCATTAGTATTCCAACGGTATTTATAATATCTTCTTAAGATAAAAAAATAAAAATTGCATTAAAAAAATATTTCTGCAGTTTTTTCCTTTAGCCGGATATCGGATTCGTTCAACGTATGGTATTTATCTGTTTTTTTAGCAATGCTAATCAGATGATACGGTTATCTTTATAGAACCTACAAAATTAATTACAAGGTACTTTAAAGGAAGGAAATTTAAAATATAGAAATTTAAGCCCGGTCAGACTATTTCAATGAGAATGAAACTTACACGATATTAAAGCCCATTAAATTTTACATCAATTTTATCAAAATCGTTGGAGCCGTTTTTGAGAATATCATAAAAAGGTGCAAAATGCATGATATAAAGTAGTCAATCAGCTGATTTTGATGAAAAAGTTTTTGTAACATCTCGGGCGTATAGTTGTCCTCAATATCAAATTTCAGGAGTTACCACACACAGACACATACACACACAGACCTTGTTTCGGGACTTGGTTATTTGGACTCAGGGGACCCTAAAACGTGTATTTCTGTCGAAAACTGTAATTCGAAAATTTTGAAGATCACAATACATATTATATATACATATTTCATATACAGGTAAGTGAAAGTAAAAATAAATATATAAAATATAATTAAATCATAGGAGAACAATCTATTTATTTTACCCTAAAAATTAAGAAAATGTATAAATCAAAATAGAGTATTTTTAAAAATACAGTTTTTCCATAAATCATTGAAGAGTGAGTTACCTCTTTCATGGGGCTAGGTGTGCCCAAGGAAAGTATATCCAAGGTAAGTCAAATCAAGTAATGTACTTGATTTGACTTACCTTGGCATCTCCCAGCTATTGCTGCTAAACCGAAATAACACCTTTTAAAATATGTAAATAAATGAATATATAAAAAAAAAAAAAATCTGGTACGCTCAACACGAACTTTCACCTACCCTGTTAAAATGAACTAGACAACTTTTAAACCATGTTTGACAGGAAAAAATGTTAAAGAATTGCGTATAATTGAGTTTCGATAGAAAAAAATTTGTTTTATTTAATAATCTATTATATTATTATCTACTAACAATCAGTTAGTTAGTTTTATGTGCTTTTCCTCGGTCTCCATTAACTTTTACAGCTTTGTGTAATATGTATTTTTTCTGAAATCTTTAGTTTTCCAACGGTACTTTATACATCAATATTACTGTTCTTATGTTCACTAAATCAAAAAATTACATAAAAAATATTTTTGCTATTTTTCCCTGCTATGATATGGTCAATGCTAACAAGGAGATGGAGTTTAATGAAAATCGTTAGAGCGTATTTTGAGAAAATCGTTAAAAGGTGCAAAATGCATGGTATAAAGTGGCTCTTCTGGTTTGACGATTTCGCTAAAAATTATTTTGTAACATCATATTGTCAGTGATATACGCTCCTATAATATGAAATTTCAGTTTCATACAACTAATCGTTATTGAGATAGAGAGACCGCATACATAGACACAGACGCAGACAGACACACACACACACAGTCCTTTTGGCGGGATTTGGTCATTTGCACTCAGGAGACCCTAAAACGTGTATTTCCGGTGAAAACATAAATTCGAAAATTTTCACTAAGTAATACTTTTCCCTATTATATATTCTCCATAGTAGGTAAGGGAAATTAAAAAAAAAAAAGAAAAAGAAGATGCATAGTATTACATAATTGTTTAACATTTTTTTATTAATTATATTAGGCCTTAATATTCCATTTATTCTAGACCTGGTACCATCCAAATTTTCCAAATTTCATCAGAACCTTCTTCATCATCCTAATCCTCTAGCCCAATCCCTCTCCAGCTCCCCTCACCCCTACATTTCTCCTCGAAGATAGAAACGGCAGTGGCCCCGCGACGTTTTGTAAACATTGACACTGGTCAGATCCTCCACTCATGTGCTGTATGTTTGTGGCTATTGCGCCCTAACTCAGCCAGTTAGCTCACACCAGCGACGCGGCTGAGAGAGAGGCGGTGGGATCTCTTGGATTCCGCTTTTCCCTCTACAAATGGAGGGAGAAGCCCAGTATGGGACAATTGTAAATATTGTATATAGTTATGATTGTTTGTACGATGTTTATTTATTTGCCAACATTTATTTCTAATTATAGGTTGTTTTGCTTTATTTAGTTTTTCATTTATCATTGTTTTTCTTATATTATTATTTGTTTTTGTGTATATATATGAATTTATTTATTTTCTTTTTTATGCAATTTTACTATTATTATTATTTTCTGTACATATTGTATGAATGTGGTCTCATATCACTATTACTATTGCTCATCTTGAAACAAATTGTAATATATCTCAATAAATATGAAAAAAAAATATATTATTGTATTATAATTTATCACATTATATAGCTGTTTATACAGTCATTTTATGTGTATATTAATCATTTAATCTAAGGGCTAAAGAAAGACTTAGATTTATGTTCAAGGAAAATTTACTACTACGACTGTGAAGTTCAAAACGCTATTTTTATTTCTTAATTGATTTTTGCCTTAAATTGGACTAATTTTAATATTACTCAATAAAGAATTGCTTCTGAAAAAAAAAAAATGATTTTAATAATTCTGTTTTGTTTTTTTTAATTTAATTTTATTTTTTTGTAGGAAAAAATGGCACACCTAAATTAGAACGGTGGGCAGAATTATTTTTTCATTATTCGATATAAAAGAAACCTTAGTTATTTAAAAAAAGTTTATTAACGTTTAACCTACAGGAAGGATGTTTTTCCCCTGCAGCTAAATCTAATATAATACTGAAACTACTTTTGCCCTTTCCTCTACAGTTTTCGACTACTTTCACAATTATAGACAAACGCTCTAACCTTCCAATTAACTACCAAAGGCTCATTTACATGACCATCATAAATATACACATATGGAGTTAATCGCTTCATCGAATTATTCATTTATCTAAGTGTTTGATCAATCTAAAATCCTTTGTTAAATCCTTACTGCTCCCCGAGACGTCCGAAAAGGAGATGGCCGAGAAACCTTCTGATTTACAATATTTTTTGCTGCCAATACCATGACTCTCAAATTTTCTGGATGTATTTAATGTAATATATTTGTAACTTTGAAGAGTAGAAATCTGGTGCGGGCAACACAGGACTTTCACTTACTTCCGTTTAAAAATCAATGAAAGAATTTTCAAAAACAGAGATAAAAATACGGGAACCTATTAAGAAATTAATTAAATTGAATTTATATAGAAACATGTGTTTCATTAAAAAATCCATTATATTATTATCTAAAATAATCAGTTAGTTTTATGTTCATTTCATCACTTTCTATTAACTTTTAAAAGCTTGTGTATGAGATAATATTTTTTCTAAAATCTTTAGCTTTCCAACGGTATATGATACATCTATATTACTGCTCTTATGTTCAAAAACGAAAAATTGCATTAGAAAAATATTTTTTCTGTTTTCTGTCGGGTATCGAATTTATATATTTACCTGTTTTTCATCAGCGTTAACAAGATAATATAGTTATTTTTATTGTATCTACAAAATGAAAGGTACTTTAGGGGAAGAAAATTTAAAATATCGGCATTTAAGCCCTGTCAGACCATTTTAATCAGAATAAAACTTACATGATATTAAAGCTCATTAAATTTTACATCGATATAGCGAGTTTAATCAAAATCGTCTGAACCGTTTTCGAGAAAAGGTGCAAAATGCATACTATAAAGTGCCTCTTCTGGTAAGTTCATTTTGATGAAAACAGTTTTGTCACGTCTCGGGCGTTGGTTGTCTTAAATATGAAATTTCAGTTTCATAGGACTTACCGTTTCCGCCCGGGAGTTACCACACACACACACACACACACACACACACACACACACACACACACACACACACACACACACACACACACACACACACCCCACGCACACAGACCTTTTTGCGGGACTTGGTTATTTGGACTCAAGGGACCCTTAACAACCAACTAGAATTCGAAAATTTTCACAATCGCAATACTTCCCCTTACTATATATAGTAAGTGAAAGTAAAGATATTTATAATTCATTAATCGTGGAATGAGCTATTTTTGACTGTATTTATGATTATTTCATCAGCTTATTTATTGTATTTTTTAACGAAGGGATTCGTCTACTTATCAATCTATTATTCCAGTAAAATAGGACTAAAATTCAAGATTTGAGGTAATAATTCGGACCAAACTGGTAATGGATTTAATACCTCAAAATCGTCCTGAATAAAAATAATGTGAGTTTGCACCATTGCAGGTGGTGAGCTTAACTTTTTGGAGCCGAAGATCCTCGACATTATCGCACTTTTTTCAGTTTTTCACCTCTAACTCGAAAAAGGGGCTTCCTACAGAAAATATCTTTCTTTTCAGGATGAAAGAACGTTAAATCCTTTTCAAAAGTCACCTTAGTCATTGAATTTGGTTCAGTGATATTGCATCAATCGTTCTTCAGAAAGCAATTCTTTCCATTTTTGTTGAAAAAACCATATTTGGTCACTAAAAGGCAGCTGTGACTTTGAAACTACTAACATAAGAATCCGTACTATAATTAGAAAACCTTTCATTGAAATAGATGGTGTTAGATCAACGTGTAACGGAATTCCTTCTCAATCCTATTACTTGTTTTATTTTATTTTGAATATCTTAATATTTTTATTCACATCTGTAAGTTTTGACAATTAGTGAATTTAAGTTTTGATATTGTGGCGTGATAGCCATGAAGAAGAGAAGATGCCCAACGGCTTCATACTGCGCATTTAGTCCAGGAGGTCCCTCATCTAACTTCTTTTCAGCCTTCTGCGAGTGTTGTCCGGTATGTCAGCAGTGGCCATGTGTTGGTATGTCCGCCTGAGTTGTCAAAAGTTTATAGAAGGTCCGAATCTGTTCGTTTACTGTGGTATGTGAAAGTCTATATGTAGAGTATTGTTGCTAACGTTATGGAGAATTTGTTATTTTTCTGAATGTGTTTTGGATAGGAAAATTTGATATTTTTTCTTTGGCTGTCCCTTATATCTGTGACATGTAATTGCAAATACGTTTCAGTAAGTAGGTGTAAATGTTTAATTTTACTTTCACTTACCTATACATGAAAGATATAGTAAGGGAAAGTATTGTCATTGTAAATATTTTCGAATTCGAGTTTTTACCGGAAAACACATTACGAAGTCCCCCAAAAAGGTCTATGTTTGTTAAGTCTAGCTCGAAAACGATAAGTTATACAACTTACACTACACATTTGTGGAGTATATATATTTGAGATGTTACAGCAAACCAGTCAGAAGAGCTACTTTACACAAATAGAATTTACACTACTTACGAATTTCTCAAAAACGGCTCCAACGATTTTGATCAAACTCGCTATATCGATGTAAAATTTAATGGGCTTTAATATCATGTAGGTTTTATTCTGATTAAAATAGCCTGACAGGTCTTAAATGGTGATATTTTATTTTATTTTTCCTCTAAACTACATTTAATTTAAAACTAAGATCATTTGTAATAAATGAGTAATATTTATTAACAATTACGAGCTACATTAGAAAATAATCAACTATTTATAAAATTAATAGTACTGTACCTAGTCAATGTTTCATAATAATTCCTATGTAATAGATAATGTTTGCACTATGTCAAAGAACTATTATAATCCATAATCTGGTTTCACACAACTCTTTTAACTATATTTATATATCAGTGTTCATTTAATATCCTAATATTTAATATTCATTCACTCCGATGTTAATTTAAAATATATTTATGTATATAGAATAGAATAGAATAGAAAACAAAACTTTATTCTGGGACAATGTCCCTTAAGAATAACAATTATGAACTAAATAATAAATTATAACTGGCCAAAAACAATATATAAATACAATTTGATAACACAAGAATAAAAAAATAAAATAATAATAATAATAATAAAAAAAATAAAGGGTCATAGTGTCATCTCTATTTACAAATTCTAGGAATAAATAAATAAGAATAAACATAAAATGTAACTTTTACATCTCAATAAAGTAAAATTCACCTTACATTAGTTGGCATGATAAAAATTAGCTTACATCTGATTGAAGAGAAAGGAAGTATTGAAACAGGAGGGATTTAAACGATGAGAGGGAAGGAGCATGACGGATGTTTGAAGGGAGGGTATTCCATAAGGAAGAGGACCGGGCTAAAAAGGAGCAGTCATATTTTTTGGTTCTATGGAAAGGAGTGTGGAGGTCGGACAGACGGGATCTTGTTTCCGGATGATGGGTTGAGGATTTAAACATCAAAAGGCTGTAGACATAAAATGGATGGTGGGAGTTTATGATTTGATAAAGGAATGATCCAAGGAAATATTGTCTTCGAAGGTTTGGGGTTAACCACTTTAACTCGTCGTAGAGGTGGGATACGTGCGACCGTCTCGAGGTACCGAACACAAATCTTAAAAAGCAGTTCATAATCCTTCTCAATCTGTCCTCGAGCACCTTCGAGAGGCCGCCATATGCCACACAACCATAGTCAAAGTGGGGGAAAATGAGTGATGAAACTAGGAGTTTACGGGTAGATTGTGGTAGGAGGTGGCGGGATCGGTGGAATAATTTCAAGGTACAAATCGATCGACGGGAAATTTGGACAATTTGGGGTTTCCAGGATAGGTTTTGGTCGATGATAATGCCAAGATTTTTAACAGTGGAACGAAAAAACAATAGGATGGTCAGTAAGCAAAAGCGGAGGAAGGGTGGTGATCGATCGGAGGAGGGATTTGGAACCAATAAGGATGGCCTGAGTTTTTGTAGGATTAAGCCTCAAGTTATTCAGGTTTGCCCAGGCACTGATTCCATCTAGGTCTTCCTGAATACGGGCAAATGCTACGGATAACTCGGAGAGAGGGAAAGATAAATAGATTTGGAGGTCGTCAGCATATAGGTGGTAGGAACAACGGTGGATTGAATTAGGAAGGTCATTGATGTAGGTATTGAACAGAAGGGGCGAAATACTCGAGCCTTGGGCAACGCCTGAGGATAGGACAAGGAAATCAGATAGGGGTTGATTAGGAATGACCACCGCTTGAGTGCGGTTGGAGAGAAAGGATTGAAACCAACGAATTGAACTGAGGGAAAAGGATAAAGATTTTAATTTAGAGAAAAGGATCGAATGGTTGAGGGAATCAAAGGCTTTGGTAAAATCTAAAAGTATTAGGACAGTTAATCTTTTTTCATCTATAGCGGTATAAATATCGTTAGTGATTTGGGTCAGAGCGGATTGCGTGGAGTAGCCAGGTCGGAAGCCGGATTGGTAAGGGTTAAGTTTGTTGGTTTCTTCTAGAAAATTAGATACCTGGGATTGTACTATTCGTTCAAGGGGTTTGGAAAGGTTCGAAAGGATGGATATAGGTCGGTAGTCATTAGGAGCTGACGGGTTAGGGATTTTGTTTATAGGATGGACCAAGGCTTGTTTCCAAGAAGAAGGAAAAACTGAGTTTTGGAGGGAAAAATTATAGATGAAAAGAAGGACTGGCAGGATTTCTGGAAGGCATAATTTTAACAATTTTACTGGAATCCCATCGAAACCTAAGGAAGTAGTACGGGATTTCATTATAGAAGATATGAGGTCTGTTGGTGAAATGTAGGAGAAATAAAAATTGTCAGAATCGAATGATGATGAAAGGGAAAAATTAGGAGAAAAGGCTGGTGAAATGTTGGAGGAGTCGGTTAAGAAGAATGAATTTAGTTCGTTGGGTGATACAGGGAAGACTGAACAGGTAAAGGATTTACAGAGAGAGAGTTTACGAAGAAGTTGCCATCTGGATTTAGGATCAGGAGCGGAGGACAGAGCTTCTTGAAAATAGTTGGATTTCGCTCGCCTTACTGTTGTTTGTGTCAAGTTTCGGAGGGCCCTGAACGCTTCATAGTCATCTGCTTGCCTTGTACGTCTGAAGCGCCTACGGGCAGCCTCACGTTTTCTTTGTAGTTCTCTTATTTCTTGACACATCCAAGGAGCAGGTCTGCGACGGAATGTACGGGTTTTTAGGGGAGCATGTTTGTCAAGGATGGAGATCAGGTTGGAAGTGAGGATGTCGACCATGTCGTCAATGGAGGAACAGGAATATATATTGTCCCATTTCAGGGTTTCAAGATCGGGTAGGATGTCTTCACGAGTGAGGGAATTCATGTTACGGAAAGTTATGATTTTTGGAAGGATTTCTGGAGTAGGGATATTATATGATATCTGGATTAAGTCATGGGAAGATAGAAATGGGACTGGCAATTGAGATTGGGAGAGAAGTTTCTGTGCTGAATCAATAATATGAACATCTAACCAAGTGTCAGAACATCGTGTATGATGTGTCGGGGAAAAAGGAACAAGATAGAGGTTGAGGGAAAAGAGAAGATTTTCTAGGTACTGTTTGTCATTGGAATCGGAAAGGATATTGGTATTAAGGTCGCCGGAAATTATGATGTTATTGTATAGAGGAATATAATTGTAGAGAGTTGTTTCAAATGGAGCGTCAAAAGGAACGAGAGGAGGGCGGTACACAACTGCGATTAGGAGAGGATGGGTGTCGCATGTGATTTCCAAGGAAAGGAATTCAATATGTGGTTGGTCGGATGGGGTTGAGACTTCTAATATGCGGGATTTTAGGCTATTATGGACGTAAAGACCGACGCCTCCGCCTGTACGGCCTATTCGGTCATGACGTATAAAGGAATATTCAGGTAGGGAGACAGCAGAGGAGGGGATATAGGGTTTTAACCAGGTTTCGGAGACTGCGATGATATGGTAAAAATTTCTAGTAAAGTAATCGAGGAATTCATCAAAATGAGCGGGCAAGGATTGGGAATTCACATGACAGACGTTTAGGATATTAGACATAAGGATGGAAGAGGAAAGAATACAAACAGTAGGAAAACGATGTAGCTAAGAACAATAATGAATTTAACAATATATGAAAGATAAATGCCAGCGAAACTATATATACATACATACACACATAAATATACACATACACATATACACATAAATAATAATACTTAGATAGAATAAAGTGAGTATGATATATACAATGTAAATTTCCACAAAGAATAAAAATAACTATAACAAAAATTAAGATAACTATAGTAAAAGTTGTATAAGAAACTATGTTGATAAGAATGAAAAGAACTTTGATGACATTATAAATATCTCTGATAGAAATGAAATAAACTTTGTTAAAAATAAAACAAAATAGTTTTTGATAGAAGTAAAAATAAAATATGACAAAATATACAAATATCATATTCAAAAATAGCATTAAGTTTCGTAGGAATACAATAAGGAGAACTTTGATAAAAAATATAGTAGCTTTGATTATGGAATAACTATCTGTGATAAAAATAAAATAGGTTTTAATTAATGTAATATAGACTTTGAAAGAGAAAATAAAACAAAAGAGCTTTGATGATAGTAAAATAACCTTTGATAGAAATAAAATATACTTTAATAAAAAATAAAATACCTTAAATAGAAATAAAAGTAACTTTGGTATTAATAGAATAAAAAGAACTTTGATAAAAGTACAAATATCCTTGATAAAAATTAAATGAACTTTTGAATTTGTGATTGTAATGAAAATTACGAAATAATAAGATAATGAAATCGAGAGAAAACATTGAAGAGAAGAATCGTAGGCGAGATTGGGAATGAAGCTAGTCAGTAGACGAGAGCACAGGTGTCAGCCAAAAATATCGAGGTCCTGAGCATGGTCAATATAAATGACAGGTTGACCGTCGTCCTTACGGCAGCGAACCCTACCGCCCGCGAACCACACATACTTCAGCTTGCCAGCTGACTTCTTCTGACGAGCGAGCCAATAGAGGTGCCTGTTGGTCTGGGTCATCTCCTCGCTGAGATAGATCCGGTGGCAGTCATTCTCCTGCCAACCTATATCCCTCGTAGAGAAGTCCCTCTTCGTCTTCCTGCTCATAATCAACTCATCTCGTGTGGTCTGTCTGACGAATCGAGCGATGACGGGAGGCGGTCGCGGGTCATCCTTTCTCTGCCTCCGCCGTTCAATCATGTCCAGGTCCTCCATTTTGATTTTAATTCCGAGGGCCGCCGCTACATTGGTTACCAGAGCCGCTGAGGTTTCGCCCGAACGGACCGGCACGCCTCTAATTTCCAGTGACCTGCACAGTAGGCCCTGTTCTGCTAAAATATATATATATAACTATATGTATTAAAAATTTGTATTTCAAAGACTATTTAAAATCTAAAATACTTTAATACTTCTATATAAGATATAAGAAAAAAAAAATTATATAAACCTGTATAATTTGTTACTTTCTGTTTATTTTGTTTATTCTACTAGGCTGTTTAATACTTATCTATTATCCTATTGTGATTTGTTGCGTTTCATGTTTATTACTTATAATTGTTATTAATTGATGTTTGTTATGTATAGCCTGACCAGGCTCTATTTGTATGGGGAACCCCCAAAGACAAATAAACTCATTCTATTCTAACTACCTTTAATTTTGTTTAATTTTCTAAAATATTAACCATATCATATTTAATATTAATGAAAGAGACATTAAGGCATTAATGAAAGATGGCTAAATATACAAGTTGAACGGATTTGATGACCAACTAAAGGATAAAAGAGGAAATTTATTTTTTTATGTAATTTTATTTATTTTTTAATTAAGAATAGTAATATAGACGTATAATATACCGTTGGAAAGAGAAAGTTCTAAGAAAAAATATTATCTGATACACAAAGTTGTAAAAGGTAATATAAAGTGACGAATAGGGAATAAATTTATTACTAATTAACAATTTAATGTAGTTATATTATTTAATCTAAATCATATGTTTTCAACGAGAATGTATACACGTTTTATTACTTTGAATATTTTTCTAATTGAAGTATATTTAATAGTTTTTAAATTGATTTTAACAGTCGAGGTAAATGAAAGTCGTGTGTAGCCCGCACGAGATTTTTTGTTTAAGTATTAATTTTAAACGTTTTGGAAGGAGTGATGATAAAAGTTTTAGCCTTTTGTTTAGCGTTATCAGTCTTTTCTCGATGTGTGGACACCATGTCGTTCTTCCGTCGAATGTCAAGCCAAGATATCGTATTATTTAATAATTTATTTTGATAGATCATTAATTTTTAATTAATTATTTTAGTTATATTAATATCATTTCTTGACTATTCGAGGATAAAAGTGGATGGTATTAGTGCTGTAATTAGCTGCCTTAGACGAGCCGAGAGGTCGATGCCCCTAGGACCGCTGCATACTTCCCTATATAGAACTCCGTCAAAACTCGAATTATCCTCCCATCTACATCACACCCATCTTTTACCACGTTCTTTCATTATTTAGTCCATTCAGCTCACGGCTATCGCGCGAAAACATAATAAACTATATTCTTATAATTACAGATTCCTGATTAATGATTTTCATAAATATAAAATTTAACTTAATTCTAAAAGTCGTGGTGGACGCGGGAAAAATTGTGAAAAATCGGGACATCTGGTCACCTTAGCATAAACTTAAGTTATTGTTGCAGATGGTAATTTCTATTGTTATATTCTATAATCTGAAATGAATATTTTCATTGAAGCAATATAATTCATTTATTAGGTTTATGTATATTTAGATATTGATTTCAAGAAGAGAGGTAAGGGAAAGTTGCGTCTCGTGCACAAAATGTTTTTCATATACAAGGTGTCTCATAAATGTCGAGTCATATTGTGAGAGCAGATACTTCAAGTGGATCAAAAAAGTTGATATAGCCCATAGTCGAGGAGCGAGGAAAATAAGATTTTGTGTTTTTTGCTGTAATCCATGATTTTCATAAGAAAAGCTCAAATATATCTAATTGATGTACGCACACAGAAAAATAAGTGGTATCAGATGAAAGAAGAAAAGATTTCCAAGAAGGTCATAAGTCAAAATCTCAAAATAGGAAAGTAAGTGTCTCACAAAGACTTGCAGAAAATTAAATTTTAATATTTCTAAGAATATTCGCACCTTTCAAGCAGCTATTGACTCTTCTATCGTTTGGTTTTAGATTTCCCAGATCTCACAAATACTTCTTCATTTAATTAACTTTAAATTAGTGCAAAACAAGCCTACCTTTAAACAAAAGGATCGAAAAGAAAATTTATAGTAAATATAAAAAAATATATAGTAAGGGAAAGTATTGCGATCGTGAAAATTCTCGAATTCCAGTTTTCAACGTAAATCACGTTTCAGGGTTTCTTGAGTCCATATAACCAAGTTCCGCAAAAAGGGCTTGTGTGTGTGTGTGTGGTAACTACCGGGCGAAAACGAAAAGTCCTGTGAAGTTGAAATTTCGTATTTAAGGCAACTTTTCTCAAAAAACGATTTTGATTAAACTCAATATATCGATGTCAAATTTGATGGGCTTTAATATGATGTAGGTTTCATTCCGATTGAAATAGTCCGACTGGGCTTAAATGCCGATATTTTCTTCCTCTAAAGTACTTTTAATTTTGTAGATACTAAAAAAAATAACTATGTAATCTTGTTATCAACTATAAAAAAGAGGTAAATATATAAGTTGAACGAATTCGATATCCAACTGAAGGAGAAAACTGAAAAAAACATTTTTAATGCAATTTTTTGTTTTTGAACATAAGAACGGTAATATACATGTATAATATATCGTTGGAAGGTTTATTAATTTATGAAAACTGTAAAAGTTGATAAAGAGTGTTGAAAAGCCGATGAAACTAACTGATTGTTTTAGATAATAATATAATCAATTTTTTTTAAAAACACATGTTTCTGTAGAAATTCAAGTTAATTAATTCTTTAAAATTCAGTCAAAAAAATTTAATTCAGTTTATGCTTGGACATGGCTCAGTAATACCCTGATGATGGCTCACAAACTTGAGCCGAAACGTTGGCAAAATTAAAAACTTTTCAAAAAAAGACTGATTCCTGACTTTAAAAATTTATTTTTATCTCTAAATGTATTTAAAAATTCTTAAATTTATATAAATAACGGAGGTAAGTGAAAGTCGTGTGTTGCGCGCACCAGATTTTTTTTCTTTTTTTCTCTTTTATAATTAATTGCAATTTACTCATTCTAATACTTAAAAAAAATAATTTTTTTATTTATCTCCGAAAATAATGGAGTAACAATTGCATTTATAGGCTATATTTCAATTTTTTTTGTTTTTCGCAGTATCCTGATCCTAAAACACAGTACATTTTTTTTCAATATCTTCAAAATAACTGAGTTATGGGAGTATTTATGGGTGAAATTTCAGTTTTATTCTATAATTAATAGAGGTGTGCTGATTCTAAAAGCTAATAACAATTTTCAATATTTGCAAAAATAACTGAGTAATTGTATTAAACAATTTTTAATAGACCGCCATTTGAAAATCAATCGGCTGATATCAACTTCTAGGTGTCAGGATCAACGTTAGATGTCTTGGTATTTTTGTGCCAATTTTTAAAACAAAATTGGTCCAGTAGTTTCGGAGAAAAGTCGCGGACGGCGAAAAAACGGATTTTTTTTTTTTTTTTGTAGGTTATTTAATATTCTACGTATCTTGAAACTTAAGTCCACACATTTTGAGGTAGAGGGAGGGGATTAATATTTTTTTTTGGTCGATAACAAATGTTAATTATTGAAAATAATGTGCCAAAAGTTGTTCTCAACAAAACTATTCTTAAAACTATTAAATTTTAATATTCTGCGACAAATGTTTATCTATTTTGAGGGTTCGACATCTTGAAGTTCTGGGAAATTTTCTAATTTTACTCTTACTGACTATATAAAGTAAGGGAAAGTATTGCGATCGTGAAAATGGTCGAATTCCAGTTTTCGAGGAAAATACACGTTTTAGGGTCATCTGAGCCCAAATAACCAAGTCCCGAAAAAAAGGTCTGTGTGTGTGTGGTAAGTCAAGCGCAAAAATCATAATTCGCCCGAAACTGAAATTTCATATTTAAGACAACTATACGCCCGAGATGTTAACGCAACTTAATTACCGATATTTTAAATGTTTTTCCTCTAAACTATCTTTAATTTTGTACATTCCAGAAGATTAACCATCTCATCTTAATGGCACTGACGAAGTACGGCTAAATATTAAAGTTGAGTAAATTTGATAAACAACTAAAGCAGAAAAGTGCAAACATATTTTTTATGCAATATTTTCGTTTTTGAACACAATAATAGTAATGTAGATGTATTTTATTGCTATGTTTTTGACCGGCTGCTTTTCTAAGGCAGCGGTACCTTCAAAAACTAGCTTACTGGATATATTTAATCTATATATAAACTATATTTAATGATACCATTGGATTTCCTTTCCAAAGGTATCGTGTTTCCCAATCCAAGAGGTGGCATGCAGGGTAAGATTAAATTAGACATGTTTTACTAACTGACATTATTATTTAAAACAACTTAACACATATGCAATATAATTAAACTATGCCTGAGAATACTGAGGGACATTATAGTTACACTTGCCATACAATATTACAATTAACGCAAATACCTTTCAAACACTTTGTCGGCTGGCGAAGGTGGAATCATCTTAGGCGCCCATTCTCTGCTTCATCCTCCAGCTCCTCTCTCTCTGAACCCCAGACGGACCTCGGTTCTTCTTGAGGATGGAAAAAGACTCATCTCATCTTGAGGATAGAACTTGATTCCTATTTCAAATCTTCTCCTCATCGTTGTCACCTCGGGCGGGGCTGACATGGAAAGTTCCCTTAAGCCAAGGGTCCTTTGTCCTAGTGTCTAGGAAGTTTCCCGAGGTACATATTGCTGGGGGTCCCCATGGAGGTAAACGCCTTTTGATGTTTTGCCGACAAAGGCTTCTTAATCTTTTATTGTTTATATTGAGGGTGTATAGTCGACTGTAGAAACTATTATAGGTGGAATAGTCAGGAATCAGTCATTTTTGAAAAGTTTTTAATTTTGCCAACGTTTCGGCTCAAGCTTGTGAGCCATCATCAGGGCATTACTGAGCCATGTCCAAGCATAAACTTTTGGAGTTTATGCTTGGACATGGCTCAGTAATGCCCTGATGATGGCTCACAAGCTTGAGCCGAAACGTTGGCAAAATTAAAAACTTTTCAAAAATGACTGATTCCTGACTATTCCACCTATAATAACTTTTATTGTTTAATATTAAAATTATTCAATAATGAACTCTCCTCAGTATCCTCAATGCATTACAATATACCGTTGGATAGCTAAAGATTTAAAAAAAAAAATTATCTGAAAGGGTGAAGGAGAGTGATGGAAAGCCGATAAAACTGACAGTTTCTGATTCCTGAAAAGGAAAATACATGTTGATCGTGCAGCCACCTGGCGGCATATCAAGGAAGCAGAGCCCCCAGTCGTGATCATCTTGACATTTGTGTTGGAGGTGATTACCTTAAACATTAACTAATTGTTGTAGATAAAATATAATAGATTATTTAATAAAACACATGTTTCTACTGAAATTCAATTTAATTAATTCTTTAACTATTTATTTTTATCTCTTCATGTATTTACAAATTCTTAAATTGATTTTAACAACGGAGGTATGTGAAAGCTGTGTGTTGCGCGCACCAGATTTCTTCATTTGTTACCACCATTTTTCTGCGCGGGCAAATCAAGTAGATATATTCGAATTGTTCTGATAAATGCCATGAATAAAAGCTAAAATCTCAAACTTAGATTTTCCACCCTAACCGTTGTGAATCAGATTGAGGGTCGTATCAACTTTTTTGTTCCACTTGAGCTCTAGTATCTGCACTTACAATATGTCATGAGGTTTATGAGACACCCTGTATAGGTAAGTAAATGTAAAAAAAAAAATTGTTAAAATATACAATATTTATGTCGTATTCATTTCTCGGTCGCTACACAATCCGATGTGCATTCTACCATACTGATTACATGGCACTTGCTACTGTTGAGTATAAGGCCTACTTAATATGGGTTGTCGTACATAGGAGACACTTGCAGTAGGGCCCCGGGCCCTGGGACGGTTGGACAGCGGGAACAAGAGAACACCTGTTGGGACACCTGTTTGTTTTATGAATGGGCAGTTGTGGAGGAGCGTTGGAAGGGTACGCGGCCGGGTTAGCACACCGCACATTCCCTTAACAACCTTCGCATTGACCCACAAACTGCAACCTTTTTAGCACGGTCCGTAGGCAACAGGTAGCCATGCACTCACTCAAAAACTAACTCCTGTATAAATCCCTCAATGTCATCTCTTCAATCAAACTTTTTTTAACCGCTCCATGAATAAAGGACTCGCTAGAGGATTACAGTCAAGTATCTACAAGTACCTGTTGCATGGGTATATATATATATATATTATATATATATATATATATATATATATATATATATATATACGTATATACACACACACATAATATTTTATGTATTTATTTTTTTTAAATTGTGTTTTTCTGGCTTCAGTACTTGGCGAATATTATGAATGTGGGTTGAAGACCGATATCAAAGAGAAAGAAACACATACATATATATATAGTTATATATCGTGCTGATATTTCAACCAGTCATTCATGGGGCAGTTATTTGAAGAATCATATGGTTAGAGACTATCCTTAAAAATACAGCTAAAGTTAGTTTTAGTGTCGGCATATAGCCTTGTTATTTTATTAACTTTTTACAGGTATTTGCCTTAATTTATTTCGTATTGTTCACAACTAATTATATGTATAATATTAAAATATTTTTTAAAGAGTGAATATTATCTTCGTGTTTACCAACTTATCGTACACAAACACACACACAACACACACACCCATACACACAGACACAGGCACACACATACATACATATATATATATATATATATATATATATATATATATATATATATATATAGCTATATAGATAGCTACTTATAGCCATTTCTTTCCACGAAGTAATGTCTAACAGCTATCCCGTGGAGAGGAATGAACAGGTGTAGGGAGGTGATTTTAGTGGGTAAAAATCCCACACACGGATAGGTACTGTTCTTAATTTTTTTTTAAGATTTACTATTAAAAACATACATATATTTTAAAATTTTCCACGAATCGGTCACTAAGAACCACTCGAATATCAATAATAATTCTTCTCCACACCTTCCGCCTCCCACCTACTCCAATACTCTCATCCTCCTGGACTGTTCCTCTCAAATCTTCCCTAGTCCTTCATCTCCCTCTTCCCCAGAAGAACCTTAACTTCTTATTATATTTCTCCATTGGATTTTCTGGACTATATGAATATGGATATATATATTTATTTATTATAAGAACAAATATGTTTAGGCAACGTTTCGAGAATTTATGATTCTCATATGTATGTCAATTTAAATATTGACTTATTTTGAACAGTGTGGATGTTACAATCTTCGAAAGAAGATCAGAGTTCATTTATTATCAAACAATGTTCTTTGGTCTAGAGTCAAGAACAAATAGCAGTATATATACATCTATTTATTTTGTGTAAAATCCGGATGAACAAATTCGAAATGAGAAATATAGCTTTGTTACAGAAAATACGATTTAATATGTAAATGATGTATGTTTATATGTATGTAAATCTAGGATTTATGTATGATCATATGCGTAGGTTTTTTGTATAATTTTTCCTACAATCGCAATATAACCTCAATTTTATTTCACCATATGTTTGCCATTTAGGCTAATGTACTATAATCACAAAAAAACAAAAATATTTTCTGATTGTAAGGATGACTCATCCAAAATCATTGTTAACATTTTTTCAAAATGTAAATATGTGAATAAAGTATATTTATTTTTTTTTTCGTATGATCAAAACTTAACGTGGAGTAACCGTATTCTCCAAATTACCAGAAAATCCATCTCTATCCTGATACAACTCCTACCTTTCTGTGACTCTTTTCCTAGAAGTACCCACCATCTCTTAGTGTCTTCTCTCATACTGCACCACTTCGACTATGGATGCTTAGTAAATGGAGGACTCAATAGCTAAAATGAGATAAGGCTAAAAAGATTACTGAATAGCTTTAGAAGATTTATGTATGGCATCTCCAGGCAGTCACACGTCTCTTACTGGTATTGTGGTCGAAGGTGGCTCTATCCCGAATCTCGAAGAAAATACCTACTTGGCATCCTCCTATTCCAATCCTTGCGAACCAGAATACATTCCTATATCTATGATCTCCTTACCCCGCGCTCTTCCGTGCACACCCTAAATACAAGATCCCAATCCATCGATCTATACCTTCCCTCTCATAGAACAGCGTCCTATGAAAAGTCCTTCATCATCCGTGCTACCATACTATGGAACTCTTTACCCATCTTCCTCCGAAAAGTGTCATCCCTAACCACATTCAAACACCAAATACTTAACCATTTCCACAAAAATCAATTTTCAGCATGTGATAAATCTAGACTCTGATAATACCTAACTAAACTCATTTGATGTTATCTGTTTGTTTTTTTGTTATCTTTTACACACATTAACCTTACATAACTTACTTGATTAAATCAGTCACTCACTCACTCACTGTTGGGCGCTGCAGTCCTTGTAGGACCTGTGCCTCTGCTACCATTCTTCACCCCATGCCTCGCGATCTCTAGCATGTCTCCTCCAATTTCCAACTCCCATCCTTCTCAAATCCTATTCCAAGTCCTCAATCCGTCGTCGCCTGGGTCTGTCTCTTTTCCCTCTCCCTCCTGCTGCAACATTTAACATCAATTTAGGCAGCCTACAGTGCTCCATCCTTCCCACATGCCCTAACCATCTCAGCCTGATCTTCCTAATAGCACAGAGGATATCAGCCTCTCCATAAAATTCCGTAAGTTCGGCGTTGCTTCTGATCCTCTACATGTGTTCTTCTTTTACGGCTCCAAATATCCTTCTCAGTATACTCCTCTCCCTGAGAAGAGCTCTTCTGTTTTCCTTACTTAGGTTCCACGTCTCACTGCCATACATTACAACCGGCCTAATTATTGTTTTGTATAGCAAGAGCTTTGCTTTCCTGGAAAGGCTTTTGTATCGGAGAGCTTTTTGCATGGCATAGAAACATCAAGTTACTACTACCATTCTTCCGTTAATTTCTGCTTCAAAGTTATTCTTCTCTGTCACAACACCTCCTAGGTACTTGATTAAATAATTATATATAAAATATAGCCAGACAAATTGGACTTCTTACGTTCACTGTATGTTATTCTTAGGGACGAAATGTCCCAGAATAAAAATTATTTTTCATTCATTCACGTATGTCATGAGGAAACATCAAGGGACTGAATTTTTCAATTAATGAAAATTTCATCAAAATTGGGTTTGGATTTGGACCAAGGATAGACGCATAACATTCGCTTATTGCGATACTTTTTTAAAGTAATGTTTAACCTCTATGTCGGATGGTAAGAAGATAATTTTATTAATCAATTGCTATTAAAAATGCTGGTTTTTAACGTGGTCAATATCATTCCGTAACCACGATGGTTGTCTCCTGTGCCGTGAAATGTCACGGACGCGCTCATTACTGACTGAGATCGCTCTGTGTGAGTCAACATATTTTGATTCAAGTCAAGGTTGGTTGTGTGTAAGGACATGCAGAAAAAAATATCATGTTACATTTATGAACTTATTATTTAAAGTTTCAGCCTCTTCCAATTTTTTTATCTAATGGTTTATTTAGCATAAATTATCTATTAGCACTTAGTCTAAAATTATATAAATAATAAATCTGGGTTTTTGTAACTAGTCCTTCTAAAATATATCCTACTCACGATGTAATAAATTTGATGATTCAGAAAGTCATAAACATGTATGGGAGTCCAATATATTTTGAGTTGAACTGGTATGAAGAAGTTGTGTAGCCGCCAAGCGACGGATCCAACTCCCCTGAATTTTTTGTCGGTATGTCTGCCTGCCCATACCCACGATAACCGTTGGGTACGTTTTTGTAATAACGTTTTTGTTCCTTCTTAATATATTTATAATTCATCATAAGCGACCTTAAAACTCTGAAAATTAGAAACAATCAATATTGTTTTAATTACTTAATATTAAACTTGATTTAAAAAAAAAAACAGATTCATTTTATACCTAACGGTTATCGCTAATCACTGTAATGAACTTGTAAGACAGTATTCAGGATAGAAATTTCATGGTCGCAATGATACAAATCTTCAATCCATGAAAGCGCCACCTATTTATTGCAACTATTTGTTGTCTATCACTAATAATAAAATAGCTATTAATTCATTATTACACCTGTGTCTTTAAAAAACCATGAAGGATTTTGGGTTTGATCTATATAGAGATTCACACTGTGCCTTGGCCAACTGTCGTGCATTGAGGTGATTAACCTGAGATCACGCTCATCTACCAGCTTTCTCGCCCCACTTTTTAGGTACCCACTTTATAGAGGCTAGTTCAACACAAAGAAGGTGCGACCCCCAACCCCAGAGTCGTCTCATTGCTGTAATAACAGAATAAATAATTAATCTTCTTGTTTAAAAATATTAATTAAAAAAAAATATTCTGATATATCACAATTTATATCAATAGACAATAATAATAGTGCTATAAGATCACATTCATACAATATTTACAGTATAAACAATGCTAAAGTCAAATAACTTAATAAAATAAATATTAACTAACCTCAAACATTATATCTGACAATATAGTGAGCTTATGACATACTAGGACTGCAATTAAGGTACAATAACTCGTGTGTCTCGTAGATGTTGATGAAAACATTTTTAGATGAATTTTATTTTAAGTTGTTAAACATTGGAATGTGCATAAAATTGGGGACCAACGCACCCCAGCGGGGAAAAATGTTGGGATTGTCTCTCTTTCTAATAAAGTTAAAATATTAAATTTATTGTTTGTTTATTGTTTGTTTATTTGTTTAACGTCACTTTATGCTACTATGGCTAATCGGACGATGCTACAGTGGGAGTCCTAAATTTTGCCTATCCAGGTTTTATTAGGATAGGGATCTTTAACGAGTCCCCTCCGAAGGACGGCGTAACTAAGGATTTTTTACTCCCATTAAAAAATCCTAGGACCACCTGCGGGTTTGAACCCGTGACCTTTAGCATGGGAGGCTGTTACGCTAGCCACCAGCTACAAGTGATCCCTAAATTAAATTTAGAGTTAAAAAAAAAATAAATTTTTTTTTGATAGTTTATTTAACTATCCAATTATTTATCTGATTAGCTTGATAGTAACACTAAAAATAAGATATACATAAACCTTCAAGATTTTTGGTTTAAAAAAACAAAAAAACACTCTCAACTCACAGTTGTTAGATTTCGATTCATCCAAAATTTTGTTTATATGTTTTGTAATAGAAAATATTTTGTGCTAATTCGTCTAGCTTTCCTTGTCAAGGGTTTTTTAGAAAAAAATATTTTCCGCTATACAATAAGTTTCGTTTTGGCACCAAACTTGGCTAGAGAAATGAAATGTGTTATGCACATGCAAAGTCCCAACATTTTAAGGATCACATTTACACCCAAAAAATATCAGGGCTTAAAATATATACAAAACTATAAGGGTACAAGCTGAATATAGAAAAATAGAATAATATTAAATTTATAGTAAATACTTTTGTATTTATTTCCTCTCTCATTTACATCATTCTTATTCTTTTTTTACTATTTATTTATTACTAGATGACCCGACAGACGATGTCCTGTCTTTACTATGACCAGTGTAATCAAGAATTAAGTTAAGGCGAAGCAAAAAATAATTAGCGAAATCGGTCAAGCCGTTCACGCGTGATGCGATGACCAAGGGAAGAAGAGATTCATTTATATGTACGTATAAAGAGATTATTATTGCCTTAGAAAATTGAAGATAATCTAAAGATCATATTAACTTTTACATATTTTTCTTTCATAAGAACTTTCTCCTTACTGTTATACACACAACAACAAAAGGAGTAGCGAAATCGGTCAAGCCGTTAACGCGTGATGAGATGACCATCATAACGTAACTTGCAGCAATTTATCTAAATTTGCATTTACATATTAAAAAAAGGAAAGTTAATGATCAAATAAGATTTGGTATCAAATCTTAAAGGTCATTTATAAAGATCGAATAAATAAAACCTGGTTTATTTAGAGTGGGGATCTTTAATGAGTACCTCAAATCGCACATTCTCGAGACCGCCATTTTACGTCCCCTCCGAATGGGAACCACTGACCTAACCTGAAAGAGTGTACCACTACTAATGGTCAGTGACACAAGCCGTATTAGATCCAAAGATTGGGAGTTATTTCTATCTCTTATGTTTATAAATCATTTATGAATAAAATAATTTACAGGTTTTATCAAAGAGCGATAAAGAAGACACGCTAAGACAGACTAGACAGCAGGGGACGTGGGGAACCACCCGCCACCCTTGATGGTTTTTGCTCCGGCCCCTCATCGATTGAACGGTCTATTCCAGGGAGGACGTGGGAGGGTGCGGGGGCCGCGGGGGGAGGGGGCGCAGGGGAGGCTACCCCCGCATCTCTTGTAAAAATAGGAGAGGCCGGGGGGGAGGGGGCAGTCAAGTGACGTCACATCTCACGTCACACTTTCCCTTAGCCGAGTCAATGGTGGAGTAGGCCCTTATCTCATTCAATGATAGGGTCGTCATGGGAACGGCTTCTGCCCCTCCGGGCAAGGCTCACGTTCTATTTACATCGGATTCCTTACATCAGCGGTGTGTAGTGGCCGGCCCATTCACAACTGGACAACGCCTCCGCTGCACCGCCTCCAGCTCTCCTCTAACAACGGTTCATGTCGTCAGACCAAATTATCAATCCCTCAATACGATTGTATAGTCCTTGATATAGTCAAATGTTTCATTTAAAAAATGATCACTTTTCCAATGAAGAACATCAAGTATTCCATTTCAAATCCTATCAAGTAATGTAGTAGACTAACTAACTAGGTAAACGGTGCTCTGCCATATAAATTATTTAAAGTGAACATTTATTTTGATAGATAAAAACGAATATATTTTAAGTGCGTGGAGATGGGATTTATAACAGAAAGGGAAATGGAGCGCTGTAGACGAAGACCACCGAAAAACACTAATCATTCATTTTCTCAATTCAATGTATTTCATTAAAGTAACGGACATATCCATTGTCTATCTCTTAATAAAGAACAAACATATTAAGTTTTTTCTTAGTTAGAAAAGTTTTTTAAACTATGGTTATATAGTAGATGTTTTATAATTTGGAATGGAATTAAATATGAACATAGTATTTTTTAAGGCAATAAGAAATAATAAAAAAAAAAATTAACTCTAAAACCCTGAAGGGTCTTGGACTCATATAGAGATTCGTGTTTCTAGACAAACATCAGTGCAATGAGGTGATTAGCCCGAGATTACGCCCAACCGCCAGGTTTATTTCCCATTTTTGGGTACCCACTTTATAGTGACAATATGTGCCCCATTAGGGTCTCCACATTCCAGGATCGCCTCAAGGTTGAAATAACGGAATAAATAATATTCAGACATAGCCGGGATTCAAACTCAGGATTCGGAGAATAGTAGATTAGTGCTCTATCCACTAGACTACGACACTCCCATGATCATTTATAAGTTGGAACGTTTAAGTTTATTTTATTTGCTATTTTAATTTGTATCGGTTTTAAACGGGAGGGGTTTAAATCTGGATCCGTGACGATAAGCAAGCTGTTCAATGGTTTTAGTGGTGTCTCAATTTCTCGTAGTTGCACTTTTCCTAATCCGCAAAAAAAAAAAAAAAAAAAAAAAAAAAAAAAAAAAAAAAAAAAAAAAAAAGAGACATTCGAATCATCTAGCGGTATGTTTCTAGGAATGGCCCCTTGCTGACGCCACTATAGACATCTCTACGACCATTAAAGTGATTTAAAATAAACCAAA
Organism: Piezodorus guildinii; assembly: GCA_023052935.1. NCBI lineage: Eukaryota > Metazoa > Arthropoda > Insecta > Hemiptera > Pentatomidae > Piezodorus > Piezodorus guildinii. The sequence goes on from CM041292.1 coordinate 160,030,733, forward strand.
AATAAGTATTCATTGTATATGGAATATTTACTTCTTCAACCAGATTTTCGCCCGCTACACTAGCCCAAATTATAAACATATCCTCAGCGGTCCTTATCAGTCGCGGTCGGAGCCTTATCGTGATTCAAATTATTGATGATTTATTAATTAATAATGATCAATAATTAATTCAATATAAACTAACATTTATATTACTTTATGATCGCACACAGATTCAGAAGTTATTACACAATCAAATTTGAATGCTTCAAATGGGTTTGCATTAGGATCATCAGTCTCCTCACGGGCTGCTGTTTCTAACCGTATACACAAAATCATAGATGTTTGAAGAGTTGTAGATTAAAAAAAACTTATAAGAATGTCGCAGCAACATGTGTCAAGTGTAAAACCACGTCTAATTTGTGAGATAAAGTTTGTTGCAACAAGAGGCCAACACCACAGCAACTCACCCTCATCTTAGCCCTCTTACGAAATACACTTTACTATCAGATGGAGGGGAATACTGGTAGAAAAGAGATGTTTTTCTTCCAAAATATTAAAAAATCATTTTTTCAAACTAGAAAACAGAAGATACTTAGTTTCATGGCAAATGTTTTGAGCTTAAACGCGTGGTCGCTAAAGGATTCAATACGTTGCCATAGCAACCTCGAAGCCAAACTATCCGGATGAAATTTAATTTTTATGGTCCCTCTCGAATGAATCTCGACTTTTACATTCTAATTAGAATATGTTGGACATTTATAGGAAAAAAACTCCTGTTCTCCTCTGTTGAAGGATGCAAGAATAAACCGATTTTATTATTATTATTTTTTTTTATTCTGGTATAATTATTTACTTTTTATAATTATATATATTATATAATTGTATAATTATTTTTTTCATTGTGGATATAATTAGTTGACTGTTGAGAATTACTGGAAGGAAGTAGTCCGGGTGGCGGTCATTACACGAAAAAACTAAATAGTTTAAACTATTTTATTATTTGCCAACGTTTAGACCCCCACTGTGGGTCATCATCAGGGCGTGTTGTAGGCGAATGGAAACTCAGTTTGCCATCGGCAAACAATAAAATAGTTGAAACTATTTAGTTGTTTAATTTAATGACCGCTACCCGGACTAATTCCTTCCAGTAATTTTTTTTTCTTTTTTATAATTAATCACTGTGTCCTGTTTCTAAATAATAAAAAAAAAAAAAAAAAAAAAAAAAAACCTTTATCACCACAACTCATAAAGGGTTTTGGCTCAGTACATAGACATTCGTAGTGTTTCTAGGCCGACGGCTGTAAAATAAGGTTATTAGGCCGAGATCACACTCAGCCCTCCATTTTTTCCCTAAATTGGGTACCTACTTTAAAGAGGCTGGGTCTGCCCCAGGAGGGTCTCCATACCCTAGGGTCGCTCCTTGGTTGAATTAACAGAATAAATAATATTCTGCCATAGTCAGGATTGGGACCCAGAACCCGGAGACCAGTAAACCAGCGCGCTCGCCGGGATTCGAACCCAGAACCAAACAGTGGACTAGTGATCTGTCAATTTTTTCTTTATCTTCAAAAATAACTGAGTTATTGGATTGAAATATTTCTAATCAGTGGGTAATTCAAAAATAATAGGCTGATATCAACGTCAAAGTGGTAGGATCATCGTCGGTGTTATTTTTGTGCAAAAATAAAGTCGGAATAAAAAGCGGAAAACAAAATTGAAAAATCAGTCTAATAATTTTAGGAAAAACCCGACGACTGCGGATAGACAATATGTTTTGTTTATTCGTGATATAGTTTCTACTTATCTTGAAACGTAAAACTACAAATTGTGAGGGGGATTATTTATTTATTTTTTCTTAGTCGATTACAAAGGTTCATTATTGAAAATAATAGTTAAAATGGGATATTAATTTTACTTTCATGATTATTAGTTTAATAATTGAATGGGTAAGTTTATTGTTGCCTAGCAACGAGACTAGGGATTTCGGGGACGGGAGGGGGAGCGGAGAGGGGTGGAAGGGGGGAGTGCAACAATCGATAGCTCATAGCACTCACCTCATTAGCATATTACCTAGCGCTTCCCCTCTCCTCCTCTATATAACAATCTATTCTTATCAATACACCACTCAATAATATATATATATTATTTAAATAAAGTAATTCTATTTATTTATATTTAATTTGTGTGAAATTAAACTGTGAAAAACCTACCCAAAGGTGGAGACATAGCGGGAGAGATATATCAATGTATATATGTAAAAGTACTATACTATAAATTAAAACGGTAGATAATTAAAAAAACAAAACAATAAACGTGCGTGTAATTATTATACTAATAATAAGCATATTACACACACACACACACATATATATATATAATTATTTATTTTATTTTATATGCGTGGCAACACTGATGATGACAAAAAAATTCTATCCTTCCTCTGTAGATCCAATGCTTATTTATTATTACAGAGTATAAAACTTTTGTTTTAAATTAGAGTGTTTCATTTGAGTAATTAAATAAAAAATCTGGTGCGCGCAACACACGACTTTCACTTACCTCCGTTATTTATATCAATTTAAGAATTGATAAACAAATTTAGAAACGAAATAAATTGTTGAAGAATTATTTACGTTAGATTTTAATAGAAACATGTGTTTTGTAAAATAATCTATTATATTTTATCTACGACAATCAGTTTGTTTTATCGGCTTTTCATCACTCACTGTTTACTTTTACCATAGTATGTAAAAGATAATATTTTTTCTTAAATCTTTAGCTTTTCAATGGTATATTATACATGTATATTACTGTTCTTATGTTCAAAATAAAAAAAATTACATTCAAAATATTTTTTGGATTTTCTCCTTTAGTTGAATATCCGTTTCCAACTCAGTATCTATGCGCCTTGATGATGAACCACAATGGGAGTCGAAACGTTGGTAAGCAATAAATAGTTGAAACTACTTAGTTGTTTCATTTACTGACCGCCACCCAGACTGATTCCTTCCAGTAATTTTAACTAATATTGTGAAAACAAACACCTTATTACGTAAGATCAATTTTATATTTTAAAAAACAACAAACGTGTTACTTAGTATCCTCATACAAGACTAAAACGGCAAGAAACTGCCCGATGTTTCCGACTACTTCAACATTTACTGGATAAATGCTCAAACATTATACTTTACTACAAGGCGCATCTATATTACCAACATAAGACCGATGTGGGCTTACGGAGAAAAGCTTGGGGGCTCTACTAAACCATAGAATTCATCTCGAATCCAATCCTTACAATCCAAAATCCTACGGAAAATCCTAAATGCTCCTTATTTTGTCAGAAATAAACTCATCCATAAAGACTGTAATATTCCATGTTGCTGATTTGGCCCGAAACAGGTACCGTCCCTTCCATGACAAACTCCATTCCCACTCCAATCCATTAGTTTCAATCCTTGCTTCCTCTTCAATCCCTAATAATCTTCCGAGGCGTCTGAAAAGAAGATGGCCACGAGACCTTCTAGTTTAAAGTATTTTTAGAGTGCTGCACCTGGGTAGTGTCTCTACATGTATTTGATGACAGTTTTTATATTTCATGTTTCGTATTTCATGACCATCCGTCCCATTTACTTGATTTATTTGTTTAATACAGTTGTAGATATCAATAAATATGCTAAAAAACAACTACAACAGAAAATGAGCGCATTAACATATCCCATATGTACAGTGAGTGTCACAAGTTTTCGCAATACGATTTTTTTATTTTTTCGTTTAATAAATATTCACAACTATTTCTTTATATAATTATTTTTAACAGATGAATCGTTAAACGAGACTCCTATAAAATGAAATCACTAACCAACTAATCAAAAAGTATATTGTTTTTATAAAATATCCGATGAATAACATAAAATTACCAGATAATACAGCGACAAAAGTATTCGGAAATCGTAATTTCGAGTTGTTTAATGGTTTTAAATGATCATATTCTCACTAATCTTCGACTCAATTTTATGTTCTTAACAATTGAGACGTTGATTTCCAAAAGGTACTATATCCATTCTAGGAAATTTTACAGGAAGCGCGAAAATCTCTCATTACTATATTATTAAACTAGCTAATTTGGGTCTTTTTGCCTTAAAGTTTAGAATTTTTTTTTTTACTATAATAATAACATCATATTAAAGTTATGAAATTAATTTTTTTAGAATGATTTGGAACGAAAATAAATGCGTAATTAATACTTTTAGAAAATGACCGCATTTCTAAATCGTGTTTTTAAAGGACTTGAGAATTCATCAGATAAAATCAAATAGAATATTTAGATAAAACTAAATGATCAGATTACAAATATGTAAAAAAATCAATTTCGTAAAAAATGTCCTTTAGTACCTTTTGGAAATCAACGTCTCAATTCTTCTTCCTCGTGTAACTGATACCCAACCTTGGAAAGAAACGTTTTCAATATGAAGTGTTAAATTAAAAACTTAACGATCGAGCAGCGACTTCAAATAGTTTTTAACGAGAAATTTAACCATTTCTTTCTTTTTTCAACGTTAAAAAAATTGATGAGGGTGTGTGGATGGGTTAGTATAGTGAGGGTAAAGAAAAAAGTGACCGTCCAAAACATAATAAATGTCAAAAATTAAAAACTAATTATAGATGAAATAAGAAAAAACATGTAATTAAATAAATGAAAAATCTATATTAAAATATGGATCTTTTATGTTAAATAAATTAATACATAAAACATGGATGTTTCATTTATACCTAAAACGGGCATACAGTAAAACTGAATACTTTTTTATAATTATAATGTCATAATTTTATTCTTTCTGCTCTTTTGAAACTAAGCACAGTAAAGATAAAGGGAACAAATATGTTTCAGAAACAATATTGAGAAATTATATTCAATGTAGAATGTAATTCAGAGAAATCAATTAAGACGTTGTTTTCCAAAACGTACTATATCCATAATTTATAATGTTAATTAATAAGTTATATTTATTTATTCTCCTTCTGAGAAATATCTTTCCTATATGGTTAATTACATTTGAATATTTATTCTTCAAAAAGAAAGGGAATATTCAAACTAATTTTTATTTATTTATGGCGAAGAAATAAATAAGAAAGTATGTAATTATAAAGTTTGAACTTGTATTTACTATTTCTGTGAATTCAGCTAATGTATTGGTATGATAAACTACGTGTTAACAATATTTAACTTTAGAGACTTATTTATTGATAAATAACTGTTAAGCTTTTAATTTAAATGTTTTAAAAAAAAAAAACTGTTATTTTAGATCAGACACGGTTTTTCTACTTATATTTAGCAAGGTCAGGTAATGCTAATTCTAACCATTTTCAGGACCTAAAACCATTATTCGTTGATATCAGCTGGTAATTTTTAAAATGGCATTCGATTAAAAGTGGTTTAATTCAATTACTCTCTTATTTTTGAAGATGGAGAAAATTTGTATGTTTGTTTTTTAACCAAAAAAAAAAACAAAAAGCCGAGCATAATTAAAAAAAATGTAAAAATATTAACGTCACTTATACGCGTATAACGCAGGATATATGTTTGTAACTCTCTTATTTTCGAAGATACAGAGAAATAGTATAGAGTTTTAGATTCAGTAATCTACAATAAATGTTTAAATCACAAATTATAATATATGTAAAAAATCCGTTTGTCCTAATCAATAAATAAATGAAAAATCTGGTGCGGGCAACACACGACTTTCACTTACCTAAATTTTTAAAATCAATGAAAGAATTTTCAAATACAGTTAAAAAAATACGCGAAATTATTAAGGAATTAATTAAATTAAATTTCTATAGAAACATGTGTTTGATTCAAAAATCTATTATATTATTATCTAAAATAATCAGTTAGTTTTATCTAAAATAATCAGTTAGTTTTATGTTCATTTCATCACTCTCTATTAACTTTTAAAAGCTTGTGTATGAGATGATAATTTTTCTAAAATCTTTAGCTTTCCAACGGTATATCATACATGTATATTACTGCTCTTATGTTTAAAAACAAAAATTGCATTAAAAAAATATTTTTTCTGTTTTCTCCTTTAGTTGGGTATCGAATTTATTCAATTTATATATTTACCAGTTTTTCATCAGCGTTAACAAGATAATCTAGTTATTATTATTGAATCTACAAAATTAAAGGTACTTTAGGGGAAGAAAATTTAAAATATCGGCATTTAAGCCCTGTCAGACCATTTTTATCTAAATAAAACCTACATGATATTAAAGCCCATTAAATTTTACATCGATATAGCGAGTTTAATCAAAATCGTCGGAACCGTTTTTGAGAAAATCGAAAAAAGGTGCAAAATGCATGGTATAAAGTGCCTCTTCTGGTAGGCTCATTTTGATGAAAAAAGTTTTGTCACGTCTCGGGCGTATAGTTGTCTTAAATATGAAATTTCAGTTTCATAGGACTTACCGTTTCCGCCCGGGAGTTACCACAGACACACACACACACAGACACACACACACACAGACCTTTTTGCGGGACTTGGTTATTTGGACTCAGGGGACCCTAAAACGTGTATTTCCGTTGAAAACTGGAATTCGAAAATTTTCACGATCGCAATACTTCCCCTTACTATATATAGTAAGTGAAAGTAAAAATTGGTTCAGAACTAGCAGAGATTTGATGGCGTTTTGAAGTTAGGTGTGGTGTGATATGACATTATCCTTTGAATCATTTATGGCTTTTCATATTAGTTTATTGCCTGTAACCAATTATGACTATATAAACAGTTAGTTATACCCTAATATAGCTATTAATAAACCATTGTATAATCATTTGCAACGTTTTTTAAATTTCGATATGCTTTATAATGAGTAATTCAACTTAAAATAAACTTTGTCTTGATTATATATTTCTTAAAACTTCGGAAATCTATACAATAAAACAAGTGAAAATTATTAGAGGATTTTCTGGTGACTACAGCTTCTTCTACTGTATTTAGAGTATTGGAAATTGTATATGTATTAGATATAATGGAAAATAAAAATTAACACTTAAATGAGCACACCTTAACTTCCTTTTGTCAATCATTTACTTTATTTTATAACCATTCACACTTATCAACAGTTCGGGCATGTTTCCCCATTCTCAAGACTTATTTTTTTAAAAACACTTTCCCACATCTAACCCACCACTTCACTCCATAGCTTCCTGCTATTCGTCCACAGTAAAAGTAAGGGAATAACGAGTAAACATTTATTTGTTATTTGTCATCTGTTGGTCACTTTTGAATGATTTATTCGTTGTTGTTTTAATTTTAAGGGCAAAAAACTGCTGATGGTTATTATCGCCCTCGGATCTTTACAAAAATCAATAAAAAGAAAAACGATTTACCAAAATGATGATATCAGAAAAAAAAAAAAAAAAAAAAAAATTAAGAAAAGAAAACAACGAACAAAATACTAAAACAATACAGTAACATTAAAAAATAATAAAAATAAAGGTAAACAAAAATAAAATAAACGAAATTAACAATTATGATAAAAATACAAACAAATAACTAATAATAAAAAATAAAACACAAATATGATAAAAATAATCAATAATACAAAAAAAAAAAAGAAAAGAAAAAAAGATGTGTATATATATATATGTAAAATAAAGAATAATAATAATTTAAGTATAAAGAGATAAAATAAAATTTTAGTTTAAACTGTATGATGAAGAAGAAGAAAAAATAAAATTATATATATATATATATATATATATATATATATATATATATATATATATTCATATAAGATAAAAAAAAAAAAAAGTTATGATTTATTCGTTAATCGAATAACAAATAGAAATATGGTTTATTCGTTATTTATTATCTAAATATATTTTCATTGCATTGGAAAAATCTTATGATAGCGGTAAATGGATTTCCCTAAGATAAACACTTTTCCTTAAAAAAATAATCTTATGGATTATGGATCAATGGATTTCCACTATTTCGAGAATTTTCCGACTATTTTCAGGTAGACCGATAATAAAAACAGTAATACAATATTCCTCCGAATTTCCATTCGCTTTACGGGCGTATCTCGAAAAAAGATCAAAGGATTATCACAATTTCGACAGTTTACCGACTATTTTTGGGCAGTTACTCACGAAAATAAGTATACAATTTTTCCCCAAATTTCCATTCGCTTTTACGGGCGTATCTCGAAAAAAGATCAAAGGATTATCACAATTTCGACAGTTTTCCGACTATTTTTGGGCAGTTACAAACGAAAATAAGTATACAATTTTTCCCCAAATTTCCATTCGCTTTTACGGGCGTATCTCGAAAAAAGATCAAAGGATTATCACAATTTCGACAGTTTTCCGACTATTTTTGGGCAGTTACACACGAAAATAAGTATACAATTTTTCCCCAAATTTCCATTCGCTTTTACGGGCGTATCTCGAAAAAAGATCAAAGGATTATCACAATTTCGACAGTTTTCCGACTATTTTTGGGCAGTTACACACGAAAATAAGTATACAATTTTTCCCCAAATTTCCATTCGCTTTTACGGGCGTATCTCGAAAAAAGATCAAAGGATTATCACAATTTCGACAGTTTTCCGACTATTTTTGGGCAGTTACACACGAAAATAAGTATACAATTTTTCCCCAAATTTCCATTCGCTTTTACGGGCGTATCTCGAAAAAAGATCAAAGGATTATCACAATTTCGACAGTTTTCCGACTATTTTTGGGCAGTTACACACGAAAATAAGTATACAATTTTTCCCCAAATTTCCATTCGCTTTTACGGGCGTATCTCGAAAATAGATCAAAGGATTATCACAATTTCGACAGTTTTCCGACTATTTTTGGGCAGTTACACACGAAAATAAGTATATAATTTTTCCCCAAATTCCATTCGCTTTTCCGGGCATCTCTGGAAAACAGACCAATGGATCATCACCATTTCGACAATTTTCCGACTAATTTGAGGTAGAATAATAATAAAAGGCGCTAACAGCTTTTTGCGTGTAACTATCCCAAAAATTATTTGGGCCAAAGTAGTCTTAAATCGTCGAAATGGTGAAAATCCATTGATTTGCTTTCGGGATACGCCCGGAAAAGCGAATGGAAATTCTGGGGAATACTGCATGCTGCTTTTAGTATTAGTCTACCTAAAATTAGTCGGAAAATTTTCAAAATAGTGGAAATCTATTGATCAAGTCACGAGATACTCCCGAAAAAGCGAAACGTAGATGTTATGCTGATTTTTGTATTAGACTTCGCCTATATGTAGGAAAAAAATCAGAAATATTTTCTGATTATTTAACCCCTATATAGACGGAAAAACCTAAGTAAATCTATTTAGTCTGCCATATAAATTATTCGAATTCAAATAACGAATGGAAAGATAATAGATAATTTAAATTTATTCTTTATCTAAATGATAGATACAAAATTTACTCGTTATGCGTTATTCGAATAAAAAGCTAATTCATTCGTTATTGAAAATGAATTTTGCCCCACACTGATTGTGTCACAAAACCGTTATCTATTTCTTAATTTTATAGTTATCATTATAATATGTCAGTTCTATGTATAATTCTCCAGCTATAAGTTATTATATTCCAAATTCGCATTACATTTTATTTATTACTTGGTTTATTAATAAAATCTTTAAAAAATGTATAGGGGTCACCTGTGGTATATTGGCTAGCATAGCTGACTCCTATGTCCAAGGTCGTAGTTTAAAACCTGGTAGGTGAATCTAGGATTTTTTAATGGGGTCAACAAATCCTTGGTTATCCTTCCTTTGGAGAGGACGTATAGTGGTGGTCCCGAGCCTCTAAGATGTCAGGTACTCGTTAAGGATCCTAATGAAACCTGGATAGGCGATCCCTGTCCTAATAAAACCTAGAAAGGCAAAATTTACGACTCCCGCTGTAGGATCGTTTAATTAGCCTCAGTACCATGCAAGGTAGGTTAAATGCATAAACAAAAGAATATTTTCATATAAAAATTTCTGTTTGTTTCCATGTTTTATTACAGTTAACTTATAATTATTTTTCTTTTAATTTTGTTGGTTGTTATCTTGTTTTTTCTCAGCCCTGATGAGGCCTACAATTTAGGCCGAAACGTCGGCAAACAAGTGTAATAATGTTTCCTTAATGTTGCTTAATTTCTAGATAACCGTCAACCAACTTCTCCATCATATTTATTAAAAAATGTGAAATCTTCCAAAAAATAATTAATATTTGTTGATAATTTTACACTTTAGTTCTAAGTATTCAAAGTTTGTTCAGAGTCGAGTAGATTGTGAGAAATCTCATCTCAGCGAAAATTTCAGTTGATCACTTTCATCTTCAAAACGACAATATGCAGTAATGTTGCACAGGCATAATAATAATGCGCTGTACTCGGACATACGAGGTTTTTGTTTATTTATATTTAATATTAAATGTGTATATTGGATTTAAAATGCAAGGTAAAAGAGATGGAAGGCAACAACATCCTGAAACTGTGAACCAGCGAGGCATGAAGGTTTTTAAAGCTTATTCTTGACTTGCTGATTCCGCAATAGATCCACTGACGTAGCTCCCAGTGACGTCACCCTACCACTTGCTTGTCTCTCTCTCTTTAAAATAATTCATTTTATTAATTAATTTCGTTATTAAAAGTGGGAATTAGAACAATTAATATTAAAATAAAAATCTTGATCATAGTGATATAATTGTCAAAAAAACAATTAAGAAAACACTACTGCTTTGAAATTCAACCATTCAGGACTCTCAACTTTAAAAAAATACAACATAAGTTTTTAATGTAATATCTATAACTTTGATATTATTTTATATGATTTCAATTTTTAATATTACATCATATTTCGCGATAACGGTAACGCATCTAATAATAAAAGGTGATGTAGAATAATAAACACACACAATGTAAAACGAAAACCACTAGAAAATGAACATTAAATCGTCTCAGTGTAAATTATTTTGCACAATTTTATATTTGTTAAACGATTTTTGTCAGTGGAGACATACAAATTTTATTTTTTCAGCATCTATTAAAAAAATCTCATTTAGCGTTTTGTTTAGCAAATATATTTATGTGTATTATTTTTTATTTTTATCTTAATATTTTTCTTTCCGTTCATAATAACCAAGCATTACGTTCCATGAATGGTTTATAAAAAATTCCATTCTAAAAAATGTATAAAAGCAAGTGAAAAAAAAAAAAAAATTAAAACAGAGAAATAATGTGTTCTTATGTATGAAAAAAACGTGAATTTTCTATATCTATGAGAACATAATTTATTTGTTGTCATGTAGTGTGGAATGTTTTTTACTTCTGTTGGTATTTAAGTAGAATTTCAGATGGCTGTAATTGCCATGTTATCAGAGCTTCAACCGATGTAAAAAAGTACTGAGAGTTATAAATTAGGAACTAACCTTTGTAATTGACATCTAGAAGGATTGTGGAATAATGAAACTTCTCCATTACCAATAAAAAGCTTGCAATATTCAGAACTACTGGAGAGTAGTTTATAGAAAAAAAAAAGTGACTTCTGTCTTACAAGTCCTGGTATTGTTGACAAGTATTGTTGTATTTACTTCTGCTGAATGAGGAAAGATTAATTTTTTTGTATGGAGTAAAACAGTATCTGAAATTGATGTTAAACAAAAAATATACTATTTAATGTACAATTAGTCCTCAATACACTCCTTGAGTGAAATATGATTTCATAGTATTAGAAAAGTTGATTAAATTAGCCATAAAATTACTAGAAAAGAAAACTTATTGCTTTGAAATGTATTATGGGGGTTTGATTGAGTAGTTAATTTATAATTATTATAAAATTATTATTTTAACCTCATAAGAAGGTTATTATGATCCCAGTAAAGAATAAATAAATAGATAAATTAGGTTATGAACACATACATACATACACGCATCAGTAAAATTAACTCATGATTATAAATTCCCTCCTACATAAATTAGGTACTTAAGTCTATCTTCATTATTATTATGAAATATAAAACTTTTGAAAATATGTACATTTAGATTTATAGAAATATATTTTTAAATTTTACAAATAACAGCTAAAATTAGATTAGCTTTATTAGTCTAATAATAAAAGTACATATAAACTTTTTAACTAACGTTTTTTGGAAGAAGTTTAATGGTCAGAGGACAATTGTTTATTACCACATCATACATAGAATGGTATTAATCCCAAGCACATGCAAACTAGAAAACAAAAGGTTGAAACATTGAAGACTAGAAAAAGCAAAGCGATAACAGTATGAGCAAACAGTTATAAAGAATTGTGAAGTGATAAAAACAGGAAATCACAGTTTTGTTTTAAATTTTGATTTTAAACTTAATTTGATGAATGATATAATATAGAGAAGTAAACATCAAGTCTCAGCTATGATAATGTAAAATTTCGAAATATTATAATAAACTAAACATTCTCTTTTAGTCTGATCTTAATTTAAATACTATTGATGTTTTTTAAAGTTTTTCTCATGCTTTCAATTCAAAATTATGTAAAAATATTCTTAAAAAAATACTTCTGGTTTTCAAAGTGATATTATATAAACTTAATTTTGGCAAATCAAAATAATCCACTCCTGTTAAAGTCCTTGAAGAAGTCAGAGACAGTTCGATTCTCAATTAACAGAGTATTATGTTGGATTCATATGATTCTATCATGGTATGCTGATGGTGAATTTTTAGGATGTATATAAAAATAAATTTACTTAGAAAAGACATCATTATCCAGAAAATTAACAATAATTAATGAATCGTTTAGAGAATTTATGCCAATTTATACTGATTAAGGCTAAAAAAAAAAAATACAATGATCATTTAAATTGTTTTATTTTTAAAAATATGATTTTCCTGATAATATAATATGAAACAAGTAAAAATTATTAATGTAATAAATAAAATGATGTATGAACATAATTTTTTCAATTCATCTTGTTGAATTTATCAATGTAATGTATATTAAAGATCACCAAAAATAATTCAGAGAATATTTTTGTTATAAATTGTATTATTATATTATTTACAGTTCCATGAATTATTGTTGATTTTTCTTTATTTAGCATATTATTCAGTGTTGCATCAACACTGCCTTTATCAGCTTGATAATGAAGATTCACTTTTCTTTAGCAGTTTTCCATATATTCTGCAATAAACATTAGCTAAAATATAGAAATTTGAATACTTACCATTTATTTTCTGTAATTAATTGTAATCAATATGCATTTTTTTCACTGATGCGTGCATAGTTAATATAGCTTTCTTTTCTGTCTTCTTCTACTAATGTGGAATCATTTTGATTTTCCTTTTGTTTTTGTATAGTTTATGTTAAACTTGGAATAAAATATTTTTTTATTCATTAACAAGGCATGATGTATAAAAAATTAGTACAATTTGATAAATTGAAAACTAAATATATGTTTTAAATTTTTATTTTTTTTTATATTCCAGGTTATTGTTTGGTTAAAAAAGAAACCCAAAATGATAATGCAAACTAATATTCTCAACATTAGAGAGTGTCTTAACAAAATATATTTAAGATATTATTTATATGCTTATCATTATTATGATATACATCTTATCTATTCGAATGAAAATTTGACTTTGTAGAAAGGTTAGAAAATGATGTTTAGGAATTTCTTAATTTGAAGTCAGTAACATAACTGATTGAATAATTATGATTAAAGCATAGATGTATTTTATCCCTAGTTAACTTGAGTCTATTTCAAATGAAATAATAATAAATATGTTTATCATTTCAATCATATACCTTTTGTTGAAATATAGATAGAGATAATTTGCTTGGTATGTGATGTGACTAAGTCTAATATTGATCAATCTATTCTAATAGATTATTTATAAACAACCGGTTAATTGTATACTATTGGTGCTATATATACCACATAATCCAACTATCAATTAGTTACAAAATAATTGTATGTTTTGGAATGGTCATTTGTAAAGTGGGTGGAAGAACAACCTTATTATTAATAGGATAGGAAGGTTAGTTGAACAGTTCGCCGCTAGATGGCAGGGACTGCTTCATAAATTTTAATGGTATTCATAATTTAAGCAGTTGTGGTTTAATTCCTGGTTATGATTTCGCATTCTCTGTTCTTTACTAATAATCCTTCTCTTATTAATCAATTTCTGATGCTTCTACAATATTCCATCTGTTTCATATTTATATTAATAATATAATTAATGACGTAAAGGAGTAATTACCAATCTTTATGATTTTAACTCAAAAAATCTATTGTTATGTTAATAATTTCTTATTATCTGCAGTAATTATTAAAAATTTGGTGAATCGGATAATTATAAATTATTTTGATATTTATTAATCTGTCACAAAAATTAATCTTTAAAAGAACTTACACAGTACTATCACTACAGAGAAGTGAATTTATACATTGTTTATACAATGAAACATGCTTGAATTAGAAGTTTTAATAATCACTTAATTTAAACACTAAATGGGAGTTTTATATATTACACATAATTAGACTTGTGATTCATTTAATTTTACGCTAAACTTTATATTCATTAAAAATTGTTCAGTGTTTAAATTTCTAAGTTGGGTAATTTAATAAGAGATATAACTAGAGCCTTTGAATTGAGTGTTTACCGGGCGATGAGTTGAACCGAAGACCGAGCTTATAAATAGAAAGAGTTCCGGCTCTGGCCAACAGGCTGCGCTAGCTACAGCTCCATCGATCTCCCTCCTGTAATCAACAAACTTATCGATTCAAAACTACAAAAGAGCTCTAAATATTACATTTCTAAAGATTTCAATCCTTATCCTTTAATTTTATAATTATATTATATACTATAATTTAAGCTAATTATGTATTTTAATATATTAACATAGGTGAGTAGTTACATTACATAAACATACAATCGTTTGGTTATAATGCATCTGAAATATTTTGGAAATAAGAAATTATTTTATTTAAAAATGACAATATCATTTAAGATATTATTAATATTATTTTATATACTACTTCGATCATTTTTTTTTTTTTTTGCGATCTTGAATATTTTTTATTGGAACAAAGAAATCTAGAAATAATGGGGGAAAATACTACAATTTTACTTTATTACAAAATTAAATTCTTATTTTCTGTAATATAAAATTAATTTATATACGTGTATATATCTTGTTTTTTATTGCTTTGACTACGAAATCTATGATAACCGTCGAAATTTGGACCCTAAAACTCAGTTAAACTGTTGTTATTTTTATAATTGAAGGAGTTGGATTATTATATAGAATAGAAAGAAGAATGGATGGAAAAGATATATTGCAGCTTTTGGACATCAATACAATCAACAAGTGAAATTCATGTGTCGATTCTAGATATAGATTTCAATTCTGCTACCGAGTTTCAAGTGTATAATCATAGTCGAGTTCTTAAATTTATAATTCATTAATATAAAATTAAGAAATATTAATCAATGATATTAAAGCTAGGTATTGTACGATAGCGACCCAAAAATACAAATGAGTTAACACAAAAGTGAGTATTGAAGAAAAATTTCATAGTTATTGACTTACATTACTATATTTAAATGTAATAAATATCTCTAAAGATTCTGTATCTACAATTCTATAACTGTATTATATATATATCTCTAACTATAAATATAACACTACAATATCCCTCTTTAATCCCATATCAATAATTTTTCGCTACAATTGCCAATGTTTTCGTGCAAATCGATTCCTTCTAATCACATTAGAACACATTGGACAGTCGGCTTTAATGATATATTCTTACTCCATACCATTGACATTTAAATTTTCTTATGGCAGTAATTGAACTGAATCGTTTGCGTTAATTAATATCTTAATGCCGTTTATTTATTCTGAGCTGAATTTCATTTTTGATAGACTTTGAAATCACCAGTCGATGAAATTTGAAAAAAAATACCTAACTATAGTAATTTATTTATGTACTCAATTAGACCTTCTATACTTCCATTACTTTTTACTTTCACTTGCCTATATATGGAATATATAGTAAGGGAAAGTATTGTGATCGTGAAAATTTTCGAATTTAATTATAATATTCGAATTTTCGAAATACACATTTTAGGGTCCCCTGAGTCCAAATAACCATGTCTGTATGTCTGTGGTAAGTCCAGCGCCTAAATGAAAAGTCCTATGAAACTTAAATTTCATATTTAAGACAACTATACGCCCGAAATGTTACAGCAGCTTTTTTTTAAACCAAAATCAGTTGATTAGGAGAGCCACTTTACACTATGCATTTCGCACCTGTTAACGATTTTCTCAATAACGCCTCTAAACGATTTTGAATAAACTTGCTATATCGTATATATATTTGACTATATGTAAAATTGGACTGGCTTTAATACGATATCATGTTGGTTTCATTCTGATTGAAATAATCTGACAGGGCTTCAATACCGATAATACAAACTTTCTTTCTCTAAAGTGCCTTTAATTTTGTAGTTTATATTAAATTGACCATATTATCTGATTAGCAAATCTAAAAAACTGGTGAATATATAAGTTGAACGAATTCGATAACCAACTGAAGGAGATAATTGCAAAAATATTTTTTTAATGCAATTTTTTGTTTTTTTAACTTTGTACGATAATGCCACAAATTATATATATGAAGAGTAAATGGAATTATAGAATGCCTAATTAAACATATAAACATATATAGAACTTCCTCGCATAAATAAATAAAATTGAAACAGAAAGTGATATTTCCCCTCAAGATTATTTTTTTAATAATACGCCCAGTTTTGTAACAAAGTGTTATGACATGTTTTAAAATATTAACTATTTTTATCTATATTACGTAGTAATTTATAATAAAATCCTGAATATTTATCTTGAATAAGTTATAAAATAATTTACAAAATGACATATTCCTTTATTGGTTCACTGGTTACATAAGTAATTGGGAAATATAAAAACGACTACGCAATTATGATTCTGTTATAAAACTAAGTGTAAGTAAAAGGATAAATACAACTGAAAATATAAAAACAAAATAAAAATGTAAGAAATGAGAACTTGGTATAAGAAAAATACGGGGCTGAAGATACCCTGCCAGCAAGAGCCGACTCCGGAGCGCCCTGGATAAGGAACGCAATAGAAAGTTGACTCGGACACCTCTTTCCATTCCTCTCGCATTATTCCATTCTATTCCAAACTCACCTCTAATGGAATTATCAAGATTACTCTCGATATTATCCTCATTATCTATCATAAATCAAATACAATTACTCATTCTTCTTTAAGTATTGACACATTAATCATAAACTTTTTCGTCTTATTATTATTATTTTTTTACTAGGAAAACCTATAGCGATAAAGCTAGCATAAAACATGTAAGAAATACCTCTCACGAATCTCTCACTACTTATTAATTATTTTATTGATGAATTCTGGGAGCGTGGATAAAACACTAGTCTACTCCTGGTCCTGAGTTCGAATCCCGGCTGTCGCAGAATATTTTTTGTTCTGTTATTTCATCTAGGGGACAAACTTAGGTTGTGGAGACCCTCCTAGGACAGACCAAACCTAAATAAACAGGGTACCATAAAATGGGGAAAAACCTAAACCAAGCGTGATTTAGGTCTAATCACCTCCTTGCACAGCCGTTGGCATTGGTATAAAAGCACACAGGCGACTTCGTTCACGAATACATTATTTGTTGTTGATTTAAATATTTCTGGTAGGTGGTAGGTTATATAATACATATAACTTAGCTATCAGCCGATCAGTTACCCTTTCAAGTGTGCACATTCATTCGTTATTATACTAGACCTCTATTTTATTCTGTCTAATTTACAAAGGCATAAAGTAGAAATGGGCATAACCAAAATTACTCATGCTGTTGTTACTTTAAAGCAATAGTTTTATATCTTCATAACTCGTTTGCGAAATAAATATGAGTTACTCACGTTTTTGGTAGAACTTAGGAACATATACATACATATGGTATATTGTAGGGTATGGTCACCACTCTCCTACGCCCATTTTTGTGAGCGACCACCAGTTGTCTGACGGGTCTCACATACCCGTGGGAGAGGCTGTTAGTAAAGCCCCATTCAATTCTATGCTTGAAACTGGGATTCGAACTCAAAACCTTTGGCGTGGGAAACTAGCGCGCTAGCCACTCAGCCACAGGCTGCCTATTTCTATTCTAACCAATTTTTTCAAAGAAAAATAATTAGCCAGACATCGCTTAAAAAATGTTCCAATTATTAATATCCTTCAAATACAATAATAAATTATACTAAAGTAAAGTAAATGATGTTATTAAATAAAGGATGAGTTCAAAAAAGTTTGAAGAATTGTATTAAGTTTCCTTGGAAACATATGTTTCAGAATTAATAACATAAATTGTTATGTAAAATACTCACCTATGTTTATACCTACCCTATTCATCACTTTACATTATATTCCACAAATTTTTATGTAAGATAGCATTTTTTATAAAACAATTAGCTTTATAACGGTATATTATACATCTATATTACTATTGTGTTCGGAAAAAAAAAAATACCGAAACAAATATTTCGCCTTTTCCCATTTATTTAGTTATCAAATTCATTCAACTTGTCGTTTTTTATCTGTGCTAATTTGTTTGTTTATTTGCTTAACGTCACTTTAAGCTACAATGGCTAATCGGACAATGCTACAATGGGAGAGCGAAATTTCGCTTTTATTAGTATAGAGATCTTTAACGAGTACCTGACATCGCACAGGCTTAGGACCACCTTTTAACGTCCCCTCCAAAGGGCGGCATAACAAAGGATTTTTCAGTCCCATTAAAAAATCCTAGGACACACCTGCGGGTTTGAACCCGTGACCTTTGGCATGAGAGGCTGTTACGCTAGCCATCCAGCTACAAGTGATCCCCCCTATGTTAATAAGATATGTTAATTTTTTCGATTCTTCAAAATCATTACGTTAGAGGAAAAAAAAATTAAAAACTCGGCATTTAGGTTCCGTCTGACTATTTCAATAAGAATAAAACCTACATGATTCCAATTCCGTTAAATTTTATCCTAATTTAGCGAGTTTAATCAAAATCAGAAAGCAATTTTTGAGAAAATTGTAAAAAGGTGCAAAATGCGTACTATAAAGTGGTTCTTTAGTACCAGTAACCAATTTCGATGAAAAAGCTGCTGTAACATCTCAGGCACATATGCTTGTAAAATATATGTTTTTTGTTTGATACAAATTATAGTTTTTTACCTTGACTCACTACATACAGACATAGACACCTTTTTGGAACTTGGTGATTAAGGCTTAGCGGACAATAAAACGAGTATTTACGGTGAAAATTCGCATTAGAAAATTTTCTCGATCGCAATACTTTATTTTACTTTATATTTCATGAAGTGAAGGTAAAAATACTTTTTAAAATATGTTAGTATTTAATATAATGAGGGAAGATACAATTACAGCTCCTGGTAACGCCCATACTTTTAATATTTTAATGATATTATATTTCTTAAATAAAAGATAAAAATATAAAATCTGCTATACGCAATATAGAGAAGCGAACCTCAAGAATCCTAATTATCTTCCGAATAATGTTCATTAGAACTAGGCAAGGTTGCCCGTTTATGACCATCCTAAACCACAAACTTCCTGGGTCCATTGCGTCATTTTCTTCTTAGAGTTGTGGAATTCCCTTATGAACATCTCTGTTCTAACAGAAAATTAGCAAGGAAGGTCAAGGTTATACAAGTAATATTCTAGTAAGAACTATTCTAGTTATATTAAAAAATGTTTAACTCTTATGAACAAAGTTAAAACCTTGTTCAAATCACCAAAGTAATTAAACCTTCTTTACTTTTTCTTAGAACTAGAGTAATAGTTTAGTTAGTCATATTAATCATGAACATGTTACTTTAACTTACCTATAAATGAAATATTGGATAATGATGGAAATTTTAGAATCCGAGTTTTAAATGGAAATACACGTTTCCCTAGAGATCACATGAGTCAAGTACTTTTACCCAAATTGAAATAGACTGAAATGGCTTAAATGCTGAGATACAAAAAAAAAAATCTTCCTTTAATTTAATCAATATTACCATCAGTATCAGTATTACCATCGACCACACCCTTTCCTGGAAACCCCATATTGTCCAAATCTCCCGAAGAACAATAAGTACCCTAACATTTTTCCATCGCTCCCGTCATCTTCTTCCACTGTCTACCCGTAAGCTCCTTGTATCCTCATTTATTTCCCCCCACTTTTACTATTGCTGTATGGTATATGGTGGCCTCTCGGCTGTGCTGGAGGACAGACTAAAGCGAATTATGAACATATTTTTAAGATTTGTCCTCGGCACACCGAAGAGGTCTCATGTGACCCATTTATACGGCGAGTTAAAGTGGCTCCTTCCCTCAAACCGCAGACAATATTTCCTAGGATCATATCTTTACTAAACCATCAACTCCCAGCTACCTCCCTATATCCACAGACTTCTGCAATTTAAATCGTCAGTCCACTCCCTCCAAACAAGATCGCGCCATTCCGACCTTTATATTCTTACCCATAGAACAACAATTTTTGACCATTCCTTTATTGTCCGTTCCACTACTCTCTGGAATTCCTTACCTACTCATATACGCCATGCTTCTTCCCTACCATCATTCAAGACCCAGCTATTCCAGTACCTACTGTCATCCCAAACAGCCGCTCAATAAGATATTTCAAGTCAAATATCAATTTAAAAAGAAAATTTATTATTTATAGTTCATATTTTTTTTATGGATCAATTATTATGAATCAGTTTCAATGTTTAGTTTAACACACCAGAAGTTATTATTTATTTATTTTACTCTTTTGTTTTATTGTATCCTTTCTTTTCTTTTTGTATCATTGTGAATAAGAATTAATTATAATCCTTTGGTCTTGTAGCCAGACACATTATATATATACTTTAATTGTACAATACATATCAATTGTTCTTAAGGGACCTTGTCCCAGAATAAAAATCTTTTTCTAATCTATTCTAAAAAAAAAAAACTCTAAAATTATTGATAATATTTCATATTGAAAACGAGGGGTGACCTGTTTTTAATAAACATTAACATTTCCCCTTAATATCATTGAAAAGAAAAGAGCGAATATGAAATCATTTGAGAACAAATGTAAGCCGAAAAAATTTAAATATTTTTTTTATTTCGAACACATGTTTGGAAATAGGAATGTGTATAATTTTGTGAAGCGCCAGCTTTTAGAAAAATTGATATATAACAAATGAAATCATAGAAGTTACAAATGTCCATATTAATTTATTGTTAATTTTAAATTTTTAATTTTAAACTTTTTCGATGTTTCTAAGGGAACAAGATGTCTTAGACTTCTTTGTTTATTCATTTAACGTCAATTTCCGCTACTGTGACAAACCGGAAGAAGCTGCAGTGGGAGTCCTAAATTTTGCTTATCCAGATATCGCACAGGTTTGGATCCATCATTTTATGTTCCCTCCGAAGGACTAGATAATCTAGAGTTTTTACTCCTTTACAAAAAAAAAGTAGAGCCATAGGAGTTACATTTATTGTATTAGTTAATAGTCCTCTAGGGCTCAAATCCGGCAGATGACCATAGGATTTTTTAATGGGCGTTAAAAATCCTTGGTTATGCCACCCTTTGGAGGGGACGTAAAATGATGGACCCAAACCTATGCGATCAGGTACTCGTTAAATATCAATATCCTAATTAAATCCGGATAAGCAAAATTTAGGACTCTCAGTGCAGCATTGAGCATAAAGAGACGTTAAATGAATAAACACAAGGAAAAATTAGGAAAAACAATTTTTTCGCATAAAAAAAAATCAAAAAAAAAAATCTTAAGAACCAGTGAAAAGATCAGGCTTATTTATTAACATAATATATCTCTAACAAATGAAGTCGTAGAAGTTTAAGTGTATTGTCAAAAAATGTTTGGGTCAATCCATCAATACAGTCAAAATCGTCCACAAGATTCAGCCCATAATATTTTATTTTAAAGATTTTTTCACCAGATTCTATTCTATTCTTCCCTGAATACACAATCGTGGTTAAAATGCTTTTATCTCTAATATTTTCAGTCATCGAGACTGAAAACGTGTTTTGGAAAAAAATAACTGCAAACATCTCTCTAATTCTGGATTTTTTTCAGATATAAAATTTGAAAAAACCTAACGATATGATAAGGATGTGCTTCACATTTTTTGTTATCACAACAAATATCCTAAAAAGTAAAGAAATTGGGTTTAAAAATTCCTTTAAATAAATAGAAAGAAGACTTTAAGCGAGTCAAATGTTTAAGAGGAAAAGAGACTTACCTTTAATTTATTTCCATATAGCCTAGTCATTTCAACACTTTCTGTAAAAATTTCGATATTTATAACATAGGCCGTTTTTTTTTTTAATAGAAATTTTGAAACATGGCACAAATCCGGTATTCGCGATCTTTACACCGAAAAATCTAGGGACTGGAGTGATAAATTAGGAAACTAATGCAGATTAAATATATGTGAAAAAATATATTTGTATGTTTTCAGCCGCAAAGGTGAGTGAAATAAAAATAGTCAAATAAAAAAGTTTTGTCTACGGTTTTATATTCAGAAAAAAATAGAGAATAACTGGTAAAATGATTATAAAAATAAAAAATGTTGAGCGGCAAAATTAAAGAAAATTGGTCAACTGAGAATGGATCGACTCAGATTATTAATTAATGAGTTCTACTTACATATTTTCGCAGGATCGTTTCTTAAACGGCTGAACCCCTCAATATATATATTAAATAAAAGTCTCGATACTCGACAAACTTTTAAAATCACTGCATGATACGATTTAACCATCAACGGGGATCCATTTTATGGCACCAAGGTCAGACCTTCTTTAGGCTGCAATGAGCCAAAGATGTTACTGCCTACACGGGTAATATTCTCAAGATTTCAAACTGAATGATAACAGCAAGAGCGGAACCTGCTGGAGGAGGCTTCGATTGGGAGACACCGGATTGGAGAACCATGATAGTAAATAAACGAACTTCGCCAATTGAAGATATGATGTTGGTCCAAGTTGCTGCATCCGTTAATATATAATAAATACACACAATTCCATCCACTGATCCTCTAACCCTAAGGACAGCTTTTCAGCAATCCTCCCATTTACACCTCGGTATACTTCTTGGACCACTATTCGTCCACTATTCGGATATCCATTCCTCACCAAACATTTACACACACATTTCAACTACCGCGATGCTAACACCTCTATTATATTGACGGAATTTGAACTCCGCAACGCAGTGTATTCATCTCTTTACGAACATTTTTCAAACCTTATTCTATAATACTTCAAGGCGTTTTTCTTTCAAAATTAGGACCAAAATACACAGCTGCACAGCAGTGTATGAAGAATAACCTAACCTGTACCTCAACAACCCATGAAGGGGCTTGGGTAGCACTTATAGAGATTCGTACTGTTTCACGGCCAACGACTGTACAAGGAGGTGATTGATTAGACCTAGATCACACTCAGCCGCTATGTTTCCCTAATTTTTGGATACCCATTTTATAGAGATTAGGTGTGCTCCAGGAGGGTCTCCATACTCCAGCATAGCTTATTTACGGATTAACAGAATAAATTAGTCTGCCTCAGCCGGGGTTCGAAACCGCGATCCGTAGAACAGTAGACTAGTGCTCTACCTACCAGATTACGCCACTCCCTATTGAGAATAATAGTTTAGTACATCCTAACTTTTAAGCTCATTAATAAGAATTGTGGCGTAAGTAATATAAATAAATTATTTTCTTAAATTAATAAGATAACATGTAGCTATTCTAAAGTTACTTTAGTTGTTCCAGTGCTTCTTTAAATAAAAAAAATCTAATTGAGAAGGGGAGTAAGGAATGAATCGTTCAAGAGCAAGTGGAGAAGACTTTTATGGTAGATGAGAGAGGTTTAATCCCTTACCAACCAAATCAAAACAAACAGCCCATCCAGTAGGTCACCAAACTGTGACAACCAGAGGGGGAAGGTCAAAATACATTCTGCTCGTACCCCAGAAGATTTTGTTGGGTGAACTTATAAAATATGAGGAATGTGTGGAGAGAGGAGAGGTCACCTGTGTTGTAGTTACAGGTTTCTATGTTCCAGGTCAGTGGTTCAAACTTGGCTGATGCCCCTAGGATTTTAAATGGGAGTAAAATATTTTTAGCTATACCGTCATTCGTAGTATACGTAAAAAAGTGGACTCGTGCCGGTGCTATATCAGGTTCTCGATAAAGACCCCTGTCCTAATTCAATCTGGATAGGCCAAATTTAGGACTCCTACTGTAGCATCGTCCGATTTTCCGCAGTCGTAGCAAGTGACGTAAAATGAATAAACAAACTTATAAAAATTATAATAAATAGATGGTTTCTTTATCTTCCTAAATATATAAATTTATTACTTTCACTTACCTATATATCAAATATATAGTAAGAAAAAGTATTGCGATCGTGAAAATTTTCGAATTCCACTTTTCAACGAAAATACACGTTTAAAGGTCCCCTGAGTCCAAATGACGAATTCCGGTAAAAGGTGTGTGTGTGTGTGTGTGTAACTCCAGCGTCCAAACAAAAAGTTTTATGAAACTGAAATTCCATATTTGAGACAAATACACACCCGAGATGTTACAAAAACTTTTTCATAAAAATCAGCTCACCAGAAGAGCCACCTTATACCATGCATTTTGCTTGCACCTATTTACGATTTTCTCAAAAACGGCCGTAACGATTTTGACGAAACTCGCTTTATGGATGTAAAATTTAATGGGCTTTAATATCATGTAGGTTTCATTCTGATTCAAATTGTGTGACAGGGCTTAAATATCGATATTTTAAATTTTCTTCCTCTAAAGTACCTTTAATTTTGTAGGTTCTATAAAAATAAACATATCAACTTGTTATGTTAGCATTGATAAAAAACAGTTATATGTATAAGTTGAATCAATCCGATATCCAACTGAAGGAGAAAACTGCAAAAATACTTATTTTATAATGCATTTTTTGTTTTTGAACATAAGAACAGTAATATGCTGGTATATTAAACCGTTTAAAGCTGAAAAACTAAGAAAAAATATTATCTTATACTAAAGCTATTAAAAGTCAAGATAGAGTGACGAAAAACCTATAAAACTGATTATTTCAAATAATAATATAAAATTAAAAAAATCTGGTGCGGGCAACACACGACTTTCACTTACCTCGATTTTTAAAATCAATGAAAGAATTTTCAAATACAGTTAGAGATAAAAATACGTGAAACTATTAAGGAATTAATCGAATTGAATTTATATAGAAACATGTGTTTTATTAAAAAATCTATTATATTATTATCTAAAATAATCAGTTAGTTTTATCTTCTTCTCCTCACTCTCTATTGACTTTAGCCCTGTTAGACCATTTTTATCCAAATAAAACCTACATGATATTAAAGCCCATTAAATTTTACATCGATATAGCGAGTTTAATCAAAATCGTCAAAACCGTTTTCGAGAAAATCACAAAAAGGTGCAAAATGCATGGTATAAAGTGCCTCTTCTGGTAAGCTCATTTTGATGAAAAAAGTTTTGTCACGTTTCGGGCGTATAGTTAAATATGAAATTTCAGTTTTATAGGACTTACCGTTTCAGCCCGGGAGTTACCACAGACATACACAGACCTTTTTGCGGGACTTGGTTATTTGGACTCAGGAGACACTAAAACGTGTATTTCCTTTGAAAACTGGAATTCTAAAATTTTCACGATTGCAATACTTCCCCTTACTATATATAGTAAGTGAAAGTAAAAAAACAAAACATGTTTTTATAGAAATTTAATTTGTTTGATTATTTGTTTATTGATTTAACGTCCCTTTATGATACTGTGGCTAATCCGACGATGCAACAGTGGGAGTCCTAAATTTTGCCTATCCAAGTTTAATTAGGATAGGATTTTTAACGAGTACCTGACATCGCACAGGCTCGGGACCACCTTTTAACGTCTCCTCCGAAGGAAGGTATAACTAAAGTTTTTTACTCTCATTAAAAAATCCTAGGGTCATCTGCGGTTTCGAACCCGGGACATCGGGCATAGGAGGCTGGTAAGCAACAGCCATGCTACAGGTAACCCTCGGAAATTCAATTTAATTAATTCTTAATTAGTTTAAACATTTTTATATCTAACTGTATTTGAAAATTCTTTAATCGATTTTATCATCTGAAGTAAGTGAAAGTCGTGTGTTGTCCGCACTTTATTTTTTAATCTAGAAAATTAAGCGAGAGTTGTGTGATACGCACAGCAGATTTATTTTTATTAGATTTGAGGTATATGGATATGAATATTACCAAATCACTTAATCAGGTATAAATCGATTGATCGTCAAACAATACCGTTGAGATAACCGAATTCGAGTATCAACTACTTCTATATTGTATATCTAGTATACAACAATATGAGCCTACGAAAGAAGGGAAAATTCCAGAAAGCATTATTGTTTTCTAGAAAAAGAATTAAGAATGTTTGTATTAGAATTGAACAAGTTTATTCAATACTTTAGTGATTTTCCAACCTTAGGGAAATATTGTAGAGGCGGAGAGAGGAGAGGAGGAGTGGGGGGCGCATTCCAGAGGGGAGGGGGTAGTGACGTCATTAGCCTCGTTAGGACCGGCCTAGCCTCGCGCGAGGTCCCGCCCCCTGTCGTATCGATCCTTCCCGAGCAACACAAAGACACAAACACTGCCTCTATAATCCATCCCATTCACCTCGCAACATTTACCTGTAGATTCTGCGTATGTGTGAGTGTGTTTGGGAGTGATATTGGACATGGAGGGCTCGCGGGAGGTACAGGTACCGGTACCTGTCGCCGCCCCCTCCCCAAGGGTTCATTGAACGCCTGCATTCTTTCCTCATATCGCCAAGCGGTCGGGAAGTAAAAACGGAACCACTATCATTGTTACAATTATATTCAACATAGTATCGCAAATAAATGAAACGTAATAGGCCTCCTTTCATCGTAAATAACTAATTATCGATTATTGAATATAGATTTAAAATCGATAATCGATACATTGATTCACATTGGGCTTAAAACAGATTAATTTATATAAATATGTGTATCATTAAATAAAAAAATATTATAGATGACTTCATTTCTGTCAAATAATTATGATTATTTATAGGGGAGAAGTTGATTCCAGGTGCAGTGAATAATAATTTTTATGATTATTATAAATTACTGATTATCGATCATTAAAAAAAAAAAGAAAAACAATTATATAAATAATTTTAAATCGTTGGGTTGTAAAATAAGTTCGTTGCGTTTTTTAAATATTACAATTTAATCCTCTCCGTGTTTATAAAATCATCTTTACTTGGTCAATAATGCTTACATATTCTAAAAAAGATTTAGTTTAGGTGCTTTAATGCATTAGTTTCAACCGTGATTCCTTATCTTTAAATGGTATTTGGTAGCGCAAAACGGAAGAAAAAAAATTATTTTCAAAATGTAAAATCCGTTGTACGAGACGGTTAACAAAGTTTTCAGCGTGTATGGCAATGATCCATTAGGAGAAAGCACTGTCCGTAAGTGGTTTGCTTGATTCAGAACCAAAAATTTTGTCTTGGAAGATGCAAAGGACACGGGTCGTCCTTTAACTATTGATGATGACCAAATTCAACCAAAAATATTAACAAGAATCTGAAGTTTTTATTGAAATCACCAATAAAAAAAAAACTAAAAATAAAATTTAACAAGCCCAGGCACGATTCGAACCGGCGCACAGTAGGAAAAGATCGTGATTTAGTATAATATAATTGAGACTAAATCACATTGAGAGCACTAATTTACATGTTTTCCCGATCGTGGGATCGAATGCCGTCTATGACCGAGTATTATTTATTCTATTAATCCAGCCGGGGGCGACCCTAGGGTATGGAGACCCTCCTGGGGTTGACCCAGATTCTTTAAAGTGGGTAGCCAAATTGGGGAAAAACCAGGCGGCTGAGCGTGATCAAGGCTTAATCACCTCCTTGCACAGCCATTGGCTTAGAAACAGTACGAATCTGTATATGTACTGAGCCCACGACGCTTCATGGGTTGTACCGGTACAGGTTTTTTGTTGTTTTTTTAGATAAAAAAAATCATATTTATTATCTAATTAAAAATTAGATTTCCTTTATTAGTGAGAGTGAAAGAATGACACCCTTCGTGTCTCTGGATCAATGAAGTTATTCGTTTTCTGGACTCATTTTTTTAAATTTCAACACTTAGAAGCATCCGATTTGAAATAAATGACCTATCAACCGTCTGAATAGAGATTTATGTAAATAAAATAGCTTTTTCAGCCATTTACTACTATAAAAGATTAATTAGAAAATATTAATAAATAAAGACAAAAAATCTTAAACCATACAATCAAAACCTAAAAAAATAATTTATTCTCGATAAATGTCCTATGAATATATATTTTACATAAAGGGTTTTGAGTTCAGTAATAATAGAGATTCGTACTGTTTTATGGCTAACATGCAAGGAGTTGATTAGGCCTAGATCAATGTGTTTTCCCCCAATGTTTGAGTACCCACTCTGTAGAGGCTGGGTGTGCAATAAAATAAGTCGTACAAGTTAATAGTTTTTATGAGCGCACAAACTTACGGCATGTCTTATTTGTAATGTTGTGATGTGGGAGGATATGGTTATTCAGTGTTGCCACTGTACAATATCGTACGTATTATATTCTTTCAAACAGTAAAAAGGATTTTAGAAATTTATATTTTTAGATCATTTTATGAAAACAGATGTTCCCATTCATTGATAGGTGTGAATAAAAAAATTGAAGATAACTGTAAATTAAATGGGACTAAATGGAAACTAAATTAAAATTTAAAATGTATTTAGTAAAATTTCATTAAAAATATAAAATATTAATAAACCGAATAAAATACACCAGTTTTGAGCTTTTGACTAGTTCATGTTTCTAATTTCTACCGATGATAAAATATATTAAATTTAAAATTAACTTACAACCCAACATTTTTTTTCCCACCCCTATCTCGCCTTTGAAGGCTATACGGGGGTTTCTCGGACCAGAAGGTGAGGGCGGGGGGATTAATGCTGAGATAAAAGTCCCCTCCGGATCCGAGAGTTGAACTCGTAATTTTTTGGTTTGAAGGTATTGGTCATCTGGTAGCTAGCCAACAGGCGTATATCCCAACCAATCCCTACCCTTTCCTTTCTACGTATGCTGATGACACTTGTGTGTTATCAGTCGATAATGATCCTATTATTGTCTCTCAAACCCTACAATCCCTCATCAGAGACCTTGAAGTATGGTTTCAGAATTGGAGAATTAAAATAAATTCCGACAAATCCCACTAAATAACCTTAACCCTCCATCTTAAACCAATGACTTCCTGCCCTACAGTATCCTTTAATAATATTTCACTTGTCCCGGTCGAACAGATCAGCTATCTAGGCCTCCTGCTTGACAAACGCTCTTACCTCCCACTTAACTACAAAAGACTCCTCTACATGACTATCATAAGGCCTATATGGACTTACGGAGTTGGGCTTTGGTACTCGACTTAACCATCAAATTCTTCCGGCATCCAATCCTTACAATTCATAATTCTTCGTAAAATCCTGAAAGCTCCTTACGTTATCACGAATATAAGCTCATGCATAAAGACCTTCATGTTCCATATATTGCTGATTTGGCCCGAACAAGATATCACTCCTTCCATAACAACTCTTCTCCCACTCTAACGCACAAGTTTTAATCCTTTCTTCCTCTTCCATTCCTGAAAATCCTCCAAGGCGTTTTAAAAAAAAATGGCCTAGAGACCTTCTGGTTTAGAATAGTTAGAGGAGTGCTACCATTGGGTAGTTCTTCTACAAGTTGTTGTATTATGAAGTACAGTTATAAATATTAGTAAATAATGTTTAACATTTTTTTTTGGTTTTTTTTTTTCAACAACAATTTTTTATTGAGTAAAATTACAATCTGTCCCAATTTGGACATCAATAGTAGTGGTGAAAGATATCATTCATATAATATTTGCACAGCATAAAATACAATAAAATATATACACAATAATGAATTAATACAATAAAGTCAAGAAATCACTTATACCACTTTATAAAAAATAATTAAATTTATGAATAGGCATTATAAAATAAACATAATGTTTTTTCGCTAAGTGAACTTTTCGTTAGGATTAATCCATATTCCCAAAGTGACGAACCCTTAGTGGGTCAAACTTAACTATTTAACATGCAAGACACCACATTCAAATTGCATCCGTGTGAAGCAAGAGTGGTATGTTAGTACAGCATATACGTAAAGAATACAATTACAAAGCTTTTTTTACTTTCAATCACCTATATATGAAATACATAGTAAGGAAAAGTATTGAGATCGTGAACATTTTCAAATTCCAGTTTTCAACGGAAATACACGTTTTAGGGTTCCCTGAGTCAAAATGACCAAGTCCGTGTGTGTGTGGTAAGTCTAGCCCAGGAAAGATAAGTTGTAGAAAACTGAAATTCTATATTTACGAAGCGTACATGCTACAGCTCAGATGCTACAGCAAATTTTTCATCTAAATCGGCCAACCGCAGTTGATGCTTTATACCATGCAGTTGGGTAGCTAAAGATTAAAAAAAAAAATATGTAATACACAAGCTTGTAAAAGTTAATAAAGAGTGATGAAAAGCCGATAAAACTAACCGTTTCGGGTTCCCGAAAAGGGAAATTCATATTGACCGTGCTGCCACCTGGCGGCTTGTCAAATAAGCAGAGCGCCCCAATTTTGTTTTTGAACATAAGAACAGCAATATAGACGTATAATATACCGTTGGAAAGAGAAATACTATAGAAAATATTTTATCTTATACACAAGCTTGTAAAATTGAATTAGTGATAAAAAGCCGATAAAACTAACTGATTATTTTAGATAATAATATAATGGAGTTTTTAATAAAACACGTGTTTTTGTATTAATTCAATTTGATTAATTCCTTAATAGTTTCACGCATTTTTATCTCTAACTGTATTTGGAAGTTCTTTAATCGATTTTAAAAACGGAGGTAAGTGAAAGTCTTGTGTTGCCCGCACCAGATTTTTTTTCTATTAA